>JAWZYU010000016.1:10210835-10810835 GCA_038380435.1 Ryuthela nishihirai | reverse complement strand
GAAAATTTGACAGTCCACTATATAGTGTCCAGGTGAAAATTTGACAGTCCACTATATAGTGTCCAGGTGAAAATTTGACAGTCCACTATATAGTGTCCAGGTGAAAATTTGACAGTCCACTATATAGTGTCCAGGTGAAAATTTGACAGTCCACTATATAGTGTCCAGGTGAAAATTTGACAGTCCACTATATAGTGTCCAGGTGAAAATTTGACAGTCCACTATATAGTGTCCAGGTGAAAATTTGACAGTCCACTGCATAGTGTCCAGGTGAAAATTTGACAGTCCACTGCATAGTGTCCAGGTGAAAATTTGACAGTCCACTGCATAGTGTCCAGGTGAAAATTTAACAGTCCACTGCATAGTGTCCAGGTGAAAATTTAACAGTCCACTCCATAGTGTTCAGGTGAAAATTTAACAGTCCACTGCATAGTGTTCAGGTGAAAATTTGACAGTCCACTATATAGTATCCAGGTGAAAATTTGACAGTCCACTATATAGTGTCCAGGTGAAAATTTGACAGTCCACTATATAGTGTCCAGGTGAAAATTTGACAGTCCACTATATAGTGTCCAGGTGAAAATTTGACAGTACACTATATAGTGTCCAGGTGAAAATTTGACAGTACACTATATAGTGTCCAGGTGAAAATTTGACAGTACACTATATAGTGTCCAGGTGAAAATTTGACAGTACACTATATAGTGTCCAGGTGAAAATCGGACAGTCCACTATATAGTGTCCAGGTGAAAATTTGACAGTACACTATATAGTGTCCAGGTGAAATTTTGATAGTACACTATATAGTGTCCAGGTGAAAATTTAACAGTTCACTGCATAGTGTCCAGGTGAAAATTTAACAGTCCACTGCATAGTGTCCAGGTGAAAATTTGACAGTCCACTATATAGTGTCCAGGTGAAAATTTGACAGTACACTATATAGTGTCCAGGTGAAAATTTGACAGTACACTATATAGTGTCCAGGTGAAAATCGGACAGTCCACTATATAGTGTCCAGGTGAAAATTTGAACGTACACTATATAGTGTCCAGGTGAAAGTTTGACAGTCTACTCTATAGTGTTCAGATGGAAATTAAAGACGGTCCACTATATAATATCCAAGTTAAAACTGCAGTACTCTTTGTAGTGGTCAACTGAAAACTGCAGCGCTCATTATAATGTGAAAATAAAAATTATAATAGTCATTGTGTTCTGAGTAGTATCCAAGTCGAAATTACAATGTTCAGTCGAGAATTTGAGTGCTGAGAAAAGAATTCTGATGTCCAGTGTATCGTTGAACATTTGACTTAAAAAGCACCGGACGTTGCGGATTGATGTGATTGTATGCAGATAATAAGAATAGGAAATGTTACCTGAATATAAAAACAATTCCTTTCACGATGTTTTCTGAAAAGAAGCTGTCTTTTTCTTCTATTATAATAACCTATTCTTGGATCTTTTGAATGACGTCATTCCTTCATTCTAAAGAAATCAGCTGGTAGCTAACCACAACTGCTTGATCTTTTAAACTACATCTCTAAAGTACATTAGAAAAATATGTTTCAGTCATTAAGCAGTCGTAACCAGTCATATCCACAAACTAGTTTTATCTTTCTGCCGTGTATTTAATAACTTGGGACGGAGTTTGAACACATCATTGTTCCATTAGACGTAAGCCATTCTTTCACTTTAAACATTGTTCCTCTAATAATGAAAGTCGCAACAACCAATCCTTTCCCTTTTGTTGTTTCATTCCCTCAACAACATTGTTTGCCGAGTCGCTGATTCCCCCAGATCAGCAATGACAACACAAATACACAGAGCAAATGACAAAAAAAAGAAGAATTCCGTATTTATTCTGCCTCTTACTATCTATTCTCCTCATCTTCCACCGAACGCAGCTTAATTGCAGGGCCCTTTTACCTGCTTCTTTCCCAAACGTTGAAGTAATTTCTAAGCCACCCAAATGCATCGGTTCGCCATCTCAAATCGCATTCTCTCCTCTTTTTCGTTTCGTTTTTTCCCTCGATTTTATTTTTCTGAGTTCATTAACTTTTTACACAAAGCACGGCAGACCACATCCTCATCAATTACAGCCACATGTAGAGAATGAAAATTCAGTCCCTGGTCTCATTAGCTTTGTGTTTAGGGCCCACGAGGCCTCCTCGAAGGAAACGAAGGCCACGAGGGAATGCAAAACATGCCAAAATCGAAACAAACTCGATGGGGGAAAAAAGTACCGAGCCCATCTGATTGTTCATTAATTTTTAGGGAAGAGATTTTGTCAACAGTTGCTACAAAGATGCTCATTAATTTCGATTCAGATAATGCATTTATATAATAATTATATATTTGTATAACTATTATAATTGTACGAATTAATTGGTTCAGAGATGTTTCTGTATTATCTCACTGGTTGTTTTGTGTCTCAGTACTGCTTTTTGACAATTTGCCTCATGAACCATGGGACCTAAGCTCAGTTATTTTCTTTTTCCCATCGGGATACTTTGCAGCAGTGGTTTTCTAAAGATGACTGAGACGAGGTTAAATTGTATATAATTCCTAAATATTGGATTGTTTTACTTCTGAGCGGCACTTTTTTTGCACACTATGGGTTAAATAGCCAGGTCACAAGGACCCCGAAGGCTCAGAGAAGGTTGGGGGAGGGGACCCACTGGAACAGCTGTTGGGAGACAGATGGTAGCCTCCCGTCAAGGCCATCCAGCGTGTTCTTTAACGTGCACAGGGTATGGCTCTCCCGCACACGGGGCCACGGCTTAACGTCCCATCCGACGGACTGCGGCCTTTCCAAGCCTATCGGTGTTCCCTACTGACCGTGGGCAGGGCGGGGAAATTTTGCGGAGATAAATCTCAACGCTGACCCAGCTGGGACTCGAACCTGGGAACTACAGATTACGAGCCTGGCGCGCTACCGAGTGAGCCACCCCCGCCCCTAATTCCTAAATAAAATTATCATTTGTATTAAAAGAATAATATTCTTTCTAAAGTATTGGTATATATTTTTTATTCAAATGTTCTGTTAATTTCTTAATTAATCTGTCACTTCTTGGTCAATCATATGCAAGCAATCAGATTTGGAATCAAATAGCTTTCGCTTCTTTGTTCAGATATACAGAAGGAATTAAGCATTGTACCTGAACTGTATCTAAATGATGCTAGGTATTATTATTAATAATTATATTATTAAAATGTGAAATACTATTAATGTTCATCAGAATGAAACCAGAGCTTAGAGTAGTGTCATTTAATTTAGTGAAGCATAAAAAATGCCGTCCCGTGGCCGAGTGGTTAGCGCGCTTTGCTACTGATCTAAGGGACCTGGGTTCGAGCCCCGGGTAAAGCATGGATGTGTGTGTTGTTTTCTGATCTAAGGGACCTGGGTTCGAGCCCCGGATAAAGCATGGATGTGTGTGTGTGTGTTGTTTTTCTGCTGAGGTCCTGCCATCCTCACAGACCTTCTACTATGGCATATAAACTGACAGGCTCCTGTCAAACCACTGTGGCAAGCAGCTGCTTGAGGGAGTATTTATTATTATTCCTAATTAGTTGTTTCCTTTTTTTTTAATTACAATGTAAGCAGTGAGATGGTACCACAGCCTCAAGTTGCGTATTGTACTTAATTAAGCTAAGTGTGCACTCCTATGTCATGTTTTTTGCTTCTTACACCTTTTTCATATACACCCGTTGACTTTCTGGATGACGTCACGAATTTTAGACCCGTGTCTTCTCGATAACGAACCTCGGATGAAGAAATCTCAGATTGTTTCCGATTCCGTTTTCCTTGAGAAATCTACCTATGGGGTATTTATGCGACGGTTTGTATCCGTAACTATATATACACTCAGTAGTCATTGAATTATGACCACTCGATGTTTTATCAATGAGAAATTAATTTCAAAGATCGATGTGTAAAAACTGACAGTCTACTCTCAGACCTCTGCAGGGGCGGGGGTGGCTCAGTCGATAGCGCGCCAGGCTCGTAATCTGTAGTTCCCAGGTTCTAGTCCCAGCTGGGTCAGCGTTGAGATTTATCTCCGCAAAATTCCCCGCCCTGCCCGCGGTCAGTAGGGGACACCGATGGTCTTGGAAAGGCCGCCGTCCGTCGGATGGGACGTTAAGCCGTGTCTCCGTGTGCCGTAGTCATACCCTGTGCACGTTAAAGAACACGATGGATGCCATTGACGGGAGGCTACCATCTGTCTCCCAACAGCTGTTCCAGTCGGTCCCCTCCTCCAACCTTCTCTGAGCCTTCGGGGTCCATGTGACCTGGCCATTTAGCCCATGGTGTGCAAAAAAAGTGCCGCTCAGAGGTAAAACAACAACAATCCAACTCAGACCTCTGCAGACCTATTTTTTTTTATAACTGCTGGAATAAGTGCTTTATGAGAAAATGTTGCTGAGGATAATTTAAAGATCTCAATCAAATCTAACTAAATCTCGATTTTCATTGACATTCTTCAATATTTAAAAAGTATGGAGGCTTAGACATTTAAGAATAGAAATATTGGTTTAATAATTTATGAAAAAAATTAAACGAATGTTGAAGGAATCATTTGCACACACTTTCAGTAGTTATTTATGATGTAATTTTAAATAATGCTTCTTAATTCAATTTTAAATAATGCTTCTTAATTCAATTTCAATTAACTTCAAAGGTAAATTCTTTTGTTCAGCATTGCTGTCGTTAAATTTTCAAACTTCATTTTCAAACTTCTACCACTCTTTAAGCGTTGAAGGAATGTTGTTGAAAAATCGATCATATTTTCCCCTAAAAACCCTTATTTTAAAAGTTATAGAGCATCTAAGTGAGCGTTCCATTGACACAAAATGGGGGGTGGATATTATAATTCAAGGATCATTCAGTGTATATATATATTACATTTCAAAAGTGATGTAATACCATGGGTTGGGTTGTTTTACCTCTGAGCGGCACTGTTTTGCACACCATGGGCTAAATGGCCAGGTCACATGGACCCCGAAGGCTCAGAGAAAGTTGGGGGAGGGGACCCACTGGAACAACTGTTGGGAGACAGATGGTAGCCTCCCGTCAAGGCCATCCAGCGTGTTCTTTAACGTGCACAGGGTATGGCTCTCCAGCACACGGGGCCACGGCTTAACGTCCCATCCGACGGATGGTGACCTTTCCAAGCCCATCGGTGTCCCCTACTGACCGTGGGCAGGGCGGGGAATTTTTCGGAGATATATCTCAACGCTGACCCAGCTGGGACTCGAACCTGGGAACTACAGATTACGAGCCTGGTGCGCTACCGACTGAGCCACCCCCGCCCCAGTATACCATGGAATTTCTGCTTACGAAACAATATCTGAGTAATGAAGCTTTATAAATGAAAAAAATAAATACCCCCTCAAGCAGCTGCTTGCCACAGAGGTCTGACAGGAGCCTGTCAGTTTATATGCCATAGTAGAAGATCTGAGAGGATGGCAGGACCTCAGCAGAAAAACGACACAAACAGCCATGCCTTACCCGGGGCTCGAACCCAGGTCCCGTAGATCAGTAGCCAAGCGCGCTAACCACTCGGCCGCGGAACGGCTAATGAAGCTTTAGATTTAGGAAATAAAATTTCGAATTTACAAAACATTACTTCATAACAAATTTTTGTAATTTAATATTCACGAAATATTTTCGTGGTGTTTCATTTTCACAGTTGCGGCACAATATTTCACAATGACTCCCTGAAACCTGACGTTTAGGAGTCAGTGTTTCATAATACAGCTTCGCAGTGCTAGGTTTATAAAATTCGATCCTGAGCACTCACTTCTCAGATGATTACCAGTTAGAGAGATATTTTCGATCGTTATAAGTGAAACACGATCGCACGAAACTATCGCCCGGTAGCATCAGCCAAGATCCATAAGCTTAAATTAGCTGAAAGTTATCGTCCAAACATTAAAGAAAAGATGATGACATGCTGTTCATGCATAAATGTTTGTTTCGCTTTCAGACTAAGTCATTAACCTCGTGCTATCTCTCCCCCCTCTTCCACTCAATGCTTAAGACCCCTCCGAAACTCGTGCGCAAATATCTCTTTTAATCGTCGAGAGGGCAAATTCCATTGCAACGAATGGTATTCAGGGACGTTTATTGGATATGTATGTACGTCGTATGTCTGCACGTTGGTTAGCAGGGATAGAAATCGGAAGAGGTTGTTTTGGGGTCCAAGACGATATAGCAGATAAGCAATTGGAGGAGAGAGGAAGATGGAAAAGAGAAGATGCTTGGGAAGGGATGGGACGGAAGGAATTGCAATAGCAGTTTGTTGTTGCCAGGTTTCCAGTGGAGGAGATCGGCATCAACTGGGAGTAATGACGGTTAACGGTTAACTCGTTCTGAGCAACCGGAAAAGAGGATCGACTTAATTAGAGACGGAGGAGGAGGAGGATTCGTGATGCGGAGCATTCCGGACGACGTTTATCGAATCCGAATAGAGAGTGGAACTCTCTTAACTCGCGATGGCAACGGATCACTTGTATGCTAATAACTCGAAGACAAGGGATGATATGGAAAGTTTATCTCGCGCTATGCAGACGATTGTTAAGTGGACATGGTTAACAGGAATTGGACAGTTAGTTGTAATGAAAGGGAATTATTCGTGATCAGAGGATGTTGCAGATGGTGATGCCATCTCTGAAATCGTAAGATTGGCTAAAGCAATTGGCGTTATTGTTATTATAAGGTTAAGAATGTCTGACATCTGTTTGCAATTCGATTGTGGAGACAATGGACAAGGTAGTTAGGCACTAATGGCAATAATGGGATCGAAACGACGGAGATTGCGGCGCTCACGAAATTAAAGCTGGAGAATGTGTTACTCTACGAAATTGAGCGGGATGGGGTAGCTCGTTCGGTGGGTTGGGTTGTTTTACCTCTGAGCGGCACTTTTTTGCACACCATGGGCTAAATGACCAGGTCACATGGACCCCGAAGGCTCAGAGAAGGTTGGGGGAGGGGACCCACTGGAACAGCTGTTGGGAGACAGATGGTAGTCTCCCGTCAAGGCCATCCAGTGTGTTCTTTAACGTGCACAGGGTATGGCTCTCCCGAACACGAGGCCACGGCTTAACGTCCCATCCGACGGACGGCGGCCTTTCCAAGCCCATCGGTGTCCCCTACTGACCGTGGGCAAGGCGGGGAATTTTTCGGAGATAATTATCAACGCTGACCCAGCTGGGACTCGAACCTGGGAACTACAGATTACGAGCCTGGAGCGCTACCGACTGAGCCCCCCCCCCCGCCCCCGTTCGGTGGCATTGCAAATGAAACCTTACGTTCCCAGGTTAGAGTCCACATTGGGACTCTGCTAAGATTTTTTCCGCTAACATTAGCTATGCCATCCGTGAGAAACCGTCGCTTGGCCGAGTGGTTAGCGCGCTTGGCTACTGATCTACGGGACCTGGGTTCGAGCCCCGGGTAAGGCATGGATATATGTGTCGTTTTTTTGCTTTTTTTTTATATGTCAGAGTAGAAGGTCTGAGAGGATGGTCTTGCCATCCTCTCAGACCTTCTACTCTGACATATAAACTGACAGGCTCTTGTCAGACCTCTGTGGCAAGCAGCTGCTTGAGGGGGTATTTATTATTTATTATTTATCCGTGAGAAAGGGAGATATCGATGCTTAGAAACGGCGCCATTCTTTTGAGAAAGGTTAAGCCGTCATCCGGTGTGCAGGAGATCCATACAGCAGATAAGTTAAAGAGCATATTGGAGGTTCTTGGACGGAAGATTCCATTCCCTCTGCCATTTCTCATCCCTTGGGATTTATTGCCACCTAGCCATTTAGGCTATTGTGTGCAAAAAGAGTGCCGCTTAAAGGTAAAAAAGCACATTCTTATGAACTAGTTGTAAAAAAAACTGTAATGAATTAAAACGCAGATTTTCTGTAACAATGTTTTGAACACTCTTATGGGTTGGGTTGTTTTACCTCTGAGCGGGGGCGGGGGTGGCTCAGTCGGTAGCGCGCCAGACTCGTAATCTCTAGTTCTCAGGTTCGAGTCCCAGCTGGGTCAGCGTTGAGATTTATCTCCGCAAAATTCCCCGCCCTGGCCACAGTCAGTAGGGGACACCGATGGGCTTGGAAAGGCCGCCGTCCGTCGGATGGGACGTTAAGCCGTGGCCCCGTGTGCGGGAGAGCCATACCCTGTTCACGTTAAAGAACACGATGGATGGCCTTGACGGGAGGCTACCATCTGTCTCCCAACAGCTGTTCCAGTGGGTCCCCTCCCCCAACCTTCTCTGAGCCTTCGGGGTCCATGTGACCTGGCCATTTAGCCCATGGTGTGCAAAAAACCGCTCAGAGGTAAAACAACCCAACCCAACAACAACCTCTGAGCGGCACTCTTTTGCACACAAAGGGCTGAATGGCCAGGTCACAAAGACCCGGGGGTTGAGAGAAGATTTGGGGAAGGGCGCAACTTCTTATTCTGAAAGATTTTCTTGTCCGATGCGTGGTGTAATGGTAGCGCGCTCTGGCATGAATCTGGAGATTTGCGGGTTCGATTCCCGCCGTGTCGGGGATAATTTTTTCAGAAATATGAACTAACTATTGTTTTCACTTTGTACTCTGTCCGTCGGTCTGCAAATATTCAAACCTTTTTTTTTCAGAGTTAAAAATTTTTTTTTGGGTTGAATAGGTATTGATGATATATTGGAATTCGCAATATCCTACTCTCCTAATAAGTTTTAATAGCGCCATCTAGATGTGAAAAAAATTCGGAAAGTGTCCAAACTTGAATATTACAATTCATCGATTTATGCTCGAAATTTGAAAATATGATGATGGACTCTGATGGTTTAAAAATTTTACTCTGACAGATTGTTTTGTCCTCTTACCCCCGGTGTGTGTGTGTGTGACAAACGTTATCTTTTTTGTTTAAAAAGGTACAGGAAAAATTATTTTTCAGTTCGATAAATATTAAAGAAATATTATGAATCTGGTTTTTCGAATTTCCGAAAAGTATTTTTCTGCTGAGGTCATGCCATCCTCTCAGATCTGCTACTGTGGCAAATAAACTGACAGGCTCCTGTCAGACCTCTGTGGCAAGCAGCTGCTTGAGGGAGTATTTATTTTTTATTTTTATTAATTTCCATCTTTTAAAGTGTTCTTTTAAAGTGGTCAAAAATGCAAAATTTTAACGTAAGCAAACTTTCGATGGTAGATTGCAGGAGAGGATCTAAAGGGGGAGGGGGGTAGCAAGGAGACCATGCACCCCCCACCCCTTTTGAGAATACTAGTAAGGATAATGGAGGCATGGAAACATTAAATGTATGCATATCTCATGGATTTTTGAAATACGACTTCCAAAAGGAGAGGCAAATGTCATATAGTTGTACCGTTGATCTTTCGATTGCGGGCTTTTAACTATTTTCGACTCGATTCAATCACTTCCCCCCATTTTTTCGTAGATGCCCTACTTGGTATAGTGGTTATGTATAGTGGTCAGGGTATTTACACTGACTTATTTGACCCAAGAAGAGATAGGAATGACGTATTTGACCCAAGAAGAGATGGGAATGACTTATTTGACCCAAGAAGAGATGGGAATGACTTATTTGGCCCAAGAAAAGAGATGGGAATGACTTATTTGGCCCAAGAAGAGATGGGAGTGACTTATTTGTCCCAAGGAGAGATGGAAATGACTTATTTGGCCCAAGAAAGAGAGATGGGAATGACTTATTTGTTCCAAGAAAAAGAGATGGGAATGACTTATTTGGTCCAAAAAGAGATGGAAGTGACTTATTTGGTCCAAGAAGAGATGGGAATGACTTATTTGGACCAAGAAAAAGAGATGGGAATTACTTATTTGGCCCAAGAAAAAAGAGACGAGAATGACTTATTTGGCCCTAGAAGAGATGGGAATGACTTATTTGGCCCAAGAAAAAGAGATGGGAATGACTTATTTGGTCCAAAAAGAAATGGGAGTGACTTATTTGGCCCAAGAAGAGATGGGAATGACTTAATTGGCCCAAGAAAAAGAGATGGGAGTGACTTATTTGGCCCAAGAAGAGATGGGAATGACTTATTTGGCCCAAGAAAAAGAGATAGGAATGACTTATTTGGCCCAAGAAAAAGAGATGGGAATGACTTATTTGGCCCAAGAAAAAGAGATGGGAATGACTTATTTGGTCCAAAAAGAGATGGAAGTGACTTATTTGTCCCAAGAAGAGATGGGAATGACTTATTTGGCCCAAGAAAAAGAGATGGGAATTACTTATTTGGCCCAAGAAAAAAGAGACGAGAATGACTTATTTGGCCCTAGAAGAGATGGGAATGACTTATTTGGCCCAAGAAAAAGAGATGGGAATGACTTATTTGGTCCAAAAAGAAATGGGAGTGACTTATTTGGCCCAAGAAGAGATGGGAATGACTTAATTGGCCCAAGAAAAAGAGATGGGAGTGACTTATTTGGCCACAGAAAAAGAGATGGGAATGACTTATTTGGCCCAAGAAGAGATGGGAATGACTTATTTGGCCCAAGAAAAAGAGATAGGAATGACTTATTTGGCCCAAGAAACAGAGATGGGAATGACTTATTTGGTCCAAGAAAAAGAGATAGGAATGACTTATTTGGCCCAAGAAAAAGAGATGGGAATGACTTATTTGGTCCAAGAAAAAGAGATGGGAAAAACTTATTTGGTCCAAAGAAGAGATAGGAATGACTTATTCGGCCCAAGAAGAGATGGGAATGGCTTATTTAGTCCAAGAAGAGATGGGAATGACTTATTTGGTCCAAGAAGAGATGGGAATGATTTATTTTGCTGAAGGAGAGGTGGAACTGATTTATCATATTTGCTCCCAAGAGACGGTGGGAAAATGCATTTTTTTTTCAATAGATGAATGATAAGTTTTTTTTGTGACATAGGTAGTAATAAACATTCCTCTTTGCATTTTCCCAATCACTCATTGATTCGATCATTTCAAATTGCCACCGTTAGAGGGTGCAGTCGAGAAATGAGAAACTTCAGTCTTAATTTCCATAAAAGAATCATCTGTCTTTATGGGAAGTTTTCAACGACACGATATTTAATTCATTTGCTGCCGAAGATTCAGTGCACTTCGCTAATAATGAATTGCTGTTATTTGGCACTTGTCACTGACCGTCATCCAGATTGTAATGAGTTAACAATGCACTTCAAAACGAAAGAAGAAGTGGAACTGCTCACCCTTCATTAAAATCGTCTCTCGGTGTCTGCGAAAAGCTCTCCCGCACTCTTACCGCCTTGTCCTTCTGCCAAAAACAACTGATTATCCCAACAGTACGCCTTGTCCTGTCAACTGCCGATAATTAATTCGAGCCCTCTTAGGTTGTGCTGCTGCAGATAATTAGGCGTCCTGACCACCGACCCACTTCGGCCCCTCCCAACCAAGTCGTCTTCGACTAAACGCCTACAGTGGGCAGCGGTCGGCGCTCGTGTACCCCGGTATCGCTTCAGCAGGGTGCCGTGGTGGCTATGCCCTCGCATGAGTGCGTCCGCCTGGGCGCGAGTGTGCGCATGCATCCATGTGCACCTGAGGGGGAACTGTCTGTCGCTCGATGACGTCATACGGAGCATAGGTGCATGGGAGAAAGGATGAACTTAATTAGCTGGGGTGGCCCGGTGCCTTCATCTCGATGGGCACATAACAGTGATTGAGTCAATATTTGAGGGACGAATAGCTCGCTTCAGGGAGAGGGAGGGGAGGGTGGAGAGGAGGGTCGGGGATGGAGGGAGTCGGGGTGGGGGTTACATTCTGGCTCCTTGCTAATAAAGATAATGATTTGGAATCTGCTGCCTGTGGATGGTGAGAGTCTGGTAATGACACTCTGTATGCTGTTCGAGTCATTTGGTTAACGAAAATTAAACTGACGATGAAAGATAACGTTGACGTCATGTTTATTCGTTAAAAAGTTAATGAAATGCCTGACGCGTTTAGCAAGTTTCATCACAACACTTTCTGATGAATTTCTGCTTTAATATACGCATGCGATGTAATGATGGAAAAGTTTCTGTTTAGCTTAGTGGACATTTATTAAATCATCTGTTTTGGATAGATCCTTTGTAAAGTGATAGCTGCTCTCTAGAAATCAAAATTTGCCTTTCATTGTCTCTGTACTGAATTAGAATTTTATCAAACAATCTATTGTTTTAATGAAAGCGAATCGATTGTGAATCGAACTAGGTTGTTTTACCTGCGTGTCTCGTTTCATACTGATGACCACCATCTTCTGGATGAGCAAGTCACAAGGAATGATTAAGCTGAGAAGAGGGATTACTTAAAGAGATACTCTGGAAAATTGTGTCGAAAAAGGGAATTCATTTGGGTTGTTGTACCTCTGCGTAGCAGTTTTTTTTTTTTTTTTTGCACAAAATGGCCTGGCCATAAGAATCCCAAGAACTCAGAGCAGGTTCGAGTGGGGTGGTCCATTAGATAGCTGTTATGAGACAGATGGATATACAGTCGCTCAAAAAAAAATATCCGAACACCATGGTTGATTAAAGAATTCAGAAAAAAAAATCTGACTATGATTTTTTTAGAAGTTAGTGATCTGGCAATCTTCGTATCACGTGAAACGAAGGTTGCCAGATCACTAACTTCTAAAAAAATCGTAGCCAGATATTTTTTCTGAATTCTGTAATCAATCATAGTGTTTGGATATTTTTTTGAGCGACTGTACATCTAGGCAGGGGATCCACCCCATCCGAAAAGTAGTTGGTAGATAAGTGGAAGCCTCTCAAGGTAATCCACCGTATTTTTAATGTACACAGATCGTATGGTTCTTGTGCATAAGGGACCACGATTTAAAACCCGATGAGACGGACAGCGGACTCTTGACGTCAACTGGGGCGGGGGTGGCTCAGTCGGTAGCGCGCCAGGCTCGTAATTTGTAGTTCCCAGGTTCGAGTCCCAGCTGGGTCAGCGTTGAGATTTATCTCCGCAAAACTCCCCACCCTGCCCACGGTCAGTAGGGGACACCGATGGGCTTGGAAAGGCCGCCGTCCGTCGGATGGGACGTTAAGCCGTGGCCACCCATACCCTGTGCACGTTAAAGAACACGCTGGATGGCCTTGACGGGATGCTTCCATCTGTCTCCTAACAGTTGTTACAGTGGATCCCCTCCCCCAACCTTCTCTGAGCCTTCGGGGTCCATGTGACCTGGCCATTTAACCCATTGTGTGCAAAAAAGTGCCGCTCAGAGGTAAAACAACCCAACCCTTGAAGTCAACCAGTTCTCCCTTTCGTTATAGTGGGTAAAGTTTAGCGGAGAAAATTTCAGCTCAGAAACTTATAGGGAATCGAACACAGGAACATCAAATCACAAGCCTAGCACGCAACCATTGAGCCCAGCGCCCTCCTCAGTCGATCTAGAGTAGATTCTACTTAATAGATTATATAAAATGGCGACTCAATATCGCAGTAACCATCGTGATTAACTTCTCGTTTAAATTCATTTTATACCGGTTAAGTTGTATAGAAAGAGCTGGAATCTAAACAACTATTAAATCAGTGTTAAAAATTCTGGCCAATGTGTTGTCCCTATTATGGTAAAATAGTCCATTAGTAAAAAGTTCAAATTTTTTCGTTTAGTGTCTTCACAATACGAGAATTTAATGGGGTTTTTTTACCTCTCAAGAATAAAACGAAACACAAAAATAACACTTAAAACGCTCAGAATTTATGAAAAACCTCAACAAGAGACCATTAAAATGATTTTATAAAATGTTACGGAAATAAAAAGATGTTAGGTTTAAAAAATTAACAACATTTATTGATTAGCATCGGACGGTCACACAAAGGTGCTTTATGAGACATATAGCCAAGAGTAAAAATGCAAATCACCCTCTGAAATTCTAGCACCGTAAACAATTGAGAAAATCACTATTTCAGAATTTTTTTATGTTCATTATTTTGTTCTAATCAGTTTATGATTCTATTAATACGAACAGTCGCTCAAAAAAGTATCCAAACACTACGGTTGATTACAGAATTCAGAAAAAATATCTGGCAACGATTTTTTTTGAAATTAGTGATCTGGCAACCTTCGTGTCACATGACACGAAGGTTGCCACATCACTAATTTCTAAAAAAAAATCGTTGCCAGATATTTTTTCTGAATTCTGTAATCAACCGTAGTGTTTGGATACTTTTTTGAGCGACTGTACTTATATGCTTTACAAGAAATCGACATCGAATTTTTTCTCATTACCATTTATTTAACTTTTCTCTCCCTACTCCACGTGTATGATATGTTTTCAGGCTATGTTCCTGGTGTCTTTTTTTTGCAATACTGTGTATTTAATAAATAATCATCCATGTGATAAAAAGTTAAATTTGCGAACTTAAAATTGAAATCTTTTCATTTTCTAATATATGTTATCATATCGAGATGTTTGCCTTCCAAATCGATATATAAAACCAAAAATTTGACACAGCAAATACTGCTAATATTTGTCTATTAGCCGTCCTATGGCCGAGTGGTTAGCGCGCTTGGCTACTGATCTAAGGAACCTGGGTTCGAGCCCCGGGTAAGGCATGGATGCATGTGTCGTTTTTCTGCTGAGGTCATGCCATCCTCTCAGATCTTCTACTATGGCATATAAACTAACAGGCTCCTGTCAGAACTCTGTGGCAAGCAGCTGCTTGAGGGGGTATTTATTTATTTTTTTAATTAAAAAAATCTTCATTATAGTTAAAATAATTTGCTACTTATCAAATTCACCTTTTTTGTCCCTTTGGAAAAAAACGTCAGAAACCTCTGCTTACTATTTCATCATAATGCTCACTTTTCCTCCTTTGATGCATTAGCTATCAAAACTTTTACATTTTTCTTTTTAATTCCTCTTCAAAACCAAAACAGAATTTTTAATAACGCATAGTTATATGCATATACAACGAGAACGCAAAGAAGCGGACTCACTCCAAAGACCATAATATATATTCTCTAAACTCTTCCTCATCCAAATGGTTACCATGACAGCTCCTCCCCATCATCCCTTGGTGACACGAGATGTTTAATTAAAGGCTGAGCCCGTGTGGGCTCCCATCCAAATAGTCTCCATCAGAGACAGGAAACGGAAGTCGCCGAGGGCAATGTCGGTTCTTCTACCGCATGCGATTCTACCTAGTGGATTACGCCAAATATTTGTGGGTCTAAGAGATTGGCATCATCCCTTGTTTCGGCGCTTGAGGGTAGAGCTCGCCAGACCACAAGACATTCGGATGCGACTCTTAGTTTTTTTCGTTAGGCCAATAAAAGAACACCGAGGTCTCTTTCAGTTGTTCTTACAAAGCAACAAGTCTTCCCCATTAAGACCTAGTTTTGAAAACAGCGCAAGTTTCAGTTTGTTTTTCTCTGCCCATGATTCCTTTTGATTTATTATTGAAAGTTGTTTTTATTCTTTCCTTTTAGATCATTAAACATAATTTGTTGTTGACAGTGATAACTAATAGTATCGTGACGACAGTATCAGACGCGATGTAACCACGCAGTCATTTTTCCAGGGTTCAATATCAAATGCTAAGAAATCACAGGTAACCATTTGTAGAACTATCTTCGTTAACATCTTAATTATTAAGAATTAATAATTAAGATTTTTTTGTTCACTTGTTTGTAACACGAGAACTTCCTTGCCTTCTGCTATTCCCATTTGTTCACTTGTTTGTAACATAAGAGCTTCCTTGCCTTCTGATCTTCCCATTTGTTCACTTGTTTGTAACATAAGAGCTTTCTTGCCTTCTGCTATTCCCATTTGTTCACTTGTTTGTAACTTAAGAGCTTCCTTGCCTTCTGCTATTCCCACTTGTTCACTTGTTTGTAACATAAGAGCTTCCTTGCCTTCTGCTATTCCCATTTGTTCACTTGTTTGTAACATAAGAGCTTCCTTGCCTTCTGCTATTCCCACTTGTTCACTTGTTTGTAACATAAGAGCCTCCTTGCCTTCTGCTATTCCCACTTGTTCACTTGTTTGTAACATAAGAGCTTCCTTGCCTTCTGATATTCCCACTTGTTCCCTTGTTTGTAACTTAAGAGCTTCCTTGCCTTCTCCTATTCCCACTTGTTCACTTGTTTGTAACATAAGAGCTTCCTTGCCTTCTCCTATTCCCACTTGTTCACTTGTTTGTAACATAAGAGCTTCCTTGCCTTCTGCTATTCCCATTTGTTCACTTGTTTGTAACACAAGAGCTTCCTTGCCTTCTGCTATTCCCATTTGTTCACTTGTTTGTAACACAAGAGCTTCCTTGCCTTCTGCTATTCCCATTTGTTCACTTGTTTGTAACACAAGAGCTTCCTTGCCTTCTGCTATTCCCATTTGTTCACTTGTTTGTAACATAAGAGCTTCCTTGCCTTCTGCTATTCCCATTTGTTCACTTGTTTGTAACACAAGAGCTTCCTTGCCTTCTGCTATTCCCATTTGTTCACTTGTTTGTAACTTAAGAGCTTCCTTGCCTTCTGCTATTCCCACTTGTTCCCTTGTTTGTAACATAAGAGCTTCCTTGCCTTCTGCTATTCCCACTTGTTCACTTGTTTGTAACATAAGAGCTTCCGTGCCTTCTGATCTTCCCATTTGTTCACTTGTTTGTAACATAAGAGCTTCCTTGCCTTCTGCTATTCCCACTTGTTCCCTTGTTTGTAACATAAGAGCTTCCTTGTCTTCTGCTATTCCCACTTGTTCACTTGTTTGTAACATAAGAGCTTCCTTGCCTTCTGCTATTCCCATTTGTTCACTTGTTTGTAACATAAGAGCTTCCTTGCCTTCTGCTATTCCCATTTGTTCACTTGTTTGTAACATAAGAGCCTCCTTGCCTTCTGCTATTCCCACTTGTTCACTTGTTTGTAACATAAGAGCTTCCTTGCCTTCTGCTATTCCCACTTGTTCACTTGTTTGTAACATAAGAGCCTCCTTGCCTTCTGCTATTCCCATTTGTTCACTTGTTTGTAACACAAGAGCTTCCTTGCCTTCTGCTATTCCCACTTGTTCCCTTGTTTGTAACATAAGAGCTTCCTTGCCTTCTGCTATTCCCACTTGTTCCCTTGTTTGTAACATAAGAGCTTCCTTGCCTTCTGCTATTCCCATTTGTTCCCTTGTTTGTAACATAAGAGCTTCCTTGCCTTCTGCTATTCCCACTTGTTCACTTGTTTGTAACATAAGAGCTTCCTTGCCTTCTCCTATTCCCACTTGTTCACTTGTTTGTAACATAAGAGCTTCCTTGCCTTCTGCTATTCCCATTTGTTCACTTGTTTGTAACATAAGAGCTTCCTTGCCTTCTGCTATTCCCATTTGTTCACTTGTTTGTAACACAAGAGCTTCCTTGCCTTCTGCTATTCCCATTTGTTCACTTGTTTGTAACATAAGAGCTTCCTTGCCTTCTGCTATTCCCATTTGTTCACTTGTTTGTAACACAAGAGCTTCCTTGCCTTCTGCTATTCCCATTTGTTCACTTGTTTGTAACTTAAGAGCTTCCTTGCCTTCTGCTATTCCCACTTGTTCCCTTGTTTGTAACATAAGAGCTTCCTTGCCTTCTGCTATTCCCATTTGTTCACTTGTTTGTAACATAAGAGCTTCCTTGCCTTCTGTTATTCCCATTTGTTCACTTGTTTGTAACATAAGAGCTTCCTTGCCTTCTGCTATTCCCATTTGTTCACTTGTTTGTAACATAAGAGCTTCCTTGCCTTCTGCTATTCCCATTTGTTTGTTTGTTTGTCACATAAGAGCTTCCTTGCCTTCTGCTATTCCCATTTGTTCACTTGTTTGTAACATAAGAGCTTCCTTGCCTTCTGCTGTTCCCACTTGTTCACTTGTTTTTAACATAAGAGCTTCCTTGCCTTCTGCTATTCCCACTTGTTCACTTGTTTGTAACATAAGAGCTTCCGTGCCTTCTGATCTTCCCATTTGTTCACTTGTTTGTAACATAAGAGCTTCCTTGCCTTCTGCTATTCCCACTTGTTCCCTTGTTTGTAACATAAGAGCTTCCTTGTCTTCTGCTATTCCCACTTGTTCACTTGTTTGTAACATAAGAGCTTCCTTGCCTTCTGCTATTCCCATTTGTTCACTTGTTTGTAACATAAGAGCTTCCTTGCCTTCTGCTATTCCCACTTGTTCACTTGTTTGTAACATAAGAGCCTCCTTGCCTTCTGCTATTCCCACTTGTTCACTTGTTTGTAACATAAGAGCTTCCTTGCCTTCTGCTATTCCCACTTGTTCACTTGTTTGTAACATAAGAGCCTCCTTGCCTTCTGCTATTCCCACTTTTTCACTTGTTTGTAACATAAGAGCTTCCTTGCCTTCTATTCCCATTTGTTCACTTGTTTGTAACATAAGAGCTTCCTTGCCTTCTGCTATTCCCATTTGTTCACTTGTTTGTAACATAAGAGCTTCCTTGCCTTCTATTCCCATTTGTTCACTTGTTTGTAACATAAGAGCTTCCTTGCCTTCTCCTATTCCCACTTGTTCACTTGTTTGTAACATAAGAGCCTCCTTGCCTTCTGCTATTCCCACTTTTTCACTTGTTTGTAACATAAGAGCTTCCTTGCCTTCTATTCCCATTTGTTCACTTGTTTGTAACATAAGAGCTTCCTTGTCTTCTGCTATTCCCATTTGTTCACTTGTTTGTAACATAAGAGCTTCCTTGCCTTCTATTCCCACTTGTTCACTTGTTTGTAACATAAGAGCCTCCTTGCCTTCTGCTATTCCCACTTGTTCACTTGTTTGTAACATAAGAGATTCCTTGCCTTCTGCTATTCCCACTTGTTCACTTGTTTGTAACATAAGAGCTTCCTTGCCTTCTGCTATTCCCATTTGTTCACTTGTTTGTAACATAAGAGCTTCCTTGCCTTCTTGTCTTCCCATTTTCTCACTTTTTTGAATGGTTGTGGAAGGAGAGCCACTGGACAACTGCTAGGAGAGAGAAAAGAGTCTCCGATTAAAGCCCCTCAGCGTGTTTTTTAGCGTGCAGAGTTTATGACTCTCCTGCACACAGCGACACAACTTAACGTTCCATCCAACTGATGGCGGTCTTTATGAACCCAAAGGTATCCCCTGAGGACAGAGCGTTGGTAACGGAGATAAATCTGAACGCTGGCCGAGTTGGAACTCGAACCTGGGAACTGATTCCGAGGTACCCAGTGAGCTCCCTCTACGTCCCCTTACACATGTGTAAAAGAAACTTCCATATTTAAGAAATGCTGCACTGCCTTGACCGGAGGTTTTTATCTATCTCCTATCAACTTACCAGTGTCTCTATCCAACTTAGAGTCCTTGGGATTTTTGGAGATTTCACCATTTATTCCAATTTATAAAAAAAAAAGTATCCCTCAGGCGTGATATCTCTACAAAAAAGCAAAAATTGAAATAATAAGAATTATGTGTGGCCATATCAAATATTCCCTCCTGCAGCCCAGGTTCGAGTCCCAGCTGGGTCAGCGTTGAGATTTATCTTCGCAAAACTCCCCGCCCTGCCCACGGTCAGTAGGGGACACCGATGAGCTTGAAAAGGCCGCCGTCCGTCGGATGGGACGTTAAGCCGTGGCCCCGTGTACGGGAGAGCCATACCCTGTGCACGTTAAAGAATACGCTGGATGGCCTTGACGGGAGGCTACCATCTGTCTCCCAACAGCTGTTCCAGTGGGTCCCCTCCCCCAACCTTCTCTGAGCCTTCGGGGTCCTTGTGGCCTGGCCATTTAGCCCATGGTGTGCAAAAAAGTGCCGCTCAGAGGTAAAACAACCCAACCCAACCCTTTAATAAAAAGCGCATTTTGACCTTAGTCTATTCGATGGCGACGAGTAAATTCATCTGTCGAAGAGTTTTGCTTAATGTTCTTCTTCCTCGCATCTGACGAAATTCCGTTTCTCAATAAAGACTTCAAGGCAAGCTCTCCTCTTGATTAAGAGGCGACAGCAAAGCGCTGACCCTTTACCGAAGCTCCAGCCAGCGTGCCAATCACCAACTAATGAGGTGGACATCTAATTGAATAGCTGGGTTGGTGGGTAACTGCGTCCAATCCATTCCTCTGCCTCTGGTCCATTGCTTCATTCCCCCCATCCCGTTTCTTCCTCCCCCAACCGGGGCTCTGTCTCCCCCCCACTCTTTCGAAACGGTTGGCATAGAGAGGGCAAACAGAGTGAAGATCTCGCGCCTTCCTCTCCATTAAGAATGTCTTACCTATCTCGCGCTCTTGCTTTCTCCTCCCTCGTTCTGCCCTCTAGGTGTCGGCAGACAAGGGATGAGGTGGGAGAGGGGGAGTAGGTAAATAGAGGGGAAATTGCAGTGGCTGAGAGCTAAAGGTTCATCAAGTGGAAGAGGCGAATTCGATCTTGGAAGATACAAAGAAGCAGAGACGTGCTCTGGTTGTGGGGGAAAGGTTTTGTCAGTTTGGTTTCAAGAGGTTTTAAGTAGAGTTGGAATGATTAATTGCGAAGTTAAGGAGTGGGAAAAGTATTCATGAAGAATTGGATTGGATTGTTTTACCTCTGAGCGGCACTTTTTTGCACACCATGGGCTAAATGGCCAGGCCACAAGGACCCCGAAGGCTCAGAGAAGGTTGGGGGAAGGGACCCACTGGAACAGCTGTTGGGAGACAGATGGTAGCCTCCCGTCAAGGCCATCCAGCGTATTCTTTAACGTGCACAGGGTATGGCTCTCCCGTACACGGGGCCACGGCTTAACGTCCCATCCGCCGGACGGTGGCATTTCCAAGCCCATCGGTGTCCTCTACTGACCGTGGGCAGGGCGGGGAAATTTTTGCGGAGAGAAGTCTCAACGCTGACCCAGCTGGGATTCGAACCTGGGAATTACGGCGAGCCTGGCGCGCTACCGACTGAGCCATCCCCGCCTCTATTCATGAGGAAAAATTATCATCTGTTGAGAGGACTGATTTGCATGAGGAAAGTTTGTGATTGAAATTGGGTTAACGTCTGTCCTATATGCAAATGTTAGGATAGAAGTTTTAGAACTTTTTGATCTAAGTACCATTGCTAATTGAAAATTAGAGTGCCAGTTAGTTGAGGTTCCCTAGTAATGGTAAACTACTAATTTATGGTCTAAGTACCGGTATATTGTCATTTGAGAGTTCAAGTAAGAGAAAATTTAATGAATTTGTTCATTTTTATATTTACAAATTCAATGTAACGGATAAACGTGTTTAACCAGACACAAGTCTTGTTCATAGATATCCGTGTTCTGAAAATCCTTGGATAAGCTAAAGTTTCAGAAGGTCATCAAAAAACCCGCGAGATTAAGAATTTATGTTTCCAAATTTTGAGAAGACATTTCTTGGTTTGATGAGGCATTACTTGAAGTTTGAAAACTTTTTATGTTTAACGTTTAGAAAGATTTGTATTTGTCAACAGAGCCCAATTCCGAACAAACATTTCAAATGCGAATTTCTTTCATGTAATACCAGAATTCAGAATTGTGTTTGCAAATACTAGAGTTTATATCAATTACATAGTTTCAATTCCTCAAGTTTTGAAAAGTTTACTAAACTTTCAAATTTAATCGGATGTCTCTAATACTATTATTATTTATTGTATGATTATGTTATATATTTATTATATGATTATGTTATATATTTATTATATGATTATGTCAGTTAAATGTTTGGAGTATTATTTTAATCCTTCATTCTAGCAACTAACATTTCTACGAAATAAACTCTCTTGTTAAGAGCCTTAAAATTACCTACTATTCCTCTAAATCTGATATTAGCCTATCTAATTATTTCACAAAGACACATAATAAGATTACGAAAAGGAACTCGTTGAACAGCTCTTAGGGGACTGATGAAACCCTTCTTTCAAAATATTCAAGTATGTTAAATCACTGGGGGGGGGGGGGCTCGGTCGGTAGCGCGGCAGGCTCGTAATCTGCAGTTCCCAGGTTCGAGTCCCAGCTGGGTCAGCGTTGAGATTTATCTCCGCAAAATTCCCCGCCCTGCCCACGTTCAGTAGGGGACACCGATGGACTTGGAAAGGCCGCCGTCCGTCGGATAGGACGTTAAGCCGTGGCCCCGTGTGCGGGAGAGCCATACCCTGTGCACGTTAAAAAAACACGCTGGATGGCCTTCACGGGAGGCTACCATCTGTCTCCCAACAGCTGTTCCAGTGGGTCCCCTCCCCCAACCTTCTCTGAGCCTTCGGGGTCCATGTGACCTGGCCATTTAGCCCATGGTGTGCAAAAAAGTGCCGCTCAGAGGTAAAACAACCCACAACCCTCTAAATATGATATCAGCCTATCTAATTATTTCACAAAGACACATAATAAGATTACGAAAAGGAACTCATTGAACAGCTCTTAAGGGACTGATGAAACCCTTCTTTCAAAATGTTCAAGTATGTTAATTCACCAGGTCGCAGTTGTTGGGTTGTTTTACCTCTGAGCGGCACTTTTTTTGCACACCATGGGCTAAATGGCCAGGTCACATGGACCCCGAAGGCTCAGAGAAGGTTGGGGGAGGGGACCCACTGGAACAGCTGTTGGGAGACAGATGGTAGCCTCCGTCAAGGCCATCCAACGTGTTCTTTAACGTGCACAGAGTATGGCTCTCCCGTACACGGGGCCACGGCTTAACGTCCCATGCGACGGACGGCGGCTTTTCCAAGCCCATCGGTGTCCCCTACTGACCGTGGGCAGGGCGGGGAGTTTTGCGGAGATAAATCTGAACGCTGACCCAGCTGGGACTCGAACCTGGGAACTACAGATTACGAGCCTGGCGCGCTACCGACTGAGCCACCCCCGCCCCACCAGGTCGCAGAGATCCTAACGCTCAAAACTGACCCATGAAACAGTTGCTAAGTGTCTTTCGTCACAGACATTCGGTCTATTTTAACACTCGCGGATTATGTCTCTCCTACACACGACTTAACATCCTCTCAGAAGGCGAGTGCCTTTCTAACTGAGGAAGAGTTTCGATTCTCAAAACATTAGGTTCCAATCCACGAGCATATCCGACTGAGCTACATTAAAATCAATTGTATCAAGAACGAAAACAGACAGGTTATGTTTCTTTCCGCTTCTGTTTTAATTTCCTGGGGCGGGGGTGGCTCAGTCGGTAGTCCCCAGGTTCGAGTCCCAGCTGGGTCAGCGTTGAGATTTATCTCCGCAAAATTCCCCGCCTTGCCCACGGTCAGTAGGGGACACCGATGGGCTTGGAAAGGCCGCCGTCCGTCGGATGGGACGTTAAGCCGTGGCCCCGTGTGTGGGAGAGCCATACCCTGTGCACGTTAAAGAACACGCTGGATGGCCATGACGGGAGGCTACCATCTGTATCCCAACAGCTGTTCCAGTGGGTCTCCTTACTCAACCTTCTCTGAGCCTTCGGGGTCCATATGACCTGGCCATTTAGCCCATGGCGTGGAAAAAAGTGCCGCTCAGAGGTAAAACAACCCAACCCAACTGTTTTAATTTCCCCCACAAATAATCAGTCAGCATTTGCTCAGAGCGACGAATGCAGCCGGGCATTAAAATAAACTATCATACCAGACAAGCCCATTCTTTCTATTCTGTTTTTCCACCTTTTTTTTCTGTCACTCAGTTCTACTCTCTCTCTCCGATATTTCTTTCGTTCTATCCCTTTCCTTTCTATCTCTCCTTTTTCTTATTCCCGTTCTCAGCTCGCACTTTTCATCCTACCTCATTTACTGTGAAAGTTATTTGATAAAATGTTGAACAACTTCGCGATTTTGACAGGTTTGTTTCAAGAGTGAAGAAGAAGGCATGAAAAAAAAAAAACCCAGCCCGCCACCACCTCAGTATGGTATCTGAAGCCTCTATTTTCAGACTTCCTTATTTCTCGTCGTTTTTGCCCCTAAGGCGGATGGCATCGGCGTTGAGCGAAGAACGTTTTAGAGGAAATCATCCTCGATCCGTTCCTCGCTAAGCCTTTTCTCTGTAAGCTGACAGTTTTGGAATTTCTGTACACGACACATAAAGAAATTTTCACTTATTTATGTATGATTCCTTTCCTTTCCTCCCTGCGTTGAAAATATTTGCCTGAAGAACGGAAAAAAAAAACTGGATTGGGGAAGGAATCTATTCGCTGAAAATGTATACTCGTACATATATATATTCGATGAATTGAATGTACCGCGTGGAAATTTAACTCCAAATAAATTAAGTAATCTTGACAGCAAAATCCTTCCCCACCAGCTGAAAGTGTTCATTGTTATTTTCCATCTATTGAACGTCTTCAAAGGATTCTTGTCATACATTGTGAATCTCTAATAAATCATTTTCCGCCTTGTATCCTAAAGGGTGATTGATTAGCATCACCCTTCTCGAAAACTTAATAATCTCGATGACTAAAATTCACTACCTGTCTAAAATTACACGAAACTTTTAGGTTTCATTTAACAACTCTGGAATATTTTTATCTTTACCGATACTACCACCCTCTTCCCGACACACACGCACATCTAGTTTTTTGTCACTCTAACTTGAAAATCTGGTACCCTGTGTTTGAAAATTCTAGCTCCAACCGTTGGATTGGATTGTTTTACCTCTGAGCGGCACTTTTTTGCACACAATGGGCTAAATGGCCAGGTCACATGGACCCCGAAGGCTCAGAGAAGGTTGGGGGAGGGGACCCACTGGAATAGCTGTTGGCAGACAGATGGTAGCCTCCCGTCAAGGCCATCCATCGTGTTCTTTAACGTGCACAGGGTATAGCTCTCCCGCACACCTACGGACGGCGTCCTTTCCAAGCCCATCGGTGTCCCCAACTAACCGTGGGCAGGGCGGGGAATTTTGCGGAGATAAATCTCAACTCTGACCCAGCTGGGACTCGAACATGGGAACTACAGATTACGAGCCTGGCGCGCTACCGACTGAGCTACCCCCGCCCCCTGACGAGAAGACTTCTGCCTATCCCTAACATTCATCATTATCCTTCCTATCTGTATTTGAGCCCATCTCCGTAGCTTTTATTGTACGGATATGAGCAATGCATCTTTGAGGATTTGCCGTACAGGTGTTGTCTTGATCCGTTCCCGAATGGTCTTGACTTGATCGATCCCTTCCCGAATGGTCTTTGCTGTTTAGATGTTGTCTTGATCCTTTCCTGAATGGTCTCTGCTGTTTAGGTGTTAACTTTGATGAATGATCTTTGAGGCTTTGTTGTATAAATATTAGAGTTTCATCTTCCTAGCTTTGCCGTACAGGCGTTCATTTTTCATTTTTATCGTCCATTTACATTGCGTAAAATAATATTTTTTTTCAAGTCAAATATACGTATTCTATATTCTGAGAAATGTAAGTTCTGAAAAAAATTAAATATCTACTACAGGTAGTATAAAAAATTTGACGGATATTCTATATCGTTTTTTGCGTTCGACTGAACAAGTTGTTGTTGCTATTGTTGTGGTCTTTACAGCTTTGTCGTAAAGGCGTTGGCTTTTCGTCTTCGCAGCTTTGCTATTATAGATATTAGCTTTTCATCTTTGTAGCTTTGTCCTATAAAAGCGGGTATTGCATAACTTTGACCCCGCCATGCCCACGGGGGGCGGGGGTGGCTCAGTCGGTAGCGCGCCAGGCTCGTAATCTGTACTTCCCAGGTTCGAGTCCCAGCTGGGTCAGCGCTGAGATTTATCTCCGCAAAATTCCCCGCCCTGCCCACGGTCAGTAGGGGACACCGATAGGCTTGGAAAGCCCGCCATTCGTCGGATGGGACATTAAGCCGTGGCCCCGTGTGCGGGAGAGACCCTGTGCACGTTAAAGAACACGCTGGATGGCCTTGACGGGAGGCTACCATCTGTCTCCCAACAGCTGTTCCAGTGGGTCCTTTCCTCCAACCTTCTCTGAGCCTTCGGGGTCCATATGACCTGGCCATTTAGCCCATGGTGTGCAAAAGAGTGCCGCTCAGAAGGTAAAACATTCCAACCCATGTCTTTGATATTTCTTATAAAGATATTTCCTTTGTATCTGGTAACCTTTTCTGTCTAGTTGATGACATTACATTTTCTTTCCTTTTTGCTCTAAATGTGACATTTCGGGACAGAATATTATGAAACTTATAACTGGTTTACTTTTACGGCTTTTGTTTCAAAAGAGAAACAGATTCGGAGAGCTCCACACTGATTATTTAAAACGTTTATATTTCATACCTCCTGTAAATATCATATATATATATATGAGAATTCCAATAGAAAAAAGATTTAACCAACACAAATGAAACCGCAAAGTTTCATTAATTTATGATTATTACACAAAACAGGACCTGAAATAGAAAAAAATCTCGAGGGTTGGGGGAAGAGAAAGAAACAATCGATCCAGAAAATGTAAAGGAACTTGATTTCCAATGCAGTATAACATTATATATCGTGCACAGACCCCCGTTTTTGTGCGGGGGTGGCTCAGTCGGTAGCGCGCCAGGCTCATAATCTGTAGTTAACAGGTTCGAGTCCCAGCTGGGTCAGCGTTGAGATTTATCTCCGCAAAAATTCCCCGCCCTGCCCACGGACAATAGGGGACACCGATGGGCTTGGAAAGGCCGCCGTCCGTCGGATGGGACGTTAAGCCGTGGCTCCGTGTGCGGGAGAGCCATACCCTCTGCACGTTAAAGAACACGCTGGATGGCCTTGACGGGAGGCTACCATCTGTCTCCCAACAGCTGTTCCAGTGGGTTCCCTCCCCCAACCTTCTCTGAGCCTTCGGGGTCCATGTGACCTGGCCATTTAGCCCATGGTGTGCAAAAAAGTGCCGCTCAGAGATAAAACAACCCAACCCCCGTTTTACACGTCTTTTTAAAATTTCTTGAAAAATGCATGAAACTTAATAATGAAGTTTAATAATTTTTTTTGCTTCTATTACCGTTACTAGTATTCTGAAAGGAGGGGGGGGGCATGGCTCCCCCCTAAATCCGATGCTGTTCATAAAAACGTAAATGAAACAATAAAATTTTTCAAATTTATAATTCCTACTCATAGTTAGAGGAAGTTTTTAAACTCGGATTTTAAATGTACGAGAAAAAGAATAAATTCTGATCATTAGAAGTAACGTCTGAGAAGCATCTTCATATTTTTTTAGCAAAAAGGTCCTTAAAATAAAAAAAAAAACATTTTAATATAACAACATGCGAAATAACAGCCAAAATATTATGCCTACTAGAACATGAGACTTAACATGCAGAAGCCGTCCAACCTAAACATACTCAGAGAAGTTTACTTCCTTCTTCATTAATCATGCGCAATGGGGCCTGGTAGCTGAAGATCATAAGCCGAGCTCTTGCGGATGTTGTTTCCGAAAGCATCTGGCATTCCAGTGAATTCTGCAATTTGCAAAAGATGCTGAGGAGCAAAGGGACGGTCAGTAGATGAACTAATCCATCGCCGACGAGGTTATTCTTAGTGCATGTGATTACAGTAATTGCTGCATTCGCCTCGCTCTTTTGGTTTGCCAAAAAGATGTGACGTCATTTCCGGGAAGAGAAATGAGTTCGAAAATCTAACGAGAGGCTTGTTGCGCGTGCACATACATCTAGCTATTTTATTAATGGACGATTTAGACTGCGGTAGGAAGCAAACGCGAGAATTTATTTCATTTCAAAGGAGTTGTTTTTCCCCTGGAATTCTGTGAATAGTATAAATTGGGTAGTTTTAGGTATCACACAATAATAAATATTCCATGAAACGAGATCATATTTGTTTATCTACAGCGACATTAGTCCATAAAAAACTTCATTTTGAAAGCTACAGATTTTGTTGGTAGGTTGTTTTACCTCTGAGCGACACTTTTTTACACACAATGGGCTAAATGGCAGGTTCATAAGGACCCCGAAGCTCAGAGAAAGTTGGGGGCTCAGAGAAAGTTGGGGGACTAAACTACTGGAACAGCTATTGGGAGACAGATGGTAGCCTCCCGTCAAGGTCATCCAGGGTGTTGTTTGACGTGCACAAGTATATGGTTCTACTATACACGGGGCCACAGCTTATTGTCCCAGCCGACGGACTTTCCAAGCCCATCGGTGTCCCCTACTGACCGTCGGTATGACGGGGAGTTTGGCGGAGATAAATCTCAACGCTGACTCAGGCAGGACTGGAACCTGGGAACTTCAGATTACAAGCCTGGCCCGTTACCGACTGAGCTACCTCGCTCCTCGAAAGCTACCGAACTTTGGAAGTAGCTTTACACTGATGTATCAGTAATCCCCGAATTTGTTAAAATTTCCCGCCCTGCCCACGGTCAGTAGGGGACACCGATGGGCTTGGAAAGGCCGCCGTCCGTCGGATGGGACATTAAGCCGTGACGCCGTGTGCGGGTGAGCCATACCCTGTGCGCGTTAAAGAACACGCTGGATGGCCTTGACGGGAGGCTATATCTTTCTCCCAACAGCTGTTCCAGTGGGTTCCCCCAACCTTCTCTGAGCCTTCGGGGTCCTTGTAACCTGGCCATTTAGCCCACGGTGTGCAAAAAAGAGCCGCTCAGAGGTAAAACAACCCAACCCACTAATCTCAATAGGTAAGCAGAGCTCACACAGAGCAATCAAATGGAAATCTCTGGAATGAACTGCTTGTGCATTAATGTACGGTGGGAAATTCAGAAAGGAATCTTCGGAGTGAATTCTGACAGCATCTTGATGAGATGCTAGTCAAGAGAAATTCGACGAGGCTTGCGAGGAGAAGGAGAGATAATTTGATCAGCAGAAGGAAGTTGCAAAGTTGAAGAGTAAGTTGGTTTCTAGTGAATATTTGAATAGGCAAGTGAGGGATCGATTTAAGCTTCCGTGCTTTAATGAGCGAGAAAGGAAAGATTTTACTCTCTTCAAGTTGGGATTAGTGAGCGAAATCCGTAACTTTTGAGTTCAGCTGAAGATTGATTTGTAAGAGAAAGAAATGCATTCATCTTGTCTGAATAAATCGCCAGGTACGATGAATCCAGATTTCAAATCTTGCTGAATATTAATCCCTTTAAGTAAACAGGGATTTGGACGGAATTATTTTACTTCTGAGTGGTGCTTTTTCCGCACACAATGAGTTGAACTGCCAGGTAGGAGAAACACTCACTGGTGTTTCACGTGCGTGAAAAAGAGTAACGTATGTAAATATCATGCTCTCTTGAACTTGAAGCTACGACTTAACTTTCCATCCAATGAATGGCTGGGTTTCATAGCTCATTAGTGTTTCTTTTCTACCAACTAGCTAATATAATATTACTTAATTGAATTATTAAAAACTCTATTTTAAAATATCTTTTTTAGAATTAGTGATCTGGCAACCCTTCGTGTCACGTCACGTGACACGAAGGTTGCCAGATCACTAATTTCTAAAAAAAAATCGTTGCCAGATATTTTTTTCTGAATTCTGTAATCAACCATAGTGTTCGGATATTTTTTTGAGCGACTGTACTAATGAAATATTACGATATGCATTTTCTGAATTTCCAAATAGAATTTCCTATAGAAGTGTCTCTAAAATTTAATAACGCCCTCTAATGGCGAAAAAAGTTTTTCTTTAAAAACAAATTTCTTTTTAAAACAAATTTAATAACGCCCTCTAATGGCGAAAAAAGTTTTTCTTTAAAAACAAATTTCTTTTTAAAACAAATTTAATAACGCCCTCTAATGGCGAAAAAAGTTTTTCTTTAAAAACAAATATCTTTTAAAAACAAATTTAATAACAACTTAAATAACTTTAAGTTTTAATAACAAACTTAGTAGAGTTAATTAACTTTTAATAACAAATTGTTTTAAAACAAATTTAATAACGCCCTCTAATGGCGAAAAAAGGAAAATTTTTGAGGAATATTATTAGTGATCTGCTTATAAGTAGAGAGCTTTGATTTTGACGGTAGATTATAATGGTCAAGAGATTTTACATTCACAGCAATAATGTGTTCCTTTATCACCAGGAAAATTTGGAAAATGTGATTTCTTCTTTTAAGAGATTAAAGGAATATCCTTACTCTGTTGTTTAGATATAAATAAATTATTACCATATGAATTTTCCCAATTATCCATTAGGTGGAATTTCCACTGTTAGAGGGTTGGGTCATCTAATTTATTTACTTTTATTTATTGTTGCATTTTATTGTATTTTTGTTGTAAATATTTTTATGTAATATGTGTGATTTTGGAAGTGCTATTGTGGGGATGTGACTCATAGATGCTGTTTTTGGGTCTGAGCTGGCTGCCTGCACGGGATGGCGAGTTCGAAAAGTCCTTTTATGGCCTTTTACAATTAGCCTGCGGCGCGAGTGTGAGCACTGGAAACGAGCCGGGCAATAAGGGTTGGGTTGTTTTACCTCTGAGCGGCACTTTTTTGCACACCATGGGCTAAATGGCCAGGTCACATGGACCCCGAAGGCTCAGAGAAGGTTGGGGGAGGGGACCCACTGGAACAGCTGTTGGCAGACAGATGGTAGCCTCCCGTCAAGGCCATCCATCGTGTTCTTTAACGTGCACAGGGTATAGCTCTCCCGCACACCTACGGACGGCGTCCTTTCCAAGCCCATCGGTGTCCCCTACTGACCGTGGGCAGGGCGGGGAATTTTGCGGAGATAAATCTCAACGCTGACCCAGCTGGGACTCGAACCTGGGAACTGTAGATTACGAGCCTGGCGCGCTACCGACTGAGCCACCCCCGCCCCTCTGTTAGAGGGCTTAAAATGTGAAAAAAAGAAGAAAAAGAAAAACTTCCATTTTCTTTTAAAACAAGCACCGCTTTTTTTTGCCAGAGGCGATATGCTATCGAGGAGTAATCAGTTTAATTGACCTTCGTCAATTCGACTGATTCTATCCATTGGTTTTCTTCAAAAATGCTTTAAGAATAAAAGCTGAACTACATAGACAAACATGAGTAAAAGTTGCTTTGCAATTTAATACGTGTCAGAAATATCCCTCAAGTGATTACGCAGCGGAGAACCAGCAACTCAACACTTTGTTTCTTTCAGGACTTACGCAGTGAGGTAGAGCGACAGATTACAAACACTTCTTGATTCCAGGAGTCCACGTTCTCGCTGTTCAAAAGCCTCCCTGAGATGTTATTAAAATTCATATAACCTCGCCAGCTGGCCATCTCCCAAGTGTAACAGAGATTTACGCCAGATTCAGCAACGGATTTCAGGACTTAACAAACTACAGAAGAGAAGCCATAGACGCCTCCTCCTATGAGCTTGCTTCTTGAACTGGCAGGTCCTCCTCTCTGTCTCAGTTTTAATAAGCGGAATATTCGCACCGGGGAACGCCTGCCTCTCCGTACCAATTAAATGTTTCGTTTAAAGACGAGAAATGGGAGCCTCGCGAAAGTTGTCTTTTGTAACCAAATGTGCGCTCTTCTAACAAAGCATGAAGCTTTACAAAGGATGCCCCTGACAAGTAACGTGGCTCGATTCGAAACAGATTTTGACATGCAATTCATCTCGTTTTATCTGACAGCACGTTTCGGGTGTATCGTAATAAAAGAGAGTTTTTAAGCTAAGTCTGTAGCAAAAAAATTTACATTGATTAATTTTTGAAAAAGAAATGGTATGCTGGTATTTGATAAAAGAAGAAAAATTCATTTGTTGTGTGTTTTTTGCTCTGGCGTCGCGCAAGTTTTGGATTGGGATTATTGTTGTTTTGTGGTAGTGTAGGATGTTAGTGTCGGTTTTGAGGTTGAGATTAATTAGTGTTAAGACAATGATATTGGCTTCTGCAAAAACAAAATAGTCAAAAGCTGTACTATTGAAGCAGAGTTTGATTCACTCAATGGGGCGCCGGGCTTGTAATCTTAAATTAATAATAATAATATTTATTTATATTCACGTTAGCGCGCCAGGCTCGTAATCTGTAGTTCCCAGGTTCGAGTCTCAGCTGGGTCAGTGTTGAGAGTTATCTCCGAAAAATTCCCCGCCCTGCCCACGGTCAGTAGGGGACACCGATGGGCTTGAAAAGGCCGCCGTCCGTCGGATGGGACGTTAAGTCGTGGCCCCGTGTGCGGGAGAGCCATACCCTGTGCACGTTAAAGAACACGCTGGATGACATTGACGGGAGGCTACCATCTGTCTCCCAACAGCTGTTCCAGTGGGTCCCCTCCCCCAACCTTCTCTGAGCCATTCGGGGTCCATGTGACCTGGCCATTTAGCCCATGGTGTGCAAAAAAGTGCCGCTCAGAGGTAAAACAACCCAACACAATTCACGTTAGCTGCACGGAACACTTCAAGAAAATAGCCTGCAAACTATCCGTTTATCTTCAGGAGAAAGAAAATAATAGTATTACATAAAAATATAAAAATGCAGTTTAAAGCAATATCATCAGCACACTTAAATGTATCGATATGAACTTTATTTGGAAAGGGTTCTTAGGTTCGAATCCCATCTGGACCAGCATTGAGATTTTTTTTGCACTAAACCCCTATCCTGCAGTGCTCAAGTCAAATATCAACATTTTATGTAATAAAAGATCTAAAGAATCGAAATGAACCAGCGCAAATTGGCTATCCTGTAACTTCACCTCGATAGCAGTGAAGCCCCATTTACTTGTATCATGAAGCATTAAAGCAGAAGAAAAAATCAATTTATATATATAAAAAAGGAACTTAGAATTCTTCTCATGGTTCTATATGCTCTACACTGTATTAGTAATAGTGTCCTGCTTTTCATTTATTAAATTAAAGGAAAATCTGACTCGGAGCTTTTGAAGCTTTTAAAATAAGATTTAAATCGGAAAACATGACTTGAAAATAATCGAAGCGAAATCTCTCTCTCTCTTGATTTTTCACAAAATATCTTTAATATTTAAAGAGCTGCGATCTTTAACAAGAGAATTATGAGTCTTAAGAATTTTTAAACGTTAATTGGAACTTAACGTTATCATAACATCAAGGTATTTTTTAAAAAGTTTTGTAAGCATTTTTTGCTGTTGTTGAATTTAAGGAGAGTCATTGTTTTTGCTTAATATTTCAACTGCCATAAATCTTTAAATTCCGAACGAATAAATAAAAATAAATAAATACCAACTCAAGCAGCTGCTTGCCACAGAGGTCTGACAGGAACCTGTCAGGTTATATGCCGTAGTAGAAGGTCTGTGAGGATGGCAGGACCTCAGCAGAAAAACGACACACACATCCATGCCTAACCAGGGGCTCGAACCCAGGCCCCTTAGATCAGTAGCCAAGCGCGTTAACCACTCGGCTTGAAAATAAAGATGTGGATTGGTTTTAAAATTCATTACCGCTGCAAGAAATTTGATATTTAGGTGGTCAAGATTGGGTTGTTTTACCTATGAGCGGCACTTTTTTGCACATGGGCTCAGTGTCCAGGTCACAAGGACCCCGAGGTCTCAGAGAAGGGGGGGGGAGAGGACCCACTGGACAACTGTTGGGAGATTCCCGTCACAGGGTATGGCTCTCCCGCAAACGGGGCCACGGCTTAACGTCTCATCCGATCGACGGATGCCTTTCCAAGCCCATCGGTGTCTCCTAGTGACCGCGGCTGGGGCGACGAGTTTGCGGAGATAAATCTCAACGCTGATCTAACTGGGACTCGAACCTGAAAACTTCATTTTACGAGCCTGGCACGCTACTGACTGAGCCACCCCCGCCCCATAAAAGGTCGAGAATATTGCATTGACAGCAGCTTTGAGAAATTCGATATTTAGGTGGTAATGTGGGGAGAGGGTTTTATATTGATAACCTCCGTGAGAAATATGATATTTAGGTGGTAGTGTAATGTGGGGAGAGGGATTTATATTGACAATTTTTGTGAGAAATGTGATATTTAGGTGGTAGTGTAATGTGGGGAGAGGGATTTATATTGACAATCTTTGTGAGAAATGTGATATTTAGGTGGTAGTGTAATGTGGGGAGAGGGATTTATATTGACAATTTTTGTGAGAAATGTGATATTTAGGTGGTAGTGTAATGTGGGGAGAGGGATTTATATTGACAATCTTTGTGAGAAATGTGATATTTAGGTGGTAGTGTAATGTGGGGAGAGGGATTTATATTGACAATCTTTGTGAGAAATGTGATATTCAGGTGGTAGTGTAATGTGGGGAGAAGGATTTATATTGACAATCGTCGTGAGAAATATGATATTTAGGTGGTAGTGTAATGTGGGGAGAGGGTTTTATATTGATAACCTCCGTGAGAAATATGATATTTAGGTGGTAGTGTAATGTGGAGAGAGGGATTTATATTGACAATCTTCGTGAGAAATGTGATATTTAGGTGGTAGTGTAATGTGGGGAGAGGGATTTATATTGACAATCTTTGTGAGAAATGTGATATTTAGGTGGTAGTGTAATGTGGGGAGAGGGATTTATATTGACAATCTTTGTGAGAAATGTGATATTTAGGTGGTAGTGTAATGTGGGGAGAGGGATTTATATTGACAATCTTTGTGAGAAATGTGATATTTAGGTGGTAGTGTAATGTGGGGAGAGGGATTTATATTGACAATCTTTGTGAGAAATGTGATATTTAGGTGGTAGTGTAATGTGGGGAGAGGGATTTATATTGACAATCTTTGTGAGAAATGTGATACTTAGGTGGTAGTGTAATGTGGGGAGAGGGATTTATATTGACAATCATAGTGAGAAATGTGATATTTAGGTGGTAGTGTAATGTGGGGAGAGGGATTTATATTGACAATCTTTGTGAGAAATGTGATATTTAGGTGGTAGTGTAATGTGATTAGAGGGATTTATATTGACAATCTTTGTGAGAAATGTGATATTTAGGTGGTAGTGTAATGTGGGGAGAGGGATTTATATTGACAATCTTTGTGAGAAATGTGACATTTAGGTGGTAGTGTAATGTGGGGAGAGGGATTTATATTGACAATCTTCATGAGAAACGTGATATTTAGGTGGTAGTGTAATGTGGAGAGAGGGATTTATATTGACAATATTCGTGAGAAATGTGATATTTTGGTGGTAGTGTAATGTGGGGAGAGGGATTTATATTGACAATCTTCGTGAGAAATATGATATTTTGGTGGTAGTGTAATGTGGGGAGAGGGATTTATATTGACAATCTTCGTGAGAAACGTGATATTTAGGTGGTAGTGTAATGTGGAGAGAGGGATTTATATTGAGAATCTTTGTGAGAAATGTGATATTTAGGTGGTAGTGTAATGTGGGGAGAGGGATTTATATTGACAATCATAGTGAGAAATGTGATATTTAGGTGGTAGTGTAATGTGGGGAGAGGGATTTATATTGACAATCTTTGTGAGAAATATGATATTTAGGTGGTAGTGTAATGTGGGGAGAGGGATTTATATTGACAATCTTTGTGAGAAATGTGATATTTAGGTGGTAGTGTAATGTGGGGAGAGGGATTTATATTGACAATCATAGTGAGAAATGTGATATTTAGGTGGTAGTGTAATGTGGGGAGAGGGATTTATATTGACAATCATAGTGAGAAATGTGATATTTAGGTGGTAGTGTAATGTGGGGAGAGGGATTTATATTGACAATCATAGTGAGAAATGTGATATTTAGGTGGTAGTGTAATGTGGAGAGAGGGATTTATATTGACAATCTTCGTGAGAAATGTGATATTTAGGTGGTAGTGTAATGTGGAGAGAGGGATTTATATTGACAATCTTTGTGAGAAATGTGATATTTAGGTGGTAGTGTAATGTGGGGAGAGGGATTTATATTGACAATCTTTGTGAGAAATATGATATTTAGGTGGTAGTGTAATGTGGGGAGAGGGATTTATATTGACAATCTTTGTGAGAAATGTGATATTTAGGTGGTAGTGTAATGTGGGGAGAGGGATTTATATTGACAGTCTTTGTGAGAAATGTGATATTTAGGTGGTAGTGTAATGTGGGGAGAGGGATTTATATTGACAATCTTTGTGAGAAATGTGATATTTAGGTGGTAGTGTAATGTGGGGAGAGGGATTTATATTGACAGTCTTTGTGAGAAATGTGATATTTAGGTGGTAGTGTAATGTGGGGAGAGGGATTTATATTGACAATCTTTGTGAGAAATGTGATATTTAGGTGGTAGTGTAATGTGGGGAGAGGGATTTATATTGACAATCTTTGTGAGAAATGTGATATTTAGGTGGTAGTGTAATGTGGGGAGAGGGATTTATATTGACAATCTTCGTGAGAAATGTGATATTTAGGTGGTAGTGTAATGTGGGGAGAGGGATTTATATTGACAATCTTTGTGAGAAATGTGATATTTAGGTGGTAGTGTAATGTGGGGAGAAGGATTTATATTGACAATCTTTGTGAGAAATGTGATATTTAGGTGGTAGTGTATTGTGGGGAGAGGGCTTTATATTGACAATCTTTGTGAGAAATGTGATATTTAGGTGGTAGTGTAATGTGGGGAGAAGGATTTATATTGACAATCTTTGTGAGAAATGTGATATTTAGGTGGTAGTGTAATGTGGGGAGAGGGATTTATATTGACAATCATAGTGAGAAATGTGATATTTAGGTGGTAGTGTAATGTGGGGAGAGGGATTTATATTGACAATCTTTGTGAGAAATATGATATTTAGGTGGTAGTGTAATGTGGGGAGAGGGATTTATATTGACAGTCTTTGTGAGAAATGTGATATTTAGGTGGTAGTGTATTGTGGGGAGAGGGCTTTATATTGACAATCTTTGTGAGAAATGTGATATTTAGGTGGTAGTGTAATGTGGGGAGAGGGATTTATATTGACAATCTTTGTGAGAAATGTGATATTTAGGTGGTAGTGTAATGTGGGGAGAGGGATTTATATTGACAATCTTTGTGAGAAATATGATATTTAGGTGGTAGTGTAATGTGGGGAGAGGGATTTATATTGACAATCTTTGTGAGAAATGTGATATTTAGGTGGTAGTGTAATGTGGGGAGAGGGATTTATATTGACAATCTTTGTGAGAAATGTGATACTTAGGTGGTAGTGTAATGTGGGGAGAGGGATTTATATTGACAATCTTTGTGAGAAATGTGATATTTAGGTGGTAGTGTAATGTGGGGAGAGGGATTTATATTGACAGTCTTTGTGAGAAATGTGATATTTAGGTGGTAGTGTAATGTGGGGAGAGGGATTTATATTGACAGTCTTTGTGAGAAATGTGATATTTAGGTGGTAGTGTAATGTGGGGAGAGGGATTTATATTGACAATCTTTGTGAGAAATGTGATATTTAGGTGGTAGTGTAATGTGGAGAGAGGGATTTATATTGACAATCTTCGTGAGAAATGTGATATTTAGGTGGTAGTGTAATGTGGGGAGAGGGATTTATATTGACAATCTTTGTGAGAAATGTGATATTTAGGTGGTAGTGTAATGTGGGGAGAGGGATTTATATTGACAATCTTTGTGAGAAATGTGATATTTAGGTGGTAGTGTAATGTGGGGAGAGGGATTTATATTGACAATCATAGTGAGAAATGTGATATTTAGGTGGTAGTGTAATGTGGAGAGAGGGATTTATATTGACAATCTTTGTGAGAAATATGATATTTAGGTGGTAGTGTAATGTGGGGAGAGGGATTTATATTGACAATCTTTGTGAGAAATGTGATATTTAGGTGGTAGTGTATTGTGGGGAGAGGGCTTTATATTGACAATCTTTGTGAGAAATGTGATATTTAGGTGGTAGTGTAATGTGGGGAGAAGGATTTATATTGACAATCTTTGTGAGAAATGTGATATTTAGGTGGTAGTGTAATGTGGGGAGAGGGATTTATATTGACAATCATAGTGAGAAATGTGATATTTAGGTGGTAGTGTAATGTGGAGAGAGGGATTTATATTGACAATCTTCGTGAGAAATGTGATATTTAGGTGGTAGTGTAATGTGGAGAGAGGGATTTATATTGACAATCTTTGTGAGAAATGTGATATTTAGGTGGTAGTGTAATGTGGGGAGAGGGATTTATATTGACAATCTTTGTGAGAAATATGATATTTAGGTGGTAGTGTAATGTGGGGAGAGGGATTTATATTGACAATCTTTGTGAGAAATGTGATATTTAGGTGGTAGTGTAATGTGGGGAGAGGGATTTATATTGACAATCTTTGTGAGAAATGTGATATTTAGGTGGTAGTGTAATGTGGGGAGAGGGATTTATATTGACAGTCTTTGTGAGAAATGTGATATTTAGGTGGTAGTGTAATGTGGGGAGAGGGATTTATATTGACAGTCTTTGTGAGAAATGTGATATTTAGGTGGTAGTGTAATGTGGGGAGAGGGATTTATATTGACAATCTTTGTGAGAAATGTGATATTTAGGTGGTAGTGTAATGTGGGGAGAGGGATTTATATTGACAATCTTTGTGAGAAATGTGATATTTAGGTGGTAGTGTAATGTGGGGAGAGGGATTTATATTGACAATCTTCGTGAGAAATGTGATATTTAGGTGGTAGTGTAATGTGGGGAGAGGGATTTATATTGACAATCTTTGTGAGAAATGTGATATTTAGGTGGTAGTGTAATGTGGGGAGAGGGATTTATATTGACAATCATAGTGAGAAATGTGATATTTAGGTGGTAGTGTAATGTGGAGAGAGGGATTTATATTGACAATCTTTGTGAGAAATATGATATTTAGGTGGTAGTGTAATGTGGGGAGAGGGATTTATATTGACAATCTTTGTGAGAAATGTGATATTTAGGTGGTAGTGTAATGTGGGGAGAGGGATTTATATTGACAATCATAGTGAGAAATGTGATATTTAGGTGGTAGTGTAATGTGGGGAGAGGGATTTATATTGACAATCTTTGTGAGAAATATGATATTTAGGTGGTAGTGTAATGTGGAGAGAGGGATTTATATTGACAATCTTTGTGAGAAATGTGATATTTAGGTGGTAGTGTAATGTGGGGAGAGGGATTTATATTGACAATCTTTGTGAGAAATGTGATATTTAGGTGGTAGTGTAATGTGGGGAGAGGGATTTATATTGACAATCATAGTGAGAAATGTGATATTTAGGTGGTAGTGTAATGTGGAGAGAGGGATTTATATTGACAATCTTCGTGAGAAATGTGATATTTAGGTGGTAGTGTAATGTGGAGAGAGGGATTTATATTGACAATCTTCGTGAGAAATGTGATATTTAGGTGGTAGTGTAATGTGGAGAGAGGGATTTATATTGACAATCTTTGTGAGAAATATGATATTTAGGTGGTAGTGTAATGTGGGGAGAGGGATTTATATTGACAATCTTTGTGAGAAATGTGATATTTAGGTGGTAGTGTAATGTGGGGAGAGGGATTTATATTGACAATCATAGTGAGAAATGTGATATTTAGGTGGTAGTGTAATGTGGGGAGAGGGATTTATATTGACAATCTTTGTGAGAAATATGATATTTAGGTGGTAGTGTAATGTGGAGAGAGGGATTTATATTGACAATCTTTGTGAGAAATGTGATATTTAGGTGGTAGTGTAATGTGGGGAGAGGGATTTATATTGACAATCTTTGTGAGAAATGTGATATTTAGGTGGTAGTGTAATGTGGGGAGAGGGATTTATATTGACAATCATAGTGAGAAATGTGATATTTAGGTGGTAGTGTAATGTGGAGAGAGGGATTTATATTGACAATCTTCGTGAGAAATGTGATATTTAGGTGGTAGTGTAATGTGGAGAGAGGGATTTATATTGACAATCTTCGTGAGAAATGTGATATTTAGGTGGTAGTGTAATGTGGGGAGAGGGATTTATATTGACAATCTTTGTGAGAAAAATGATATTTATGTGGTAGTGTAATGTGGGGAGAGGAGATTGCAGTGACAGCAGCCGAAATGAATTTTATATTTAGGTGGCTGAGTTCGGTGGTGGAAGAATTTGAATTCAGAGCCGCTGTAAGAAATCTGGTATTTAAGGCGATAAAATGCTGTGGTCGGGAAATTTGCATTATCAAGGTTTGCAAGAAATTTTTAATTGGTTTCGTTCTCCATCTTGAATTGGGGGACGGAGGCACAACTCAATATTATGTTCCTTGATGAGATGAGAATTCCATATTACGATTCTGGTTCACACCTTAATTTTAATCGCTTGCAACACTATCTCACAATAGCCCCTCCTAGGGGAATATAAAAATTTCCGAATTTTTGTTTTCTTTTCTGTGTAAACGGAGATAAACAAGACTTTTCGAATTCTTTTTTCACAAAAATATAACCTGCATTCTGACGTCACGTAAACTAAGTTTTTACTGATTTGAAGATCTTAGAAATAACAAAGACGAAACGTTTCCTACATTAACTCTTCACTCCAACGAATTAAATTCTTTCCGACACTTCTCGACCCGTAGTTCAACTTTTCCACCTCATAAAAGTGGTCAGTAGTTACCTCTGAGACCTCTACTCGACTTAAATTCTTCGCCAAAGTGATGTCAACACCACTTCGAAGCCCGTGCTCCATCGCACGAGAGGCGAAAATTAGTTTGTGGGTTTTGGCTCTCAGTGGTCGAATTCTTGCAGTAAAAACAAACAACGTAAATGGTGATTATAGTGTTTCGGTAGAAGCGGGTTGATTTTATTTTTGTGATTGTTTTGTTGATGTTGCTGTTTCTGAGACGTAAAAGGTTTCGTCTTCGTTAATTGGTCACAGTCAATAAGTTGTAAATCTACAAAGAATTTGAAGTTACTGGGAATTTATTTTTAGCTTTGTTTAATATTACACTACCATATGACAGCATTATACAGGAGGGGCGGCGGTGGCTCAGTCGGTAGCGCGCCAAGCTCGTAATCTGTAGTTCCCAAGTTCGAGTCCCAGCTGGGTCAGCGTTGAGATTTATCTCTGCAAAATTCCACGCCCTGCCCACGGTCAATAGGAGACACCGATGGTCTTGGAAAGGCCGCCGTCCGTCGGATAAGCCGTGGCCCCGTGTGCGGGAGAGCCATACCCTGTGCAGTTAAAGAACACACCGGATGGCCTTGACGGGAGGCTACCATCTGTCTCCCAACAGCTGTTCCAGTGGGTCCCCAACCTTCTCTGTCCTTCGGGGTCCTTGTGACCTGGTCATTTAACCCATGGTGTGCAAAAAAGTGCCGCTCAGAAGTAAAACAACCCAACCCAGTGGATCCCCAACCTTCTCTGAGCCTTCGGGGTCCTTGTGACCTGGTCATTTAGCCCATGATGTGCAAAAAAGTGCAACTCAGAGACAAACCAACAGCATTATACGGCTCAGTTACGGGCAGCTAAGATTTCCGAGAGTCAAGAATAAATTTTAGTAGGAAAGATGGCGATTGGAAATAAGGGAAGTCAAGTGTCTAAAGTGAACCGGAAGCTATTATACCGTCGTTTAGTTTATTTTTCATAAATTTCTTTCAACAAAGAGTGCAAATGATTTTTTTTCCTATAGAGGTCTCTCTAAAAATATTCATGTAAAAATATAATATGTATATTTACTATTCTGTTCAGTTTTTTTCTTCACAGTTATTAATATTATCCAGGGTAAGGAGTCATGGAGTCCTTCCTCCAACTAGATGCGGTCTTGCTAGTCCAAATCATTTTTGTGGGGTCCTTCACTCCCTTATTTTAATTATTTACCGATTTGAAGAAGCATTTGCAAAACATCATTTTCGATACACGCAATATTAACCATTTTTTTTTCTCTACAAGTTAGCAGATTATATATATATCCCATGATTCTGAGTAGAGCAATAACCAATTGTGGCAAGTGATAAATAATCCTTTGGGGAAACCTCCTAGAGATGAATGAATAATGTCCAGTCAATGGTGGCTATTCAGCAATCCAATTATTTAATTGGATAATTGAATATAACGCCCAGAACTAGTTCAAAGTTAACTAGCTTTTCCATTTAACTCTGAAGTAATGCTGTTACACTTCTGATATTTTTTTTTCCACCAGACGATTCGATCCTCTACCTCGTTGCTGGGATACGCCACAACAAATGATACAACTGGAACTTCAGTTCTTTGTGGAGTTGGGTTGGGTTGTTTTACCTCTGAGCGGCACTTTTTTGCACACTATGGGCTAAATGGCCAGGTCACATGGACCCCGAAGGCTCAGAGAAGGTTGGGGGACCCACTGGAACAGCTGTTGGGAGACAGATGGTAGCCTCCCGTCAAAGCCATCCAGCGTGTTCTTTAACGTTGGGATGTTTTACCTCTGAGCGGCACTTTTTTGCACACTATGGGCTAAATGGCCAGGTCACATGGACCCCGAAGGCTCAGAGAAGGTTGGGGGAGGGGACCCAGTGGAACATCTGTTGGGAGACAGATGGTAGCCTCCCGTCAAGGCCATCCAGCGTGTTCTTTAACGTTGGGTTGTTTTACCTCTGAGCGGCACTTTTTTGCACACTATGGGCTAAATGGCCAGGTCACATGGGCCCCGAAAGCTCAGAGAAGGTTGGGGGAGGGGACCCACTGGAACAGCTGTTGGGAGACAGATGATAGCCTCCCGTCAAGGCCATCCAGCGTGTTCTTTAACGTTGGGTTGTTTTACCTCTGAGCGGCACTTTTTTGCACACTATGGGCTAAATGGCCAGGTCACATGGACCCCGAAGGCTCAGAGAAGGTTGGGGGAGGGGACTCACTGGGACAGCTGTTGGGAGACAGATGGTAGCCTCCCGTCAATGCCATCCAGCGTGTTCTTTAACGTGCACAGGGTATGGCTCTCCCGCACACGTGGCCACGGCTTAACGTCCCATGCGACGGACGGCGGCCTTTCCAAGCCCTTCGGTGTCCCCTACTGACGTGGGCAGGGCAGGGAATTTTTGCGGAGATAAATCTCAACGCTGACCCAGCTGGGACTCGAACCTGGGAACTATAGATTACGAGCCTGGCGCGCTACCGACTGAACCACCCCGCCCCCTAATGATACTGAATTGAATGCTAAAAGTTGATGCTCTTTTTCTTAGAATTATTTTTACCCCTGTAGGTGTTCTTAATTTGTAACAAGCTGCCAGAAAATCGAATGGGCGAATAATTCCCCAAGTCCTGACCATCAGAATAACAATAAAATCACCCCGAGGTCTCAGAGTCCTCACCTCCACCACATCCACGAGAGTCTCACTCAGAGTCTCCCGAGTCCTCACCTCCACCACATCCACGAGAATAATTATATTCTTCTTCACGAACAACGTTACCACCGTGCACAACATTATCATCAACAACAGTAAGAAAAAACACCAACCTTCACGATGAAGAGTACCTACAGCTTATCACAACTAACAAAAGCCTAATCATCGCCACTACGAACACATCACCGCCCATGGTCGCCACCGTCGTCATCGTCGTCGTCAGCATCAAGCATCGTCATCGCTAACTCCAAATCACGAAAAACCAAAATCCATTTATTAATCACCGAGACTCTTCTATAAACCAATTCTGACAAGCATTTCGTCTCCACTGAGCCTCTTCATCATAGTCAGAGTCTTTCCATTGAAAAGCACCCACTTTAAACGCTGTAGCCTCGGGAAACCAACATCTTCAGCTAACCCTATTTTGCTTAACGACAAAACTACTTTTGTCCCTACTCGGGACAAACTCGATGTGATTAGACAGAGTCGTGCACCTTAACGAGTTTCGACACGAAATGAACGGAAATTAGCCTTTCGGTCATTTTTGCGCCACTTAAAGCCGAGGAGTATCCCTTGAAAATATCCTCCTCTTCTCTCCTCATATCTTCATTTTTCCTCCTCCCCATCATCCTTCACCATCCCCTTTCTTCACGTGCCAACTCGCGCACATTGTTTTTCCTCTTCTCTTTCCATCTATCCATTTTCGTCTTCATTAACGATTTCGCCCCCTCTCAACCTTTCTACGAATCTTTCAGCATCTTGTTAATTAGATTCCGAAAGACTTTACGCTACTTGAAGATGATCCTGCCTCCAACGTAAATTGTCGTTTAAGATATTTGTTCAAGCATCACAAATTGCTTCTCCTTTGGGTTCTTTCTTTCTTTCCTTTCTTCCCCCTTTTTTCTCCATTTCTTTCTTCTTCCTCTGCTTTAGCTTTTTAATTAACTGTGTGTTCCTTTCACTCTATCGTCGCACCCATCTGCATTTTACAGCTTCGGGGATGAATTAAAAATGGAGGGTGGAGAAAGGGTTGGGAGGGGACTGTAATGGAAGGTCATGGCAGGAAAGGAGAGGGGGTGAGAATAGAAATAGATGGATACGAAACAGAAAAGAGAATAACGAAATAATAAGAGTGAAAAGAGAATAAAAGGGGAAATCGGAAATTTCTTATTAATTGTAAAGCACTCGATGGGTGGTTCGCTTTATCGCTGAGAGCGATTCACGAAGTAGTAGATGGATTAAATAATTAATTAGACCATTCATAAAGCAGATAGAAGCATAGCTGTCAGTTTGTATTAGCAAAAGAAAGAGGCGCTTGAGCAGAAATGAATATTTCCTGTTGTCGCTTTGGCGTTACTTTCGATTTTTATATTGACAATTGTTTTTTTCTTTCTTTGGTACTTCTGCAAGGCTCGATTTTCTTCATCGGGTTAGTCATTCGAGCGTCGTCTCTAAGTGTCATGTTCGTGAGAATGTGCGAACGTTTTTAGACAGGCGTGGATAGGGGTGTAGAGGATGAAGAATTCCACGAGCCTCGGGTGTGTAAGATGCTATTAAGATCTTCTAAGCAGAGATATTTGTTTAATTGCTGCAGCTGTTCCTGCAGAAGCGACTAAAAAGAGAGCTCAAATAAACAGCCTTTCTTTTTAGATGGAGAGTTTTTTTAACGAATGCATTTACGGTTGTTATTTATTCATGTCTCTCGTGAAAGATTTTGTGAAAAAAGCTTAATATCAGTAAAATAAGTGGTTAAAATATTTCTTTCAAACTGTTATTATCACCATCATGGTGACGAAGAAGAAAAGAGAAAAGACGCTGGGGACGGGAGAAAATAGGATTAGAAAAAAGAGGAGTAAGAGAGAAAATCGGCAATAGAAGGTGAAAAGGAGGATAAAAATTAAAAGCAGCAGACGAAAGAGAAGAAACTGAGCAGGAGGAGAGGATGAGAAGATAAACAATGAGAAGATGAATATATGAAAAGCAGAGAAGAAAGAAGGAGAAGGTGAGAAGGATAAGAAACAGAAGAAGATGAGAAAAGAGGAAAAGAGCTGGGTTGGGTTGTTTTACCTCTGAGCGGAACTTTTTTGCACACCATGGCCTAAATGGTCAGGTCACAAGGACCCCGAAGGCTCAGAGAAGGTTGTGGGAGGGGATCCACTGGAATAACTGTTCGGAGACAGATGGTAGCCTCCCGTCAAGGCTCTCCAGTTTGTTCTTTAGCGTGCACAGGCATTGCTCTCCCGCACACGGCGCCACGGCTTAACGTCCCATCCGACGGACGGCGGCCTTATCCAAGCCCATCGGTGTTCCCTACTGACGGTCTGCAGGGCGGGGAATTTTGCAGAGATAAATCTCAACGCTGACCCAGCTTGGACTCGAACCTTGGAACTTCAGATTACGAGCCTGGCGCGCTACCGACTGAGCCACCCCCGCCCCCGGAAAAAGGAAAAGAAGATACGAGCGAGAAAAGAGAGGAACGAAAAGCGAAAGAGGAGGTAACACGAGACAGAGAAAAGAGGGAAGCTCGATAGTGAAGAACAGTATGAAGAAACAAGAATGAGGAAGGAGCTCGAGGGGGTTGGGTTGGGTTGTTTTACCTCTGAGCGGCACTTTGTTGCACACCATGGGCTAAATGGCCAGGTCACATGGACCCCGAAGGATCAGAGAAGGTTGGGGGAGGGGACCCACTGGAACAGCTGTTGGGAGACAGATGGTAGCTTCCCGTCAAGGCCATCCAGCGTGTTCTTTAACGTGCACAGGGTATGGCTCTCCCGCACACGGGGCCACGGCTTAACGTCCTATCCGACGGACGGCGGCCTTTCCAAGCCCATCGGTGTCACCTACTGACCGTGTGTGCAGGGCGGGAAGTTTTGCGGAGATAAATCTGAACGCTGACCCAGCCGGGACTCGAATCTGGGAACTGCAGATTACGAGCCTGGTGCGCTACCAACTGAGCCACTCCCGCCCCAGAAGGTTGGGTAGGGGACACATTGGAACAGTTGTTGGGAGACAGATGGTAGCCTCCCGTCAAGGCCATCCAGCGTGTTCTTTAACGTATACAGGGTATGGCTCTCCCGCACACGGGGCCACGGCTTAACGTCCTATCCGACGGACGGCGGCCTTTCCAAGCCCAACGGTGTCCCTTACTGACCGTGGGCAGGGCGGGAAATTTTGCGGAGATAAATCTCAACTCTGACCCAGCTTGACTCGAACCTGGGAACTACAGATTACGAGCCTGGCGCGCTACCGACTGAGCCACCCCCGCCCCAAGAGCTCGAGGGGGAGACAGAGAAGCAAACAGCAGTGGTGATTGTAGTAGTGATAAAAGTATTAGAAGATTTCTCATCTTTAAATTAAATAACATGTTCCTATGATGCTTTTTTTTACCCGAACAATAGCTGAAGTGGACAGGTAACATCAGAGAACAATTTTCGTTTTCAAATGGAGCAACCATTAAGTGCAAACTGTTCTTCAACCCATGCTTATGTGCCGAAAGAAAATGGTGACTATCGGCGAAAGATGACGAAGAATGAAATAAAAACTTGATGATGATGATGCTATGTCTCTTCATTGTCATTAGAGAGAGAGAAAAGAGAAAAAACCGAAAAAAAAAAACAAAAGGAAAGAAGTTCCACGGATTATGAATTTGTCTCATTTTTAAAAGATACGATGTGAAGAGCGATAATCTTCTTCAGATGTTGAGAGAGAGAAAAAAACTTCGATGGAAGAACTTCACTAACTTCCATGAAGGATAAATAAGATCAAGGATGAATGGAGTGCTCGAGTTTCATTTCCTCGATGGTTGTTTATTTCATTTCTCTTCCTACTTCTTTTCAGTCAGAAATTACTGATAATTCTTCCTACATGAAAAATGTACCGAATTTTAAAATGGGTTCATTACACTGAAATATTTTTTTTTACTAGTATGGGTTGGGTTGTTTTACCTCTGAGCGGCAATTTTTTGCACACCATGGGCTAAACGGCCAGGTCACATGGACCCCGAAGGCTCAGAGAAGGTTGGGGGAGGGGACCCACTGGAACAGCTGTTGGGAGACAGATGGTAGCCGAAACAGATGGTTTTCCTAATGACCTCCTTGACGGGAGGTCAAGGCCATCCAGCGTGTTCTTTAACGTGCACAGGGTATGGCTCTCCCGCACACGGGGCCACGGCTTAACGTCCCATCCGACGGACGGCGTCCTTTCCAAGCCCATTGGTGTCCCCTATTGACCGTGGACAGGGCGGGGAATTTTGCGGAGATAAATCTCAACGCTGACCCAGCTGGGACTCGAACCTTGGAACTACAGATTACCAGCCTGGCGCGCTACTGACTGAGCCACCCCCGCCCCTTAGAGTTAAAGGTTTGCATTTAATAATATACATAGTATTAAAATATTTGAAAATTGGAAGTTGAGTTCAATACTCCAATTCCCTCATTCGGAAGCATTAACATTTGATGTCTAAAAAAAGGTCCAGCTTTTGTAATCAAGGACACAACCCCGTCACAGCTTAACAAAGAGTATCTTTCCAATAGAATGGGGCGGGGTGGCTCAGTTGGTAGCGCGCCAGGCTCGTAATCTGTAGTTCCCAGGTTTGAGTCCCAGCTGGGTCAGCGTTGAGATTTATCTCCGCAAAATTCCCCGCCCTGCCCACGGTCAGTAGGGGACACCGATGGACTTGGAAAGACCGCCGTCCGTCGGATGGGACGTTAAGCCGTGGCCCCGTGTGTGGGAAAGCCATACCCTGTGCACGTTAAAGAACACGCTGGATGGCCTTGACGGGAGGCTACCATCTGTCTCCCAACAGCTGTTCCAGTGGGTCCCCTCCCCCAACCTTCTCTGAGCCTTCGGGGTCCATGTGACCTGGCCATTTAGCCCATGGTGTGCAAAAATGTGCCGCTCAGAGGTAAAACAACCCAAATCCAATAGAGTTTTCTCTTTTTGCGTGTGGTCCTTAAATTATAATATACTCATCAAACCGTAGCAATTGACCAAAAGCACCGAAATCATACAGCTCCGGTGCAAATAATACGTCTCCCAGCCTGCTTATTCTCCACATTAAATGCAAATCACGTTAGCGATGTTGAACAGCCATCAGCAGAGGCAAACATTCAACGTATACATTTTCTTGCATGTCAGTTCCAGGTCCGTAATGAACTTTGTCTCCTTCTCAAAGGCAAAGCGATGTCGACGGTGCTTAGCCGAGCTCGTGTTTATGTCTACATCGATGCTCCTTGATTTGAAACGAGTCAATGGATCTGTTCTCTCACCGTTCCCTAGGCGACGTTCATTTGAGACTAGCCGGGGGAAATGCCTATTACCATAGACTACGAGAACCACCGAGTCGGCATTTCAATCAACCCATCTCTTGTGTTACGAGCCACAGTCCCCCTCCCCCAACCGACTCGATCGGGGCATCAACACCTGAAATAGATAGGTCGTGATTAAGAGCAAAGATCTACTACGAAGCCGAAATGCAGGCGATTTAGAGCCTCAGTGCCACTCATCATTTTCACCTGCATCTGTTTTATCGTTGTGTAATAGTCTGCGTGACGTCAACAACAAGGTCCGCTTATTCTCTCTCACCCCCCCCCCCTCAAAAAACCATCCCTCCCGCCATTCTCTTCCAACTCATTCGTCGCTTGATGTCGATTTGTCCTCCTGTACAAATGGTGATCCATAGCTTTGGTCAGCTTAGGTAATAAGTGCTGCAATTTAGCCTTCACAATTCAGTTTCCATATAGATTACGAACGCTAAACGGCGTATAGAGAGAGAGACACACACACACACAAAAGCGGCCATGCACGCAGAACCATGAGAGAAAATGTTCCGCTTGATTTAATTTTCCATTAGTCCGACCGAAAGCCATCTTTCCTGTATTTCGTCGTCCCAGGGATTTAGGACGAAGCTGTTTTAATGGAACTTCCAACAAATCTCAGTTTAATGAGTTGCCTATTTGCTTAAAGCCGTTCATTCCGATTCAAGAATATTTGCGGAGTTTAAATTAAAGACTAATCCTAATAACTTTAGGATTGATTTCAGGAATTGTGGGTAATTAAGATTTTTTTCCCCCCTATAAATAACATTTTTGAGAAGTGGGGTAAAATTAATTAAGTGATAAAAAAGGAAAATACATCATATTACCAAACGTATTGAAACACTTTTAATGTTATGTGAACGGATAGACGCATTTAAAGCGCCTTTTGAGGTTTTTCAGACGGGTTGGGTTGTTTTACCTCTGAGCGGCACTCCTTTGCACACCATGGGCTAAATGGCCAGGTCACATGGACGCCGAAGTCTCAGAGAAGATTGGGGGAAGGGACCCACTGGAACAGCTGTTGGGAGACAGATGGTAGCCTCCCGTCAAGGCCATCCAGCGTGTTCTTTAACGTGCACAGGGTATGGCTCTCCCGCACTCGGGGCCATGGCTTAACGTCCCATCCGACGGACGGCGGCCTTTCCAAGCCCGTCGGTGTCCCCTACTGACCGTGGGCAGGGCGGGGAATTTTGCGGAGATAATTTAACAGACGAGGGTGAAGGTGAGGTAGCGCGCGAGGCTCGTAATCTATAGTTCCCAGATTCGAGTCCCAGCTGGGCCAGCGTTGATCTTCTCTGATCCCTCGGGGTCTTTGTGACCTGGCCATTTAGCCCAGTGGGTGCAAAAAGTGCCGCTCAGAGGTAAAACAATCCAGACCAATCCAAAGCAACTTAACTTTGAAAATAAGTTATTTTTTAAGGAAAATGTCACTGGGGATATAAGCTATTTTTACGGGAAAAAAATCACTGGAGATAAAAATATCACTGGGCAAACATTGATAATCACACTCAAATTTCTCTAAATATCAATTTCCAACAATATTCGTTTGATACAGGCAGATAGAAAAAATCGTGTACCTGCAAGAAGTGGTAGTGAACTTGTATTTGCACTGTGTTGGAAATGGAAAGTAAGTCAAGAAATCCAAAGTCTTCGCCAACGAGATAAAACGAGTACATACTTGTCTATAAGTACTTGGACGTCACTTACAGGCGCTCAAAAAAGAATCCGAACACCATGGTTGATTACAGAATTCAGAAAAAATATATGGCAACGATTTTTTTTTAGAAATTAGTGATCTGGCAACCTTCGTGTCACGTGATTACAGAATTCAGGAAAAATATCTGGAGCGTGTACAGCAACTGTACACGCTCCAGTTACCGTTCACAGCAAACTGGAGCGTGTGCAGTTACTGCACACGCTCCAGTTTGCTGTGAACGGTAACTGCACACGCTCAATATTTCCGTGAGTGAGCCCACACGATCTAGTATCAAAATAATATGACCACCTACAGTCGCTCAAAAAAGTATACGAAAAACCATGGTTGATTACAGAATTCAGAAAAAATATATGGCAACGATTTTTTTTTTTAGAAATTAGTGATCTGGCAACCTTCGTGTCACGTGATTACAGAATTCAGGAAAAATATCTGTAGCGTGTACAGCAACTGTATACGCTCCGGTTACCGTTCACAGCAAACTGGAGCGTGTGCAGTTACTGCACACGCTCCAGTTGCTGTGAACGGTAACTGCACACGCTCAATATTTCCGTGAGAGAGCCCACACGATCCAGGTCTTTGTGAGCTCACACGATCCAATGTGCTGTGAACATTAACCGCAACCGCTCCAGTTTGCTGTGAACGGTAACTGCACACGCTCCATATTCATTGCATTATATATTCATACGCATTATATATATTAAAAAAGTATCCGAACACTATGGTTGATTACAGAATTCAGAAAAAATATCTGGCAACGTTTTTATTTAGAAATCGTTGCCAGATATTTTTTCTGAATTCTGTAATCAACCATAGAGTTCGGATATTTTTTGAGCGACTGTACAACAATAATCGTAATCGTAATTACATTCACTCTAAATACTTCCACTGCAACCTACTTCTAACATGGACAGAGGGACTTTTAGTTCATTCTCTGTTCAAAAAGTTATGGAAACTGAAATATTTAACAGCAGATACTGCTATTCATAAGAGCTTACCTTAAAAGTTAATTGAAACTTATAATAATTGCTAAAACAAAGCGTTTACTAAAAAAAATGTAACTTGACAAGTTTTTCCATTGAGTTCATTTTCCTCAATTTGCAACGAAAAGGATTTAGAATGAGAATACGAGTAACTCCAGCGTCTGCTGCTAAAGGTTCCAGCTTCAATAACCCTTTTAAACGTTAAGAAATCTTGTTAAAAATATTTTGAGAGATTTCAATAAGAACTTTATCTGCCACAACATTTTTCGCAAAAAACACGTATTTTCAAAGTTAGGGAGATTTGAATGTGGATTTTCATTCACATAACAGGGAAGTGTTCCAACACTTTTGATCATATAGTGTACATGTATTCTGAGATTATTAATATGGGACTTAAGAAACAGTGACTGGTGTATAGTTACTAAATGATATCACATAAATCAAATATATTTATTACACAGCACCACATAAAATTCGAAATTATTAAATGAATTCATTCTTAATTGGGGCGGGGGTGGCTCAGTCGGTAGCGCGTCAGGCTCGTAATCTGTAGTTCCCAGGTTCGAGTCCCAGCTGGGTCAGCGTTGAGATTTATCTCCGCAAAATTCCCCGCCCTGCCCACGGTCAGTAGGGGACACCGATGGGCAGGAAAGGCCGCCGTCCGTCGGATGGGACGTTAAGCCGTGGCCCCGTGTGCGGGAGAGCCATACCCTGTGCACGTTAAAGAACACGCTGGATAGCCTTGACGGGAGGCTACCATCTGTCTCCCAGCAGCTATTCCAGTGGGTCCCCTCCCCCAACCTTCTCTGAGCCTTCGGGGTCCATGTGACCTGGCCATTTAGCCCATGGTGTGCAAAAAAGTGCCGCTCAGAGGTAAAACAACCCAACCCTAATTGTAAACAGACACGTAGCAAATTTTCTTGACTTGTAAGTCCGACAAAAAAGCACGTGAGCTGAACAATGACGACAATGCAAGGTAAAAGAAACAATGGAAATTTTTATCCCTACCATAACTTGCGTTGGAAAGACTCTCTTGTGAAAACTGCATCGCCAAGCTAGAGTTTCCGCGAAGCATCCATTCAATTCACGCCAAGCAGTATTCAATGGAGCCAATTAGCCAGTAGAGGAAATGCTGTACCGAATAGTTCCTACAAAGACTTGATTCATCAGAGGTAACCCAACGACCGCACACGCTGCTATTGCCACTAGTAATTCCCATTTATTCGTATCTTCCACTACGACGCATTCAATACCACGGTTAGCCTTTCACCCAGTTGTTTATGGTGTTGGAAACTAATAGCCTAGCTGTTTGTAATCATGTTTCTACGGGTTCTGAATATCATTTCACAACAGGTTAGGTAAATCACATTCTTGTAGATACAAGAATATCTTCCAATCTGCAATTCACCCCCCCCCCCTCCAAAGCATATACCACTGTATACTCCCCTCAGAACAATCACCATTCTTACGTTCACTGTTACCCACGTGTTCATTCTATCGTAACAATGCCGAGCCGCTGAATTCAGAGACCTGTGAATATTAATTCTGGAGGAGTTTCCATTCGCTTGATGCTCAGCCAATCTACGAATTGAAGCGTTTACGCAGAAACAGTGACCGAGGAAGGGAGCTAGCATCTCTTCTCAACCGAACAAGTAGCTGGCTTTTAAGCCTTCGTTTATGAAGTTCATTCTGGAGGATGAAGTTAAGGTTTTCTCCTCACAATACTCGTCGTCTTGTGCTCGGTTTGAAAATCGGCGCTCTAAATTGGATTTCTGGATGAATCTGCTCGTCTCAGTGTAAATGAGCAGTGATGATAAATCTTTGATGTCAGTTACGTGTGCATGAGAACCCGTAGTCATGCACATAACTGTACAGATTAAAAAATAACGCTTCGGATTGATTCGAAAGAAGTTTCCTTCCTGCACTTGAATTTTTTTCTTTCTCTTTAATGTATTCTTAGCGGTATAAAAAAAATATACAATTTCAAAATGAAATGAAAAATTAAATATATCATAATATTAATGTTCCTTGAGATATTTAGGCTTTCCATCTCTGAGAAGCACTTTTTTTTTTATGTACATAATAGTCTAAATAGCAGAGTCACAAGAAGCCCCAAGGGGCTCATAGCTGGGTAAAGGAAGGTAATCCACTGGGCTATTATTAGATGAAGGTATTGGCTCGTTGTTTAGCCTCTGAGCTGCACTGTTTGGCACACAATGGGGTAAATGATCAGGTTACAAACATCCAAGGGCTCAGAGACTGTTGGTGGAAGGAATCCACTATACAATTGTTAGAACACAGATGGTAGTCTCCCATCGAGGCCATCCAGCGTGTTCTTTAACATGCGCAGATTTCACTCTCCCTCACACGGAGCAATGGTTTAACGTACCATCCGATGGACGGCCCCCTTTCCAAGCCCATCAGGTGTACGGGAGAGATAAACCCTGTGCACGTTAAAGAGCATACTGTATTGCCTTGCCAGGAGGCTTACCATCTTTCTCACAATAGCTGTCCAGTGGGTCCCCTCATACCACCTTCTCTGAGCTCTCGGGGTCTTTGTAACCTGGGGGCGGGGGTGGCTCAGTCGGTAGCGCGCCAGGCTCGTAATCTGTAGTTCCCAGGTTCGAGTTCCAGCTGGGTCAGCGTTGAGATTTATCTCCGCAAAATTCCCCGCCCTGACCACGGTCAGTAGGGGACACCGATGGGCTTGAAAAGGCCGCCGTCCGTCGGATGGGACGTTAAGCCGTGGTCCCTGTGCAGGAGAGCCATACCCTGTGCACGTTAAGAACACGCTGAATGGCCTTGACGGGAGGCTACCATCTGTCTCCCAACAGCTGTTCCAATGAGTCCCCTCCCCCAACCTTCTCTGAGTCTTCGGGGTCCATGTGACCTGGCCATTTAGCCCATGGTGTGCAAAAAAGTGCCGCTCAGAGGTAAAACAACCCAACGTTAAAGAACACGCTGGATGGCCTTGACGGGAGGCTACCATCTGTCTCCCAACAGCTGTTCCAGTGGGTCCCCTCCCCCAACCTTCTCTGAGCCTTCGGGGTCCATGTGACCTGGCCATTTAGCCCATGGTGTGCAAAAAAGTGCCGCTCAGAGGTAAAACAACCCAACCCCTCACACCACCTTCTCTGAGCTCTCGGGGTCCTTGTAACCTGGCCATTTAGCCCACACTGTGCAAACAAGTTCCGCTCAGAAGTAAAAACCCCAACATCATTATCACGCAGATTCTGCATTCACCACTAAACATTTCCAACTACCAATAAGACTTTGTCACAAGCATATAAAGATTGATGTTGTATTGTCTCCCACAGTTTAGCAATTCCTGACTAGCTGATGAACTACGTTTTAGCAAAATCATTCTAAAAGGCTCGATAGCGAAATAATCTCACCGAGCGACTGACCATCGAAACCTTAATTTGGCTCACTCGTCAATTCTTACATCTCTGTACATTTGCCTATAAATGCATCCATCTGCACGAAACGTAATTAATCACCTTCCTCGAAACGCAGGGATGGATCACCTTCCCTCTCTTGCAGTGCACGAGGAACAGTTCCTTGCTTTCTCTACTTCCTCGTGCAATAGTGGTTACATCGATCACTGGTTACGGACAAGTTGGATTGACTGGGATCTGGCGCGCTAGTTAATGGCCTGCTATTGTCCGCATGCATGTGCTCTTTGTTCACGTGGCCATGTGCCCGACATTCGTAATTAATGACGAAGCCGGTGGCGTTCTTGCGAACGGGTAAAAGGAGACTAAGAGCTGACAGTGCTTCAAACAACAATGCAGAGGCAAACTTCTGTTGCCCCTGATGCGCAACAATATGGAAGGGGCATTTTGCTTTGTTGCGCCTTACAATACTGGGACAAACCATTCTTCGATCATCTCTGATGGATGTAATAGCCACGAGAAAAGGGATCAAAGCGTTGTCCTCAATAAACACTTTTTTTGTTTTTTCATTGGTCACTTCATAAGTATTCAGTCTTTGACTCTCAGCTTTGTTTCTTAACTGTGGCAATCCATTATTAGATGGGATGTTAAGCAGCGTGCAGAAGAGCATACACGTTAGTAAAAAGAACACGCTAGATGGCCTTGATGGGAGGCTCCCATCTGTCTACTAATGGCTGTTGTGTGGGTCCCTTCCTCCAACCATCTCTAAGCCCGTGGGGTCTTTGTGACCTGGTCATTTAGCTTATTGTGTACAAAAATACTGCTCAGGGATTGCATTACCTCTGAGCGGCACTTTTTTGCACATATTGGGCACAATGACCAGGTCAAAAGGACCCCTATGTCTCAGAAAAGTTTGGGGGAGGGGACCCACTGGATAACTGTCGGGAGACAGATGGTAGATTCCCGTTAAAGCCATCCAGCGTGTTCTTTAACTTCCACAAGGTCTGGCTCTCCTGCACACGGTTGAGTTGTTTTACCTCTGAGCGGCACTTTTTTGCACACAAAGGGCTAAATAGCCAGGTCACAAGGACCCAGAAGGCTCGGAGAAGGTTGGGGGAGGAGACCAACTGGAACAACTGTTGGGAGACAGATGGTAGCCTCCGGTCAAGACCATCCAGCCTGTTCTTTAACGTTCATAGAGTATCCCGCGCACTGGCCACGGCTTAACATCCCATCCGATGGACGGCGACCTTTCCAAGCCCATCGGTGTCCCTTATTGATCGTGGGCAGGGCGGGGAGTTTTGCGGAGATAAATATGAACGCTGACCAGCTGAGTTTCGAATGGTTGAAAGTATCTTTCATTCATCGCAACTCTCAACTGAATGGGGCAGCACAAATGACACTGGCGAGATTGTGAGCATGCGCAGTTGGCGCTTCAATAGTTCTGATGGACTATAGGCAAATAATCTTTCAATCAACTTACGATTTATGAAACGGTGACTAACCGATACTCTTTGGAAACTTTTTTAATAGCCTAACAAAGTTTCACGAAAAATATTACTAATACAAACGAGGCTACTGAATAAATAAAGTTTATTTAAAACTAAAGTTATATCAGTAACAAATAACAAAGAGGAAAAGATTTTGCGCAGAAGATTATCGCAATCAAAATAAACTTATTTTGAAGGAAACAATAATTATATATACTAAGAGACACCTTTGTTTACAAAATATGTAAACTTCATCATCATCATCATCATCCTCAAGCAGCCATGGGTTTCGGAGGTCCAACCAGACCGTGCAATTTAGTTCTCCAAGCAAGTCTATCCTGAGCTACATCTACTGCATCTGGCCACTGCACACCAATTCTAACAAGGTCCTGTTTGACATTGTCTGCCCACCGCATCCTAGGTCTCCCCCTCCTTCTGAGACCTTTAGGCACACTGTTCATAACCCTATTCGCCAATCTATAATTATCCATACGGGCTTTGGGTTGGGTTGTTTTACCTCTCAGCGGCACTTTTTTGCACACCATGGGCTAAATGGCCAGGTCACATGGACCCCCGAAGGCTCAGAGAAGGTTGGGGGAGGGCACCCACTGGAACAGCTGTTGGGAGACAGATGGTAGCCTCACGTCAAGGCCATCCAGCGTATTCTTTAATGTGCACAGGGTATGGCTTTCCCACACAGGGGCCACGGCTTAACGTCCCATCCGACGGACGGCGGCCTTTCCAAGCCCATCCGTGTCCCCTACTGACCGTGGTCAGGGCGGGGAATTTAGCGGAGATAAATCTCAACGCTGACCCAGCTGGGACTCGAACCTGGGAACTACAGATTACGAGCCTGGCGCGCTACCGACTGAGCCACCCCCGCCCCTCCTACGGGCAACATGGCCAAACCAACGGAGTCTCTCTCTGAACAATATGCTGCTTAAAGGAGGTTGCCAACTCCTTTGCCTAACTTCATCATTAGTTACAAAGTTGAACCACTAAACTGTTATTTTAGAATGAACTTCGGTTTTGCGATGAATATTTTTATGTTTGCTTTAAATCTATAATGAATTTTTATGTTTGTCAACCTTCAACTTCTAGTTACGCTCGTGCCATTTGGAAACGTTGCACCGGGTATAATCCGGCCACGTATAGACGATATAGAGTGTAATATACGCTGGCGTTCGATATCAATGCAACAAGTTGTGTTTTCTTTTAATCGCAATCACCAGTGTACGTAATTGCTATCGTAACCTGTGCTGAGAATGACTAAAAGCGGGATTCTAGCAAAACTCGGCACTTCCAGTGTTCAGGCTAGAGGTTCGGACTCGCGGGAATTATTCCCCGCCGAAAATTTCTACCATAAGGTGAAGAGTGTCTTCGGTGTGTCAGACCCACAAAAATCGATCGATCATTCAACCGTTAATTCAAAAGGAAGCGGAGAGAGACGGGGGGGGGGGGAGGAAAACTTCCCTGAAAAGCCTCATTGGGCAGCCCTTTCACCCATTAACCCTAAACAGCAGCTACAATTAAAACCGAAAGACATCAAAGGGAGTGCTGCGAATCCCAACAACAGAAGGAGCGGGCACATGCCGTCTCGCTCTCCGCGACTCGACGTAATCATTTGCCATCGCGTGCTACATTTATCTCCCGCTTCTGACTTCACGTGACTGACTCTCATTGTCTCTCTCTTCTCCCCTCCCTCCGTCTCCCCTTTTCCTCCTCATCCCTCCATCAGCATCTCTCTGTCTCTTATCCTTGTACTCAAATGCATCATGCAACGCGTAAGATTCGGTTAGAGTCGGCCACTGGTCATTATGCCTCGAGATATTGGGTGTGCTCCGCATCCTGTTCATGATGGCTAATTTGAATAGCAGACTTCGCGAAAGTAGCATCTGTTTGTGAGGGGATCATAATGGACTCGAGGCTTAAGCTGCAAACGGATGGGTGCGTTCGGATGCTGCAAGGGCCGATCAGCTTTGAAACGAACAACACCGACACATTGGAGGCGATGGTGTGAGGTGTGTGACGTACTCTTGTGGAAGATAGCGCTGAAGGATTTAGCTTAGCTTAAGCGTGTACCACTTGACTGACAAGATCAACACGCGGCACGCTCTATGAACACAAGAGTTAGGGATGGGGAATTGTTGGTTGGTGGATAGAAAGAGGATAGGAAGGTTAGAACGTGAACCCATTAGTAAATATGTCACGTACCCCTCTGTCATTGATTTGTCAGCCATGTAGCCTGAGGCTGGGGAACTTAAGTGAAAGCCAAACAAGACTCTTTTGGTGAGGATGTTGTTTTTAGCGATTATTGCGCCACCTGACCCTTGGCAATTCACGAGATACAATCCCAAGGATGAGTAAGAACCTCCGGGCCATTATCAGAGACAACAGATTGCATTTAAACTCCCTCTAAAGGAATTAGCTAACAACGGATTTGTTGACCCTCTCTGAAGTGGATTTTGATGAAGTTTTTTTTTTCTCTTTCTTTTTCTTATGCTTCTTTCATTCTAATTATTTGATACTTGAACTTTTGTCGTTGGAAGTAAAATTTGTCTTAATCTGTGCATTTTCTTTCCTTAGTTACACGAATGATGGGAAAGTGCGTGGATTCAGCAATGTTGTTTTTCTTAAATCCTGTTCACTTTAGTAGATACGATGAACGCTAAGCAAAAAATGTCATTGTGGGGTGATGTAAAGTCACTTTAATCTGATGTCGCAGTGTTCGTAGCTTTTGCCTGTGTTAAAAAAAGAGATTGGCTTCTTTGGTTGATGTAAGGGATGGAGAATGGCTTGTTGAAATGATTGTGAGATGGAGATTGGATCGTTTGATTATTTGAAAGATGGAGATTCAATTGATGTAAGAGGAGCTTGTTGTTATAAGTTGGAGGCTTGTTGGATTGATGTAAGAGATGGGATTAGCTCGTTGTATTGATGTAAGAGATTGTGATTGTCTTGTTGGATTGATGTAAGAGATTGTGATTGTCTTGTTAGATTGATGTAAGAGATTGTGATTGGTTCGTTGTATTGATGTAAGAGATTGTGATTGTTTTGTTGGTTGATGTAAGAGATGGGATTGGCTCATTGCATTGATGTAAGAGATTGTGATTTTCTTTTATTGACGTAAGAGATGGGGATTGGCTCGTTGGATTGATGTAAGATATTGTGATTGTCTTTTTGGATTGATGTAAGTGATGGAGTTTTGCTTGTTTGATTGATATTAACTAAATTTCAAAATTTTTTCATTGATATTAATTACATTTTCAGGTAAATTTCAAAATTTTTATGCTATTAATATTGTTGCAATTTAAAATGGATGAGCACTGAGCGTGAGTTCAAGTAAAAATTGGTCAATGAAAATTACAATACAATGCAATTTATTACAAAAGTATGGATAAAATCATTTATAAACAAACTCACTCAACCGGCACGAAACTCAATAATAATACAAAGATAAGCTTTCAGAAGAATCTATTAGATTCCTAAATAACTATACACAAAACTGCGACTAAGTGTACTGGTTTTTCAGAACTAATTCTTTTCATACGTTGATCACCATGCACAAGACGGCAATATTTTCCTTTTTATACACCAGCTTACCAATATAATCCATACCAATAAATAACTATACACAAAACTGCGACTAAGTGTACTGGTTTTTCAGAACTAATTCTTTTCATACGTTGATCACCATGCACAAGACGACAATATTTTCCTTTTTATACACCAGCTTACCAATATAATCCATACCAATAAATAACTATACACAAAACTGCGACTAAGTGTACTGGTTTTTCAGAACTAATTCTTTTCATACGTTGATCACCATGCACAAGACGACAATATTTTCCTTTTTTATACACCAGCTTACCAATATAATCCATACCAATAAATAACTATACACAAAACTGCGACTAAGTGTACTGGTTTTTCAGAACTAATTCTTTTCATACGTTGATCACCATGCACAAGGCGACAATATTTTCCTTTTTTATACACCAGCTTACCAATATAATCCATACCAATAAATAACTATACACAAAACTGCGACTAAGTGTACTGGTTTTTCAGAACTAATTCTTTTCATACGTTGATCACCATGCACAAGACGACAATATTTTCCTTTTTATACACCAGCTTACCAATATAATCCATACCAATAAATAATAATCCGTACCAATAAATAACTATACACAAAACTGCGACTAAGTGTACTGGTTTTTCAGAACTATTTCTTTTCATACGTTGATCACCATGCACAAGACGACAATATTTTCCTTTTTTATACACCAGCTTACCAATATAATCCATACCAATAAATAATAATCCATACCAATAAATAACTATACACAAAACTGCGACTAAGTGTACTGGTTTTTCAGAACTAATTCTTTTCATACGTTGATCACCATGCACAAGACGACAATATTTTCCTTTTTTATACACCAGCTTACCAATATAATCCATACCAATAAATAATAATCCATACCAATAAATAACTATACACAAAACTGCGACTAAGTGTACTGGTTTTTCAGAACTAATTCTTTTCATACGTTTATCACCATGCACAAGACGACAATATTTTCCTTTTTATACACCAGCTTACCAATATAATCCATACCAATAAATAACTATACACAAAACTGCGACTAAGTGTACTGGTTTTTCAGAACTAATTCTTTTCATACGTTGATCACCATGCACAAGACGACAATATTTTCCTTTTTATACACCAGCTTACCAATATAATCCATACCAATAATTAACTATACACAAAACTGCGACTAAGTGTACTGGTTTTTCAGAACTAATTCTTTTCATACGTTTATCACCATGCACAAGACGACAATATTTTCCTTTTTATACACCAGCTTACCAATATAATCCATACCAATAAATAACTATACACAAAACTGCGACTAAGTGTACTGGTTTTTCAGAACTAATTCTTTTCATACGTTGATCACCATGCACAAGACGACAATATTTTCCTTTTTATACACCAGCTTACCAATATAATCCATACCAATAAATAACTATACACAAAACTGCGACTAAGTGTACTGGTTTTTCAGAACTAATTATTTTCATACGTTGATCACCATGCACAAGACGACAATATTTTCCTTTTTTATACACCAGCTTACCAATATAATCCATACCAATAAATAACTATACACAAAACTGCGACTAAGTGTACTGGTTTTTCAGAACTAATTCTTTTCATACGTTTATCACCATGCACAAGACGACAATATTTTCCTTTTTATACACCAGCTTACCAATATAATCCATACCAATAAATAACTATACACAAAACTGCGACTAAGTGTACTGGTTTTTCAGAACTAATTCTTTTCATACGTTGATCACCATGCACAAGACGACAATATTTTCCTTTTTATACACCAGCTTACCAATATAATCCATACCAATAAATAACTATACACAAAACTGCGACTAAGTGTACTGGTTTTTCAGAACTAATTCTTTTCATACGTTGATCACCATGCACAAGACGACAATATTTTCCTTTTTTATACACCAGCTTACCAATATAATCCATACCAATAAATAACTATACACAAAACTGCGACTAAGTGTACTGGTTTTTCAGAACTAATTCTTTTCATACGTTTATCACCATGCACAAGACGACAATATTTTCCTTTTTATACACCAGCTTACCAATATAATCCATACCAATAAATAACTATACACAAAACTGCGACTAAGTGTACTGGTTTTTCAGAACTAATTCTTTTCATACGTTGATCACCATGCACAAGACGACAATATTTTCCTTTTTATACACCAGCTTACCAATATAATCCATACCAATAAATAACTATACACAAAACTGCGACTAAGTGTACTGGTTTTTCAGAACTAATTCTTTTCATACGTTGATCACCATGCACAAGACGACAATATTTTCCTTTTTATACACCAGCTTACCAATATAATCCATACCAATAAATAACTATACACAAAACTGCGACTAAGTGTACTGGTTTTTCAGAACTAATTCTTTTCATACGTTGATCACCATGCACAAGACGACAATATTTTCCTTTTTTTATACACCAGCTTACCAATATAATCCATACCAATAAAGGTAGTCAACCTCAGGCGCACACACTAAATAAAAACATTTATTCGCTAAACTATCGTGCACAGACTCTTAATTATGTCTCCTTTTGGATATCACAACTTCAACAACACACTTCTATCTTATATTTCAGATCGGTTCTATGATCTAATTCGTTGGTTAATTAATTCTCACGCAGAAGCACGCACGAGCGTTCATGACATGCCCATCACAAACTCATTGCAGCACGTTCATCTGTCGTAACAATATATATATAATCAACATCAAAACTCTACAAAGTCCATTGCAAATTCACACAATTCAGAAGACAAAAATATGAATTTAAAATACATTTTACATCATGCTCTTCTCTATTTTTATTTAAAAAAAAGCAAATATTTAATAATCGCATTTCTTTAAAAGCTCAGGTTAACTGAAAAAAATTACTCTTAAAATATCGATCACATAATTTTTCTCATTTGTCCACTTTCAGACGTTTTTTTTCATTTAAAAAATTGATTAAAACTAGAGTGAAAAAAATAATTAAATTTTAGATTGTATGGTGGATCAAAGTGAAATCTGTTTTTCTGTTTGTTTGTTTTTTATTCGTATGTAAATTTCAATCGAGTTGTGAATTAATGAAAACCGCAAATATTAACATTAGCTAATATATTAATCAGCGAAATAAACATAACGAGGTACCACGTGTCGTGAGATAAATTTCTAAATGATTGGTTTTGAATGATGCAATTACACAAAAGCTGTCTTCAGTTTACGTTTCAAGACAATATTTAATCCATTTTTAGTTATTATCTACTGTTTTATCTTCAGCTCCCAGATAATCTAAATGCAATTGAGCATCGCTTGTGTCTTCTACTCAAACAAACTACTGAACATTTCTCATTTCATTTTTAGATATATTAGAACTGGAATACTACCTATAGCTGGGGGCGGGGGTGGCTCAGTCGGTAGCGCGCTAGGCTCGTAATCTGTAGTTCTCAGGTTCGAGTCCCAGCTGCGTCAGCGTTGAGATTTATCTCCGCAAAAATTCCCCGCCCTGCCCACGGTCAGTAGGGGACACCGATGGGCTTGGAAAGGCTGCCGTCGAAAGGCTCCGTCGGATGGGACGTTAAGCCGTGGCCACGTGTGCGGAAGAGCCATACCCTGTGCACGTTAAAGAACACGCTGGATGGCCTTGACGGGAGGCTACCATCTGACTCCCAACAGCTGTTCCAGTGGGTCCCCTCCCCCAACCTTCTCTGAGCCTTCGGGGTCCATGTGACCTGGCCATTTAGCCCATGGTGTGCAAAAAAGTGCAGCTCAGAGGTAAAACAACCCAACCCTATCTATAGCTACTTTCAAAGATACGCAGCAGCGGCCAGGATTAAATTTAAACTGTGGTCCGCGGATCATAGTAGTTGGGAGCAGCAGTTGATTCAAATGCCACAGAGACAGAATCTTTAGCATCTCGCAGATAAACTCATTTCATCGCTGGGCCTTATTGTTTAGCAATCTTGAAACAATAATAGCTTTTTCACACTCATTAACTTTATTTAACTGAATTTACCTAACATATAGGGGGGGATCAGTCGGTAGTGCGCCAGGCTCTCAATCTATAGTTCCCAGGTTCGAGTCCCAACTGGCCAGTGTTGAGATTCATCTCCGCAAAACTCCTCTGCCCTGCCCTCGGTCAATAGGGACACCGATAGGTTTGGTTGCTGCAGCTCATACGTTAGTGACGTGTTGTGACGTTGGGTTGGGTTGTTTTACCTCTGAGCGACACTATTTTGCACACAATGGGCTAAATGGCCAGGTCACATGGACCCCGAAGACTCAGAGAAGGTTGGGGGAGGGAACCCACTGTAACAACTGTTAGGAGACAGATGGCAGCATCCCGTCAAGGCCATCTAGTGTGTTCTTTAACGTGCACAGGGTATGGCTCTCCCGCACATGGGGCCACGGCTTAACGTCCCATCCGACGGGCGGCGGCCTTTCCAAGCCTATCGGTGTCCCCTACTGACCATAGGCAAGGCGAGGAATTTTGCGGCGATAAATCTAAACTCTGACCCAGTTGTGACTCGAACCTGGGAACTGCAGATTACGAGCCTGGCGCGCTACCTACTGAGTCACCCCCGCCCCTATTGTGACGTCAGTGACGTATAAGCGGCAGGAACTCTCTTCCTTGAATCTCTGAATTCTCATTTCAGAGATTAGTATGACCTCATTCAGTTAATTAGTGTAATAAAAAAAAATGAAATTGGAAAAAAAAAATAAAAACGCTGCATTGATGTTTTCAATCAATCAACATACCCACGAGACTAGCTACGAATGCCCAGGAAACGACCATCTATCGATATCTTTAACACTGTGATACATCGACGGCTTCACCTGATGTATTTGCCGTCCCCCCCACCTATCATGATCATGGGTTATCTGTCTGCTCGACAGACATTTCCACTTGCAGCCTCTCCTCCATCATTCACTTAACACAGCCTCCCATCGTCGTCATCCTCATCCTGCAGGGAGGAGAGTCGCGTCCACCTAAGTGTCATCTCGGAGTAGCACAAAGCAGCCATCTATAACTGTCTCCTTCACGCTAGTCACGCTAATAGAAGGTCTATCCTGCTCGCGACCATACAGGGTTATCAGACCCCTTGTTCGGAGAGTGGGCTAATCCTGTGATCCTCCATCAGGACTTATTAGAAAGGGTGGGATGTCTGGGAGCTGGGGAGGGTAGGATGAGGGTTGGCAGAGATTCACTCGACGTACAGGGAGAGGAAAAATTGAAGAGGTTAGTTATACCGAGGGCACGAGACATTCCAGACGTGTTTAATGGCGAAACGCTGTCAGTTATGAAGAGGAAACTTGATTGCACATCTCTGGTGATAACTGGAACGTGAGATCAATTCGATGCTGTCCACTAAGGATGAAGAAGAGCTGGAAAATTGGAGCTCGAGTTCGCAGACCGAGATGGGAGTTAAAAAGAAAAAAAAAATTTCGACTTGTGTTAATGATGCAGTTTGTTGATCTCCTGAACTGACTAGTGCTCGATGCTGATGAAATGTTTGCAAGTAGAAGGATTGTATTTATTTGAAAGGTATCCAAATATTTTGCGTCAGAGTTATTAAATGTTATTGCTCTTCCAATTACTGTTTAGCACCGTAATTAGGTAATTTTCATTTCACGCAACACGACAAAGCAGTTTATCGATGATACTGGTAAAAAGCAGGCAGTTAAGAGAACGTGTGCATTGAATAGAATGTTCCTAAAAAATATTAAAATTATATGCACAACGTTTAGAAGTGCAGCAACTGGGATGACTAGGAGACTGTGCAGTTAAAGCTTCTATAGTTCTCATAGACCTAGGTTGAGTGGCATGTCCCTGAACTGTCGAAGAGGCAACTATGAAAGCTCATAAGTAGTAGTAGTAACATCACGCTCACTGAGAGGTCACTGAGAGGTTACTCAATTCTCCAATCGAAATTAAGGAATATTTGATAGTGATGTGGAAAGGTGGGAAGCTTCTTTCCAAATGAATACGATATATTTAGAATTGCTAATACATTAATAAGATCATTAATTATATATCAATTAGATTTTTTTCCATAATTCAGAACCTTGAAGATATCGTCCTAATAGTTTATATACTTTATTTCTTGTTTCTAAATTTGGGTGATCCAAAATGTTTAAAATAGTTAAGTCATTAATTCCTAATAAATTTAATTCATTAAAAAATTTGTTCCTAGCGATCTCATATTTTGGACAGTTTAATATTACATGATTAATAGATTCATACGTTTGACAATTCGAACAGTTTGGTGAATTTAGTTTTCTGATAGAATATAAATATGAATTAAGTGTGACAGCTCCCGTTGTAAGCCTTAATATTTTAACTAATAGATTTCTTGGTAAATTAAAGTTAATTGTATATCGTATATCAGATGATAATTGATATCTAAAGTTATTTTGCAAGTTACTGTTGAATTTGAAGTAATTATTTGTTAAATGAAATTCATGACTATTTATTAGCTTTTTAAATTGAACATAAAAATGAATTGTTTGCGTAATATTTATAGAGTGGAGGGCCTCTTTTGCGAGTTCATCCGCTTTTTCGTTTCCTGCAATATTACAGTGTGCTGGAATCCACTGTAAAATTATCTTATTTTTTAGGTATCTAATATTAAAGTCAGTTAGCGTGATAGCTTGATGAATAAATTGTGGATAATGTGTGTAATATAAATCTTGTTTAAAAGTATTTAAAGCACATTTCGAATCAGAATAAATTACTAAATTTTTATGAGAAAGTTTTGAGTAATATAAATCAACGCCTCAATTATGGCGATGATTTCTGCTTGTGTAATAGATATTGTGGAAGGAAACTTACCTTAAAAGTTCCGGCACTGAACTTTACTATTTTAACTAGAAAATGCCACTTGAAAACGTTAATAGTGGAAAATATAGATTCCACCATCACCTTTCACATTTCATGAAAGTTGTATTATGTCGAAGCCAACCATATTGCTTTCATGTACATTTGAGTTGTTGATTTGGTTATTTCTTTGATTATTCAAGAGAAACAGTTGAAGATCATAAAGATGGAGACGCTCCTCTAGCAACCAAACAGATAACAAAATCATTTTGTTTTAGCTACCACGGGTAAAACGAGCAATACAAAAGCCGCTAACACTGATGTGGCAAAGCTGGTCAAGGATATTGAGGAAAAATGGCATTTAAGATTATCTTCAAAGACTTTCACGAATACTGTCAAGATATATCAATGTAGAGTGAGAATAGCATTAAAAGAACCTACTCCAATAGTTCGCAATCAATCTTTTATTAATCTTTGTGAAAGCCACGTGGTCAGCGCGCTTTCACGTGAGTTCTTTTCTTGCTATATCTGTCTGTTGCCAGGAAATTGTGCCCTAACTGGTGGTTTGCGAATGACTTCGAATTAAATATTTATAAATACATAACAATGGGGAGACCAATAGTATGGTGTCGTATCCGACACTGTTGCTTATCCCGGCAAACCGAACTCAGGCCTACACCGGCCTCCAAGCGGGACACAGCCTCGCTGATTAAAACAAAGAAGCAACATCCCTGACGTGACTGCTCTAGCCGAGTAGGAAGCACGCAGAGAGAGAGAAGCTTTCTTTCTTTCTTTCATCCAAAGTTCCGTGGCGGCAGCCAGCGTCTACCTATCAGGTGACCTCTGCTGACCTCACCAATCACCTGCCGCCATGACTGTCCACTTCGGCGTACATCTCCTTCTTCGGTAGCCCAGTTCGGAGAATCGTGGGAACTGCCGTGCCAAGAAACCTTATGCTATGTTCCATCGATAGGAAGAGAGGGAAATAGAAATCCTCCCTTTCCAATCTTTATGCACAAGTTGCAAGCATCAGAGCATGTGAATTATTGTGAACTACCTCCCTAGAAAATTCAACTGAGCTTGTTATTTAATTGCACATTGTTTTTCGATCAGTTCTTTACTTTATCTTTTTCTCATCTCCCAGTCTACTTTTTTTTATCATTCTTACTTTTTCTCGGCTTTTAATCCTTATATTTTTCCCTTTTCTTCCTCTCTCCAACCTTTACATCTACTTCCTCTTCTTCACTTCTCCCATTCTCTTTATTTTATCTTCCCATTTTTGCATCTCGTTTACTCCTCCTCCTCCCTTTTCTGCCCTCTTCCCCTTCTTTTTTTCGTTTACTCTTCCCCTTCCTCCTCTTTCCTCCCCTTCCTCCTCTTTCAATCACTTCTTCCCTTTCCTTCTCTTTCATCCACTTCTCCCTCTTTCATCCCCTTCCTCCCTTTCCTCCCCTTCCTCCCTCCCCTTCCTCCTCTTTCTTTCCCTTCCTCCTCTTTCTTTCCCTTCCTCCTCTTTCCTCCCTTCCCCCCATTTCCTCCCCTTCTTGCTCTTTCATCCACTTCCTCCCCTTCCTCCTCTTTCCTCCACTTCCTCCCCTTCCTTCCCTTTCCTCCCCTTCCTTCCCTTTCCTCCCCTTCCTCCTTTTTCCTCCCCTTCCTCCCCCTCCTCATCGTCACTTTTCTCTTCCTCTTTCGTTCTTCAACCTCTCGATACATTTTCCCTCTAACTTCACATTTTTTTCCTTATTCTTTACCTTTCATTACATAGTTGCTATTCTTCACAGTAGCAATGTTTTTAACGCTATTATGCTGTAGATCAACGTGGGCACAGAGCAAAATTGTCTTGAGTCGGGTGGTATCTGAACCCACGACCTCCTCATGAGTTCAGATCCCCCCCCGACTCAAGGCAATTTTGCTCTATACCCACGTTCACCTAGAACATAAGAGTAATAAAACATTGTTACTATGAAGTACTGTGATTTAAAATGTTGCTAAAGTAACAGATAAGATATACTATTCTTCATCTTTTTTTTCTTCCACGTGTTCTATGCTTCTCCTGTTCTTTTTCTATCACCTTTCTTTTTTTTCCAGCTCCTTATTAAATAAGCCAAAAAAAAAACTTCCGAAGTGCGTAAAGAAAATATATTAAATCTTGTGAAATGCATTCTTTCTTCCCTTTAGAGGATAAGACTAATTACGCAAAAATATCCTTAAACGTATCAAACAGAGAACTCTACGACGATAAAGTGTTCCTCCAAATTCCTCTTCTGCTTTGCACTTGTTCGTCTACTTCTTCTCGATTCTCTGTAAAAAAAAAGAGAGAGAAGCTTTGCTGTGTAACACGAAGTCAACTGAGAGGGAAAAACTAACATCGGCAGCAACAGTAAAAAAGAAAAAAAAAAGGAGGCAATAGAAAAAGGGAAAGAAACAAAAATCCCTCGACGTGAAATCGCAATGTTGTTTCGCCATCCCGAATGGTCGAAAGTAGGCTAGCAAAATCGACAGCTACAGAGCAAAGCGAGTGGAAAAAGATGTATTGGCGGAAGGATACCCTCTGGACAGCTGCCTCTTTGCGTCGGGACTGGCTGACTGCGTCATTGGGTGGAAAACGAATCGCTTTGATTATCTTGTTGCTTCCAAGTAGCCTGCTTTAAACCGGTTAGTCAAACTCCTCGTATCACTTTCTAGACCCTTCCAGCACTGCTGCTCTTCTTGCCTGGCCTCATGTCAAATGCATTGAATCATTCTCTTCATTACTTTGTCGGGACACAGTCGCGAAATTGGGCTACTGCAAAGGCTCCATTTCTCTCTCTCTCTTCTTCGTTGCGTTGTTCTTTTATTTTAATAGAAGCAGGGGGAAAAAAAGAGGAAAATAAAACGAATGACATTGCAGTCGCTCCCTAAGTTCCATTTAGTGCTCCATTTCGATAAAAACTGCAACACTTTCTTCTTTACGTTAGCCTAGAAAAAACGTTTTCCCAAATGTTTTCTTTCGTGCTTTTAAACTGATCCAATATAAAGTTTACGATGCAGTTGTAGATTTTCCGGATTTTATGACTGTGGACTCACGTGAATTACAAGTTTGATGTCACTAGTCAAGGTTGAAAGAGATTAGGTCACATATTCTACAAGAAGCGATCTTTAACTGTATCTTTGGGTTGGGTTAGCACCCAGATATATTTGGGTTAGGAAGTTCCGTGGCGTTTTTTGCACACCATGGGCTAAATGGCCAGGTCACAAAGGCCCCGAAGGTCAGAGAAGGTTGGGGGAGGAGATCCACTGGAACAGCTGTTGGGAGACAGATTGCAGCTTCTCATCAAGGCCATCCCACATGTTCTTTAATGTCCAAAGGGTATGGCTCTACCGCACACGAGGCCACGGCTTAACGTCCCATCCGACGGACAGCGGCCTTTCCAAGCCCATCCCCTACTGACCGTGGGCAGGGCGGGTAATTTTACGGAGATAATTCTCAACGCTGACCCAGCTGGAACTCGAACTTGGGAACTACAGATTACGAGCCTGGCGCGCTACCGACTGAATCACCCCCGCCCCTTTAACTGTATCTTAGTAGAAAAGTAGACCATATCCTTACAGTCTCCAGCCAACGCTACCTCGATAGTTTAAGGCCATGATTGTGATATCGATGACGTCATGAATAGAGGGATTTTTAAAATATTTTTGGATATAAATTTTATTACATGCTTAAAAACGTACCATTACATTGACTCAAATTCTGAGTCATCAACAGTTTCATTGTCTCACTCGAGTTTAATATTCATCTGTGGGATAATAACACTAATATCTTAATAGTTAAAGTGACTGCATTCAAAAATGAAACATTCATGTTATAAGTAGAGTCGTCCTCAGTTTTAAGCATTGCTAAAATAATCTAAGATAAACATAAAAGCATTTTAGTAGTCTTCCACTTTGAAATCATGAATGATCCAATTTCGTAAAGCAAGCGAATATTTCTTAACATTATGCCTAAGCTTAAGATAACTTGGCAACATGTTATATAGTATAAAAACCAAGGAAACATAATATTTAGTAAAAAATAATTTTTTCTTAACCGGTACATGTCTTTAGAAAATCTCGTATGGAAAGGAAATTTTCTTATTCTGCGAATATGTCAATTATTTTTTTTATTTAAATATATAAAAGAATTTAATGCATATAATTTGTGTAATTTTAAAATGCCAAGATATCTATAACTCTTACTAACGTTTTTTTTTTCCTTTTTGCTTCAAAATACACCTTTTTTTAAAGAATATAATTTTTATTCATAAGAGTAAAGAATACAAATACATTTACACTTTGACCCGTAAAGCTAAATAGCTTATCTGCAGGAAAATGAATAAATTATATTAAACATAGGTCATTCAGCCATAAAAATGGTGTACATCAAATAAATCCACAAAACACAACACATAAAAATCAGCTAACTAGAAAATATCAAATAATTTTTTAAAAACATGATTTTGAACAATTTCAATAATCTTTACCTATCTATTAAATTTACCTCTCAAAGAGTTTAATATTTCTATTGCAATTTGCTTTAGAATATCTCTAACAAATGAATATAATAATAAATATATTATTTTTACAGCCGTAACACGAAATTAAAAAAAACAAACTCTTAGATAAATGTATTATTGTTTTGTTTATTTGTTAGATATATGTCCTACAGCAACCTGCAATAAAATATCTATTCGTTCATGACGAATTGAAATTGCCGTTATGACGTCAACTATCGAGATAAATATAAATTGCATATTCTGAATAATTAATATCGAACGCAATTACACTCTAAGATTAACAGTAATATTACGGAAGATCGCTTTTTAAACAACGTGGCAATCAAACATAGTAAAGCACCGATGGGCTTGGAAAGGCCGTTGTCCGTCGGATGGGACGTTAAGCCGTGGTCCGTGTGTGGGAGAGAGCCATACCCTGTGCACGATAAAGAACACGCTGGATGGCCTTGACGGGAGACTACCATCTGTCTCCCAACAGCTGTTCCAGTGGGTCTCCTCCCCCAACCTTCTCTGAGCCTTCGGGGTCCATGTGACCTGGCCATTTAGCCCATGGTGTGCAAAAAAGTGCCGCTCAGAGGTAAAACAACCCAACCCAACCCGTAATCTGTAGTTCCCAGGTTCGAGTCCCAGCTGGGTCAGCGTTGAGATTTATCTCCGCAAAATTCCCCGCCCTGCCCACGGTCAGTAGGGGACACCGATGGGCTTGGAAAGGCCGCCGTCCGTCGGATGGGACGTTAAGCCGTGGCCTCGTGTGTGGGAGAGAGCCATACCCTGTGCACGTTAAAGAACACTCTGGATGGCCTTGACGGGAGACTACCATCTGTCTCCCAACAGCTGTTACAGTGGGTCCCTTCCTCCAACCTTCTCTGAGCCTTCTGAGCCAGGTCCATGTGACCTGGCCATTTAGCCCAATGTGTGCAAAAAAGTGCCGCTCAGAGGTAAAAGAACCCAAAGAAGAAAAACATAGTAAGAAGACAGTGTTACCTTTAGGCAAATAAATAAAGCTCATCTGAAAAAGAAGAAAAATCACCAATTCGACCAGACTCGTTTTCTGAAAGGGGCGGGGGTAGCTCAGTCGGTAGCGCGCCAGGCTCGTAATCTGTAGTTCCCAGGTTCGAGTCCCAGCTGGGTCAGCGTTGAGATTTATCTCCGCAAAATTCCCCGCCCTGCCCACGGTCAGTAGGGGACACCGATGGGCTTGAAAAGGCCGCCGTCCGTCGGATGGGACGTTAAGCCGTGGCCCCTTGTGCGGGAGAGCCATACCCTGTGCACGTTAAAGAACACGCTGGATGGCCTTGACGGGAGGCTACCATCTGTCTCCCAACAGCTTTTCCAGTGGGTCCCCTCCCCCAACCTTCTCCGAGCCTTCAGGGTCCTTGTGACCTGCCATTTAGCCCATGGTGTGCAAAAAAGTGCTGCTCAGAGGTAAAACAACCCAACAACCCTTTTTCTGAAAGCTCATATTAGTTTACGTAGTTAGTAAATTAATCTCTGCCAGTTGAGATCTTATGTAAAGGGGTAATTTTAAAATACATTGAAGAATAAAAAATATGCGTAAACATATCGCTAATACTTTTTTAGAGATGAATCGATAAAAAGATATTGATACAAGATGGGAAACAACTAATAAACAAAACGAGCACAGATGATTAATTGCCTGCGACTTATCAGCCACAACACTTCAGAAATCTTTTGGGTATCGGTGAATATCGAGTTCTAAGCAAAAAAAAACAGCTTTCAATGATTCATGTAGTTTCCATGGCATGGTCATTTCTAGCTCAGAGCAGAATAATCTGAGTGAACCTAACTTGTCACAATTTCGGGAAAAGTTATTGCATCTTATATCGAATAATCAATTCTAGTGAATTATTTATCACCTAAATAGCTGGCACAGTTTCTAAAAAGAAAAATGCATTCTTCAGTTTTTTTTTAGTTTTTTTTCTCCTCTAAACCAAAACTGTTTTTCTACATTTGATCATATTGAAAAGGCTTTTTTTTTCGTATTAATTTTAAATGTCAACATCACGCCTGAGTTTTATAACAGCTGTTGAATTGAGTTTATTTTTGAAAGGGACTCTTTTGCTGAATCTGAACAAGTCACAAAAACCCCCAAAGATTGTTTCGGTTGTTTTACCTCTAAGCGGCACGTTTTGCACACAATGGGCTAAATGGCCAGGTCACAAGGACCCCGAAGGCTCAGAGAAGGTTGGGAGAGGGCTGTTGGGAGACAGATGGGAGCCTCCCGTCAAGGCCATCCAGTGTGTTCTTTAACGTGCACAGGGTATGATTCTCCGGCACACGGGGTCACGGCTTAATGTTCCAGGCCCATCAATGCCCATAATGATCGTGGGCAGGGCGGGGAGTTTTGCGAAGATAAATCTCAACGCTGACCCAGCTGGGACTCGAACCTGGGAACTGCAGATTATGAACCTGAAGTGCTACCGACTGATAGAGATAGATGGAAAGTCTCCCATCATATACTTTTACCATAATCTGTAATGTTTGAAAGCAGCAGATCACAAAGCCCCCCCCCCCCCATATATCCCGAATGAAAGTTAAGAAAGGAAACCCACTGGACACATAAAACTCTCCCATGAAGACTATGCAGTATTCTAAATGACCACGTCAAAATAACTTTAACGCAGAGAAAAGCATTAGGGAAAAGGACCACTTGATATCTGCTAGGAGCAGATAGTAAGCTTTTCAACATAGTGCGTGAAGGAAATAACAGAGTTGGGCAAGAAAACGAAAAGAACATGTCTGTTAGAGGCGGATAGCTACCTTCCGTCAGCTAATTCTAGAGTGCTCTTTAATGTGCACAGGGTTGTGGAGTTTCTTCTGTACGCAGCTCCAGAGCTAATTCTAGAGTGCCCTTTAATGTGCACAGGGTTGTGGAGTTTCTTCTGTACGCAGCTCCAGAGCTAATTCTAGAGTGCCCTTTAATGTGCGCAGGGTTGTGGAGTTTCTTCTGTACGCAGCTCCAGAGCTAATTCTAGAGTGCCCTTTAATGTGCACAGGGTTGTGGAGTTTCTTCTGTACGCAGCTCCAGAGCTAATTCTAGAGTGCCCTTTAATGTGCACAGGGTTGTGGAGTTTCTTCTGTACGCAGCTCCAGAGCTAATTCTAGAGTGCCCTTTAATGTGCACAGGGTTGTGGAGTTTCTTCTGTACGCAGCTCCAGAGCTAATTCTGGAGTGCCCTTTAATGTGCAAAGGGTTGTGGAGTTTCTTCTGTACGCAGCTCCAGAGCTAATTCTGGAGTGCCCTTTAATGTGCAAAGGGTTGTGGAGTTTCTTTTGTACGCAGCTCCAGAGCTAATTCTAGAGTGCCCTTTAATGTGCACAGGGTTGTGGAGGTTCTTCTGTACGCAGCTCCAGAGCTAATTCTAGAGTGCCCTTTAATAAGCACAGGGTTGTGGAGTTTCTTCTGTACGCAGCTCCAGAGCTAATTCTAGAGTGCCCTTTAATGTGCAAAGGGTTGTGGAGTTTCTTCTGTACGCAGCTCCAGAGCTTAACATTCACTTCCGGTGTAAGGTGCAATTATTGAAAAGAGAGAATTTCATTGAAAAGTCGCTCAACTATTCGACAAAAGAAAGACATTAAATTTTCTCATTCGCCCCGTATTTCGATTTTTCATTATTGGCATTCGATTAAGTCATCCTGATTAAAACACATATCTGATTTCCGCATCAACTGCTGATTGATTAGAAATAACTTAAGGAAGAAAATGAAATGTCTTCCCCCGACCCCTTTTTCTTTTTGGCGTTCGTAGCTTTTCGGGGAAACTAGATTTATTCCCAAAACGTTCTAGTTAGTCTCCGAGATTTACATTTCGTCTCTCCACTCGCTTCGATATCCAAATGAGGAGGCCATTTCCTCCTCATTTGGCAAATGATCGGATTTTATTTTTAGTTTCAGGATAATCATTCAAATTTCACTGGTTCTGAGTCATCAGAAAACGTAAACGTCGGTAATGATGCAATTTTCACTTAACCTTCGGATGATAAAGAACTGACAGGAGAAATATTCTCCCCTCTCCCACCTTCATCCTCTTTCTATTGAGGTTATAATGATAATACCCATCGTTTAGGGAGAAGTTTTAGAAAAAAAATAGAATAGTTAAGGTGATTTGTTTAACCTTTTTCTATTTCTTTGTTCGTAATGGCGAGATAACTACGTTCCAAAGAGCACAAAGTTTGAGAAGACGATACATTTGACAGCTGTTAGGAAATAGAGAAAAGTATTACATCAAGAACATCCAGTGTGTTCTTTAACATTATATTAGATAAGGCTTTAACGCACACAGAACCAGGGTTTAATATCATCAACAAACCCATCAGCGTGCCTTTTGGTTAGTTTCTTCTTCAACAACTGTCAGTTCATCGTAGTTGGGCACTCCCAAACTGACTTTGCCGCTCACCTTTGACCTTAAACAGGAAGCCGACTTAAAAAACACCTCCCAACATCTTTCAAGTGTTATTTATTATCACTCGAATCAGGTCTGAAAACAAAACGACAACAAAAAAAAACATATCCAAGCTTCAGCCATAAAAAGTATAGCTTATCTTTTGCAATAAATTACTCGTTCACAGAACACGGTTCGGCTTCGCGTTCCTTTTATCGGTTTCTTGCCGTTCTTCTGTCGGTCAATTCATCAAGAGCAGGGAGTTGCATCAGGTTGACAAAGGGCTCCCATCACACCCGTTGCTGAAGTGGAACGGAAAAAGCGGAGCCGTGCCTTGCGCAAATTGCGATCTTACGCCCAATGAGCAAAACTTCATTACACTAATTAAGAAAATGCTTCTTGCGGTGGTGGACGAGGGTATTCGCGAGCGGTGCGTGGGCAATGGCAACGGAGCAGGTGTTTGCAGAAGGATGGTTGCTGCATCGCTACGTTTCATCCTCATCCTCTTATTCGCTCTTCTTTTTCCACCTTAACACGCTAGGGAATCGGTCCGTGAGGACAAAAACGCTGAATTTCCTTCAGTTGAAAGAATTTCGCTTGTCTTATTGAAGAATGTTCCCTTTTTTATTTCTCATTAAAGAATGGAGTTGTGGATTTGATAATTATATTTGCTATTAATACGTTTTTAAAAGTTTCAGTCTTTTTTTTTATTACTTTTCGTTTACTAGGATGATTAATGATAGTGATGTTCAACATTCAAGTTTTGGGAAAAGCATTTAAAATGAATTAAGGTTCGTAATAATAGAAAAGACTCCTGTTTTCTTTAAATATTGCAATGTAAATAAATAATAATGAATGTTTGACAATCAAGAACACATGTGCTCATATTCTGTTGTTGTAAGAATCAATGAAAACACTTTGTTTCGTAACAACATACAAGACACAGTGGTCTTTGTTCTTCGATTGGCCAAAAGAAAAAGCATTCTATTGTGAAGAGCGTAAGAAAACGCAAAAGAAGAAAATGTTTTCCTCCACTTCTAAGAGGTGATTTTAGGAAGAGCGCTTCGAATTGTTCTAATCGTTGCATTTCTTTAAATATAGAAAGAATATTGTTGAAGATGAAAATTCAAGATTGAAGTTGTTTCTCTATTTCCAAGAAAACTTCTAACTTGCATTGCCTTGATAAAACATGAAAACGCCCTATTAAGTTTTTTACGTTAAAAGAGATGATATAAAAAAATCTAAAGATAATGTCTCGTTACTCTAAGAGACTAATTAACAAAATTGTATCCTTCCGTGTAAAATTCTCACTTTTTTATTCATCTTGTGTCCTTCATTAATCTTTTTTCTTTCGGTTTATCCATACTCTTCCTTCATAAAAGCTTCATCCTCTGCATCCCAGACGCTTTCATTCTCCTTTGCGGTCTTCTTCTTCCTTCCCAACATTCATTCTTCTTCTTTTCGCGTAGAGCATAGCGCGTTCTACATTTCATCTTTTGATCTCTATTCCATCTTTCTCCTTTATTCCATCTCTCCATTCTTCTGTTTAATCCTTCTCCTTGCTTTGCATCCTTCAGTCGCCTTTTTGATCCTCTTCCTCTCTCTATTCTTTCATTTTAATTTCTTTCTCCTTTGTATTTTTCAGTCTTCTTCTAGTCTACCCTAAGTTTTTATTCTTTCTCCTTCCCCTCCCCCCCTTAATTCTGCTTTTCGCTCTTCTTCTTACCCACATTCTTCTATTTTACTTTTTTCTTTCTTTTACATCCATGATTCTTCTTTTCGACCTTTTTCTTCTTTCCCTCTGTCTTCCATTTTTCGCTCTCTCTTTCTTCATTCTTCTTTTCTCCATCCTCTTATTTCAGTTTCCTTCCTCTTTGTATCCTTAACCTTTACAGTGTCGCTTTTTCTTTTTCTTTAAAAGACAAACTCAACTTCTGGACTTTTTATATAGTAACTAATAGACGAAATAGTTTACATTATATATCAAACGAAAAAAGCATTTAATTCTGAACATGAAATATAAAAATTGAAACGAAAAAATATATAAGCATAAAAATATGTTGTAAGTATATTTGCAGTGATTTTTGGAAACTGATTAATCAGCTTCCGACATTATAAGGTTTAATTCTTTTCATTCTTCTTTATCCTCTCCATCATCCTATTTTACTCTTCCTCCTTCTTTGCATCCTTCAGTCTTCTTTATTCTTTTTCGAATTTTGGGTTCTTTATTCTTCTTCTTCTCGCTCTTCTTACTCCTCTCTATTTTTCCGCTTCACTTTCATACTTCCATTTTTCATTCTTCTCATCTCTCTCATCCCTTCTCACTTATTCTTCCATCCCATTCCTTTTCTTTCTTTTCCTCCTATCAAATCAAAGCTACAATTGAAAATATTTATCTTTTCGCAACATCAGCAACTGCTAAAGTTATCCTCATCACAGAAATTGTTAGAGACAGCCCAACGATGATATTAACAGTTGAAGAAGATGGCACAAGTCAGCATCTTCTAATGGTACCTCGACCTCGCAATTCTCTAATCTTCGAAACGTCTTTCGAGCATCACAAGCCTCATATAAAATCTGACGTTTAATGGGAAAAAAAGGAAAGTTTTACGACGGCCTTTAAAAGTTTAGAAAGGACCGCAGCAAACCAATAGAGTCTGCAAGGGAGGAGTTTATCCATTTGAAGAGGTCAAAACTTCCATCTCTTGCGACGAGGCGATGCTCCGGGTTTTCCCTTCACTCGTAATCCACGTGTCCCCTGATAAAGTTTTCTTTTCTCTCGTGCCGTGGAAATTTAGATCGTTGCGAAAAAAAAGTTAAGGAATTTGTAAAAGAAATCGGGGGCAAACGATTGAAACAATAAAGGAGACGTTCCTATGGCTTCGAAGAGATGATATTGATAGCGAAGAGTGGACTCTAGATCACGATCTCTGTCAGCATCCTTTATCTCGTAGGGTAGAAGATGGGGGTTCAATCAAGCATGAAACCACAATTCGTGCGTTTCAGGAGAAATCCAATGATCCTGAGATAATGGATATGACCCTCGTTTTTTTTATGGGTAATTCTGAAGTATTTGTTTTGTTTGCTAGGTTTTGTACGACTCCTAAGCCTATCGGAATTCAGCACGTAGGAGTTTAGCTGAAAGTCCAGAAGGGTTGGGTTGTTTTACCTCTGAGCGGCACTTTTTTGCACACCATGGGCTAAATGGCCAGGTCACAAGGACCCCGAAGGCTCAGAGAAGGTTGGGGGAGGGGACCTACTGGAATAGCTGTTGGGAGACAGATGGTAGCCTCCCGTCAAGGTCATCTAGTGTGTTCTTTAACGTGTACAGTGTATGATTCTCCCGCACAAAGCGCCACGGCTTAACGTTCCATCCGACGGACGGCGGCCTTTCCTAAGCCCATCGGTATCCCCTACTGGCCGTGGGCAGGGCGGGGAATTTTGCGGAGATAAATCTCAACGCTGACCCAGTTGGGACTCGAACCTGGGAACTACAGATTACGAGCCTGGCGCGCTACCGACTGAGCCACCCCCGGCCCCAAGTCCAGAATGAACGGAATCTAGAAATGTTATGGTAAACATCTGCTTAAATATCGTTACTTTGAAATAAAATGTTGCAAAACTCAGTCTTAATATACCATAATGTTAGAGTATTCTTACAGAAATTTCAGTAATGGTTATTAGATAATGTTGTGTAGTGAGTTCAAAACAATAAATGAAATAAATAAATACCCCCTCAAGCAGCTGCTTGCCACAGAGATATGACAGGAGCCTGTCAGTTTATATGCCACAGTAGAAGGTCTGTGAGGACGGCAGGACCTCAGCAGAAAAACAACACGAACATCCGTGTCTTTCCGGGGCTCAAACCCAGGTCCCTTAAATCAGTAACCAAGCGCGCTAACCACTCGGACCAAACAAGTAACAATTGAATTTATTTAACAGATAAGGCAATTAATTTGAAAGAAATAAGTAAAACTTGAAGTTTTCCCTTTATAAAATAATGACTGATTACTGCTGATTATCTTTTAGTGACAAATTTTAACAGAATTTTGGTTTTAAGAGATAAATGAAAAATCCTTTTTGTGTTTTGTCACTTTGTCGTCTGTCGTCTGTCCATCCATCCGCCTGTAGACATTTAGTTTTCTTTTTAAGAAAAACATGGAAAGCATCTTTGGGGGTAGAATAAATAAAAAAAATAAATACCCTCTCAAGCAGCTGCTTGCCACAGAGGTCTGACAGAAGCCTGTCAGTTTATATGCCACAGTAGAAGGTCTGAGAGGATGGCAGGACCTCAGCAGAAAAACGATACACACATTCATGCCTTACCCGGGGCTCGATAAAATACCCTCTCAAGCAGCTGCTTACCACAGAGGTCTGACAGGAGCCTGTCGTTTATATGCCAAAGTAGAAGGTCTGAGAGGATGGCAGGACCTCAGCAGAAAAACCAACACACACATCCATGCCTTACCCGGGGCTCGATAAAATACCCCCTCAAGCAGCTGCTTGCCACAGAGGTCTGACAGGAGCCTGTCAGTTTATATGCCAGAGTAGAAGGTCTTGAGAGGATGGCAGGACCTCAGCAGAAAAACGACACATACATCCATGCCTTATACGGGGCTCGAACCCAGGTCCCGTAGATCAGTAGTGAAGCGTGCTAACCACTCGGCCAAGCACTAATTAAATATTACTCTCTGTATCACCCAATCATCCGTTAGTTCGAATTTTCACTGAAAGAGGGCGCTAAAGGGGAAAAAAATAAAAATTTCGTTATCTGTAAAACCAAGCACCCTATATTCGCCAAGATATGTTACTTTTTAGATGATTTTTAATATATCTTCAGCTACATTTTCCCATAAAAATGTGGGGCTGGGATGGCTCAGTCGGTAGCGCGCCAGGCTCGTAATCTGCAGTTCCCAGGTTCGAGTCCCAGCTGGGTCAGCGTTAAGATTTATCTCCGCAAAACCCCCCTCCCTGCCCACGGTCAGTAGGGGACACCGATGGGCTTGGAAAGGCCGCCGTCCGTCGGATGGGACGTTAAGCCGTGGCCCCGTGTGTGGGAGAGCCATACCCTGTGCACGTTAAAGAACACGCTGGATAGCCTTGACGGGAGGCTACCATCTGTCTCCCAACAGCTGTTCCAGTGGGTCCCCTCCCCAACCTTCTCTGAACCTTCGGGGTCCATGTGACCTGACCATTTAGCCCATGGTGTGCAAAAAAGTGCCGCTCAGAGGTAAAACAACCCAACCCAACTTTTTAGATGATCTTTAATATATCTTCAGCTACATTTTCCCATAATGCATCGGAGCATCTTATTTGGTTTCTGAATGGCATGACATGATATTGCAACTTAACTTTTAGACTACAGTGTATTTTAATGTACGACTGAAATTTACATCGCTGCAGCAATGTTTTTTTTTTGTTTCCGAAAGCTTTATTTGGTGGTCTTATCAGAGAGGAAGAAAGATGAACAGAGTGAACTTTAGTGGCACAAAATCTTAATGGTTTCCTTGGCAACAGTCGAAGTTTTCCCTCTCTTTGTGTGTGTGTGTTCACTAAGAGGATTTGACCAATCTAATTTATTTCAAGAAGCGCGCATGCTATGTTAAATTAAAACTCAGGCACTTATTTTTCTGCAAAGGAGCAGAGAAGATCTCGTTCCTCATTCTGCCTTGAAAGAAAGAAAAAAAAAAAACTCTTCGGCTGTGTTCTTAGCAAAGAAGTGCAAATTCGTGTGGAAATGAAGACATGAAGATATATTTTCCCCTTTTCCTTTACTTCGAAGGAAGATAGATTATTGCATGTGAATTAGGTTAAGAGCATTTACTGAAGATTGAAACAGAAAGGCGGTAAAGTGCAATGGCGGAATAACTGCAAGTGCATTTCTGTCGACTTCGGAAAAACCTCTTCTTAAAATTCACTTTCTTCTTCAATTAAATATGCAAGAGATTCAAAAAAAAAGGTAAACATTATTGGTTTTATTTTGTGTTGAAAATAAGCGCAGATTAAGTATGAGTTTGGACGGTAAGTTTAAACTTTGCCGTAGAAACATTGGCTTTATCACTTTGCAAAGACTGGGAATATTTTTTTATTTCCTGTCGGCGTTTAATTTAAATACAAATCGTTCACGTGTGGTCTTGACGACACGTGAGCCGTCTTGTGTTGTAAACGCTAACTGTGAAATGTGCGACCTCGGTGGGTTGGATTTGTTTTACCTCCGAGCGACAATTTTTTGCACACAATGGACTGAATGGCCATATCACAAGGGTTGGGTTGTTTTACCTCTGAGCGGCACTTTTTTGCACACCATGGGCTAAATGGCCAGGTCACATGGACCCCGAAGGCTCAGAGAAGGTTGGGGGAGGGGACCCACTGGAACAGCTGTTGGGAGACAGATGGTAGCCTCCCGTCAAGGCCATCCAGCGGGTTCTTAAACGTGCACAAGGTATGGCTCTCCCGCACACGGCGCCACGGCTTAACGTCCCATCCGACGGACGGCGGCCTTTCCAAGCCCATCGGTGTTCCCTACTGACCGTGGGCAGGGCGGGAATTTTGCGGAGATAAATCTCAACGCTGACCCAGCTGGGACTCGAACCTGGGAACTACAGATTACGAGCCTGGCGCGCTACCGACTGAGCCACCCCCGTCACAAATCACAAGGACCCCGAGGGTTCAGAGAAGGTTTCGAGGAGGGGACCCACTGAGCAGCTGTTGGGATACAGATGGTAGCCTCCCATCAAGGCCATATAGCGTGTTCTTCAGCGTGCACAGGGTATGACTCTCTCTTACACGGGGCCACGGCTTAACGTACCATTCGACGGACGGTGGTCTTTCCAAGGCCGTCAGTGTTCCCTGCTGATCGAGGACTCGGTGTGGAGTGTTGCGGAGAAAATATCAACGCTCGTCCAGGCGGGAGTCGAACCTGGGAACTACTACCTGGGAACTACCACGAATGTGGCGCGCTACTGACTGAGCCGCCCCCTCGCGACTTCGGTTTCTAGACGGATCAGACACACTTTCATTCGAGGGGCGGAGGGTGAAAGCATTATCAAACTGCTTCTAGGGTTAAAAGAGAAAAAAAAAACGAAAACGGAATCGAAAGAAAAACCATTTTCCTAAGTCCACATTCGAAATATATTTTCAAGATTCAAAATAATGAAATAAAGCAGCTAATGAATTCGATATGAGATGCCTCTTTTCTGTCTTTCAACAGTGAACGAAATTCGATCTGCCTGCTTCTGATTGGCTGTCTAGTGCACATCAAGCAAAAGCCGGTCACATCGTTTGCCAATGAAAGCAACAATATGAGAGATGATGTGAATCGGTGCAATAGCAGCTCTTAGGAATCTTAATGTAAGATTATTCTCAGGTTCAGTTCCACTTCGAAGTTTTCACCTTTAATTGCTCCCTAATTTTGGTTGGACAAAACTTTTAAAGGCAGGATGGGATTTGTAGGGTGATACACATTGAGCTGTCACTCCTTATGAACCCTTTTAATCATAACTTTATTTAATATAATATTTTCTCTGGTCAAGAATCCGTCTTCCTTCTTGGGACGTAAAGTCCTAGCTTCTTATACAGGAGACACAAACTCAGTGCAGGTTATCTTCTAACTTCCTATTGGAGAATTTCTTCACTAATCCCAGCTCTTCGTCCGTGAATAAGGAGACATAATGGATTGAAAATGCCTCCGTCCGTAGCGTGGGAACTTAATTGGGCCTTATGCAGGAGTGTTTTCTGTGCACGTCAAAGACTGCGATGGACGTCCTTGATCGGAAGATGAATAATGAATCTTTTTTTCCCCTCTCCCTTACCCAGTTCTAAGTCCTTGGAGTCATTTCGATCCCCAAGGACTCAGAGATGGTAGAATCCATTGTGTGATTTCCACTATCCTGTTTTTTCAATGGAAGTATGAATTTAATCCACTGTCTGCGCAAAAGTACAGTAGCTCAAAAAATATCCGAACTCTATGGTTGATTACAGAATTCTGAAAAAATATCTGACAACGATTTTTTTTTAGAAATTAGTGATGTGACAACCTTCGTGTACGTACACGAAGGTTGCCAGATCACTAATTTCTAAAAAAATTCTGTAATCAACCATAGTGTTCGGATATTTTTTTTTGAGCGACTGTACTTTTCAGAGGTAAAACAACCAATTTCGTTAGTTAGTTAACCCCGTTTACAGATTTGTGACAATTTGCCGGAAACTTGATTTTTTTTTGTGTCATAGTACAACAGGAACATTTTATGTTATTAAATTTTTTCTCTTTTGAAAGCTTCTTAAGCTTTTTTTTAATCTGTTTTTAATTATTTGTATTTTTGTTATGCTATCTTTCAAAATCAAATGTGCATTAAAAATAACTCAACCTCTATTGGATTTATTGTTAGAACATAGCACTTTAATGAAGAAAAAAGCACAAGCTGAATGGTTTTGATTGGTGGAGCGGATCTGGCTCCATCGGTAGAGTGCCAGGCTCATAATCTGCAGTTCCCAGGTTTGAGTTCCACCTGAGTCAGTGTTGAGATTTATCTCCTCAAAACTCCCTGTCCTTGGCCAGTAGGGGACACCGATGAACTTGGAAAATCCACCGTCCGTCGATGGGACGTTAAGCCGTGCCCCTTTTTGCGAGAGAGCCATACCCTAGGTAAGTTAAAGAACACGCTGTACCCCGAAGCCTCAAATAAAGTTGAGAGAAGATCCACTGGACGAACTGTTAAGAGACAGAGGGTAGCAGCTCCCCCTCCTTCTCCTCAAAGAAAGTTGAGAGAAGAAGACCCACTGGACGGACTGTTAGGAGACAGATGGTAGCAGCTCCATCCGCCTCCTCCTCAAATAAAGTTGAGAGAAGACCCACTGGACGGACTGTTAGGAGACAGATGGTAGCAGCTCCCCCTCCTCCTCCTCCTCAAAAAAGTTGAGAGAAGACCCACTGGACGGACTGTTAGGAGACAGATGGTAGCAGCTCCCTCCGCCTCCTCCTCAAAGAAATTTGAGAGAAGAAGACCCACTGGACGGACTGTTAGGAGACAGATGGTAGCAGCTCCCTCCACCTCCTCCTCAAAGAAAGTTGAGAGAAGAAGGCCCACTGGAAGGACTGTTAGGAGACAGATGGTAGCAGCTCCCCCCTCCTCCTCCTCCTCAAAGAAAGTTGAGAGAAGAAGACCCACTGGACGGACTGTTAGGAGACAGATGGTAGCAGCTCCCCCCTCCTCCTCCTAAAAAAAGTTGAGAGAAGAAGACCCACTGGACGGACTGTTAGGAGACAGATGGTAGCAGCTCCCTCCTCCTCCTCCTCCTCCTCCTCCTCCTCCTCCTCCTCCTCCTCCTCCTCCTCCTCCTCAAAGAAAGTTGAGAGAAGTAGACCCACTGGACGGACTGTTAGGAGACAGATGGTAGCAGCTCCCTCCGCCTCCTCCTCAAATAAAATTGAGAGAAGAAGGCCCACTGGAAGGACTGTTAGGAGACAGATGGTAGCAGCTCCCCCCTCCTCCTCCTCCTCAAAAAAGTTGAGAGAAGAAGACCCACTGGACGGACTGTTAGGAGACAGATGGTAGCAGCTCCCTCCTCCTCCTCCTCCTCCTCCTCCTCCTCCTCCTCCTCCTCCTCCTCCTCCTCCTCAAAGAAAGTTGAGAGAAGTAGACCTACTGGACGGACTGTTAGGAGACAGATGGTAGCAGCTCCTCCTCCTCCTCCTCCTCAAAGAAAGTTGAGAGAAGAAGACCCACTGGAGAACTGTTAGGAGACAGAGGGTAGCAGCTCCTTCCTCCTCCTCCTCCTCCTCCTCCTCCTCCTCCTCCTCCTCAAAGAAAGTTGAGAGAAGAAAACCCACTGGACGGACTGTTAGGAGACAGATGGTAGCAGCTCCCCCCTCCTCCTCCTCAAAGAAAGTTGAGAGAAGAAGACCCACTGGACAAACTTTTAGGAGACAGACGGTGGCAGCTTCCCCCTCTTAATACCTTAAGAGGGAGAGGGAGCTGCTACCATCTGTCTCCTAACGGTCCGTCCAGTGGGTCTTCTTCTCTGAACTTTCTTGAGACTTCGGGGTCCTTGCGACCTGGCCATTTAGCCCATTGTGTGCAAGAAAAAAGTGCCGCTCAGAGGCAAAACAATCCATTTATTTTGAAGCGAGTCTCCCATCTTGGATTAAATGCGTTCTCTCACCCAACACTGTCTTTAACCCTAAAACTGTTTCTTTCTAATAAATCCTTTCATTTGGTTAACACCCATCATCACCGGATACAAAAGCAGACACAATTTCCTAATGCGAGCAATTCTTTTAGAGCACTATACCCGTACCAGCGCACCACCATGCATTAAACAGACATTCATTAAACACTCATTTTTTCGCCAATTTAGCTATGATCAACGGACACTAGTCCTTCCACATGTTGAACTATCACATACCTAATTAGATAGAGCGAACGAATTGTGCTCCGCGAAGACTTCTCCAAGAGCAGCTACAACAGACTCATGATGCATATGCATGAGCCAAAATTATCGCATAAATAGTAGCTGATGGAAAATTTAATTTTGTCTGAGTACTTTGCTCTGATGACAAAAAAAAATAAAGCTCCCATATATCCCTGTACGCTGCAGGTGGTTTTCTTTTAGTCGTCTTCTCCCTCCCCCCACCGCCCCCCCCCCCCCCCCTCCGGAGGAGTGTTTCCTCTTGAGGACCCTTTTGTCTTGACGCCAGAGTCCCTTGGTCACTGAGGCGCACTGCCCGAAGATTATTAGTTTGTCCTTTCGTTAGTCTGATGAGTTCCCTGTCCCTGTGGAGACCAAAAAGAGCTGACGGGGCACGTAACTCAGGTTGACCTCCGTATCCATCCGCGGTACTTTTCAGTAGCGACGCAACGCTCGAGATCAGGAAGTCTCATTATGTTGGGGGAAGAAAAAGTTATGATCCTTTTTTGAATTATGCAGAACAAGAGAAAATGAAATAAGAAATGCGCAATTATATTATTTTTCATCATAACAGTATGTAATAATTATTTGACAGTTATTTTGCGTTTAAAGTGAAGTTAATAAAGGTTTTGGGTTGGGTTGTTTTACCTCTGAGCGGCACTTTTTTGCACACCATGGGCTAAATGGCCAGGTCACATGGACCCCGAAGGCTCAGAGAAGGTTGGGGCAGGGGACCCACTGAAACAGCTGTTGGGAGACAGATGGTAGCCTCCCGTCAAGGTCATCCAGCCTGTTCCTTAACGTGCACAGGGTATGGCTCTCCCGCACACGGGGCCACGGCTTAACGTCCCATCCGACGGACGGCGGCCTTTCCAAGCCCATCGGTGTCCCCTATTGACCGTGGGGAGGGCGGGGGAATTTTGCGGAGATAAGTCTCAACGCTGACCCAGCTGGGACTCGAACCTGGGAACTACAGATTACGAGCCTGGCGCACTACGGACTGAGCCAACCCCGCCCCAAGTTAATAAGGAGACCTTTATTTCGATGTATGGGACGAAAGAACAAGAAATAACGTTTGCCGTACATTGTTGCAAGCAGCGCCAAGGCGTTCTAGTTTTTCGTGGAAAAAACAAGGAAAGCAACTTTGCATCGTTTTTGACAAAAACAGGGAAAAGGATCTTATCGTCTTTGCAAAGGAAGGTCTATAAATGGTAGCTAGGTACTCACCGGAAGGAGAGCTATGCACCAATCCCCTGCGATGATGCATAGAACCGGCTAGGCTTAGCACCTAATGTCCGACCCCGCCTTCTCGTGGTGCAGGCCGTTAATATACCTTTCAAAAGACACACTCTCTTATGGAACTGAACGGAAGCGGAGGGCTGCCAGAGTTGGATTGGGTTGTTTTACCTCTGAGCGGCACTTTTTTGCACACCATGGGCTAAATGGCCAGGTCACATGGACCCGAAGGCTCAGAGAAGGTTGGGGGAGGGGACCCACTGGAACAGCTGTTGGGAGACAGATCCCGTCAAGCCATCCAGCGTGTTCTTTAACGTGCACAGGGTATGGCTCTCCCGCACACGGGACCACGGCTTAACGTCCCATCCGACGGACGGCGGCCTTTCCAAGCCCATCGGTGTCCCCTACTGACCGTGGGCAGGGCGGGGAATTTTGCGGAGATAAATCTCAACGCTGACCCAGCTGGGACTCGAACCTGGGAACTACAGATTACGAGCCTGGCGCGCTACCGACTGAGCCACCCCCGCCCCGAGGGCTGCCAGATTAGTGTGGCCTACTGATCTGGACAACTATGGATATGGCTACTTTTTTTTTCTACCCTGCTGAGGAGTGGTCAACCACACATGGTCCTGGTGCTGACCGTATAAACTTATTGGACTTGGTTAAGGCTCTGAGCTTGATTATGGATCCTGATTTTGCTGATCTGGTGGGCTTCTGTGGAGTGAAAATCTTCCGCTGTGTTTTTTGTTTGTGAGTTGACAGCCCCAAGTGAATAGATTCACAGGATATGTTTATCAGCTGGTGGATAATCCTGAGCAGAGGTCATCGCAGGCACCTGAACTCTTTGCTTCTATTGGCATCATCAAATTTTACATTGGAGGAAGTCTTCCAATGTAAATAATGTGCGACATGAGATTAATTCTGAAGTTCTGAAAGACACAGTTATAGCTAACGCTTACCATGATAGGCTAATTAGTCATTATGAGAGTCATGGTTTGCTTACTACTGAAGTTGAGGAAGAATGCGACAATTTTGAACAGGTTTTTTTGGAAACTAACAGTACTCTTTTAGGGAAAAAGGAGCAGAGGAGGCAAAATTATTTGAGTGATAAGGCACTTTAGATTATTTCAGAAAAAAAGAACTGCAGGAATGTCCTTAATCAATACCATACTAGTCCTAATAGAAAGGATTACAGAGAGCTTAAGAAACGTGTAAAGGATCAGTTAGCTGCTGATAAGAATCTTTGGCTTGATGGCTTGGCTGACAAAGCCGAGGAAGCAGTTAGACAGCACAACAGCAGAGAGCTGTACCAGATAGTTAATGTTTTGTGTGGTAGAAAACGGACAGGCATACAAGGATTGAAGGATAAACAAGGTAAGGTTATAGAAGGTGAGGATTCTGTCATGGCTAGGTGAGCTGAGCATTTCAGTGATGTTCTAAACAATGTGATTAGTTCTATTCCCATTGTTTGCAATGATAATAGGTGCATTGGTGGCTTTAATGTTGGCCCTAAAACACAATCTAAAGTTATTTTGACTATCTCTAAACTTAAACTTTATAAATCCCCAGGGGTAGATGAAATTACTACAGAAATCCTTAGAGCTGGCAATGTTTCGGTTACCACTTGGATGACTGAAATTTTGAATATCTTTTATGATAAAGGCATGGTTACTAAGGATTTTACCATTTTACCAGAGCTATTATTTTCAAAAAAGGTGATTGCAGTTTTTGTGATAACTATAGGGGTATCAGCCTACTTTCTGTTCCAGGTAAAGTTCTTTGCATGATTGTGCTTAATAGAATTAAGAATCTGGTTGACAGTCAATTGCGTGATGAGCAATGTGTATTCAGAAGTGGTAGGGGATGTGTGGATCAGATATTTTCACTTAGGCAGATTCTTGAGAAATGTTTAGAGTTTTAGAAACCTCTAGCTTTGTTGATTTCAAAAAGGATTTGGATTCTGTTGATCGTCATAATTTGTGGTTGATTGTGAAATCATATGGTATACCAAACAAGTTAGTTAGTATAATGAAAGCTCTTTATAATAACATTGAGTCGTGTGTGAAAGTTGGCAAAGCTTGTAGCAATTGGTTCAGCATTACTTCTGGTGTTCGACAAGGGTGCATTTTGTCTCCTTTTCTCTTTAGTTTGGTTGTTGATTATGTTATGCGAAATTCACTTCAAGGGAGAGATTTTGGCCTTAAATGGGCTGGAGATACGAAAATTTCTGATTTAGATTATGCTGATGATTTAGCCCTTTTGGCAAATGATGTTGATGAGATGAACTCTTTCATTCAAGCTGTTGATGAGACTGGTAGTAGAGTAGGTTTGGTTATAAACAGAGAGAAAACTAAAGTGATGAAAATTGGTCAGGCAGGCTGTGATTCAGTTAATCTGAATGGTTGCAATTTTGAGCAGGTGTCACAGTTTAATTATCTTGGGAGCTATGTAACAGATAATGGTGATGTGCGGCATGTGATTAACAGACGAATAGGGATTGCTGCCGGGACTTTTAAGAATCTATGGAGAGTGTGGAGAAATAGGCGTATACACCTAAAGACTAAAATTAGACTGTATAATAGTTTGGTTCTTTCTAGGGTTAGTTATGGTGATGAAATTTGAACACTTTGTAAACAAGATAACAGGAAACTAGATGCTTTTGATTCTAGATGCTTACGCAGTATCTTGGACATTAGGTGGTTCAACTTTGTAACTAACGATGAGGTTAAGCAAAGGAGTTTGCAACCTCCTTTAAGCAGTATATTGTACAGAGAGAGACTCCGCTGGTTTGGCCATGTTGCCCGTATGGATAATTATAAATTAGCGAAGTGTTATGAACAATGAGCCTAAAGGCCTCAGAAAAATGGGGAGACATATGTCAAAGGGGACCTTGGTAGAATTGGTGTGCAGTGGCCGGATGTAGCAGATGTAGCTCAAGACAGATATGCTTGGAGAATTAAACTGCGTGGTGTGGTTGGAACTCCGTAGCCTATGGCTGCTTGAGGTTGGGTTGTTTTACCTCTGAGCGGCACTTTTTTGCACACCATGGGCTAAATGGCCAGGTCACCTGGACCCCGAAGGCTCAGAGAAGGTTGGGGGAGGGGACCCACTGGAACAGCTGTTGGGAGACAGATGGTAGCCTCCCGTCAAGGCCGTCCAGCGTGTTCTTTAACGTGCACAGGGTATGGCTCTCCCCCACACGGGGCCACGGCTTAACGTCCCATCCGACGGACGGCGGCCTTTCCTAGCCCATCGGTGTCCCCTACTGACCGTGGGCAGGGCGCTACTTGAGGATGATGATGATGATGCAAAGGAAAGAAGGCAGCATTAACCTTTTTTGTCCCTCTAAAAACAAAAAGTCAACATTATCTCATTTTTCAGCGAAGAACAAGAAGGCAACTTTATCTCGTTTTCGCTGATGAACAAAAAGATAACTTTACTTCGTTTCCCAAAAACAAGATTGCTTCGTTCCGTTGAAAAGCAAGAAAGTAAATTTTCCTCGTTTTGCTAAGAACAGGAAGGAAACTTTGCCTCATTTTACAAAATAACAAAAGGACAAATTTTCTTCCTTTTTCTTCATTTATTTGCACCTTTTCACTACAGTTCCTAGAATTTCATTTTACCACATGAAGAAAGTTACATGTAACATGAACTATAAAAAAAAATTTTATCATTAATTTTCAACGGATTTTGGTCTTTTTCTTTTTAAATGTTAACTGTAGCCTCAATCGAGCAGTTGTCCATTTAGATGGATCAGGCTGAGATTAAAAGCTTATTTAAAGTACCTGATCTCAGAAACTGTTTTTTTACTGGCCTAACATGAGGCTCTTTTTAAAAATGTATCCACTGGGTGTATATCTGCGTTTGCACCTGGGTCCGTTCATCCACAAACCTCAAAAACAGATCCCTATATTTCAAATACCATAAATATTGATACGAAAGCGGCGTGGATTCCCAAGTACCCACCTTGACTCGCTAGACACGCCACAACCTACCACTCACTGTCCAGACATCCCCTTGTCCCTTCTTATCTGCTATAGCCAGCTGCAACCCCTTCATAGCAGCACGTGTCTTTTTTCGCGAACTACGCTCCAGCACCTTACATAGGAGCACGTGGGATGCATCGGAGGGATGCTGTGAAACGACAGGAGGAATGAAAGGGTATTGAGAGGGAGTGAATGCACAAAGCAACTAGTTTTGCTCCCACAGGACACTGACCCTCCTTTCGCATCTTCCATGACCAGCACCTTCTTTTGAAATGGGCGCTGGGAGGAGGAACCTAAGGATGCGGAGAGCAAGAGAGACCTTTCAGCCGCTGCATCTTCTGAGTATGAGCACTTGAACGCCAACCGCGAAGAGAATTGTGGGAAGCGAGGGGGGAAGGTAATGGGGCGGAAGACAGGAAAAGAGTTGAAGGAGAGAGAAGAAGAATGGATGTGGAGAAGGGAGGGGGATGGATTCTAGTCAGTCAGCTATAACTGAAGTTCCCTTCATATCCTCTCGCATCCCTCCCCGAGACCGTCTCTTCTTTCACTTCCTTCTCCTTTGGGAAGGTTTCCAGCTTCTTTCAACAGAGACTCGGACATCTATAACCTCATTGTGAATCTGTCCACACTTGGAGTATCATCTCATCAACGCTTCAAACTATCTTCATTCTCTGCGGGCGCAGAATAATCGGAAGCACAAGATTACAGAAAAAAGAAGAAGATTTGGCAATAGATTGGAGAAAAAAATACTTTTAACCATAAGGGGCCAGGAAAGCAATATCACTTCAGCCATTTTCAGCTCTCTATTACACTATCAGACTTATACAAAAAGTGTATAATAAGTAATATAAGAATACGTTGACATGAAACCTTCTCTATATGTTTCTTTTTTACCTATGTTACTAACGCGGTGATACAGAAAATCCGATTTTTGCGATAGCGTAGTAATAAATTTTCTTTATTACTACGCTATCGCAGAAATCGGATTTTCATATCGGATCTACATATGCTCACCGGACAAAAAAAATTGTCATTTTCCGTCGTACGAGAGTTACGTCCAGTCTTCGAAGACCACAATTGTCGCGAAGCCTTCGAACATCTCGACTGACCCGCCAAATCCCCTTATTTGAATCCCATAGAAAATTTATGGGAATATTTGGAACAACGAGTGAAGGAAGCGCCGTCCCAACCATCCGGTCAATCTGACCGAACTGCGGCATTTGCTGCTGGAAGAGTGGATGAATATTGATGTGCACTATATCCACACATTGGTGGCATCCATGTCAGACAGGATTTCGGCTGTTCTTCGGTCGCACGGAGGCGTTACGCGATATTAGGTGACATTCAGCCAGAGGTGACGAATTCTTTGTCCGGTGAGCTTATATCAACATTCCTCCTTGTGAGCTTTTATATACAAGCAATCCGGAGCTTAATCAACAAGGAGGACTAAAAATCACCTTTGAAATGATAGTTGGATTGTTTTAAGTCCGTGCGGCATTTTTGTGCATATAATGTGCTAAGTGGAAAGGTCAGAAGGACCCAAAGGTTCAGAGGAAGAAAAAGAAGCGGATTCCACTAGTCAGCCCTTAAGAAACAAATGAAAGCTTCCAGTCCAGGCCATCCACCAAATTCTTAAAAGTTTATTGGGTATTGTTCTCCTGTATACGGGGTTACGTCTTAACGTCTCAGGGGCGGGGGTGGCTCAGTCAGTAGCGCGTCAGGCTCGTAATCTGCAGTTCCCAGGTTCGAGTCCCAGCTGGGTCAGCGTTGAGATTTATCTCCGCAAAAATTCCCCGCCCTGCCCACGGTCAGTAGGGGACACCGATGGGCTTGGAAAGGCCGCCGTCCGTCGGATGGGACGTTAAGCCGTGGCCCCGTGTGCGGGAGAGCCATACCCTGTACACGTTAAAGAACACGCTGGATGGCCTTGACGGGAGGCTACCATCTGTCTCCCAACAGCTGTTCCAGTGGGTCCCCTCCCCCAACCTTCTCTGAGCCTTCGGGGTCCATGTGACCTGGCTATTTAGCCCATGGTGTGCAAAAAAGTGCCGCTCAGAGGTAACCCAACCCAACTTAACGTCTCATCTGACCGCAGATGGGACTGGGTTGGCTCAGTCAGTCGAATGACAGGCTCATAATCTGCAGTTCCCAAATTCGAGTCCCATCTGGGCCAGCGTTGTGATTTCTCTCCGCAAAACCCCGAGCCCTGCCCTCTCGCAGTAGTTAACATCGATAGACTTGGCAAGAACTGTGTCACTCGGATAGAACGTTAATCCGTGTCTCCACGTACGGGAGAGCCATATCCTGTGCACATTAAAGAATACGCTGGATGACCTTGACGGAAGGCTACCATCTGTCTCCCAACAGCTATCCAGCGGATTCCCTTCCCCCAACCTTCTCTGAGCCCTCGGGGTCCTTGTGACTTGGCCATTTACCACATTGTGTCCAAGAGACGAAAAAGGCGACCGAAGGTATCTCTTTTCTAGAACCGTCGGTGTCCACTTTCGCAGCGATAGCGGAGCGAGAGTTAACGGAGAAAATCTCAATGCAGGCAGTGTGGACTTGAACCTGGGAACATCAGTTACCATCGTTCAGCGTTATTGACTGAGCCAATCACCGCCACCTGATGTAAAAGAATATAAAAGAATTATTAACATATATTGACGATAACACATTAGTTTTATATACAAGCAACACACTTCCTTTTTTCAAAAATACTTTGATAAAGACACCATATCTTAAGTGGGGCGGGAGTGGCTCAGTAGGAAGTGCGTCAGACTCGTAATCTGCAGTTCCTAGGTTCGAATCCCAGCTGGGTCAGCGTTGAGATTTGTCTCCACAAAACTCTCCGCCCTGCCCACAGTCAGTAGGGGACACCGATGGGCTTGGAAAGGCCGCCGTCCGTCGGATGGGACATTAAGCCGTGGCTTCGTGTGCGGGAGAGGCATACCCTGTGCACGTTAAAGAACACGCTGGATGGCCTTGACGGGAGGCTACCATCTGTCTCCCAACAGCTGTTCCAGTGGGTCCCCTCCCCCAACCTTCTCTGAGCCTTCGGGGTCTTTGTGACCTGGCCATTTAGTCCATGGTGTGCAAAAAAATGCCGCTCAGAGGTAAAACAACCCAACCCATATCTTAAGTTGATTTTAAAGTGGAGCATCTTGTACGTACTTGAAAGCAACAGAATCCCAAATTCTTGTCGAAAGCCACTGTGTGAATGGACATCTCCACGATTGACGTTTCACATCTGAGCCTCGAGATCGAAGCTTTGTCTCCGAAGATGCAGCTCCTGGGGATGGGCAAGGAAGTGACGTCTTCTTCTTTGACGCTTCAAACTGCAAAGATCGCCAAAGCACCGGAAGTGACCTGTGCGAAACTAAAGCACCCGAGACTGTTGGAAGTCGTTGCCAATACTTGACGTTTTACTTACTGGTGTTGAATGGCGAAGACTTTTTCCCTTACAGGAGCAATATTTTCGTCACTTTTTTTCTATTTTCTTTCACTTTTCAATTTTGTCTTCTTTCAAAATAACTGAGATATGTCATTTCTGTTTTTCTGTTTCATTTTCGGATGAGAAAGGTTCTCATTCATTGTTTTGTTGTTGTTGTTTTTCTGCGCTTCCTTATCCTTTTAACTTTTTTTGCTACCATTTTCGTTTTCTTCACGAAAAGAGCTCAAAAATTGTTGCTTTACCTGTGAGCTCTGAGAGCACGTTTTCCCCACAGAGTGAGTTAAAATGGCGGGGTCACAAGGTCATATACTCCTAACGGCTCAAAGCTGAGAAGTGGATTGGTAAACAGCTATTAAGAAATAAATGTAAGATTCCCATCAATTCAATTGGGGCGGGGGTGTCTCAGTCGGTAGCGCGTCAGGCTCGTAATCTGTAGTTCACAGGTTCGAGTCCCAGCTATGTCAGCGTTGAGATTTATCTCCGCAAAATTCCCCGCCCTGCCCACGGTCAGTAGGGGACACCGATGGGCTTGGAAAGGCTGCCGTCCGTCGGATGGGACGTTAAGCCATGGCCCCGTTTACGGGAGAGAGCCATATCCTGTGCACTTTAAAGAACACACTGTATGGCCTTGACGGGAGGCTATCATCTGTCTCCCAACAGCTGTTCCAGTGGGTCCCCTCCCCCAACCTTCTCTGAGCCTTCGGGGTCCATGTGACCTGGCCATTTAGCCCATGGTGTCCAAAAAAGTGCCGCTCAGAGGTAAAACAACCCAACCCATCAATTCAATCCGGCAATTTCTTTAAACGTGTAAGTCGCTCAAAAAATATCCGAACACTATGGTTGATTACAGAATTTTAAAAAAATCTGGTAAAGATTTTTATAGAAATTAGTGATCTGGCAACCTTCGTGTGCTGTACACGAATGTTGCCAGATCACTAATTTCTAAAAAAAAATCGTTGGCAGATATTTTTCTGAATTTTGTAATCAACCATAATGTTCGGATATTTTTTGAGCGACTGTACAAGCTCTGCTAGAAACAGGACCACGATTTAAAGTTTCACCTGACAGACGGCAATCTTACCAATTCATTCTGAAGTAGCTTAGTTCACTGTTGCAACCAGTCTTCAATTTTGCCATTTTTGGTGTTGGGTTGTTTTACCTGTAAAAGGCACTTTCATGCGCACAATGGGCTAAAAGGCCAGGTCACAAGGACCCCAAGGAGCTCAGAGGAGGTTCGGGGAAGGTGATTCAGTGGACAGCTGTTAGGAGATAGGTGGTAGCCTCCCGTCAAGGCCATCCAGCGTGTTCTTTAAGATGCACAAAGCATAGCTCTCCCGTATCCAGATCCAAGTCTTAACGTCCCATCCGAAGAATTTGGGTTGGGTTGTTTTACCTCTGAGCGGCACTTTTTTGCACACCATGGGCTAAATGGTCAGGTCACATGGACCCCGAAGGCTCAGAGAAGGTTGGAGGAGGGGACCCACTGGAACAGCTGTTGGGAGACAGATGGTAGCCTCCCGTCAAGGCCATCCAGCGTGTTCTTTAATGTGCACAGGATATCTCTCCCGCACACGGGGCCACGGCTTAACCGACGGACGGCGGCCTTTTCAAGCCCATCGGTACCGACTGAGCCACCCCCGCTACATCTCATCCAGGGCTAAAGGCAAATTTCTCTGATGAAAAGATCTTTGATTTAAGAGAAGGGTCATTGCTAAATGAAAAGTTCTTTTAACATAATGCACAAAACATTATTTGCCGTTTAGTGAAAGAAGAAATTATAATTTGTCTAGCGCTTTAATCTCTGGAAATATTGGTTTGAATTAAGATCCAAGTTTTCAGACCGTTAGATTTAAAAAAAAACGTTTCAAAAATGAATGCAACAATTATATATTTTTATTACAAAATTTTTAAAACATAGTAATATTTCAATCTTAAGTGTAGAGCGCACGTGTAGCGGGTACATTGTAAGTGAGCTATAATAGGTCGTAGAACAAGTTGTGTTGTGGGGTGTTTTACTTCTGAGTGGCACTTTTTTGCACTCAATGGACTAAATGGCCAGTTCATAAAGACCCCGAAGGCTCAGAAGGTTTCGGACCCAAAGGACAACTATTAGGAGACAGATGGTAACCTCCCGTCAAGGCCATCCAGCGTGTTCTTTAACGTGCACAGGGAGCTCCCGGACACGGGGCCACGGCTTTACGTCCCATCCAACGGATGGCTGCCTTCCCAGGCCCATCGGTGTCCCCTACTGACCGAGGTCAGGGCGAGGAGTTTTGCGTAGATAAATCAACCCTGGCCCTAGTGGAACTTGAACCTGGGAACTGCAAATTACCCTTTGTTAGTTGTAGTTGCGCTAATATGTGAAACTAAAAATTGAAATATGCAACTAAAAATTGAAACTAGAGCATATCACACTCTGGTTTGAAAAATTATGAACATAATAGAATATTGCATCAATAAAAAGCCAAGTGAATCGCTTTCTAGCTACTAAAAATTTTTTATGGAGGAAAAAAGAATCAGAGGAAGGAAGACAAATCATTATATCTTTTGGACATGGATTGGTTCAGTCGCTAGCGCACCAGGATCATAATCTGCAGTTACCAGGCTCATGTCCCAACTGTGCCTGGGTTGAGAATATTCTCCGCTAATTCTCGTTATACGGTGAGAAAGGGGATACCGCTGGACTTGTAAAGGTCGTGGGATGGGACATTAAAACGTGGCCCGGTGTGTAGGAGAGCCATACCCAATACACATTAAAGAACACGCTACGCTGAATGGCCTAAACGGTAGACTACCATTTGTCTCCCAACAGCTGTCTAGTGCAGGGGTGGGCAAATAGCGGCCCGCGGGCCACATTCGGCTCGCTAATGGTTTTTTGTGGCCCGCCAAGACAGTCAGAAAAATCCTCCTTGAACCGAGATTTCCTTCCCGTGCGCGACCGAAGATTCGTCTCGTATTTTCCACTAGGACGGCCACGTCAATACGCATGCGCAGTGTAGATACGAAAACAATTGCCCACCCCTGGTCTAGTGGATCTCTTTGCTTCACTCAATCTTCTCTGTGCCTTTAAGGGTCCTTGTGACCTGGCCATTTAGCTCATTGTGTGCAAAAAAAATGTACAGTCGCTCAAAAAAGTATCCGAACACTATGGTTGATTGCAAAATTCAGAAAAAATATCTGACAACGATTTTTTTAGAAATGAGTGATCTGGAAATCTTCGTGTTACGTGACACGAAGGTTGCCAGATCACAATTTCTAAAAAAATCGCTGCCAGATATTTTTTTCTGAATTCTGTAATCAACCATAGTGTTCGTATACTTTTTTGAGCGACTGTACCGTTCAGAGGTAAAACAATCAAATCTTAACTTCTATGTATATATTTTTTTAAGAAAAAACACACAAGCATGTGTATATTCGTCCGATATTTAAAAGATTAGAGGAACTAGAAAATTTAACAGCAGCATTGGTTGGCGATGGATAGATTGCTAGATAAAGATATTGCTAATTGAATCGAAAGTTGGAGTGAAATGGATATGCGTCTTTATTAAAGTCATTAAATCTGGAACATGTCATCTCGCCACTAATTGAAAGAGAGCGCATTGCAATGTCGATAAGAAAATGTCGTACCAAATTAGTTGAACAGAAACAGAGGGCGAGAAACGAAGATTAGTCAAGCGATAGGATGCAAAACGGTGCTGGTTTGTTTTTCCACCATTTTTCTCCTCTCCACCACAAGAGGGAGCAAATCCGGTTGGATGATAAAAATCTCTGCCACATCAGACATCTCAGAATCAGGAACGGAACAAGAAAAAAGGAAAAAAAAAGAAAACCTCCGATAAAAATTTGACGCCCAACCCTACCAGCTCATGTGCTCAGCTTCGTCCTAAGTCACCAAAGGTTTTCTTTCTGTTCGTGAGGTCAAAGCACGGGCTGACAGCATCGTGGAGAGTCTCCTCCGATCCCAAAGGAAAAACAAACTGATAAGAGAGGCAAGCATAGCTGTTCAAACTTCTGAGATCTCGACCTTCCTTTCAACTTCCACAGCCATCTTGGACTCTGTGCTGCACTCAGGTGCTAATTGGATTATGTCCTTCGGCGTGTTGTGATCAAGAGAGTATTTGTAAAGGGCCAGCAATGCCAGGTATAAGCTTTTTTGAATGAAGTTTGGCAATAAATGCGACGTTTTTGACCACGATAACCACATTGGATGTCAGAAATATCAGTTTATCGAGAAAGGAGAGTTATCATTTCCTTCATTGTTCTTATTTACATCTGTTAAGATTTATTAGGCCTGTCAAATGTTGGGTTGGGTTGTTTTACCTCTGAGCGGCACTTTTTTGCACACCATGGGCTAAATGGCCAGGTCACATGGACCCCGAAGGCTCAGAGAAGGTTGGGGGAGGGGACCCACTGGAACAGCTCTTGGGAGACAGATGGTAGCCTCCCGTCAAGGCCATCCAGCGTGTTCTTTAACGTGCACAGGGTATGGCTCTCCCGCACACGGGGCCACGGCTTAACGTCCCATCCGACGGACGGCGGCCTTTCCAAGCCCATCGGTGTCCCCTACTGACCGTGGGCAGGGCGGGGAATTTTGCGGAGATAAATCTCAACGCTGACCCAGCTGGGACTCGAACCTGGGAACTACAGATTACGAGCCTGGCGCGCTACCGACTGAGCCACCCCCGCCCCTGTCAAATGTCAATGTTAGAACTTTTCAAATGACTTAATGTACGTAGTTGGGTTGTTTTACCTCTGAGCGGCACTTTTTTGCACACCATGGGCTAAATGGCCAGGTCGCAAGGACCCTGAGGGCTCAGAGAATATTGGAGGGGAGGGAACCCACTGGATCAGCTGTTGGGAGACAGATGTTAGTCTCCCATTAAGACCATCCAGTGTGTTCTTTAACGTGCACAGGGTATGGCTCTCCCGCACACTGAGCCACGGCTTAACGTCCCATCCGACGGACGGCGGCCTTTCCAAGCACATCGGTGTCCCCTACTGATCGTGGGCAGGGCGGGGAATTTTGCGGAGATAAATCTCAACGCTGACCCAGCTGGAACTCGAACCTGGGAACTACAGATTACGAGCCTGGCGTGCTACCGACTGGGCCACCCCCTTGAAATGAAGGGTTAATTTTTTTTTATTATGTAAGTTATACCGTACTAAAAAAACTCAATTCGTTCGTGTGGTTTTTCTCATTACTTTTGTGAAATGCAAAAGTAAGTTATTTAACACTTAAGAGTAATAATAAAGCTAAAAAAATTTCCTTTCAAGCAGCTACTTCTCACAGATATGGCGCGAGGAGGGTTCAGCCGGTACCGCTCCAGGTTCGTAATCTGCAGTTCCCAGGTTTGAATACCAACTGGGCCAGCGTAGAGATTAAATTCCGCTAAAAATATCCGCTAGAAAGGCCACCATCCGTCGGATGGGACATAAAGCCGTTGCTCTGTGTACAGGAGAGCCAAAAAGTGAGCAAAAAAATAATGCTCAGAGATAAAAAGCCACCAAACCAAAGATTTCTTCGTGAACAAATTATGATTATTTTACATTCAATTTATTCCTTCATATAAATGGGGGCGGGGGTGGCTCAGTCGGTAGCGCGCCAGGCTCGTAATCTGTAGTTCTCAGGTTCGATTCCCAGCTGGGTCAGCGTTGAGATTTATCTCCGCAAAATTCCCCGCCCTGCCCACGGTCAGTAGGGGACACCGATGGGCTTGGAAAGGCCGCCGTCCGTCGGATGGGACTTTAAGCAGTGGCCCCGTGTGTGGGAGAGCCATAACCTGTGCACGTTAAAGAACACGCTGGATGGCCTTGACGGGAGGCTACCCCCTCAGCTGTTCCAGTGTGTCCCCTCCCCAAACCTTCTATGATCCTTCGGGGTCCATGTGACCTGGCCATTTAGCCCATGGTGTGCAAAAAAGTGCCGCTCAGAGGTAAAACAACCCAACCCTTCATATAAATGAAATGTTTTTAACAAACTTTGTAGATGAGTTTATTTGAATTAGAAGTCTCTTACAATAGAGACCGACTTGGCTGCCGGATTGAGTTTAAAATAGCATTGGCGCCTGAGGCTCAGTCATAATTTGAATTTTGAAAAATATAAGTAGAAAAAAAGGAGCTTTTTGATGATGTTTTTTAAATTCTGCATAATCGCACAACTCCAAGCTATATTCCCAGATGTCTCTCACAGCACACCTAGTTGCTTAGCGAAGTTCTGCTTTTGTAACTTTAGTATAATTTATGGATCTGAAAACTTTGAAATTTTAGCTAGTGTAAAATAAATTTCAGTAGCAGCTTTTGAAAACATTGTAGGTATGTTACATTTCCAAAAGCGAGATTTGAAATCTTTTAATTTTCTTATAATAAAGAGACAGGCATAAACACTACTATGCTAGAGGGGATAGCGAAATATTAGCTGTTAACTCAAAAACTATTTCGCCATTTTATCTTTAGTAGAAATATTTAAACAAATATTTATCCTTAACAAGAAGAAGATTTATTTTTTTTCTTCATCGGGTATCTTTTTTCTTTACAAAGACACACTGTCAACAGTATACTGGTCGTTCTTCTATTCAGAAAAACATTTTTAGATGGATATTCCTTTAATAGAAATTTTTCTTTTCTAAATATATTAGTTGAAAAAAAAACTCATTTCCAGAAATGAATAACATGCCCTAACTTAAACAACATCAGGAGAAATGTTGTCGCTTTGCGATTGGTAGATATCAATCACATTCTGAAGGTAAAAATAAGTTCTGTTCATTTTCCTTTCGCAACAGAATGGCGACTGAGGCCTTGAACCTCCTTTTCTGATGAAAAGATTCCGATGGATCAGAAAAAAAAAATACCAAAGCAGAGTTTGTCCTTTAACATCTTTCTCCCTTTCCTATGATCTCAATTAGCGATTGAATATCTACTGGTTTTTTTCGCCATTCCCTGTGACGAATCCTTTCACTGAGAGTTATAAAGATCTGAAAATAAGACCACGATCTTGAAAAGGAAAATGAACTTATATCTGTTTTCCAAATAAAAAAACTCGGGGGAAAAAAAACTTGAAAAGAAAAAGAAAAACTTTTTAAAAATTTGTGACAGTATAAAACCTAGGTAAGGTCGTATTAAAAGAGCTCAAACATAGTAGTTACAAAATGTTTCAGAACTTAGGTGACTTTAAAGAAGAGGTTGGATTGTTTTACCTCTGAACGGCACTTTTTTGCACACCATGGGCTAAATGGCGAGGTCACGTGGACCCCGAAGGCTCAGAGAAGGTTGGGGGAGGGGACCCACTGGAACAAGCTGTTGGGAGACAGATGGTAGTCTCCCGTCAAGGCCATCCAGCGTGTTCTTTAACGTGCACAGGGTATGGCTCTCCCGCACACGGGGCCACGGCTTAACGTCGAACCTGGAAACTACAGATTACGAGTCTGGCGCGCTACCGACTGATCCACCCCCGCCCCGATAGCGGTCTATTTTCGTAATTTGATGTTCAGGTTCGAATCCCCACTGTGCTTGCATTGAAGTTTTCTCCACTGCTCCTACTCTGTCTATTAACAGGAGCTTACCTCCTTCTTAACCTTTCTGTCCTTTCTTGTGAAATTCCTATTTCTTCCGGTCCGGAGCCTTTGGGGTCTTTATGACTTGGTCCTTTAGCCAATCATATGCATGAAATATCATTCAAAAGCATCAGCGTCGAGAGGAGGGTGGGCAAGTGGGTCACTGCCATAGGTGGTATCATTTATAGATTATTGTGGTGAGTGACCGCTTGGGGGGGGGGCGACAAGTTAGTTAGTGGGAGGGGGATTTTCTAAGAAAGATTCCTAGTAAAATTCAATTGATTATCATTCTCAAAATGTCAGTTTCGTTACTTTACCTCTGAATATTTTTTGCACATAATGGGCTAAATAACCAGGGCGCAAAGACTCAGAGATGGTTAGGAGAAGGGACCCTAGGACAGCTGTTTGGACACAGATTGAATCCTACCGTCAAGGCCATCCAACGTGTTCTTTAACGTGCACAAAGTATTGCTCTCATGTACCATGAGCCAAGGCTTAACATCCCATCCGACGGACGGAGGCCTTTGCAAGTTAATCGCTGTCCACTTTTACACCGAGTGCAGGACGTGGCTAGGGGATAAATCTTAACGCTGGTACAGTTGGAACTCGAACCTGGGAACTGTAGACCTGTTGCGCTATCTGCAGAGCCAACCTTACTCTAAAATGTCAATGGATTCTTATTTTCACGCATTACTCTTAGGAACACAAACCTTGCAGCTATAAGATCGTTTGGTTTAATTAAAAGCTTTCTTCAATCATTGCAATATTTGAAGTTCGACATCACAAACAGTAGATGTTGGTTCTTGACAGTTGGTAATATTTTTTCAGTAATTATTTTGTCTGCTCGCTACGTCTTGATATTCATCCTACATTTGAAATTCATATCATCCATACATTTTGAAGCGGTGCGATAAAATCTTTGGTAAGCTGAGAGGGCGCCATTTTATAAAGTTTGGACACCATTGCTCTGATTAGTGGAATTCCCATATGGATCATGTATGGGATGAGTACACTACACGACTTTTTAGCTTTCTAAGAGTACGAGTATCTTGCACAAGGGACTTAATGTTCCATTCGATGGATATTTCCAATCCTATATGTGTCTCCTCCCTCATCACGATGCCAGCGCAGGAGGATATAGAAGGAACAAGATGCAGGACGAACAAACGTAACATGTGCAATTTAAAGTCGCATTTCCTGGGATTATTTAAATGAAAATTTGTTTACAAGAGAAAATACTTCTGAAAAGGATGTTTTGATCGGAGTTTTTCTAGAGTTCTGCAGATGTAGATAAGGATGACTGTTTCATCCAATAACTGAGAGTGTTTTGGAGAGAAAATGGGAAAGAGGAAATCCCTTGCTTAGTTCTCAAGGAAAGCTCTAGAAAAATTTGATTACAATATCTGAAACGAATAAAGCGGCAAGGTAGCATCTACTGATAGCAAAGATTCGATCTTGGGAAAGAAAGGAGAGATTAGTTAGTTCCATTATAGGGAATATAACTTTCGAGGAACGTGATGTCAAAGATTATTCATGTTGAAAAAAAATGCGAATTCTGGATGTTGCGAACTATAAAATAAATTAGTGTAAAGCTCTTGGATTTCAGAAGCTTTCACCGAATAATTCTTGAAGATGAGATTGAAACTTCGAAAAACCGTAAAATATTTGGGAAAGGGGGGAAACATTGTGGATTTTTTTTTAATTTAGTTCCGTCGTATAGGTTGGGTTGTTTTACCTCTGAGCGGCACTTTTTTGCACACCATGGGCTAAATGACCAGGTCACAAGGACCCCCGAAGGCTCAGAGAAGGTTGGGGGAGGGGACCCACTGGAACAGCTGTTGGGAGACAGATGGTAGCCTCCCGTCAAGGCCATCCAGCGTGTGCTTTAACGTGCACAGGGTATGGCTTTCCCGCACACGGGGCCACGGCTTAACGTCCCATCCGACGGACGGTGGCCTTTCCAAGCCCATCGGTGTCCCCTACTGACCGTGGGCAGGGCGGGGAAATTTTGCGGAGATAAATCTCAACGCTGACCCAGCTGGGACTCGAACCTGGGAACTACAGATTACGAGCCTGGCGCGCTACCGATTGAGCCACCCCCGTCGTATAGGAGCAGTGTTCTCATTATAATATACTTTATTATAACAGTTCGACAAATTGTTTAAAGAAATTTTCATGTAAGAAAATTTCTTTAAACAATTTGTCGTGTAACGTTTTACAGAAGTTGCTAGGATAGCTAGATTCTTGTTGCCTTTGATTTAGCAAGCTGCTGATAAGAACAGTTTTCTGTTGTTTATTAAATGACCACCATTTAAATTACCAGAATTCTTCATGCAGTAATCAAACCTTTTGTGGGGAGATCGTGGAAATCAGATTAAGAATTATTTATCCACTCTTTTTGAAAACAATGAACTCGATAGTTTCAAAAACTTTAACAAACTGCGATGAAACTAAATGAAAATAAAGCAAAGGGTTGGGTTGTTTTACCTCTGAGCGGCACTTTTTTGCACACCATGGGCTAAAATGGCCAGGTCACATGGACCCCGAAGTCTCAGAGAAGGTTGGGGGAGGGGACCCACTGGAACAGCTGTTGGGAGACAGATGGTAGCCTCCCGTCAAGGCCATCCAGCGTGTTCTTTAACGTGCACAGGGTATGGCTCTCCCGCACACGGAGCCACGGCTTAACGTCCCATCCGACGGACGGGATAGACAATAGTTTAAGAAATGACACTTGAACCTTTTCGATGAAGAGCCGTTGGAATGGACATCAGTACAATCTCAGGTAGACCAAATTAAACCGTAAAAATAAAGCAAGTCGCAAAAAATAATCGAACGGTATTAATAAAAAGTCGTTATAAGGAATTGAATAATAATAGTAAAGTATATCTTAATAAAATATTGGACAGTTATAATAAATGAAGTCGTAATAAGGAATTGAACAGTAATAAAGGAAGTTGTAATAAAAAATTAAATAGTAATAATAGAGGAAGTATATTATAATATTAATATAATATTTTAGGTATATTTATATATGTTTTGATATATAAAGTTTGATTAGGAAAATAAGGAATTGGACAGTCCCATGTATACGTAAACAGATGGCTATGCTTTTAATCATTCTTCTCTATACGATCTTTGAGCTTTGTTCGAAATAATGGCTATATTTACCAAAAACAAAACCAGTTAAATGGCTGGAAATCGATAAGAAGACAAATATCTTCGATCAGAATACCAAAGACACAAACATTCAGCACTGATTCAATTGAGCTTTGTCTTCATTATAGTCCCTGGATTGCTGTCATATGCTTTCTTCATCATCATGCCCTTTATGTTAGAAGGCCAGCGATGTTTGTGCCAATCATTTCATGTCGCAGCAGAGAGAAGGATCATGTGACTGGATCATATGACTTGAACTCAAGAAGAAAGACAGTATTGTCAGATGAGTCCATATTTTTACACCAGAATGATTTCAGACATCGCCTAGAGAACACCAGATGCCATCATACCATAAATATCACGGGGCGGGGGTGGCTCAGTCGGTAGCGAGCCAGGCTCGTAATCTGTAGTTCCCAGGTTCGAGTCCCAGCTGGGTCAGCGTTGAAATTTATCTCCGCAAAATTCCCCGCCTTGCCCACGGTCAGTAGGGGACACCGATGGGCTTGGAAAGGCCGCCGTCCGTCGGATGGGACGTTAAGCCGTGGCCCCGTGTGCGGGAGAGCCATACCCTGTGCACGTTAAAGAACACGCTGGATGGCCTTGACGGGAGGCTACCATCTGTCTCCCAACAGCTGTTCCAGTGGGTCCCCTCCCCCAACCTTCTCTGAGCCTTCGGGGTCCTTGTGGCCTGGCCATTTAGCCCATGGTGTGCAAAAAAGTGCCGCTCAGAGGTAAAACAACACAACTCATAAATATCATCAATAAGTAAACGTTTAGTGGATCTAGTGTCATGGTTTTTGAAGGTATTTCTCTGGTGGTCGTACTGATATTCATGTTTTTTCTAATGGCATTATGACTGAACTGATGTATAAAGGTGTAATCTCTCTTGCAACTTCATGATGGTGCAATGGAAAGGAATTTCATGCTCCAGGACATAATTCCCAGCCTGAAAATGACGGAGTTATCGACTAATATCTAGAGAAGAACACCTTCAACGGTAAGAAACGATCAATTGTGTTTCTGTGCTAAGATAATCCTTTAAAATATTCATGGGATGCTCTAGGGAGAAGTGTGATGTTCTTCCAACTCCCGCTACAACCCTCCAGAAGCTTAAATGTGATAGAAGAAGCATTGGATTGTTTTACCTCTGAGCGGCACTTTTTTGCCCACCATGGGCTAAATGGCCAGGCCACAAAGACCCCGGCGGCTCAGAGAAGGTTGGGGAGGGAACCCACTGGAACAGCTGTTGGGAGACAGATGGTAGCCTCCCGTCAAGGCCATCCAGCGTGTTCTTTAACGTGCACAGGGTATGGCTCTCCCGCACACGGGGCCACGGCTTAACGTTCCATCCGACGGACGGCGGCCTTTCCAAGCCCATCGGTGTCCCTACTGACCGTGGGCAGGGCGGGGAAATTTTGCGGAGATAAATCTCAACGCTGACCCAGCTGGGACTCGAACCTGGGAATTACGGATTACGAGCCTGGCGCGCTACCGACTGAGCCACCCCCGCCCCAATAGAAGAAACAACAGAGCTCTCCTGTAATGACATCTATACTCTTTTCGATTATATTCACCCTTTGTATTCCATTTAAGTGTATCAATTGTCATACTGATACCATATCAGATGCATATTTGAGTGCTCATTAATACATTGAGATATTTTCTAGGCGTCATTAACTTTTGTAAGGAAGGGTAGTTGAAGAGAATTTTGTTTTTTGCTCCATTATTGAGTTAAGAACAGTCTCGCCGATAACAATAGCACTTGGGTCTAAAATGTGATTCAATCGATATTCTGCCATTCGGTGAAGTTTTGAAATTCGGTGTTGGACCAAAAACTTGCCTATGATGGGGAAAGCAATTTCGATGATGAATCACTTCCGAAGAAGTTCAACGGTTCCTAATGCGTTCTGAGATAAACTGTTTCTAAAAGCTTCTTTCACCAGGAATCGAAAAGAAAACCTCAACGTCGATATTTCGTTGAGATTGTTGCTCTTTTAGATTTCAGAGCATCAACTGTGAAGGCTAAGTTTCATTTTACACATTTTAAAAAAGCAGGACTTTCACAACGTTTCAGACAGGGGATAGAGGTTCACTCAATCGGTAAGGGTACCAAGTACATAAGCTGATGTTCTCAGTTTCGAATCCCACTCTACCTGATTTGATATTTTCTCTGCTTAACCGTAACTGCCCTCGTTGAGAAAAACAATGGCATTGGCTTGAGAAGACCACCGTATGACGTGATAGGCTGAACGGCCAGCTGCTCAGTAGATCCTCTTCCCTTGCCGCTGAATCCTCTTCCCCTCGCCAGTGGATCCTTTTCCCTCGACAGCGGTTCCTCCTCTCCCACCAGCGGATCCTACTTTCCCGTCAAAGGATCCTCCTCCCTGCCCAATGGGTCCTTCGTCTCTCTTCAACGGATCTTCTTCCCTCACCAGCGGATCCAACTTTCCCGTCAAAGGATCCTCCTCCCTCACCAATGGGTCCTTCGTCTCTCTTCAACGGATCTTCTTCCCTCACCAGCGGATCCAACTTTCCCGTCAAAGGATCCTCCTCCCTCACCAATGTGTCCTTCGTCTCTCTTCAACGGATCTTCTTCCCTCACCAGCGGATCCAACTTTCCCGTCAAAGGATCCTCCTCCCTCACCAATGGGTCCTTCATCTCTCTTCAACGGATCTTCTTCCCTCACCAGCGGATCCAACTTTCCCGTCAAAGGATCCTCCTTCCTCACCAATGGGTCCTTCATCTCTCTTCAGCGGATCTTCTTCCCTCACCAGCGGATCCTACTTTCCTGTCAAAGGATCGTCCTCCCTCACCAATGGTTCCTTCGTCTCTCTTCAACGGATCTTCTTCCCTCACCAGCGGATCCAACTTTCCCGTCAAAGGATCGTCCTCCCTCACCAATGGTTCCTTCGTCTCTCTTCAACGGATCTTCTTCCCTCACCAGCGGATCCTACTTTTCTGTCAAAGGATCCTCCTCCCTCACCAATGGGTCCTTCGTCTCTCTTCAGCGGATCTTCTTCCTTCATCAGCGGATCCTACTTTCCTGTCAAAGGATCCTCCTCCCTCACCAATGGGTCCTTCGTCTCTCTTCAGCGGATCTTCTTCCTTCATCAGCGGATCCTATTTTCCTGTCAAAGGATCCTCCTCCCTCACCAATGGGTCCTTCGTCTATCTTCAGCGGATCTTCTTCCTTCATCAGCGGATCCTACTTTCCTGTCAAAGGATCCTCCTCCCTCACCAATGGGTCCTTCGTCTGTCTTCAACGGATCTTCTTCCCTCACCAGCGGATCCAACTTTCCCGTCAAAGGATCCTCCTCCCTCACCAATGGGTCCTTCATCTCTCTTCAACGGATCTTCTTCCCTCACCAGCGGATCCAACTTTCCCGTCAAAGGATCCTCCTTCCTCACCAATGGGCCCTTCGTCTCTCTTCAGCGGATCTTCTTCCCTCACCAGCGGATCCTACTTTCCTGTCAAAGGATCGTCCTCCCTCACCAATGGTTCCTTCGTCTCTCTTCAACGGATCTTCTTCCCTCACCAGCGGATCCAACTTTCCCGTCAAAGGATCGTCCTCCCTCACCAATGGTTCCTTCGTCTCTCTTCAACGGATCTTCTTCCCTCACCAGCGGATCCTACTTTTCTGTCAAAGGATCCTCCTCCCTCACCAATGGGTCCTTCGTCTCTCTTCAGCGGATCTTCTTCCTTCATCAGCGGATCCTACTTTCCTGTCAAAGGATCCTCCTCCCTCACCAATGGGTCCTTCGTCTCTCTTCAGCGGATCTTCTTCCTTCATCAGCGGATCCTATTTTCCTGTCAAAGGATCCTCCTCCCTCACCAATGGGTCCTTCGTCTATCTTCAGCGGATCTTCTTCCTTCATCAGCGGATCCTACTTTCCTGTCAAAGGATCCTCCTCCCTCACCAATGGGTCCTTCGTCTGTCTTCAACGGATCTTCTTCCCTCACCAGCGGATCCTACTTTTCTGTCAAAGGATCCTCCTCCCTCACCAATGGGTCCTTCGTCTCTCTTCAGCGGATCTTCTTCCTTCATCAGCGGATCCTACTTTCCTGTCAAAGGATCCTCTTCCCTCACCAATGGGTCCTTCGTCTCTCTTCAGCGGATCTTCTTCCTTCATCAGCGGATCCTAATTTCCTGTCAAAGGATCCTCCTCCCTCACCAATGGGTCCTTCGTCTCTCTTCAGCGGATCTTCTTCCTTCATCAGCGGATCCTACTTTCCTGTCAAAGGATCCTCCTCCCTCACCAATGGGTCCTTCGTCTATCTTCAGCGGATCTTCTTCCTTCATCAGCGGATCCTACTTTCCTGTCAAAGGATCCTCCTCCCTCACCAATGGGTCCTTCGTCTGTCTTCAACGGATCTTCTTCTTTCATCAGCGGATTCTACTTTCCTATCAAAGGCTCCTCCTCCCTCACCAATGGGTCCTTCGTCTCTCTTCAACGGATCTTCTTCCCTCACCAGTGGATCCTACTTTCCTGTCAAAGGATCTCCTTATTTAAGATGCAAAATCCAAAGCATTTCGATTCAAAATGCTTGGAAGGAAATGCTTTCTCTCTTAAGATGCAAGCAGTTCCGTGAATCGATTATTTTCCTCCTGATCCTCATCATTGCTTTAATGTTCAAGAGACCAAATTGCCACAAGGATATTGTTCTTAATATCAGCAGGAGTCAGCTTTTCATATGACGTTTTCCTTCATTTTCTTCATTTACATGGATTTTTCTCGAGACTTTCCATCCGGGCCATCTCTTCATAACTTGTTGGTCGTTTCAAACAACGATTATGTCTTATTTCTAATAACTTTCTAAACGAAATGATGAACGTTCAAAGTTTCCACTTCCGTGAACTTTTAAATTAGGATTCTGAGTACCTATTAGCATATTCTCTCATTTTCCTTAGTCTTAATAACGTGTTTTCTTAGTCTCTATTGAAACCATCAAGGATTTTACGTCATCCTCTCCCATCCCATACCTGATATCCCTCTCATCATCGGAATCTCCGGAATTACTTCCATTACCTTCCCGGCTTAAGCATCCAAAAGGTACTCCAGCATCCTTCTTCCACATTTTCCTTCTGCTCCGACAATGTTCTCAGCTGAGTAACGACCCAATATAATTCACCACCAATGCCACCTTCACCACGACGAAAAGAATTGTTCGCAATTCCATCCCTTAGTGGAATACTCGTGCGCTTAAATCGTCCTTTCGCTCTCCATTAAAGCTGACGCGAATGGTCATCTTTGTTAAAGGGTGGGGCAGGGATTGGGTGTAAAGTGATCATTACAAGTAATGCCTCGTTTGAACTCAGAATCACCAAAAGATGCTGCTAAAGATGCAAGAACGACGTAAGTAGGAATTTCCGTTTCAATAAACGAAAATGTGATCAACTTATCAGACGTGACACAGAAAACAAAGTATTAAATCAGTTTGCAGTAATGCAACTTACGTCAGCGATGGCCATAATAGACATTTTGGATCAAAAAATGGGAAGGTATGGAGAAATCCGCCAGTAGGCTTAGCTTTTTCTGATTCAAACAATGTATTCGCTCGAGTTTCTCAACAGGTTGTGGTAATGTAGTGAGGATTCAATGACCCGGGTTCGAGTCCCGGAGGTAAATTGCTGAATTTTATCCTGATTGGTTATTCCTAAAAATGAGTTTGTTGTAGGAGTGAGATAATATTTTAATCTTTTTAAGATGCTGCAAATCTTTTGACAGGGGCGGGGGTGGCTCAGTCGGTAGCACGCCAGGCTCGTAATCTGTAGTTCCCAGGTTCGAGTCCCAGCTGTGTCAGTGTTGAGATTTATCTCCGCAAAATTCCCTGCCCACGGTCAGTAGGGGACACCGATGGGCTTGGAAAGGCCGCCGTCCGTCGGATGGGACGTTAAGCCGTAGCCCCGTGTGCAGGAGAGCCATGCCCTGTGCACGTTAAAGAACACGCTGGATGGCCTTGACGGGAGGCTACCATCTGTCTCCCAATAGCTGTTCCAGTGGGTCCCCTCCCCCAACCTTCTCTGAGCCTTCGGGGTCCTTGAGACCTGGCCATTTAGCCCATGGTGTGTAAAAAAATGCCGCTCAGAGGTAAAACAACACAACTTGACGGGAGTCTGTCTCCCAACAGCTGTTCTAGTGGATCCCCTCCCCCAACCTTCTCTGAGCCTTCGGGAGAGCCATATCCTATGCACGTTAAAGAATATGCTGGATGGCCTTGACGATAGGCTACCATCTGTCTCCCAACAGCCGTTCCATTAGGTTCCCTCCCCTAACCTTCTCTGAGCCTTCGAGGCCCTTGTGACCTGGCTATTTAGCCCATGGTGTGCAAAAAAAGTGCCGCTTAGAGGTAAAACAACCCAACCCAAAACCTAATATCAGACTAAGCCGGAAGTGACGCTGGAATAGCAGGTGAATCTGTTTACGTAAAAGAAGGAAATTAAACTTTGCGAATGACCTCACGACACACAACTGCGAGCAGCGGAGAGATGTAGAGGCCCGTTTCCCAGGTAACTGCATCAAGAGCAACGTCTCCTTGCCGGGAGACCTGACGTTAATCCCACGACACCTTTAGAGGAACAAGTACGATACCAACAAAAGCGCTTCTACGAGTCCACTAATGTTTCCTGTCCCCCCCCCCCCTTACTCTGAGGCTGTGCTCCCAGGCTGTACACTGAAGCAAAAGGACTCAGAGGAATGAAAAAAAAATATCGCCGCTACCTTCAACTTCAGATACCTTTACCTGTTATCGATGATAGGGAAGACATGGGGACTTCAAGACTCTGAGATGATGATGATGCCGAATGCTGCAAGATATTGAATGATGATGCTAAAGATGCTAGATGCAAGACTGTATGAGGCTATGTTTGGGATAGTGAATGTTGCACTAATGCTCAAATTGTTGAATGCTGCAAGGGTATATGATGATGCATGAAATGTTGGATGCTGCAAGGATATGATGTGCTGGAGATGTTGGATGCTTCAGGGGTATGAGATAATGCTCTATGAGAAAGATGATGAAAGGCTATGATGTGATGCAGGAAATGGTGGATGATACAAGTTTATGTGATGATGTTGTAAGTGATGGGTGATGTGATATGATACTGGACGTAATGGGTGATGCAAGGGTGTGATAAGATGATGGACATAATGGATGATGCAAGGTGTATGAAATGAGATTGAAGATTTGGATGATATAAAAATAGGATGCTGTAGATGATGGATGCTACAAGGATGTTACTGAAGGTGGTGGATGTTGACAGAGTATGAGATGATTCTCGAGATATTGGATGCTGCAAGGGTATTAGATTTTGTTCGAAATACTGGATGTTGAAAGGTTATGAGATGCTGCTGGATGTGTTGAATGCTGTTCATATACGGAGAATGATAGATATACACCATCGTAATTTTATTTGATATAGCAAGATAATTATTACACCATCGTTATTACACCATTCTATTTGATATAGCAAGATAATTATTACTTTGAGAGGCAGAGCGTAACTTTCTAGCATGGGGAGGCTCGTTCTGTCCCAAAGAAAATTCCAGCTGAAAAAATAAGAAACCTTTAGCACGATTTCTTTTAAATTTAAGAAACGATGTGTTTGCTTAGAAAATTCAAAAATGCTAAAATTACGATGGTGTAAAAAAATTAAAGTTTTAAAATAGCATTTTATTTCTGAGTGGCAAATTTTGACTATTCAGATTAAAATAGGCCCATAATCTGATGTCTCCAGATTCAAGTCCCTACTGGGATGGGGTGGGGGTGGCTCAGTCGGTAGCGCGCCAGGCTAGTAATCTGTAGTTCCCAGGTTCGAGTCCCAGCTGGGTCAGCGTTGAGACTTATCTCCGCAAAATTCCCCGCCCTGCCCACGGTCAGTAGGGGACACCGATGGGCTTGGAAAGGCCGCCGTCCGTCGGATGGGACGTTAAGCCGTGCACCCATGTGCGGGAGAGCCATACCCTGTGCACGTTAAAGAACACACTGGATGGCCTTGACGGGAGGCTACCATCTGTATCCCAACAGCTGTTCCAGTGGGTCCCCTCCCCCAACCTTCTCTGAGCCTTTGGGGTCCATGTGACCTGGCATTTAGCCCATGGTGTGCAAAAAAGTGCCGATCAGAGGTAAAACAACCCAACCCAACCCTACTGTGACTGCAATGAGTTTTTATCTTCTAACCTCCACTGTAACTCCGGTAAGAATGGGAACACCGATGGGTTTGGAAAAGTTGTCATCCGTCGTATGGGACGTTAAGCCGTGACTCCCTGTGCAAGAATGTCATAATCTGTGCACTTTAAGAACACACTGGGTGGTCTTGACGAGAGGATTCCATCTGTCTCCTAACAGCTATTCAGTGGATCCCTAACTTCCTCTGAGCCCTTGGGATCCTTGTGATCTGTCCATTTAACCCACTGTGTGCAAATAAGTGCCGTTCAGAGGTAAAACAACTCAACACATAATATCATAGATCTTCCTTTACCTTACTTTTATCTTCCTTATCTTATCATTGCTGATAACGACTCGGTCATTCCGCATTAATCTGTTCCCAAACTTATTGGGGCGGGGGTGGCTCAGTCGGTAGCGCGCCAGGCTCGTAATCCGTAGTTCCCAGGTTCGAGTCCCAGCTGGGTCAACGTTGAGATTTATCTCCGCAAAATTCCCCGCCCTGCCCACGGTCAGTAGGGGACACCGATGGGCTTGGAAAAGCCGCCGTCCGTCGGATGGGACGTTAAGCCGTGGCCCCGTGTGCGGGAGAGACATACCCTGTGCACGTTATAGAACACGCTGGATGGCCTTGATGGGAGGCTACCATCTGTCTCCCAACAGCTGTTCCAGTGGGTCCAACCTTCTCTGAGCCTTTGGGGTCTATGTGACCTGGCCATTTAGCCCATGGTGTACAAAAAAGCGCCGCTCAGAGGTAAAACAACCCAACCCAAACTTATTACTTTTTTTTTTCATTTTCTTCTCACATTCTGTGTCTGGTAAGTTAAAAACATAGTCTTAGAGAATTAGTTTCAAGAACATATTATATTTGAATTAATTCTATCCGTATGCCATGTATGGACAATTCAAGTTACAGTTGAATACACAATGTGAGTTAGACGATTACTAAGCACATGAATTACTTAAGGATGAATTATGGCAAAGCCAAATGTTTCGGACAACATGAGTAGCTCCTGGCCAATATCAGTGTTAAGTACATAAATTGGACAGTGACCTCATATGAAGCTCGCAAATGACCTTTACAAAGTTCCTATAAACAGATGGCACAAAACTGTTTCCCGGCTTATTACGCTATTCGTATTCCCCAATGATGTTTAACATTCCGAAATTAGCGGCAGAATATTCACTGTTTAAGCACATTCATTATGCAGAGCATGGAATATTATAATGCTTGAAACCTTTGAGAATAATAAGGAAGCATTATTTACCACACAGTGTTGTATAATTGTAGGTATTTTTATTGTCAGTTTGTAACTGACTAAAATATATAATTTAAAACCCGCTTTTGCTTTACTTAGAAAACCTTGTACTCTACGTTTGCGCAAATTCGCATTGTATTATGAATAGTTTTTAGTATTGTTACGACAGAAGTAGTCAATGGAACTTATTCGTAAACTTCAAAACGGAAATGAAGAAGCTTTAGTCAAATTTTTCATTTATGCTACTATTTTTCAAATGCTCCTTGTTTCTTCATATCCATTGTTTTATCTTTCCTTTCGTGTGTAATGTTGACAAGTGTTACATAATGCTATCTCCGTTTTGTAGTATGTTTCGTAATAATGCTGCTCTATATAGAAAGGGATTTTACTGAAAACTTCAGTGAGCTTACAACTCTAATAACTGAATCATCCAAAAATATCACGTTAACATCTGAGTCGTCTTGGCCCATCACACTACTGAGTAATTTTGTTCCATCACACTACTAACTGAGTAATTTTGCATCATACTACTAACTGAGTAATTTTGTTCCATCACACTACTAACTGAGTAATTTTGTTCCATCACACTACTAACTGAGTAATTTTGTTCCATCATACTACTAACTGAGTAATTTTCTTCCATCACACTACTAACTGAGTAACTTTGTTCCATCACACTACTGAGTCATCTTAGCCCATCACGATACGAACTGAATCATCTTAGCCCATCACGATACGAACTGAATCATCTTAGCCCATCACGATACGAACTGAATCATCTTAGCCCATCACGATACGAACTGAATCATCTTAGCCCATCACGATACGAACTGAATCATCTTAGCCCATCACGATACGAACTGAATCATCTTAGCCCATCACGATACGAACTGAATCATCTTAGCCCATCACGATACGAACTGAATCATCTTAGCCCATCACGATACGAACTGAATCATCTTAGCCCATCACGATACGAACTGAATCACCTTAGCCCATCACGATACGAACTGAATCATCTTAGCCCATCACGATACGAACTGAATCATCTTAGCCCATCACCATACGAACTGAATCATCTTAGCCCATCACAATACGAACTGAGTCATCTTGGTCCATCACGGTACTAAATGAGTCATCTTAGCCAATCACGCCACGGCTTAACGTCCCATCCGACGGACGGCGGTCGTTTCAAGCCCATCGGTGTCCCCTACTGACCGTGGGCAGAGCGGGGAATTTTTGCGGAGATAAATCTCAACGCTGACCCAGCTGGGACTCGAACCTGGGAACTACAGATTACGAGCCTGGCGCGCTACCGACTGAGCCACCCACGCCCTTAACAACTGAGTCCTCTTGGATCATTGTGCTAGCAGCTGAGTCATCTTGACTCATCACGCTAGCAACTAAATAATCTTGGATCATCATGCTAGCAATTGAGTCATCTGAGCCCATCGCGCTAACTTAAGCTTTCCTGATTTACCATCCTAACATATGAGTCGTCTGGGTTTACCAGATATCTTCTTCCCACTAAAAAAACGTAAATTATTTTTTAATGCACACATATTTTAATGAGAGCAACTAAACTCCAACAGTTTTAAATTTTCAAAAGTTTTTTCCTGAAACTAACATATCCACAGATAGGCAAGTGGGTGTAAATTTAACTTTGTGAGTTGTTTCAATCTAGGTTAATAATTTCAAGAGCTACTTGCAATGCAATTACCGCCGAAGACTGCATTCCCATTTATTTGGTCTCTATGCTCTACATGAAATGGTAATTGATCTACAGTTCACGGGACCCTTTTGCGAGGACGCAATCGTAATGGACGCTCCGTGCATCAACAGAACGGGAGGAGGGGGGGGGGTTCACTTGGTTTCAGGATTGACTGCAGATCGTACGTCCATTAATAGCCTTCTCATTAATCACGCTAGGCCTGTCTGTCTGCCGGACTTCAATCGTATCAGGTGAAGTTCCCTGTGCGGAAATCTCTCAATGATGCCATCCGGACGAGATCGGTTCTCTCTCCGCTATAAACTGGCTACAAATGTTCTGGAAATGATAATGTGATAAAATATGTTCTCTTGTGCTAAATCCAATTGCAGTTTAAGCCCCAAATGGCGTGCAAGTCCGTTCGAATTCAATGGTTGATACGCCACAGCAAGTAAGAATCTCAGTTAATATATATTGCCCAGTGGTAGATATATCCACCTAGGGATAGCCTGTACCGCTTGCAATCGAAAGAATCTAGGTTCGATTCCCGATGTTGGAGGGGCGGGGGTGGCTCAGTCGGTAGCGCGCCAGGCTCGTAATCTGCAGTTTCCAGGTTCGAGTCCCAGCTGGGTCAGCGTTGAGATTTATCTCCGCAAAATTCCCCGCCCTGCCCACGGTCAGTAGGGGACACCGATGGGCTTGGAAAGGCCACCATCCATCGGATGGGACGTTAAGCCATGGCCCAGTGTGTGGGAGAGCCATACCCTGTGCACGTTAAAGAACACGCTGGATGGCCTTGACGGTAGGCTACCATCTGTCTCCCAACAGCTGTTCCAGTGGGTCCCCTCCCCCAGCCTTCTCTGAGTCTTCGGGGTCCATGTGACCTAGCCATTTAGCCCATGGTGTCAAAAAAAGTGCCGCTCAGAGGTCAAACAACAACAACAACCCGATGTTGGAAATTTTGCTTCTCGTAGAAAGTGTCATGGCAAATTTCTATCTTTTTTCTGATCGAAGAATGGGTGTAAGGGTAAGAAGAAGGTTACATTTTGAGGGCTGTTTTTGTTCTTGTTAATATTGCTGTAGTTGTTTTAATTCACACCAATTCTTTGGAGTTAAAACATCTCATACCGTAACCAAAATGTTCTTAAATTTCAGTTGGTTGTGGACTAGAGTAGAGCGATTTTTGTGTTGTTGTTGTTTCGTTTTCTGATAGTGTGGGGAAGGTGAAAGTCAATCTCTTGGATAAATTTATTTTTGAATATAAAAACTTAGGAGCCACTTAGTTCTTCAAGTATTCACCATTGGCACATTGCTGGTCAAGCTTTCGTTTTTCAACTTCCTAATGCAACTGTTTTTGGTTTCATTTTTGCGTGTAGAAAGGAGAAATATCCTAGAATTTTCTCCCAATTTGCACATATCTTCTTAAACAAGGACATGCTTCACTAACACCTGAGCCAATTCAGCCTACTGCCTCTGAGGTGGGGGCAGGGGTGGCTCAGTCGGTAGCGCGCCAGGCTCGTAATCTGTAGTTCCCAGGTTCGAGTACCAGCTGGGTCAGCGTTGAGATTTATCTCCGCAAAATTCCCCGCCCTGCCCACGGTCAGTAGGGGACACCGATGGCCTTGGAAAGGCTGCCGTCCGTCGGATGGGACGTTAAGCCGTGGCCCCGTGTACGGGACAGCCATACCCTGTGCACGTTAAAGAACACGCTGGATGGCCTTGACGGGAGGCTACCATCTGTCTCCCAACAGCTGTTCCAGTGGGTCCCCTCCCCCAACCTTCTCTGAGCCTTCGGGGTCCATGTGACCTGGCCATTTAGCCCATGGTGTGCAAAAAAGTGCCACTCAGAGGTAAAACAACCCAACAACCCAACTGTAGTTCCCAGGTTCGAGTCCCAGCTGGGTCAGCGTTGAGATTTATCTCCACAAAATTCCCCGTCCTGCCCACGGTCAGTAGAGGACACCGATGGGCTTGAAAAGGCCGCCGTCCGTCGGATGGGACGTTAAGCCGTGGCCCCGTGTACGGGACAGCCATACCCTGTGCACGTTGAAGAACACGCTGGATGGCCTTGACGGGAGGCTACCATCTGTCTCCCAACAGCTGTTCCAGTGGGTCCCCTCCCCCAACCTTCTCTGAGCCTTCGGGATCCTTGTGGCCTGGCCATTTAGCCCATGGTGTGCAAAAAAGTGCCGCTCAGAGGTAAAACAACCCAACTCAGCTAACTAATAAAGCCGCAAGATGAATTAGAAGCCTAAGAGATGAGAAAACATTCTAACAGCTAACCGAAGCGAGATTTTCTTTGCCTTGGGATGTTTTTGTCCAAAACTGATTCCTCTAAAAATGCATTAATTTTTGCTCGCATCCGATGCAGAAAGTTTTTCATCAACCATTGCTGACCTCTTACTTCCAGCATTCAGAGGTGAGGTCTAATAAGCAAACATGCTGTAAAAAACACACACTCTTAATACACGGAAAAAAGCGAATACATATTTGAGCTCCTTGGTGATAAATATCTTTTCGATAAAAAAAAAGTCCAAACTTGTTCCTTCATGCTAAAAATATGCTCAACTCTCCTTCCGTTATCCTTTTTACCTTCTTATCCATAAATAACCCCCAACAGTGTTTATTGGATTAAGAGTAAAGGGAAAAAAGTCCCCTGCAGTTCGTTTCTTCTCCGGGTCCCTGGCATCCTACTTTCCGTTTCACCCATGCCTCCTTCCCATCTTTTCTCTCTATTCGCCTCTTCTTCTCTTTCTATCTCGGACACCGCCAGGAGCACCAACATTCAACAAATTTAGCGACGCTTTTCTGCACCTGAAACGCACAAGGCAGCCAATAAATTCTGAATCCAATTTCCTCGTGACGTACTTAGCAAAGTAAGGGGAGGGGGAGGAATGGGATGCTGATGGGAGGATGGAGACCTGAGTCTCTCGCCAAGCAACGTGCACGAATTTTCGCTGGACGACAGTGTCTTAATTCGATAATGGCGTGTGGTGATCCTAGTGCTTTTTGCATCGAAAGCACGAGAATCTACGGGAAGTGTGTGATTTGCGCGTGTCTGGCTATGTGTGTTGAATTTCATCTGATGATGCTGATAGTGTTTGAGTCAGTCAGTGTCATAGCTTCTGGCAGCGAATTCATTAATGGAATTAAAGGGAAATTCTGTTGTTCTGGAAAACGAATAAAAAGCAATGCAATTAACTAGGCTAGAACTTTTTCTTCAGTTCACTCTGTACAAAGAGTGAAATTTAAAAGCTACTTTCCTAAAAATGTTTACTATTTAAAAATTACTTCAAACGTAAATTCGGGAGAGCAAAATGTTACTGTCTCAGCTAACTCTGATTCTATTAATGACTGATCTGAATAAAAAGAAAATTATAAGGTTAACTTCTTTGCCATATCCACCTTGCGATACTTTCACATACTTTACGGGGCGGTAGTGCGCCAGGCTCGTAATCTGTAGTTCCCAGGTTCGAGTCCCAGCTGGGTCAGCGTTGAGATTAATCTCCGCAAAAATTCCCTGCCCTGCCCACGGTCAGTAGGGACACCGATGGGCTTGGAAAGGCCGCCGTACGTCGGATGGGGCGTTAAGCCGTGGCTCCGTGTGCGGGAGAGACATACCCTGTGCACGTTAAAGAACACGCTGAATGGCCTTGACGGGAGGCTACCATCTGTCTCCCAACAGCTGTTCCAGTGGGTCCCCTCCCCCAACCTTCTCTGAGCCTTCGGGGTCCATGTGACCTGGCCATTTAGCCCATGGTGTGCAAAAAGGTGCCGCTCAGAGGTAAAAGAACCCAACCCTACCTCCACTAAATTCCTTCCTCAGTCAATCGGATGGGACGTAAACCCGTAGCTCCGTGTGCAGGAAAGCCATATCCTGTACACGTTAAAGAACACTAGATGCTCTTGAAAGGAGACTTCCATCTGTCCCCTAGCAGCTGTTCAGTGATTCCCCTAACTCCGAGCCCTCTATCATCTATTTATTTAGACTATTATGAGCAAAAAGGTGTCACTTAGAGTATAACAACCAAAGCAGTACCTTACCATGAACACTGCACAGAGGGAGAGCACAGACATCGGTTTAAAGTTTGACAGGAGAATCACTTAACCACTGAAACAAAACTTCCAACGTATCGAGGGATCTGGTTCAGCTTTCACTGAGTGGCGCCCCAAGGGATGAAGAGAGACGATCATCGTACAAAACCTTGGCAACGATGTCGGTGATTGTCTTCCCTGTAAATCTCCGTTGCTATCCAACACCTCCTATTCCTCTTCAGAGCATTGAGCTGCAGTTACTAAATTAGTCACGTGATCCCCATATGGGGATTCCACACACTCCCTAAACTTTATCTCCCAGGCAGCATTAAGTAGTCGTCAGTCTCCATGTGAAACTGAAAGAGTGTCATTAATACTTTTGGGGAGAAGGAACTTTTTTTTCCTCCTTAATATCGCTAGCTGAGGAAGATGGAAGGATGCCTTTTTTTTTTGTTTCTGTGATCGGTTCAATGATGCCACATTTATTTAACCCGACTCCATTAAAGAAGCTGAAATTTTTATTTCTATGTCATTCATCGGAAGTAACATCCTTTGCAATCCATCGCAATTTAGTGAGGTTTGAGGTTTGTGTAAAAAAAGTGAAGTTTTTTTTTTCTACTCCACGTTGACTTGGAACGAAATCCATAAAAAAAGCAAGTTTGGATTGTTTTACCTCTGAGCGGCACTTTTTTGCACACCATGGGCTAAATGGCCAGGCCACAAGGACCCCGAAGGTTCAGAGAAGGTTGGGGACCCACTGGAACAGCTGTTGGGAGACAGATGGTAGCCTCCCGTCAAGGCCATCCAGCGTGTTCTTTAACGTGCACAGGGTATGGCTCTCCCGCAAACGGGGTCACGGCTTAACGTCCCATCCGAATCCCGTGACGTGATCAGGACGGCGGCATTTCCAAGCCCATCGGTGTCCCCTACTGACCGTGGACAGGGCGGGGAATTTTTGCGGAGATAAATCTCAACGCTGACCCAGCTGGGACTCGAACCTGGGAACTACAGATTACGAGCCTGGCGCGCTACCAACTGAGCCACCCCAGCCCAGATCATTTTAATGAATGTCCTACAGTGAAAGTATTTACAGTTCTAGTCTCTTTGGTTTCCATTACAGTAATGGTTGACGAACTTTTAGTAGCAGGATTGATCAGAAATTTGTACGGATTACGGAGGTTGACGAAGCTGCAAGTCTGATTCATAAAGAGCAAAGATTCCCAATCATTTTGTGCGCAGGCCTCCTTCACCTTTCTAGCATTTTTCACCCTTCATAGAATTCAAAATATTTTTCCTGTATAACACTAGTTGAAATAATAATATCAAAACAAGGAACTGCCCTCATTGTAAACCACTGATACAGGTTGGGTTGGGTTGTTTTACCTCTGAGCGGCACATTTTTGCACACCATGGGCTAAATGGCCAGGTCACATGGACCCCGAAGGCTCAGAGAAGGTTGAGTGAGGGGACCCACTGGAACAGCTGTTGGGAGACAGATGGTAGCCTCCCGTCAAGGCCATCCAGCGTGTTCTTTAACGTGCACAGGGTATGGCTCTCCCGCACACGGGGCCACGGCTTAACGTCCCATCCGACGGACGGCGGCCTTTCCAAGCCCATCGGTGTCCCCTACTGACCGTGGGTAGGGCGGGGAATTTTGCGGAGGTAAATCTCAACGCTGACCCAGCTGGGACTCGAACCTGGGAAGTACAGATTACGAGCCTGGCGCGCTACCGACTGAGCCACCCCCGCCCCTAGGGTGATGAGTTAGACGTCACAAAGCTTATAGTGCCTGCTGATTGGATTATCCTAAATCATAGTGTCTATGGGCTGAATTGTTGTAGGACGAAATATCTGTAGGATTAATTGAAATAGAACATAATGCTTATGGGCTGGATTATTGTAAGGTATAATGGCGTGGATTGTTTTAGAGCGCAGTCCCTGTAGAGCGGATTGCTATAGGGCCCAATTTTTGTGAGCTGAATTGATAAGGGTGTAGTGACTGTGGCTTAAATTGTCCTAGGACGAATATCTGTGAGCTCCTGTGAGTTAGATTTCAGTAAGGCATAGTGGCTGTGGGCTGGCTTGCCATAGAGCATAATGCCCGTGATCAGGATTATTGTAGGGCATATCACCTCTGGTGTAAATCGACGGAGAAGACAGGGAGAGTAGGTCGGATTGTTATATGGGAGACTGAAGTGACGAATCAACTGAATGAGAGTTTCGTGCTAATGAGCAGGATTGTTGGAGAGCGCAGGGGATGTGTATCGTTTTGTCGCAAGGTTTAATAGTTGTGAGACGGACGTTTGACATTTGACCACAAATCTGAGAGTTGTAATGACTTAGGAACTAGCTGACTAGCTGACGGAAAGTCAGCTAGTCTGATATAGCTAATTAAAAAATATCTGTTAAAATTTTTTTAATGTTTAACTGTTATTTGAAATGCATTTTTTCTGCATCTGAAAACGCATATTTTAACAATAGTAGTGACTCGCCTATAAAGAACTTGGCACATAGTGTCTGCCGCGACAGTTGGGCACTCAATAATACACTCTTTATTTTTCGCTCTATTCCGCAAACAAATGATAGAATAAGAGTTGGGTTGGGTTGTTTTACCTTTGAGCGGCACTTTTTTTGCACACCATGGTCTAAATAGCCAGGTCACAAGGACCCCGAAGGCTCAGAGAAGGTTGGGGGAGGGGACCCACTGGAACAGCTGTTGGGAGACAGATGGTAGCCTCCCGTCAAGGCCATCCAGCGTGTTCTTTAACGTGCACAGGGTATGGCTCTCCCGCACACGGGGCCACGGCTTAACGTCCCATCCGACGGACGACGTCCTTTCCAAGCCCATCGGTGTCCCCTACTGACCGTGGGCAGGGCGGGGAATTTTGCGGAGATAAATCTCAACGCTGACCCAGCTGGGACTCGAACCTGGGAACTACAGATTACGAGCCTGGCGCGCTACCGACTGAGCCACCCCCGCCCAATAGAATAAGAACTTTAGACTTTTTTTCATGCAAAATATCATATATACCAAATAATAAAAATTGCCGAGTCTACTGCTCAAGCGTTATAGTAGAACAAGCAAAAAAAAAGTAAGTGACGAAAACTCGAAAAGGATAAGAGAATAAAATAGTATTAAATCGTATAAACAATGTGTCTCAACAAAAATGCAGACTGATGCTGGATGCCTTAAAACGAAATTGATGAAGATAGTTTGCAAACTTAATCCTAGGAAATGCTATTCCTTCAGGAATAACTTTGACATAGAATGCAAAGAAGAAATAAACATTCATCATAAAACGAAGTTCTGTAATTTAAGAAATGTGTCGCAAATCTCAAAAATCTAAAACTAAGCATTGATATAAATTCGATAAAAATCTCTAAAAGTTTTATCCAGTGATATAATCCTCCTTTATTGGATTCACTTCGTCGTTTTCAAAAAGGGAATCAGATTCAGGATTACGTAACTTCTTAAATAAACTTTTCATTGTAAACAAAATTTTATCTCAAAAGATACTTCAACTCATTCTACCCAAATATCGAATTTCAGCAATATTTTCTCGGTATTCAAAGAGTTATGTGAGTTGAAGCATATAGCAACAACTTCCTTCTTTAAAAACAAAAAAAAAAACTGATGCAAAATAAATAAATACAAGAAATAAATGAATACAAAATATTAGCTTTAATATAATCTTTTGAGATATATCAAAAGATTATTAATATATATCTTTTGAGATAAAATTTTGTTTACAATGAAAAGTTTGTTTAAGAAGTTTCGTAATCCTGAATCTGATTCCCTTTTTGAAAACGATGAAGTGAATCCAATAAAGGAGGATTATATCACTGGATAAAACTTTTAGAGAGTTTTATCGAATTTATATCAATGCTTAGTTTTAGAATTTTATAAGTCTACACCAGCGGGTATGTACGAGGGGTGATCATTTAATTCATGGACTGACGTCATTACTGATGTGCGTGATCGGTGCGAAGGAGGTTCCACGTGCCAAGGTCATTTGGCGTCGACTGCTGTTGTGTTAAGACTGTGATTCGAGTTGCGTGTCATAGACGTTCGTTCAGAATGTCGGAAATTCAGACGGAACAGCGGTATTCATTCGTTATTGTGTTAAAGGAGGGTAAGTGCTGTGCGACTGTTGAGAGATGAGTGAAGCCTATGGTAAAGACTGTTGAAGGGATGAGTGAAGCCTATGGTAAAGACTGTCTTCGTAGGTCTGCCATTTTTAAGTGGCATAAACGATTCAACGAAGGATGCGAATCTGTTGCCAATGACCCAAGACCCGGCTAGCCTTCTTCCTCAATAACTAATGAGCAAATCGAAAGAGCTCTGGCAATCCTGAATGAAGACAGACGAATAACACCTCGTGAAGTGGCTGTGAAAATGTCAGTTTAATACGGAAGCGCTCACGCGATTGTGAAAACCCATCTGAAAATGTCACGAATCTGTGCTCAATAGATTCCACACAGTTTGACTCCAGAACAAAAACATAAAAGAGTACAGCTGTGCAAGGAGATGTTTAATCGTTTCGAAATCCAGGGTTCAACCTTCATGAGTCGAATTGTGACTTGCGATGAAACTTGGATCTTTCACTACGATTCCGAAACGAAACAGTCGAGTTAATGGAAACATCCCGATTAACCGAGACCCAAGAAAATTCGGGTTTCTCGTTCAGCTGGGAGACAAAATGGCTCTTGTGTTTTTTGACATCAAAGGTGTTCTCGTTACTCACAGTGATCACTGGCTGCACAACATTAGCCGTATAGGGCCTGGCGTTGTCGTGATGGAGAAACCAAGTCACACCAGTTTCCCTACGTTTTGACATCAAAGGTGTTCTCGTTACTTACAGTAATCACTGACATTGTGTTGCTTACCGTGACACTTGACATAATTTTGTCATCAAAGGTGTTCTCGTTACTTACAGTGATCACTGACATTGTGTTGCTTACAGTGACACTTGATATGATTTTGACATCAAAGGTGTTCTCGTTACAGTGATCACTGACTGTACAATATTAGCCGTATGGGGCCTGGCGTTGTCATGATGGAGAAACCAAGTCATACCAGAAAGTTGATCACTGGTGCCTCGTGGAACAACCATGAATAAGGAAACCTACTCGAAGGTTCTCAGAACCAAACTTCGGCGTGCCATTCGTGAAAAACGTCCGGAACTTTCTAGTGAGACCTCGTTTCTCCATCACGACAACGTTAGGCCCCATACAGCTAATATTGTGTACCCAGTGATCACTGCCATAGGTGCTGAGGTTCTGCCACATCCTCCACATTCCCGGGACTTAGCACCCTGCAATTTTTTTCTCTTTCCGCGACTGAAGAAAGCTTTGAAAGGGAAACGTTTCGCATCCGACGACGAAGCTCGCAGAGCCACAACGACAACACTTCTCATGCTTTCGAAAAATGGCTTCAAAGACACTTTTAATGCATGATACAACGATGGCAAAAATGTGTGAAGTTCAAGGGAGAGTATTTTGAGAAAGAGAAATCCCAGGAAGATTCAGAGGATGATATTTAACGTAACTTTTTGCTTCTGTCCACGAATTAAATGATCACGCTATGTATTTGTAGGTTTTATGAGAAACCAGGATAATCGCAACAGAGCTCCGCAAAACTACCCGCCCTGCCCATGGTCAGTAGGGGACACCGACGGGCTTGGAAAGGCCATGTCTGTCTGATGGGATGTTAAGCCGTGGCCCCGTGTGCGGGAGAACCATACTCTATGACTGTTAAAGAACACGCTAGAGACTTTGACGGGAGGTTACCATCTGTCTTCCAACAGCTGTAGTTCCTCCACCAATCTTCTCCGAGCCTTCGGGGTCCTTGTTACCTGCCATTTTGCCCATGGTGTGCAAAAAAGTGCCGCTCAGGGGTAAAATAACTCAACAGAGTTTCTAGGCTATCTCTGTCCTTTCTATAGAGGAGTTCCTTCTTCCATTAAAATTTTTTTAAATATTTATTCCAGTAAAAACAAACAATTGGAGAAAAATGAAATAATTTTGACACAAATTATAAAACACAGGTTCATGACCTGAGTAAAGTTTAATATAAAGACGATATCGCTTTCCCTTTAACACGGTTGGGTTAAGAAACAATGGAAGTCACTTTCGTAATAGTCTTCGATATTGTATAATTCTATTATTTATTCACGTGTTTAAAAGCGCACAAATTCGTTTTCCACACTCTGGATCTCCTAATTACGAGCCAGCTGCTCTGCAAAGTTCAATTACGCGATTCCCACTATTTTGAATAAGGTTAAGGAATTAATTCCTGTTATGAAGCACTTACTGCCATGAAGGTAAAAGTTGTCAGGGTGATGCCATGCGCTGCTTATACCTTATACGAACTGAATATTTAATAACCATATATTACATATCTGTCCCGTGGTCGAGTGGTTAGTGTGCTTGGCTACTGATCTACGGGACCTGGGTTCGAACCCCGGATAAGGCATGGATGTTCGTGTCGTTTTTCTGCTGAGGTCCTGCCATCCTCACAGACCTTCTACTATAGCATATAAACTGACAGGCTCCTGTCAGACCATTGTGGCAAGCAGCTGCTTGAGGGGCATTTATGTATAATATTCCGTCCAACGGACCATGTGCAATCAAAGAATGCGATGGATGACCTAGACAGGAGACTTCCATCTGTCTCTTAAAAGCTATCCAGTGCATCCCCTAACTTTCTCTGAATCCTTGTGACCTGAACATTTAGCCCATTTTGTATCCCTCAGATGCAAAACAATCCAATCTTTAGGACTCTTGCTGCTTACGATCGAATTTCCCTTTTCCAATCTCCGCAAACTCTCCCGTTACTCCCATGTGCAACGATTTCCGTCATGAGGGAATCCTTGCACATGGTCCGTTGGACGGAATATTATACATAAATATCCCTCAAGCAGCTGCTTGCCACAAAGGTCCTCGCCCTGCCCACGGTCAGTAGGGGACACCGATGGGCTTGGAAAGGCCGCCGTCCGTCGGACATTAAGCCGTGGACCCGTGTGCGGGAGAGCCATACCCTGTGCACGTTAAAGAACACACTGGATGGCCTTGACGGGAGTCTGTTCTGTCTCCCAACAGCTGTTCCAGTCAACATCTGTCTCCCAACAGCTGTTCCAGTGGGTCCCCTCCCCCAACCTTCTCTGAGCCTTCGGGGTCCATGTGACCTGGCCATTTAGCCCATTATGTGCAAAAAAGTGCCGCTCAGAGGTAAAACAACACAACACAACCCTTTTCCAATTGTAATAAAATCACTGATATTTGATTACATTTTCCGTCATGCGGGAATTATTTCAAATAGTCTCCAAACTAATAAATAAGATCAAAGTTTTCCCATCTGCCAACTTCTATGGGAAGCATAATCGGCGATTAACTACTTTTGTGGGGCGGGGGTGGCTCAGTCGGTAGCGCGCCAGGCTCGTAATCTGTAGTTCCCAGGTTCGAGTCCCAGCTGGGTCAGCGTTGAGATTTATCTCCGCAAAATTCCCCGCCCTGCCCACGGTCAGTAGGGGACACCGATGGGCTTGGAAAGGCCGCCGTCCGTCGGATGGGACGTTAAGCCGTGGCCCCGTGTGCGGGAGAGCCATACCCTGTGCACGTTAAAGAACACGCTGGATGGCCTTGACGGGAGGCTACCATCTGTCTCCCAACAGCTGTTCCAGTGGGTCCCCTCCCCAAACCTTCTCTGAGCCTTCGGGGTCCATGTGACCTGGCCATTTAGCCCATGGTGTGCAAAAAAGTGCCGCTCAGAGGTAAAACAACCCAACCCAACTACTTTTGCCGTATATCATATGTATATTTTACTTTTTAGAAGTTAGATTGAATTTTTTTGAATTTTTCTTATAAGACAGAAGTTTCAATTTTCATTTAAAAAAGAAATATCTAGATCTATTAAGCGACTCTCGAAAGAGTATAAGAATTGGACAGAGTGAATATTAGCTGTAAGACGATACAAAAAATAATTTTTGAAAGAAGTCTCATACAGCCAAAAACACTTTCTGCAAATACACTTAAAAAACTCTTTCGACGATTTTATCTGCTGCGCAACACAGGCACTGCCTCTATGATAAGTGAGTTCAATCTTCTTCGATATGTTGGATTTTAAAGAATCATTCCGTAAATACTTGTCCATACCTACATCTATCTATATATCTAACTATCTATATATATATACATACAGAAGCTCACATTTTGAGAAACGTGAAACGACATAACCAGGATCTATATGGGGATGTTTGGAAACCGTTACTGCATCGTTTTCGGGCTGCTTTCCACAGAAAAAAGCTTCTTTCGATAAGTAAAGTGATTTCAGTAAAGGATCTCTTTTGAAAGTCCAAGTGCGACGAAAACAGGGAACCAATATTTTTGCCTCACTCTCTAAACCCCATAACCCTGCTCCCAATTTTTTCTCTTTCTTTTGAAGTGGCAGAAAAGGGAAAACAAAATTTGCCCCGATAAAAATTCAGCGCCTGTCCTCGTTCGAAGCAAACAATCAGAAAGGGGGTATAAAGAGTAATAAAAATGCGAGAGTTGTAACTCTCGTTTGCAAGCAAAGATCCAGAAGGTACAAAGAGTGTCATATCTCCGGTGGAATTGTAAAAACTAGATTTGATTATGGAAAAAAGGAGGAATACTAAAAAGTGTAGCTTCATTGTAGTTTTGTGTACATATATATATATACTGCTCACAAAAATTAGGGGATATTTCAAAATGAATATGAAGCGACAATATATCCCCTAATTTTTGTGAGCAGTATATATATTGGCGCGTACTTAAATCAGATATTGCGTTTTAAATTTTCTACAGCATATCGCAGATTTCATTGAATTTATCGAGTAGTTGTTTTGAATAATTCATCAATTATTTAAATAGATACTCCTCTTTTTCATTGCTGCTGAGAGGTTAGCGTGCTTCCATGTTAAGGTACTGATGTATCTTTTTTCGTGTTGTCTATCTGTTGAGATCTCGCCATCCCACAGATATTCTCAATGGAGTATTATGCTGACATGCTCAGATCTCTGTGAGAAATATCTATTTGGAGGGTTATTTATTTTGTGGTTTTTGTTTCGTTGAGAGATCTGAATGTCTTATGAAAGAAGAATTTGAAAGGGATGCTGGATGGCTCGTGTGCATTCAATTAGAAGATGGATGCGCATTTACAGATGTGGGAAATATCGAAAAGATGATGCGACACCGTGTGATGTCAGTGGATGAGAGAAAAAAATACACGAGATGAACGTGGAAAGAAAGTAATGCGTTTGTCATACATCTGAACACCATTTTTTCACTCAATGACAAGATCATAAGGACCTCGAGGACTCAGAGAAGGTTGAGTTGTTTTACCTCTGAGAGGCATTTTTTTGTACACCATGGGCTAAATGGCCAGGTCACATGGACCCCGAAGGCTCAGAGAAGGTTGGGGGAGGGGACCCACTGGAACAGCTGTTGGGAGACAGATGGTAGCCTCCCGTCAAGGCCATCCAGCGTGTTCTTTAACGTGCACAGGGTATGGCTCTCTCCCGCACACGGGGCCACGGCTTAACGTCCCATCCGATGGACGGCGGCCTTTCCAAGCCCATCGGTGTCCCCTACTGACTGTGGGCAGGGCGGGGAATTTTACGGACATAAATCTCAAAGCTGACCCAGCTGGGACTCGAACCTGGGAACTACAGATTACGAGTCTGGCGCGCTACCGACTGAGCCACCCCCGCCCCACCGATACAGGATAAAGAAGCTGTTCAATGAAGGAAGAGATGATACGAATCATCATTTTTCTTTTTTCGAGGTTTAAAATTATGCCGTTACGAGCCTGGCGCGCTACCGACTGAGCCACCAAGCGAAGGTTGAGAGAATAGAGTCTGAACAGCTGTTAGGTGAATGACACAGATGGAGACGATGAATTTAACGTGCACGGGATAAGATTCTCCAACACGCGTTGCCATTGCTTTGAGTCCTATTCGATGGACGTCAGCCTCTCCAAGTCCTCTGTGCAATGAGCTCAATGAGTGGTTAAGAAGGGTGGTCCTCATCTTTATACTTGACCAATGTCACGTGGGTCTGTTTACCCCCCCCCCCCCCCTTCTACTTTGCCATTGAGGTCGTTGTTTCTTGTTTTATTCAGCTTCTTTTCCTTTTTTTGGGGGGGGGGGCGGGGGGGCTCAGTCGGTAGCGCGCCAGTCTCGTAATCTGTAGTTTTCCCAGGTTCGAGTCCCAGCTGGGTCAGCGTTGAGATTTATCTCCTCAAAATTCCCTGCCCTGCCCACGGTCAGTAGTGGACACCGATGGGCTTGGAAAGGCCGCCGTCCGTCGGATGGGACGTTAAGCCGTGGCGCCTTGTGCGGGAGAGCCGTACCCTGTGCACGTTAAAGAACACTCTGGATGGTCTTGACGGGAGGCTACCATCTGTCTCCCAACAGCTGTTCCAGTGGGTCCCCTTCCCCAACCTTCTCTTAGCCTTCGGGGTCCATGTGACCTGGCCATTTAGCCCATGGTGTGCAAAAAAGTGCCGCTCAGAGGTAAAACAACCCAACCCAACTCTTTTCCTTTTTTATCGAAAAGTGTTAGGTTGTGTGTTTTACTTCTGAGTGGCCCTTTTTTGCACGCGGTGGATTGTAGAAGGACCACAAGGACCTCGAAAGCTCAGATAAGGTCGGAGCCATTATAAAAGATATCCCTATTTTAAAGTGTTATATTTTGTTAAATAATGAAATAACGGAAGTAATTTTTTCTACGAAATGTCAAGTAAGTCTCAAAGTGTCGTTTTATGTTCAACATACTTGAATGTATACAACATTAGTGGTATCATATTCAACTTTCCTCCATATTCGGCAGTAATTCGTTCCTTAAAATGCTTTGAATTATGATTTTTTTCAGACTAACGGTGGTTTTTAATGTCAAATCAGAAGATCAGAAGTCCCCCAAATCAGAAGTCTAATGTCAAATCGGGACTTCTAGGAGGCGAGAAGATCGGTTCACATCTATCACTTCAGCGATTTAGAAATTTGGCATTTTAAGACATTACATGTGATACTAACTCTATTATTATAATTACATCGTCATTAGAAGAAAACTTCGAGTTTCTTGACATTTTTAGACCATGATTACTTTTGTTCCTCAATTATTGGGGCGGGGGTAGCTCAGTCGGTAGCGCGCCAGGCTCGTAATCTGTAGTTCCCAGGTTCGAGTCCCAGCCGGGTCAGCGTTGAGATTTATCTCCGCAAAATTCCCCGCCTTGCCCACGGTCAGTAGGGGACACCGATGGGCTTAGGAAAGGCCGCCGTCCGTCGGATGGGACGTTAAGCCGTGGCCCCGTGTGCGGGAGAGCCATACCCTGTGCACGTTAAAGAACACGCTGGATGGCCTTGACGGGAGACTACCATCTGTCTCCCTACAGCTGTTCCAATGAGTCCCCTCCCCCAACCTTCTCTGAGCCTTCGGGGTCCATGTGACCTGGCCATTTAGCCCATGGTGTGCAAAAAAGTGCCGCTCAGAGGTAAAACAACCCAACCCTCAATTATTGAATGAAATATAGCACTTTAAAATATTACTTTTTTTTCAGTTTGTGATTAAACCCACAAAGCTATTAGCTTATCTGCAAGTTATCACAGAACATAACGACCACGCCATCAAGAGACTCGAACCCGTACCCCATCAGTTGTAGCGTCACAGCGAATCACAATACGGCACAACTACCCCACAGAGGCGGCTTAGATTTAGATTAAATGTAGTCAGGCTCTAAAATATTATTATATAATGACTGTGTATATTATTCCTCAAGTAGCCCAGATTCATTTTGGGGGTCTGACAAAAGCCTGCCATTACAACGTGCCATAAACCGTGCGTTGGGTTGTTTTACCTCTGAGCGGCACTTTTTTGCACACCATGGGCTAAATGGCCAGGTCACATGGACCCCGAAGGCACAGAGAAGTTTGGGGCAGGGGACCCACTGGAACAGCTATTGGGAGACAGATGGTAGCCTCCCGTCAAGGCCATCCAGCGTGTTCTTTAACGTGCACAGGGTATGGCTCTCCCGCACACGGGGCCACGGCTTAACGTCCCATTCGACGGACGGCGGCCTTTCCAAGCCCATCGGTGTCCCCTACTGACCGTGGGCAGGGCGGGGAATTTTTGCGGAGATAAATCTCAACGCTGACCCAGCTGGGACTCGAACCTGGGAACTACAGATTATGAGCCTGGCGCGCTACTGACTGAGCCACCCCCGCCCCTTCCATAAACCGTGCTTGGATAGTGATCAAAAGGACTTAAGTTCGAGCTCTGAGTCTTTCCGTTGAGGTCCGACATCCCACAGTTCTTCTCTATGGCGGGTTAACTGGAAGGACCTCTCATACCTCTGTGGCAAGCAGCTGCTTGAGGAAATATTGATTTTTTTTAAACTATGAGGGAGGTAAAGCCTCATTAAAAAAAAGACCAATGCTTTAATAGGAAAATGAACCCAGCATAGGTTAATAATATCAGACTCCTATGCTATGCAAATCAAACATTCCAACTCTTCAGATACCTAAATTATTATTTTAAAACAGAAAAAAGGTAAGTCGCTCAAAAAAGTATCCGAACGCCACGGTTGATTACAGAATTCAGAAAAAATATCTGGCAATGATTTTTCTTTCCGAATTCTGCAATCAATTATAGTGTTCGGATATTTTTTTGATCGACTATACTTACGAATTCTATTTTATATGAATAGAGAGCATTGAATTATTCTAGCGTCACAGTGTGCTAGTACACAATTTAAATCGCTTCTCTCCAAACTTCGTAAACACTTTCAGATTTGTTCACACAAATAATATTTAGCAAATTCCCATATTCATTTAAATTTATTTCGTTAAAAGCTCCAAAAGGTCTGGAAAGTGAGTGTCTTAAACCACTTCCACCATGGGTTCCAAGTTCTTAAAAATTTCATTAGCGAATCTCCGAAAAAGGTTTTCTCATCCATTGCACATTGGAGTACAAGTTACTCTTCAAGCTCATATAATTAATTATTCTTGCGCATCTATAATGGTGGCGGGATGTAGAACAGCCATCTCTGAGCGTGCATTAAGGCAAGGAAAAACTAATTGTTATCTTCAGCGAATTACCCACATTCCTGTACGCCTGGTAGCGAAAATTACACTTCAAGCAAACTTTACTTGGATTAGGCTGTGGCGCTGCACGCTGCATTTTTCGATTGAATATATTCAACCGATGGGAAAATGATCTCTTTACCCTGATGGTTGCTAAGAGACGAACTACGTCTTTGTAATGAAAGCAATGGGTGTGGGATTGCTTTGGGTATCTTGTTGAAAGCAAAAAGATTCTCTCAATGCATTGGCCTACTAAGTTTATTGTAAGGAAGCATTAGTACTTGATTTAATTAGTCGATTCGTATAATTATTATCAGTTTAAAATGTTTATTTTTATGAGTTGCTAACTAATTATAGTTAATGATGTTCAGTTCATTTCGGAAATGATAGATTGTTGAGGTTGGTTTGGTTGTTTTACCTCTGAGCGGCACTTTTTTGCACACCATGGGCTAAATGGCCAGGTCACATGGACCCCGAAGGCTCAGAGAAGGTTGGGGGAGGGGTCCCACTGGAACAGCTGTTGGGAGACAGATGGTAGCCTCCCGTCAAGGCCATCCAGCGTGTTCTTTAACGTGCACAGGGTATGGCTCTCCCGCACACGGGGCCACGGCTTAACTTCCCATCCGACGGACGGCGGCATTTCCAAACCCATCGGTGTCCCCTACTGACCGTGGGCAGGGCGGGGTTGTTGTTGAGGTTATTGATGAAGATTGTGGTGTCTTGTGCGACAGTAGTGACAACAGGGAGGGGAGCAAATGAGGTATTTCCCCACACTTCTAGATTTGTATGAATCTTCAAATTTTACATTCAGTCATTAAAGTCTATACGCTATTTAGAGAGGTAATATTATTTTTTAGTTGTGAACAAACAATAATAGAATTCAATCAATACTTATGTAGAAAAAAGTTATTACTGACGGTGCGGGATTCGAACCCACGACACTCTAGATACCTGCGAGTGTGCTCTAACAACTAAACTAACCAGCAGACGATAATGTGTTTCCACAATGTGAAGTCTATATTCTTCGCGTGGGGCGGGAGTGGCTCAGTCGGTAGCGCGTCACGCTCGTAATCTGTAGTTCCCAGGTTCGAGTTCCAGCTGGGTCAGCGTTGAGATTTATCTCCGCAAAATTCCCCGCCCTGCCCACGGTCAGTAGGGGACACCGATGGGCTTGGAAAGGCCGCCGTCCGTCGGATGGGACGTTAAGCCGTGGCCCCGTTTACGGGAGAGAGCCATATCCTGTGCACTTTAAAGAACACACTGTATGGCCTTGACGGGAGGCTACCATCTGTCTCCCAACAGCTGTTCCAGTGGATTCCCTCCCCTAACATTCTCTGATCCTTCGGAGTCCATGTGACTTGGCCATTTAGCCCATGGTGTGCAAAAAAGTGACGCTCAGAGGTAAAACTACCCTACTACCCTATATTCTTCGCTGAATGTGGTGGACCTTGCGCCATCTATAATCAGGAAAGGCAAATTGTTTTTCTAAGTGCATTAGAATTCAACTATTTTGTTTTAAAAGATACATGAAATAGTCTTTTTTTTTTGGAAAAGAAGTTGCCAATAAGTTAGTACGGATTATTCTATTTCTTCTTATCTTTCACTGGTTTTAAATTCCACCGTTAAAGTTCTGAAATGACGAAACACTGGACACTTATTTTGAACAGTCAACAAGTTATGCTGTGGGATGAGGTTGGCGGACATTTTGTCCCCTCCTTTCGGGAGTCGGGAGGGGAGGAAATTCTTCCCCCTGGGAAATTCCACTTTTAGATTTTTGAAAACGAGCATTCAATGTTCAACAGCAGAGACTGAATTTTTTTAGTTTAACTTACAGTCTTGTGTGGAGCACTGCTGTTGGAGCGCTATTCAAATCTAAGTAAGCGCACCAAACTTAACGCGATTTCGTTCTCACTCAATAAAATAAATACCCCCTCAAGCAGCTGCTTGCCACAGAGGTCTGACAGGAGCCTGTCAGTTTATATGCCATAGTAGAAGATCTGAGAGGATGGTAGGACCTCAGCAGAAAAACGACACATAACAGCCATGCCTAATCCGGGGCTCGAACCCAGGTCCCTTAGATCAGTAGCCAAGCACGCTAACCACTCGGCCATGGGACGGCTTTCTCACTCAAACAAAAAGAAAATCATTTATGGGTTCTATTAAAAAATTAGAAATTTGAGGAAAAGAAAAATTTAGTGAATTCTGTTTGATCGCTCCTTTTTTTTTTCTCCCCAATGAATCATCATTTTAGAAAAAGAAGATCCTCATCAGAAGAAATCAAACGAGTAGCCGAACATTGCAGGCAGCTTGATCCACTTTCTGCAGTTCAGAGGACTGAATAAAATAAAAACCTTTTTTTTCAACTGTAGCCGTTGAAGACATTTGAAGATTCGAAGCGCGAAATTACTCCTTCTTCGAAGCTGACGAAAGATCTTTTTTCCTTAGTCTGGAAAACGAACGATCGCGCTCTTTGGGAAGCTATAAAAAGTGTCCGTTTTGTAAAGAATTCATTCGAGAAAGATAGAAAGAAATTAACGAGGAAATTGCGGAAAAAATCTATTTTATCTCTCTATCAAATCTCTCCATCAAATGTAAATTTAAAATGTAAACTTAAAAATGAAACTACATCATAGCGGAATGCTCCTTGCTATTTATTTTTTATCACACGAGGGTGAAATTTGTTCATTTCGAAACAAGAATTTAAGTCTGGTTAATGTGAAATGAAAGAGTTGGGTTGTTTTACCTCTAAGCGGCACTTTTTTGCACACCATGGGCTAAATGGTCAGGTCACATGGACCCCGAAGGCTCAGAGAAGGTTGGGGGAGGGGACCCACTGGAACAGCTGTTGGGAGACAGATGGTAGCCTCCCGTCAAGGCCATCCAGCGTGTTCCTTAACGTGCACAGGGTATGGCTCTCCCGCACAAGGGACCACGGCTTAACGTCCCATCCGACAGACGGCGGCATTTCCAAGCCCATCGGTGTCCCCTACTGACCGTGGGTAGGGCGGGGAATTTTGCGGAGATAAATCTCAACGCTGACCCAGCTGGGACTCGAACCTGGGAACTACAGATTACGAGCCTGGCGCGCTACCGACTGAGCCACCCCCGCCCTCTGTGAAATGAAAGAATTAGTAAAATTTATTACTAAAAAAAGAATTAGTAAGAATTTGTAAAAATTAACAGTTAAAGGAATGAAATCATATCCCTAACATCACTTCTAATAATCAACGCGCAACCTGTACGTGTTAACTTTGAAGATCATGTGTAAAGGAGTAAGGGAAAACTCGAGAATAGATTTCCGGCATCATTATTAACTTACAAGAAAGAATAACGCTTTTTTTTGGACGGTTAGATTTATTAACTCATATAGTGAATAGTTTAAGCACTAGAATGTGCTATTTACATGATTGTAGGAAGCTGAGCGCTTTCCACTGTACTCAGCAGTAATCATCAGGGCTGCGCAAAGTTTCAAGGGAAGCGACTCGATACTGAAGCCGAAGGATTCTTTGACTGGAGCAAAAGTCATTGAAGATTTCTGTGGCACAGTGACTTTTGCTCCAATACAAGAATCCTGAAACCTACTTCCGTTGCAGGGCTTTTTTCAGCTGGAAATGTCTTCAAGAAAAATTATTACTTCCATTTATTTAACGTTTCATTATCGGCGTAAAGCTCTTGAAACCTTTCGCCGCCCTGATGACTGCTGTATCATCAGATACCTGATGCCGCCAGTATGACTGCTGAGTATAGTCGAAAGCGCCAGGCTCTATCATCTAAATAGTACTATCTAATCATGTAAATGGTACTATCTAATCATGTAAATAGTGTTATCTAATCATGTAAATGGTACTATCTAATCATGTAAATAGTACTATCTAATCGTGTAAATAGTATTATCTAATCGTGTAAATAGTGTTATCTAATCGTGTAAACAGTACTATCTAATCGTGTAAATAGTACTATCTAATCGTGTAAATAGTGTTATCTAATCGTGTAAATGGTACTATCTAATAGTGTAAATAGCACTACCTAATCATGTAAATAGTGTTATCTAATCATGTAAATGGTACTATCTAATCGTGTAAATAGTACTATCTAATCATGTAAATGGTACATTCCAGTGCCCAACCTGTATACATTTCCTAATAAACCTAACCGGCAAAAAAACATTATTCTTCCGTAAGCATATTTCGAACCAAAATTTACAGATTGTGAAATCTTTAAATGCTGTACAACAGCTTTTATTGGATCATATGTGATATATGTTGGCCTGTAATATATTTGTTTTTTTAGACGAGAAGCTATTTCTATCTGAAGTAGTTCATAAAAATCATTATTACTGTGCCATGCTAATCCATTCAAAATATAAACTGATATGTTGTAACTTTCATTAAATGTTGTTTTCACGTATCAATCCTCAAATTATTACTTGAAAACTTTAAATTTGACGGGTTGGTTTTTAAGAGCGAAATATTTATGATTATGCTGACACAAAAATGACAAAAAATGTTTTGCCATATTGATGTGTGAAAAGGCAATGCCTTGAATTTCGATGTGAGAACTAATAGTCACATCTGTTTGTTTGTTTTACCTCTGAGCGGCACTTTTTTGCACACCATGGGCTAAATGGCCAGGTCACATGGACCCCGAAGGCTCAGAGAAGGTTGGGGGAGGGGACCCACTGGAACAGCTGTTGGAAGACAGATGGTAGCCTCCCATCAAGGCCATCCAGCTTGTTCTTTAACGTGCACAGGGTATGGCTCTCCCGCACACGGGGCCACGGCTTAACGTCCCATCCGACGGACGGCGGCATATTCCAAGGCCATCGGTGTCCCCTAATGACCGCGGGCAGGGCGGGGAATTTTGCGGAGATAAATCTCAACGCTGACCCAGCTGGGACTCGAACCTGGGAACTACAGATTACGAGCCTGGTGCGCTACCGACTGAGCCACCCCGTCCCAATAGTCACATCCCTGATATGTTGTAAATAATTAAGGCAATTGTCTTTAAATGTCAGTGTGATAATGATTGAACTTTTTCTTCTGGTGCAGAAATGAGGCAAATAAATGGCTTGGCATTGCTAACGACTTTAAATGCTTTGATACATTGGTGTGAACAATGGCAAAGATACGAAATTTCGGTTGTTTGAAAGAGGAGTCAAATGTATGGAATCTCCTTGTGTTAAAATGTAGGAAATGTCTTGACATGTAGGTTTGGAAAAGTAAAATAAATACCTTGGCATGTAGGTTTGGATAGGGAAAGGGGCGAGGGTGACTCAGTCGGTAGTGCGCCAGGCTCGTAATCCGTAGTTCCCAGGTTCGAGTCCCAGCTAGGTCAGCGTTGAGATTTATCTCCGCAAAATTCCCTGCCCTGTCCACGGTCAGTAGGGGATACCGATCGGCTTGGAAAGGCCGCCGTCCGTCGGATGGGACGTTAAGCCGTGGCCCCGTGTGCGGGAGAGCCATACCCTGTGTACGTTAAAGAACACGCTGGATGGCCTTGACGGGAGGCTACCATCTGTCTCCCAACAGTTGTTCCAGTGGGTCCCCTCCCCCAACCTTCTCTGAGCCTTCGGGGTCCATGTGACCTGGCCATTTAGCCCATTGTGTGCAAAAAGGTGCCGCTCAGAGGTAAAACAACCCAACCCAACATAGGTTTGGATAAAAATGATACGAGGACATGTTAGAAAGTAAGATTCCCAGTTCGTTCTCCACCTAACTAACAAGCATCTGGGGCTGTCGTCCACGGCATATTAATTCCAATTAATTTCAATAAATGGCAGCAGTTGTCACTGTTATACGCATGCTTGTAGGCTCAAAGATACGATTATTAATTATTACGATGCATAGTCGCTCAAAAAAATATCCGAACACTATGATTCATTACAGAATTCAGAAAAAATATCCGTAAACGATTTTTTTAGAAATTAGTGGCAACCTTCGTGTCACGTGACACGAAGGTTGCCACTAATTTCTAAAAAAATCGTTGACAGATATTTGTTCTGAATTCTGTAATGAATCATAGTGTTCGGATATTTTTCGAGCGACTGTACGTGAATACGAAGCTGGATATCCAAGCATTAATTCGATTTCTCTGGATGCAGAAAACCTAACCAGTGGAAATCCATCAACAGCGTCTGGGTGTGTTCTGCTGTCACAGGGAGTGTCCCTAGCCGCACGATGGACCCTCTACGTACCTGGCGGTGGGCAACTGTTCACCACCCACCACACAGTTCAGACATAAGGCAAGTGCGTTTTCATTTATGTGGGAAACTGAAGAATCAACTTCTAAGACGATGCTTTCTATCGGCACAACCCTAATAAGCTAATCGATCATTACGCCAAGTATCTTAACGAGTCTGATGACTAGGTGAAAAATTAAAAATTATGTAAGTAAATGGTAGCTAGGTAGTCACTGGAAGGAGAGCTATGCACCAATCCCCTGTGATGATGCATAGAACCGGCCAGGCCTAGCACCTAATGTCCGACCCCGCCTTCTCGTGGTGCGGACCGTTAGTAACTTTCAAAAGAGATACTCTCTTGTGGAAGTGAACGGAAGGGGAGGGCTGCCAGATTAGTGTGGCCTACTGATCTGGACAACTATGGCTACTTTTCTTTTTTTTCTACCCTGCTGAGGAGTGGTCAACCACACAGGGTCCTGGTGCTGACCATATAAACCTACTGGACTGGACAGATATATGGCTCTGAGCTTGATTATGGATCCTGATTTTGCTGCACTGGTGGGCTTCTGTGGAGGGAAAATCTTCCGCTGTGTTTTCTGTTTGTTTGTGGGTTGACAGCCCCAAGTGAATAGATTCACAGGATATGTTTATCGGCTGGTGGATAATCCTGAGCAGAAGTCATCGCAGGCACCTGAACTCTTTTCTTCTATTGGCATCGTCAAATTCTACATTGGAGGAAGTCTTCCAGTGTAGATGGCTTCAGCCTTTAGAAGTGGGGGAACGGGTCTTTGCCCCATGTCTGCGATTAGGGGACCGTTTGATATTGTCAGCATTCCCTCTCTCAATAAACATAGTTTCTTTAAACATCCCACTAACCATTTTCTCTCCATAGGTAGTTGGAATGTGAGGACTCTGCACAGAGCTTTTTCTCTTGATGTCCTCACACAAGAGTTCCACCGTTATAATTTAGATATTCTCGGCTTGCAAGAGACCAGATGGACATATAAAGGTCAGATTCTTAAAAATAATCTTAAATTTCTCTTTTCAGGGAGGGACGACAATAAGCATCACCAAGGCGTGGGTCTGCTTCTCAGCAGACACGCTAGCGATGCTCTTCTAGGATATGAGTGCATTAATGAAAGGTTTCTTAGAGCAAAATTTCAGACAAGCGTTAAAGACTTGAATGTTATCTGCTGTTATACCCCACTGAGGATGCCGATGAGGATGAGAAGGATAGGTTTTATGAACAACTTCAGGATATTTTGAATTCTGTCAAGAAAGGAGATATTACCCTTGTTCTTGGTGACTTCAATGCCAAAGTTGGTACTGACTCTGACCTTTGGGGAGGAGTAATAGGCCCTTTTGGTATTGGTAGCTGCAATGGCAATGGGCAACGTCTCCTACAGGTAAGTAAACTCAATGGATTCAGAATAACTAACACATATTACAAACACCGCGACATACATAAGTACACATGGGTTTCACCTGATGGGCTGCATAAGAATAGGATTGATTACATATTAATTAACAGCAAATGGGCTAGTTCTCTTAGGAATACCAGGGCATACAGGGGAGCTGAAATTGGATCTGACCATTACCTTGTTAAAAGTGTCTTGCAACTTAAAAAGTGTTGTGCTAGGGTTAAAAAATTTACTTTTAATACTGAAGCTCTGAAAGATCCAGTTATAGCCAAAGCTTACCATGATAGGTTACTTAGTCATTATGACAGTCATGGTTTGCTTACTACTGAAATTGAGGAAGAATGGGATCATTTTAAACAGGCTTTTTTGGACACTAACAGTACTCGTTTAGGAAAAAAGGAGCAGAAGAGGCAAAATTATCTGAGTGATAAGGCACTTGAGCTTATTTCGGAAAGAAAGAACTGCAGGAATGCCCTTAATCAATACCCTACTAGTCCTAATAGAAAGCATTACAGAGACCTTAATAAACTTGTAAAGGATCAGTTGGTTGCTGATAAGAATCTTTGGCTTGAAGGTTTGGCTGACAAAGCCGAGGAAGCAGTTAGACAGCACAACAGCAGAGAGCTGTACCAGATAGTTAATGTTTTGTGTGGTAGAAAACGGACAGGCATACAAGGATTGAAGGAAAAACTAGGTAAGGTTATAGAAGGGGAGGATTCTGTCATGGCTAGGTGGGCTGAGCATTTCAGTGATGTTCTAAACAATGTAGTTAGTTCTACTCCCATTGTTTGCAATGATGATAGATGCATTGGTGGCTTTAATTTTGGCCCTATAACACAATCTGAAGTTATTTTGGCTGTTTCTAAACTTAAACTTCATAAATCCCCCGGGGGAGATGAAATTACTACGGAAATGTTTAGAGCTGGGAATGTTTCGGGTACCACTTGGATGACTGAAATTCTGAATATCTTTTATGATAAAGGCATGGTTCCTAAGGATTTTACCAGAGCTATTGTTATCCCTATTTTCAAAAAAGGTGATCGCAATTCTTGTGATAACTAGAGGGGTATCAGCCTACTCTCTGTTCCAGGTAAAGTTCTTTCCACGATTGTGCTTAATAGAATTAAGAATCTGGTTGACAGTCAATTGCGTGATGAGCAATGTGGATTCAGAAGTGGTAGGGGATGTGTGGATCAGATATTTTCACTTAGGCAGATTCTTGAGAAATGTTTAGAGTTTCAGAAACCTTTGGTTGCTAGCTTTGTTGATTTCAAAGAGGCTTTCGACTCTGTTGATCGTCATAATTTGTGGTTGATTGTGAGATCATATAGTATACCAGACAAGTTAGTTAACATAATGAAAGCTCTCTATAATAACACTGAGTCGTGTTAAGCAAGCTTGGCAAAGCTTGTAGTAATTGGTTCAGTATTACTTCTGGTGTTCGACAAGGGTGCATTTTGTCTCCTTTTCTCTTTAGTTTGGTTGTTGATTATGTTATGCGAAATTCACTTCAAGGGAAAGATTTTGGCTTTTAATAGTCTGGAGATATGAAAATTTCTGATTTAGATTATGCTGATGATTAATGATGTTGATGAGATGAACTCTTTCATTCAAGCTGTTGATGAGACTGGTAGTAGAGTAGGTTTGGTTATAAACAGAGAGAAAACTAAAGTGATGAAAATTGGTCAGGCAGGCTGTGATTCAGTTAATCTGAATGGTTGCAGTCTTGAACAGGTGTCACAGTTGAATTATCTTGGGAGCTATGTAGCAGATAATGGTGATGTGCGGCATGAGATTAACAGACGAATAGGGATTGCTGCCGGGACTTTTAACAACCTACGGAGAGTGTGGAGAAATAGGCGTATACACCTAAAGACTAAAATTAGACTGTATAATAGTTTGGTTCTTTCTAGGGTTAGTTATGGTAGTGAAACTTGGACACTTTGTAAACAAGATAACAGGAAACTAATGCCCAAGAAAATGCTTACGCAGTATCTTGGGCATTAGGTGGTTCAACTTTGTAACTAATGATGAGATTAGGCAAAGGAGTTTGCAACCTCCTTTAAGCAGCATATTGTGCAGAGAGAGACTCCGTTGGTTTGGCCATGTTGCCCGTATGAATAATTATAGATTGGCGAATAGGGTTATGAACAGTGTGCCTAAAGGCCTCAGAAAGAAGGGGAGACCTAGGATGCGGTGGGCAGACAATGTCAAACAGGACCTTGTTAGAATTGGTGTGCAGTGGCCAGATGCAGTAGATGTAGCTCAGGATAGACTTGCTTGGAGAACTAAATTGCACGATCTGGTTGGACCTCCGTAGCCCATGGCTGCTTGAGTATGATGATGATGATGATATTAAGATATTTCCTGTTGAGTGTCTTTGGTGTAATCACCTTCCTTCCGAAGATATTAACTCTTTCACGACTAAGGGAAACATTTTTCCTATTTTAAAATTTTTGATTGTCGTATTTAATTATAACCTTATCTGCATTTTTTATACAGAATGGCAAAATAGAACGTATGCCGAACGCAATTACGTAAACGGGAACGTTTAGAAAACAAAAACAGAACTGTCAGGACGCATAATATATGTACTATGTGCAATGTCCATCTTTGCCTCACTACCAAAAGAAATTGCTTCGCAGAATATCATAATTAGCACATCATTTTGTATAGTAATTTTATTTCATAATTTTGTATTATTTTAGTTAACATTTTGTTCTAATAAACCAATAAATAAAAGACATTGCATAATAAGCCTAACTATAATTTGTGTTACCTTTATAGTCCATTGGGAAAAATATTTCCCATAAAATTCCAAAAAAACTACACATTGCTATGTATTTTTCTTATGATTTTTATTTATTTTACGTCTAAACAAACTAAAATAAACAGTTACATACTAATATTTACTCTTAGAAACCTTATGGTCCTGAAAGGGTTAAATACGGAATCCCCTTTTAACTTTATTATCTTCTGACTTACACTCTTATATGATTTGAAATGCCGTTGAGAGAAAGGAGAGTCAAAATCTTTTTTTTTTAGTACATTCTTTTGAGGAGAGGAGAATCAAATCTCTCATAAACGAAATCGTTTAATGAACTCAAAACGCTTAAAAATAGTCGACGTCAGAAAGGGAAATAAATATCGACTCTCACTTTGCGTTAGAAAAATTGCAGAGAATTTTGTCCAGTTAGTTTTAAAATTCTTAATGTCATAGTTGAAGCTCCAAATTGTTTTACTTTTTAAGTTACATTTGCAATAAAAAGAAGTGACTTTCAGAACGAAAACAGAAGGAGAAGGAATGAAATAATTATTTTTATGATAGCATTTAGAGAAGATGAAACTGTTCCAATTTCTCGACTATAAAGAAAAGCGTCATTTTGAACAAAGGCTTCTGCTTAAAAATGTTTTCCCCATTCTCTTACCCAAATCTTGGACTCCTCGTGACCTGGCCAATTAGTCCTCCTAGGCAACAAAAAAAATTATGTCCTGCAACGGAAGTGATTGGCGTGTCAAAAGATAAAGACGCCATATCTTTTTGTTGTCAGAAACTGAACCGGATGAAATTCCGTCTGTTATTATCGAAAAATAATCATTGGCTCTTCCTTTACGAATGAACTACGAGTCATTTGTCCCCAACATCTTCGGAATCCCGCCAATCGTTTCACGCCTACTGGAAACCTGCCGAACCGGGTAATACGTGCAACTCACCTTCTCTCTATCTCATCTGCAGGAACGTTCATGTGGTGGCGGAGTGGATGCTGGTGACGATGAGGAGGGGGGGAGGGGAGATACAGGGGAATAGGCCACGTACAACACTTCCTGCGTTTCCCAGCGATCCAGCTCCAGGAACTCATATTGATTGCCTTTATCATTGGTAACGAAGTTTCCTACCGAAAATGCCTTATCTTCTTTCAGCACTGCTCATCGACACCCTCCGTAGATTGGCTCTTGCTGTGCATCGCCAGGAGGGTGGTCTCGGCTCTCGCTCACTCGAGAAGCTCGCGATAAATAGGCACTAGCGAGAAACTGAACTGCATAAGAAGAGCGAGATGGGAGAGAAGATACGAGTAATTTACTTAGCGATGGAAGATTAGCGAGTAGCCGAAGACGACAGATAAGATAGGTCGGATGCAACTGGTTAGGAAGCAGAGAAAGATATTAAGAGGCAGGCAAGCTCTCTAGAGAAGAGGTAAAAGCTTTGAATTCCCAGCGGAATGAAATGAGAATTTCAGCTTGATATCGCTTTGACGTGCTCTGCGGAAGAATTTTTCACCTTAAATGATGTGAAGCGTAATCTTATAAGTTTGAATGAGGAAAGGTGGCGAATGAGATCGACACGAAGAAAAAGGAAAAAAAAAAGTGAGGAAAAAGATATCGAGCGTAGGGGCAACAGCAATTTTAAAAATTGTGAACTTTTATTTAATAAGCATGTATACAACATCGAAAGCTTACTGAACAGGAAAACGTGGTTAAGAGGGTTGTTACCGGGAAAGCTAAATTCGATTGTTTTTATTGGATGGGACAAAATAAGCGGATTAGGTGAGATGTTCTGTTTTTTTTTTTTTGTTGTTTTTTCAGGGGCGAAAGAATGGGGTAGGATTAGAAGGAGTCTTAGTAAACTATTTATCAAATTCCCAGTTGCAATCAAAATAGCTTACGTTTTCAACTGCTTAAAAAATTCCCAGTTTTTATCAAATCTATTATCTGTATAATAAACGAAGGTTGGTTGGGTTGTTTTACCTCTGAGCGACACTTTTTTGCACACCATGGGCTAAATGGCCACGTCACATGGACCCCGAAGGCTCAGAGAAGGCTGGGGGAGGAGACCCACTGGAACAGCTGTTGGGAGACAGATGGTAACCTCCCGTCAAGGCCATCCAGCGTGTTCCTTAACGTGCACAGGGTTTGGCTCTCCCGCACACGGAGCCACGGCCCATCAGCTTCGTGTGCTTAGTGATCTGGCAGCCTTCGTGTCACGTGACACGAAGGCTGCCAGATCACTAATTTCTAAAAAAATCGTTGTCAGATATTTTTTCTGAATTCTGTAATCAACCGTAGTGTTCGGATACTTTTTTGAGCTACTGTACCTAAACAGAACATTTTTGTCTTTAACATTAAACACAACATTTAATGTCTTCTGTTTAAGACATTAAATCGAAAGTCTTTAGTGAGATGCTACTTTTCCCGCCTTTATAGTCTGATCACTGCAAAGAAACTTGCTTAATTCAAAAAAGAGTTTCATCTTTCAATTTATGGAAAGAAGCATAATGCACGTGCATTATGTTTGCTACCTACATACCTACACATCTGCTGATGAGCTAATGGCATCTTCTGGTGCTTCTATCGACAATGGGCACTTAAATTCCACCTGGTTACCTCCCAAACTACAAAATCCTCTCTTCAGATTTCTCTCCAAGCATCTTCTCACCTGCAACCACTAACGATCTCTCTTTCGTAACTAGCAAAATCCTTCACATCCTTACATCTTTAGCTAATGTACTACTCCTTCTGACACTTTCTATGTTTAACTGGTTTACCGGTCATCTCGAGATGTACTTAAAGAGATCAATGAAATACTTCACACGCACGTTCCACACACTCATTAGGTATGGACACACAGAAAGAGATTTGAGCTACATAAACATTATAAAAGTTTGTAGCATCTTAAAGCCATTGCCAAGAACTCAAGTGGCCTCCAGTTTGTTGCCTGGCCTCTCCATTGCTCTGAGGCCAACACTGTTGCTCTGCGGCTACCTCCGTTGCTTTAAGGCCACCTCTTTAAGGCCACCTCTGTTTACATCTGCTGCATCTGGTCTCTGCACATCAATTCTAATGAAGTCCTGTTTGACATTGTCTGCCCACCGCATCCCAGGTCTCCCCCTCTTTCTGAGGCCTTTAGGTACACTGTTCATAACCCTATTCGCCAATCTATAATTATCCATACGGGCAACATGGCCAAACCAGCAGTCTCTCTCTGCACAATATGCTGCTTAAAGGAGGTTGCAGACTCCTTTGCCTAACCTCATCATTAGTTACAAAGTTGAACCACCTAATACCCAAGATACTGCGTAAGCATCTGGAATCAAAAGCATCTAGTTTCCTGTTATCTTGTTTACAAAGTGTCCAAGTTTCACTACCATAACAAACCCGAGAAAGAACCAAACTATTATACAGTCTAATTTTAGTCTTTAGGTGTATACGCCTATTTCTCCACACTCTCCATAGGTTCTTAAAAGTCCCGGCAGCAATACCTATTCGTCTGTTAATCTCATGCCGCACATCACCATTATCTGTTACCATAGCTCCCAAAACAATTAACTGAATGACAGTTTCAAAAAGCCACAAATTCTGCTAAAGTTTAAAACGCTGGATCACTTTATCCTTTCTTTCCCAGCTTTCAAACTGCTTACCAATCAGATTTCTTCTGTAGTTCTACACTTGAGAGGACCACTTAGGCTACTTCAACGCCATCTTCAGAATTCTGGCGTTAGGAATGTCGCCCATAGAGCATGCGCCGTCTTCTGTTGTTGCATTCTCTGAGAATGTGCGCCAAAGTCACTAATGTTCTTTTCTTGAATAATGCGCTTATCGCTTAATGACATTCTTATGGCGTAAATTAATTTCGTTTTCAGATAAGAAGAGGAAGGGATGAAGGAAAGAGGAGGGGGAGCGTCTAGATTTAATCTTCATCTCGGATAATTTTCACCATCCTATCAGAATATTTATGTCGTAAACGAGGGAATGAATCACAACTTCAGGTTTTCAGAGGTAACTCATTCGTTCTTATTTCCTTGCATGGTCGTTCAAAGGTTAATATCACCACTGTCAGCTTAGTCCGGTCTGAATGGCCCATCAAAAACCATCTCTCGTAATACAAGCTGTTAAAATTCACTGGAAGATTACGTTGGGTTGGGTCGTTTTACCTCTGAGCGGCACTTTTTTGCACACCATGGGCTAAATGGCCAGGTCACATGGACCCCGAAGCCTCAGAGAAGGTTGGGGGAGGGGACCCACTGGAGCAGCTGTTGGGAGACAGACGGTAGTCTCCCGTCAAGGCCATCCAGCGTGTTCTTTAACGTGCACAGGGTATGACTCTCCCATACACGGGACCACAGCTTAACGTCCCATCCGATGGACGACGGCCTTTCCAAGTCCTTCGGTGTCCCCTACTGACCGTGGGCAGGGCGGGGAATTTTGCGGAGATAAATCTCAACGCTGACCCAGCTGGGACTCGAACCTGGAAACTACAGATTGCGAGCCTGGCGCGATACCGACTGAGCCACCCCCGCCCCAGGAAGATTGCGCAGTCAGTGTTTGCATTTCAGACCAATATCCACACAATGCTTATTGCATTTTTTTTTTATCTGTTTTGTCCAGTATTCCGAAGTTGTTAAGGTCACAGTGAAGTTCAATATATGGAAAGCCAGATACGTAACCTGAAGTTCCAGGATCGAATATGTACCTTCGAGGAGCAGAGATTTTCCTCCACTTTTCAATTCCTATTCCCTATATGATCAAAGTGGCAAATATTTCGGCATACAAAATGATGTCATTCGTCCGATGATGTGCTGGGCTGAAACCTCATGTGCAAGAGTGCTTTATAATATACACTTCGAAAACCACACTGGATAAAATCTGACAATAAACTCTTATCTCTCCTTTTCATTTTTCTAGTGAATTCCCTATCCAAATGATGTCCTAAGTTTTCAGATCCTCGTAGTATTGCACAGGAAGCAGTTAGACAGCAGAACAGGATAGAGGGCAGTACCAGAGAGTTAATTAGGGCGGGGGTGGCTCAGTCGGTAGCGCGTCAGGCTCGTAATCTGTAGTTCCCAGGTTCGAGTCCCAGCTGGGTCAGCGTTGAGATTCATCTCCGCAAAATTCCCCGCCCTGCCCACGGTCAGTAGGGGACACCGATGGGCTTGGAAAGGCCGCCGTCCGTCGGATGGGACGTTAAGCCGTGGCACCGTGTGTGAGAGAGCCATACCCTGTCAACGTTAAAGAACACGCTGGATGGCCTTGACGGGAGGCTACCATCTGTCTTCCAACAGCTGTTCCAGTGGGTGCCCTCCCCCGACCTTCTCTGAGCCTTCGGGGTGCATGTGACCTGGCCATTTAGCCCATGGTGTGCAAAAAAGTGCCGCTCAGAGGTAAAACAACCCAACCTCGTAGTATAACATTTAGGAGGGCTGGGGGGGGGGGCGGTTGTCAGGGAAACGTCATCCCCATCCCCACCTTGGATAATATCAATAACAGATGAAAAAAATGGTACATCATTAAACCGAAGACAAAATAAGCATATGGCATTTTCTGGCGACAAAAACGTCTGATTGAAACAAATCTACAACTTGTTTTCCTAGATGTTTGTGGTGGAAACCATTTGCTCTTTAGTATGAGTTGCAAGGGGGGGGGGGGGGGGTTGGCTCAGTTGGTAGCGCGCCAGACTCGTAATATGCAGTTCCCAGGTTCGAGTATAATGGTTGGAGGTTAATGGAGGTAAGTCTCCATTAACCTCCAACCCATTGCTTTTCGTGAGAAAGGGGTCACCGTTGCACTTGGGAAAAACCGCCATCCGTGGGATGGAACATTAAGCCGTGGCCCCGTGTGCGGGAGAGCCATACCCTGTGCACATTAAAGAACACGCTGGATGGCCTTGACGGGAGGATACCATCCGTCTCCTAACAGCTGTCCAGCGGATCCCCTTCCCCAAAACTTCTCTGAGCCCTTGGAGTACTTGTGACCTGTCCATTTAGCCCATTGTGTACAAAAATGTGCCGCTGAGAAGTTGGGTTGTTTTACCTCTGAGCGGCACATTTTTGCACACCATGGGCTAAATGGCCAGGTCACATGGACCCCGAAGGCTCAGAGAAGGTTGGGGGAGGGGACCCACTGGAACAGCTGTTGGGAGACAGATGGTAGCCTCCCGTCAAAGCCATTCAGCGTGTTCTTTAAAGTGCACAGGGTATGGCTCTCCCGCACACGGGGCCACGGCTTAACGTCCCATCCGACGGACGGCGGCCTTTCCAAGCCCATCGGTGTCCCCTACTGACCGTGGGCAGGGCGGGGAATTTTGCGGAGATAAATCTCAACGCTGACCCAGCTGGGACTCGAACCTGGGAACTACAGATTACGAGCCTGGCGCGCTACCGACTGAGCCACCCCCGCCCCCCCGCTGAGAAGTGAAACATCCCACCCAGCGACATTTTAATGTGAGTTGAAAAAAGATTCGAGTGAAAGAAATAAAAAAAAATCAACCATTCTAGTAAAATGAAAACAAGTATTTCTGACGTATGAATTGACATCAAATGGCATTGCCCGGTGGCGTATATAGTTATAAATTAAAGGAAAAAAAAAACACTTCAAGGTCAGTGATGCACATCGGTAACAGCAGACGAAACTGAAACAAAGATCGGTTGCAAGGTATAGAATGAAATCGACAATTTACAAAGTAAAACAACTATCAAGCTGTTAAATCCACGATCGAAACTAACAGTAGTAGTTGGAAATAAAACAAGGATCCATTTTGAAGTGAATGATACAAATTGGCAGCAAGGGACATCAAGAGTATCCAAGAAATATTCAATCACTTTGGAAATATCGTTAACCACGTTCAAATCAAGTAAAAACAAAAACCGAATATTAATTACTTAATACGTATGTTGAAAACGTTTGAAAAAAAGTCAAAGCAACAACGGCAGTAAAGTCGCTCAAAAAATATCCGAACACTATAGTTAATTACAGAATTCAGAAAAAATATCCGGCAACGATTTTTTTTTAGAAATTAGTGATCTGGCAACCTTCGTGTACAGTACAGAAAGGTTGCCACATCACTAATTTCTAAAAAAAAATCGTTGTCAGATATTTTTCCTGAATTCTGTAATCAACCATAATGTTCGATACTTTTTTGAGCGACTGTAGGTGGTCATATTATTTTGATACTAGATCGTGTGGGCTCACTCACGGAAATATTGAGCGTGTGCAGTTACCGTTCACAGCAAACTGGAGCGTGTGCAGTAACTGCACGTGCTCCAGTTTGCTGTGAACGGTAACTGGAGCGTGTACAGTTGCTGTACACGCTCCAGATATTTTTCCTGAATTCTGTAATCACGTGACACGAAGGTTGCCAGATCACTAATTTCTAAAAAAATCGTTGCCACATATTTTTTTTGAATTCTGTAATCAACCATAGTGTTCGATACTTTTTTGAGCGACTGTAGGTGGTCATATTATTTTGATACTAGATCGTGTGGGCTCACTCACGGAAATATTGAGCGTGTGCAGTTACCGTTCACAGCAAACTGGAGCGTGTGCAGTAACTGCACGTGCTCCAGTTTGCTGTGAACGGTAACTGGAGCGTGTACAGTTGCTGTACACGCTCCAGATATTTTTCCTGAATTCTGTAATCACGTGACACGAAGGTTGCCAGATCACTAATTTCTAAAAAAATCGTTGCCACATATTTTTTTTGAATTCTGTAATCAACCATAGTGTTCGATACTTTTTTGAGCGACTGTAGGTGGTCATATTATTTTGATACTAGATCGTGTGGGCTCACTCACGGAAATATTGAGCGTGTGCAGTTACCGTTCACAGCAAACTGGAGCGTGTGCAGTAACTGCACGTGCTCCAGTTTGCTGTGAACGGTAACTGGAGCGTGTACAGTTGCTGTACACGCTCCAGATATTTTTCCTGAATTCTGTAATCACGTGACACGAAGGTTGCCAGATCACTAATTTCTAAAAAAATCGTTGCCACATATTTTTTTTGAATTCTGTAATCAACCATAGTGTTCGATACTTTTTTGAGCGACTGTAGGTGGTCATATTATTTTGATACTAGATCGTGTGGGCTCACTCACGGAAATATTGAGCGTGTGCAGTTACCGTTCACAGCAAACTGGAGCGTGTGCAGTAACTGCACGTGCTCCAGTTTGCTGTGAACGGTAAGTGGAGCGTGTGCAGTAACTGCACGTGCTCCAGTTTGCTGTGAACGGTAAGTGGAGCGTGTATAGTTGCTGTACACGCTCCAGATATTTTTCCTGAATTCTGTAATCACGTGACACGAAGGTTGCCAGATCACTAATTTCTAAAAAAATCGTTGCCACATATTTTTTTTTGAATTCTGTAATCAACCATAGTGTTCGATACTTTTTTGAGCGACTGTAGGTGGTCATATTATTTTGATACTAGATCGTGTGGGCTCACTCACGGAAATATTGAGCGTGTGCAGTTACCGTTCACAGCAAACTGGAGCGTTGTACACGCTCCAGTTGCTGTACACGCTCCAGATATTTTTTCTGACTTCTGTAATCAACCATAGTGTTCGGATACTTTTTTGAGCGACTGTACATAAGGATATTTCTTCCTCATCTGAAACGAAAATCATCAGGCAATTTTTTCCAATAGTCCACTTAATCGGGGTCAGTATGTTTTAGACACCTAAGGTTATGGCATCAATTCTCATGGAACAAAAGAACGCGAGATCGCATGGAAGGCCCTTTGTCCTCTCTCTACTCGCTCCCTCCATCACAAAAACATCTCTTTAGTTCTCCTCTAAGAGCAAAATGTTCCTGTTATAAACGCTGCCGATAGGATTTCGGAGGCTTCAGGATTGTTCTTCTTCACCTTTGTTCTTTTGGTTCCCCTGTTCCTCTCTTTCGGCACGTGAGGGGATGGAGAACAGAAATGGGCGGAATTAAGGAGCAGCGGAGAGACATCGCCAAGTGGACGAATGGGAAATGAAAGGGAGAGAAAGCTTCTTCCGCTCGTCAACTTCATCACCAATAAATCCAGCAAAAACTGCGCGTGGGCTCAAGCCAAACGGTTTGGGAGCATTTTGCAGCTTCTGATGGGGACATTGAGGTTCGCGCTCTAAAGAATGTCGATTCTGAGACTGGAATCGTTTGATTTTTTTTTTTTATTATTTTTGCTTTTCATTTTTTTCTTCGTATATTTGGTAACTTATTCTTTTTATTTCCTCCATTTTTATTTTTCATTTTCTTCGCGTATTTCTTTTCCTAACTTTTGTTGACTTCAGTTAGAAGAACAGCGGCACTTTTTTTTGTTTTCCAGTTCAGCTTTCTGACACTCTGTAGGTGAATAGAATTCGGATCAAGATGAGTTACGAACAAAAAATGTTTGGGTAGGATGAGTTGCAGACGAAAAGAGCTCGAGCCGGTGAGGTGCGAACAAAAAGAGCTCGAGGCAGGATGAGTTGAGGACAAAAATATATCGAGGTAGGATGAGTTGAGGACAAAAATATATCGAGGTAGGATGAGTTGAGGACAAAAATATATCGAGGTAGGATGAGTTGAGGACAGAAAGAGATCGAGGTAGGATGGGTTGCGGACAGAAAGATCGAGGTAGTATGGGTTGCGGACAGAAAGAGATCGAGGTAGGATGAGTTGAGGACAGAAAGAGATCGAGGTAGGATGAGTTGAGGACAGAAAGAGATCGAGGTAGGATGGGTTGCGGACAGAAAGAGATCGAGGTAGGATGGGTTGCGGACAGAAAGAGATCGAGGTAGGATGGGTTGCGGACAGAAAGATCGAGGTAGTATGGGTTGCGGACAGAAAGAGATCGAGGTAGTATGGGTTGCGGACAGAAAGATCGAGGTAGTATGGGTTGCGGACAGAAAGAGATCGAGGTAGGATGAGTTGAGGATAGAAAGAGATCGAGGTAGGATGAGTTGAGGACAGAAAGAGATCGAGGTAGGATGGGTTGCGGACAGAAAGAGATCGAGGTAGGATGGGTTGCGGACAGAAAGAGATCGAGGTAGGATGGGTTGCGGACAGAAAGAGATCGAGGTAGGATGGGTTGCGGACAGAAAGAGATCGAGGTAGAATGGGTTGCAGACAGAAAGAGATCGAGGTAGGATGCATTGCGGACAAGAAAGAGATCACGACAACATGTGTTACGGTCAAAAAGAGATCAGGACAGGATGAGTGCGGACAAAACGAGATCAATAGAGGATGAGTTGTGGACTAAAAAAAATTGAGGCGGGATGAGTTGCTGACCAAAGAGTTTGAGGCAGGATGTATTGCTGACAAGAGTTCGAGTCAGGACGATTTGTGAGCGATTAGGATTACTTGTGACCGAAATAGATTTTGGACCAGAATGACCAGCGGGTGAATGGAATTGGGGTGAAGTGAATTGTGATCAAATCTAATTCGGGTAAGGATGAGTTTCATATTGATACAGTCTGAGGTCAAAATGAGTTTGAGGATGAATTGATTTTATGGTAGGGTGAGTTTGCGCATTGACGAATACCTAGGTCTGAATGATCTGCAATTGAGTCGGATTAGGATCGAGATCGGTTTGTGGGTTAATCGAATCCTGATCAAAATGAGTTGCAATTGAAACGAATTCGTGATAAAATTAGCTGAGAACGAATGGAATTAGTGACAGGATTTAGTTTCGGGTGAATGGGATTCTGGCCATGATCTTTTGGGAGTGAAATGAATTAGAATGAGTTGTGAATGAATGAAATGAATAAGAATGAGTTGTGAATGAGTGAAATGAATTAGAATTAGTTGTGAATGAATGAAATGAATTAGAATGAGTTGTGAATGAATGAAATGAATTAGAATGAGTTGTGAATGAGTGAAATGAATTAGAATGAGTTGTGAATGAGTGACATGAATTAGAATGAGTTGTGAATGAGTGAAATGAATTAGAATGAGTTGTGAATGAATGAATTAGAATGAGTTGTGAATGAATGAAATGAATTAGAATGAGTTGTGAATGAGTGACATGAATTAGAATTAGTTGTGAATGAATGAAATGAATTAGAATGAGTTGTGAATGAATGAATTAGAATGAGTTGTGAATGAATGAAATGAATTAGAATGAGTTGTGAATGAGTGACATGAATTAGAATGAGTTGTGAATGAGTGAAATGAATTAGAATGAGTTGTGAATGAATGAAATGAATTAGAATGAGTTGTGAATGAATGAAATTCGGGTGAGGATAAGTCGTGCATGAATCGGATTCGCATAGGGTGAAATGAAATCGAATTTTGGTTAGGATACAATGGTGGACATTCAAATTTGAGAAATGGAACACTTTCCAGCCCCATTTCCCAATTTTTTTCTTGCACTTTAGAAATATTTTTTTTTCTCCCAATTAGCTCAATCTCCAGGTCACAAAGGTTTAGAACAGACGTGTGTAACCCATCTCTCAGGTGCACGGCGGGGCTTACTGATGCCTCTTTCATCGATGTTTACAAACATAGTCAAAACATAAAATTCTATCTATTATTACTGACTAAGTTATATTTGGCGCTAAAAACACTAAAGATATTTTTGCAACCAGTGCAAATAAAAACATTTTACATTATACATTAAAACAGCATGTTTTATAATTCACATTTCTGTAGAAAAGTTTAAATGACACTCAAAATAATAATTTTTGTTTAAAATATTTTTGTATCACAGATGATATTCGCTGGAATAAATATCAAAACTGCAAAAATTTTAATTTCCATTATAATGAAGGGATCTAAGCAAATATTAGGTGCTCTCCAAGTCTGTCTTTGGACCACTTGGAACTCTCTTTCAAAATGGTTTTTGACCATAATTACGAAATGGAAAGGAGATCAATGTTCATATTTTAAGTAACACATTAGTATTATCCCAGGTTCGAGTTCCAGCTGGGTCAGCGTTGAGATTTATCTCCGCAAAATTCCCCGCCCTGCCCACTGTCAGTAGGGGACACCGATGGGCTTGGAAAGGCCGCCGTCCGTCGGATGGGACGTCAAGCCGTGGCCCCGTGTGCGGGAGAGCCATACCCTGTGCACGTTAAAGAACACGCTGGATGGCCTTGACGGGAGGCTACCATCTGTCTCCCAACAGCTGTTCCAGTGGGTCCCCTCCCCCAACCTTCTCTGAGCCTTCGGGGTCCATGTGACCTGGCCATTTAGCCCATGGTGTGCAAAAAAGTGCCGCTCACATGTAAAACAACCCAACCCATTAGTATTATTTTAATATATGATATTTATCAAAGGAACAAGGGCACAATATTTCGAGAGTGAGAGGGATAATTTTAAAATAAATAGTTATTTATCAGTATAATTGTATGCTATGTTTTCACGCCTCAAAAACATTATATATTTTAAAAATTACTGCATTTATATTACAATGTGGATTTTAGTGTACAAAAAACATAAATTTAACTTTGCAAAGGTTCACTTATTAATGCGTTTCAATCTGGAAAAATTGAAAGTTTACTAAAATTAAAACTCTCTCTAATTCAAAGTTTAAAAATGTAACAAATAATTAAATATATTTTGTCTATCTGACTTTTATTTTTAAGACTTTTTCAACATCGTTAAGTTTAAAATCGGTGTCCCCGCCTTGCCTACGGTCAGTAGGGGACACCGATGGGCTTCGAAAATTCTGCTGTCCAACGGACGAAACATTATCGTGGCGCCGTGTGCGGGAGAGCCATACCCTGTGTACGCGAAAGAACACGCTGGATGGCCTTGACGGGAGACTAACATCTGTCTCCCAACAGCTGTTCCAGTGGGTCCCCTCTCCCAACCTTCTCTGAGCCTTCGGGGTTCTTGTGACCTTGTCATTTAGTCCATTGCGTGCAAAAAAGTGCCACTCAGAGGTAAAACAACCCAACGTTAAAGAACATGCTGGATGGCCTTGACGGGAGACTACCATCTGTCTCCCAACAGCTGTTCCAGTGGGTCCCCTCTCCCAACCTTCTCTGAGCCTTCGGGGTTCTTGTGACCTTGTCATTTAGTCCATTGCGTGCAAAAAAGTGCCACTCAGAGGTAAAACAACCCAACGTTAAAGAACATGCTGGATGGCCTTAACGGGATGCTACCATCTGTCTCCCAACAGCTGTTCCAGTGGGTCCCCTCCCCCAACCTTCTCTGAGCCTTCGGGGTGTAGTGCCGCTCAGAGGTAAAACAACCCGACTTAAGTTTAGAATGTTCATAATATTTTTAACCGTGGACTCTATTTGCTACCCCTGATACACAGAATATTTTATTTGAAGATCAAAATAATATTAGTTGTCTCGAGGATTAGTAATTAATGTGTTGGAGCAAATAGATCAAGATTCAAGTCCTGGAAATAAAGAAAGAATGTTTCCTACCTAGAGTTTTCGTCTTCTCTGTGAAGCATTATACTGTCAGAACTCCATAGAAAATGGACTGCCAGAAAGTAAAATTCATTTGTGAAAGCAACATTAAGATGAATCGTCGAAAACCAAGATAAACAATTGCTAATGGGCAGAAGCCAGATTTCTTTAAGTGTCTGCATCTTCAAACGCAGAGAAAATGAAGGAACGAAAGTACAGAATTTAAGAAAAGTTGGAAAGACTGAAGAACAGAAACAGAACGAAAGTATGTTTCATAAAACAATGAAAAAATAGCCGCCACAATCGATACAGAAATGTTGCAATAAATCCTCTGAAAAAGGTTAGTTAATCCCATTTGAAATTTTTTCACAAAGTGATATATTGTAGTCGATAAAGAGAATTTGTTCCCAACGTCAGACTTCGAAGACGTTGGCAACTTTTCAGTAAGATGAATGTTAATAATTAACATTTAAACATAAGCAACAGGAGATCATTAATCTTCATATACGATGCTGGCCTGCATTTGGAGAAAACTTTAATTACGTTGCCAAGTTCGTTTTTATTAACAATTTTGAAGCAGTCTCTTTTTTTTAATCAACAGAGAAGTTTCTTTTTTTGCAGCGCTGTTTCCTTCTTTTTTTTACCTTTTTTTATTTTTGTTTTATGTGAATCGCCAGATGTTAATTAAAGAAATCTTTGAAAATAAATGTAAAGAAATCGAAAGTTTTTTTTTAAGTGTAAATGCCTAAAAAAAGATGTTTGTTTAAATTTCTCATTACTCTAAAGAGCTTCTCTGTTGAGAAAAACATTTTTATTAGTAAAAGTAAGCAGAGGGTGCGTAATGAAAGTACCTATGCGTGCATATACATATTTATATAACGAATTATTGAAATAAATGTTACTAATATTATTAGCAAACGTGCTAGTCTAAGGATTTGGGTTGTTTTACCTCTGAGCGGCACTTTTTTGCACACCATGGGCTAAATGGCCAGGTCACATGGACCCCGAAGGCTCAGAGAAGGTTGGGGAAGGGGACCCACTGGAACAGCTGTTGGGAGACAGATGGTAGCCTCCCGTCAAGGCCATCCAGCGTGTTCTTTAACTTTGGGTTGTTTTACCTCTGAGCGGCACTTTTTTGCACACCATGGGCTAAATGGCCAGGTCACATGGACCCCGAAGGCTCAGAGAAGGTTGGGGAAGGGGACCCACTGGAACAGCTGTTGGGAGACAGATGGTAGCCTCCCGTCAAGGCCATCCAGCGTGTTCTTTAACTTTGGGTTGTTTTACCTCTGAGCGGCACTTTTTTGCACACCATGGGCTAAATGGCCAGGTCACATGGACCCCGAAGGCTCAGAGAAGGTTGGGGGAGGGGACCCACTGGAACAGCTGTTGGGAGACAGATGGTAGCCTCCCGTCAAGGCCATCCAGCGTGTTCTTTAACGTTGGGTTGTTTTACCTCTGAGCGGCACTTTTTTGCACACCATGGGCTAAATGGCCAGGTCACATGGACCCCGAAGGCTCAGAGAAGGTTGGGGGAGGGGACCCACTGGAACAGCTGTTGGGAGACAGATGGTAGCCTCCCGTCAAGGCCATCCAGCGTGTTCTTTAACGTGCACAGGGTATGGCTCTCTCCCGCACACGGGGCCACGGCTTAACGTCCCATCCGACGGACGACGGCCTTTCCAAGCCCATCGGTGTCCCCTACTAACCGTGGCAAGGCGGAGAATTTTGCGGAGAAAAATCTCAACGCTGACTTAGCTGGGACTCGAACCTGGGAACTACAGATTACGAGCTTGGCGCGCTACCGACTGAACCACCCCCGCCCCACTAGTCTAAGGAAAAACTGAATTATATCTTTTAGTCTGCTTATTTGTTTTTCTGTGATAACGAGTGGAACAAAAAGCAGATTCAGTTGACCTGAAATTCGATACAACCTTTGGGGGTCCCTCAAAGGTTTATCGAAGTTTTTGGCTTTAGAGGCCAAAATATATTCAATTTCGGATAAAACGCCCAACGGTCGTTTCCAAACCAAAGGACAACAAATATTAAAATTAAAGCGGAGTAGAATTGAAATTGCCTTCGATTTTACTTTATTAATATTATGAAACTTGTTAACATCACCATTCATTTAAATAGGATGGAACTGGGAAAATTTATAAGGGGGTGCGATGAGGGGAACATGCTCTTAGATTAATGTAATGGAACTTTTATTTATTTATTTATTTATTTATTTATTATTTGTGGGGTGGGGGTGGCTTAGTCGGTAGCGCGCCAGGCTCGTAATCTGTAGTTCCCAGGTTCGAGTCCCAGCTGGGTCAGCGTTGAGATTTATCTCCGCAAAATTCCCCGCCCTGCCCACGGTCAGTAGGGGACACCGATGGGCTTGGAAAGGCCGCCGTCCTTCGGATGGGACGTTAAGCCGTGGCCCCGTGTGCGGGAGAGCCATACCCTGTGCACGTTAAAGAACACGCTGGATGGCCTTGACGGGAGACTACCATCTGTCTCCCAACAGCTGTTCCAGTGGATCCCCTCCCACAACCTTCTCTGAGCCTTCGGGGTCCATGTGACCTGGCCATTTAGCCCATGGTGTGCAAAAAAAGTGCCGCTCAGAGGTAAAACCAACCAACCAAAGGTGCAACTGATAATCAATATTATTCAATATATAAGCAATATTTTTGAATCGTCCTGAGAAGGAGAAACGAAATTTTTAAATCCCACTGATATGCAGAATTTAAGGATCTGTTTTAAAATGCTCATTAATAGTTACACAAATTATTAAAATTGTTTTCTCCTTAAAGTTAATTGAGGTCTAGTTTCAAATTTGGACTGACGTGTTTAACTGATGCAGTTATGAATATTTTATTAAATTTATTCCCAAGCATACCAAAAAAAATTGTTTACAACCTACTATTCATTAGTGTTTAAGGAAATATGCTTGTTTTGTTTTTTTTTCACTGAACACAGAGATGTTTAGCTTTCTTGACTAGACTCAAACATCGCTTTTGACTCTTCGTATTTAACAATGCCTTTGAATGTCATTTCGTATACACAAGGGATCAATGTTATTATCACTTTCCTAAAGGTTGCGTTACACAGAGAAGCGTTCACGTAAAGTACTTAGAGAACAGATATTCATAGATGTCATAAGCATTGTGTAAGTTTATTTGCTTTTTTAATCTCCGCACAATACATGCCTTTTAGAACAAAGGATATATTACTCTTTTCCGAAACAAACAATGCTAGAAGCTAAAACAACTCTCATATTAAATACATTTTAGTAAAAGCGATACACATGAAAAGGAAAATTGTCTTTGCACAAAATTTCTCAATTACTAGGAAGCATAAACACTTGCATAACCCGAAGACAAATATTATTCCGAGATTATTCCCACGTGTAGTGAATGAAATGAACTTTTAAAAACACCTTTCGCACAGCACAGAGAACGTCTCCTCATTCAGCGGACACTCATTAATTAATACATAGCAGTAATCCCACAAGTCTTTGCCAGATTAACATGTAATTAACTTCCGCATCAGTTATCACACGATGGTTTTGTTTTCTTTTTTTTATTTCTTTGTTTGTTTTCAGTACCGAAAACAAAAGCGATTTAAAATTCTCGGGGAGGCTGTCTAAGTAACATTTGCGTCAACACAAGCTGCGATTTCCCCCCCCCCCTATGCACGAGGGAAGATTAGTCTCACGGAGTGTCGTGCTTTCTGAGTTACAAAGCCTTCTTGATGTATGAATATCCTTTGCTCTCAGGTGAACACATCGCTAACCTTACGCCCATACCTCCTCCTACTTGATTCTAGATACTGATGCAAGATGACGGATTTGTAAGCCTTTACATTTCGGGTTGGGTTGGGTTGTTTTACCTCTGAGCGGCACTTTTTTGCACACCATGGGCTAAATGGCCATGTTACATGGACCCCGAAGGCTCTGAGAAGGTTGGGGGAGGGGGCCCACTGGAACAGCTGTTGGGAGACAGATGGTAGCCTCCCGTCTAGGCCATCCAGCATGTTCTTTAACATGCACAGGTTATGGCTCTCCCGCACACGGGGTCACGACTTAACGTCCCATCCAACGGAAGGAGGCCTTTCGAAACCCATCGGTATCCCCTACTGACCGTGGGCAGGGCGGGGAGTTTTGCGGAGATAAATCTCAACGCTGACCCAGCTGGGACTCGAACACTCTCATTATCGTATATGATAGTGAGGATAATGACGATGATAATAGTTTCATTATGGGTTCCTCCCCCGGCGTTGCCGATTTCTTTCGTAACGAAGAAGAGGCAGCAACAGTTCAATTTTATCTGCCGCAGAGAGAGTTGAGTTTTTTTTTTCCAATCGAACGGAACACATCGAAGGAAGACCGATGCCTTGTTTTCTCTCTGTTTTCTCCACATTTCATTTTCTTTTTTTTGCTGTTAAACTATCAACCATAACGGAAAGACGATCCTTTTGAAGACGCAGCCTGGTATTGACAGCAAGTCACAATGGCGGCCTTACTTCATTAACCGAGATGCTTTGCGAATTTTCCGGTTATAAATCAAAAGGATCGATGATTCGCTTGCAGCTGTTGGGACGCAATTTGTCATCTGACTAGCTTCGAATTTTCCAAAATAAGATGCGATAATCACCTGTTAAAATCTCGATTCATTTTTCTGTCTCTTCCGCCTGAAACGAGATTTAAAAGGTGCCTGGACATATCGATAAAACAATTTTGCCCTCTGAGCGCCAAATCTGCGGGTCGCTTACTGGGTGATAAATCGACTACTAACATCGATCATTTTCAACTTTTATTTTTCCCCCTATCCGATGGGGCTGGAGTGGCTCAGTCGGTAGCGCGCCAGGCTCGTAATCTGTAGTTCCCAGGTTCGAGTCCCAGCTGGGTCAGCGTTGAGATTTATCTCCGGAAAATTTCCCCGCCCTGCCCACGGTCAGTAGGGGACACCGATGGGCTTGAAAAGACCGCCGTCCGTCGGATGGGACGTTAAGCCGTGGCCCCGTGTGCGGGAGAGCCATACCATACCCTATGCACGTTAAAGAACACGCTGGATGGCCTTGACGGGAGGCTACCATCTGTCTCCCAACAGCTGTTCCAGTGAGTCCCCTCCCCCAACCTTCTCTGAGCCTTCGGGGTCCTTGTGGCCTGGCCATTTAGCCCATGGTGTGCAAAAAAGTGCCGCTCAGAGGTAAAACAATCCAATCCAATTCCCTATCCGATTATATGTCACAAATAATAGTGATAGCAATGACGAAGGATGTTAGCGTCGTTAACCGTCATCGGGTTTGTTGTTATAAGAAATGATTTCCTTCTTCTAAAGTGGAAAAATAAGATTTATATATAAATTACCCTTGAAGCAGCTGTTTGCCACAGAGGTCTGACAAAATCCTGTCAATATAATACCCCATAGAGAAGAAATTTTGTGATCAATAAACACATTATCACTCGGCCACGGAGCTGCCTAAGCTGATAGCACTCATACATTCAACCAGAGGGGCGGGGTTGGCCCAGTCGGTAGCGCGCCAGGCTCGTAATCTGCAATTCCCAGGTTCGAGTCCCAGCTGGGTCAGCGTTGAGACTTATCTCCGCAAACCTCCCCCACCCTACCACGGTCAGTAGGGGACACCGATGTGCTTGGAAAGGCCGCCGTCCGTTGGATGGGACGTTAAACCATGGCTCCGTATACGGGAGAGACATACACTGTGCACTTTAAAGAACACGCTGGATGGCCATGACGCGAGGCTACCATCTGTCTCCCAACAATAGTTCCAGTGGGTCCCTCAACCTTCTCTGAGCCCTCGGGATCCTTGTGACCTGGCCATTTAGTCAATTGTGTGCAAAAAAAGTGCATCTCAGAGGTAAAACAACTCTGGAATATTTTATCCAATCTCTAACGTTGTTTGCATTGTGAGAATATCTCTAAACCAGGTCTGAGCAAACGTTTCAGCTTAAAAGTCGCATAGAAAGTTGAAATTTAATAGCAACAGCCAAAGAATTATATAATCAATAACTTATGTGTAACGGAAGCAAAAATAAAAACCTAAAGTAAAACATAAAAAATATAATTTTATTAAAATTAATTATTCGAATGAAAATTCGCTTCCCAGAAGTTAGTCCTCTTCTTCTTTATAAGTTCTTTTTCTCTTTCGCAAATTTAATTTATTTGTCATAAGTAGCCGTCATAAAAAGAGGTGGCCGGCCGTTGTTAGCCTAGGTGTGCTTTAAACAAATAACGTAATATTTTCTTTTTTGTAAGTTTACAATATTTTGATCTTTTGATGTAGAGGTAGGCCATATTTATTTTATTGGGATTTACTATCATTAATGAAATTTCGTTTTATTAGTAAGAGAACTCACCTCGATTTTTTTTCGGCCCCCCCCCCGGTAAAACTTACTTACTTAACTCTCCCCGGTTAAGATTTAGTCTTTCATTTTTCCCTCCTGACGCTACGCCACTGCCGTCGTAAATAAACATCATATTCTAAAACGACGATAAAAAATAACTTTTGTTAAGTAAAATTTTTTCTCTTGTGTATAGGCAATTTTTTTTATATGTATATGATCAGTGGATGAGGACAGACACTTCTTATGAGAAGGCTAGATAAAAAAAAGTTAGAAAAATTAATCAAATTTGGAATTGCCAACTGCCGAAAGAGGTCGCTATTCCCTAAAGAGAACTAAACGTATTAAAAGTACTTCTGTGAAATAAGGAAAAGTTCAACAATCACATTCAAGATGCTGCACATATGAAGACTGGTGAAGGTGAGTTCTTGAAAATGTTGATGATTGAAAAATCTCCTCTCTCTCCCGGAACACTCTTTAATTTGCGCGAAAATTGCATTGCTAAGCATCGGCTACTAACGGTGTCGTTGGCGGAGGACTCTTCTTTAAGTCTGGAAGCGCTAGGAGGAAGAGGCACTTCCCAAACAGGTGCTGGAGATGGTCTCCGTTGTCCATGATAAGAAGTGATGAGAAGCAATGCGGCATGGATGTCAGAAACAGACGAAATGATGAGAGGAAGGGAAAAATCCGCAACAGAGTCATTAAACTTTTGTCATCAGTTCTTCAAAATAATGAAGTCTGAAACTCCGACAAAGTAATGATAAAAAGTTAGGTATGATGCCGAGGATATTGTCTATTTGGAAGAGAAAAAAAATGGTTATTTAAGGAAGATTTTTTTTTCATCTAGGAAGCGACAATCTTGACAATTGCTAAATATAAGATCTTAAGATCCTAAAGCTGGATGCGGGAAGAATATCCGCTTAAATTCTACCATTGAGGCCATACAGCGTTTTGTTTAAGGTACACAGAGTATGACTCTCTTGCACATGGGACTAAAGTTTAATATCCCAACCGACGGATGGCTACTTTCTATCCAATCATCTTTCCCACCGAAGTCAGAGTGAGGATTAGTGGAGAAAATCCCAATACAGGCGCAGTGGGGATATCCGATTACGTCTGGTGAAGTTTGCTAAACACCTTTGAAACGACTTCTTTCATTCTGAGGATTCAATTTAAACGTCCACTCATACAGAATATCATTTTCCACCGCATCGAGCGAATTTATTTCACTCCACATAATGTATCTGTTTCAACCATACAGTGGATTCATTCCATCCATCCGCTGTATCCATTCCACACATCTACTGATATATTCATACTATCCCATATACTGTAGTGTATCCATTCCACCCCATTCAACGTATCCACTATGCCCCATAGAGTGTAATTCATTCCAACATATACTAGTGTATCCATTCCACCCCATTCAACGTATCCACTATGCCCCATAGAGTGTAATTCATTCCAACATATACTAGTGTATCCATTCAACCTTATCCAGTGTATCTATTCCACCTCATTCAATGCATCCATTACACCTTATCAAGTGTATCCATTATACTCCATAGATTGTAATTCATTCCATCCATCCACTAGTGTATCCATTATATATTCATACTATCCCATATACTGTAGTGTATCCATTCCACCCCATTCAGCGTATCCACTACGCCCCATAGAGTGTAATTCATTCCAACATATACTAGTGTATCCATTCAACCTTATCCAGTGTATCTATTCCACCTCATTCAATGCATCCATTACACCTTATCAAGTGTATCCATTATACTCCATAGATTGTAATTCATTTGATCCATCCACTAGTGTATCCATTCCACCCCATCCAATGCATCCATTACACCTTATCCAGTGTATCCATTATACTAGTGTATCCATTCCACGTTATTGCATTCATTCCACCATCCACTGATGTATTCATTCTACCCGATATATGCATCCATTTCATTCCACATAATATATGCATTCCATCCATCCCACATAGTATATGCATCCATTTCATTCCACATAATATATGCATTCCATCCATCCCACATAGTATATGCATCCCATCCATCCAGTGAATCCACCCCATCTAAGTATCCATTCACCACATCTGCCGTATCCATTACATCCCATCTAGGTATCCATTCACCACATCTGCTGTATCCATTACATCCCATACAGTTTATCTATTACAACCCATATATGATATTCATTCCGCCCATCCAGTGAAGTATTCATCCCACCCATTCACTGATGTATTCATTCCACTCCATCTACAGCAGAGACAAAAAATCTTCCTTAAATAACCATTTTTTTTCTCTTCCAAATAGGCAATATCCTCGGCATCATACCTAACTTTTTATCATTACTTTGTCGGAGTTTCAGACTTCATTATTTTGAAGAACTGATGACTAAAGTTTAATGACTCTGTTGCGGATTTTTCCCTTCCTCTCATCATTTCGTCTGTTTCTGACATCCATGCCGCATTGCTGCTCATCACTTCTTATCATGGACAACGGAGACCATCTCCAGCACCTGTTTGGGAAGTGCCTCTTCCTCCTAGCGCTTCCAGACTTATTTGTCCTACCGCCCCCTTTTCAGAAAAAAAATTAATCAGCATCCCCCCCCTGGAAATCTACCTTCTTTAAGCGAACAAACAGAAAGATGCAGTGAGAAATTTGCGTCCTTTTATGTATCTATATTTCTACCTACGTCCTACAACATAATAAAGAAAGATGTTGTTGTAAATAAGACACCTTGAAATTATAAAATTATTTATTAAAATCAACCATAGTAACATTCGCATTACACAGAAAATTAAGATAACGAACGATAATTTTATGTGTTTATTTGGAAAATAATCACTACGACTTTAACTCTATGTTACACAACAGATGAAACATGTACGAACGGTTTTTCAAATTTTCTTATCTTCCCTTCTTTCTTTATGCTTCCACCGCCCCCCCCCCAATTGCACCCGAGGCTACTACCGACCCCCTGGATCGTTCCAGCGCCCCCCCCCCCAGGAGGGCAGTATCTTTCACTTTGGGAAACAATGATCTATAGTACCCATTATACCCATTCACTGATGCATTCATTCCACTCCATCTAGAGTATCCATCCTGCCCATTCGCTGATGTATTCATTCCATCCCATTCAGTGCATCCATTCCACCCATCCAGTGTATGCATCCTACCCCTCCAGTGTATCCATTCGACTTATCCAATGAGCTGCAAATCCCACCCATCTGATGAATCCACTCTACGCATCAGTTTATTCACCCTTCATCAACAATAGCAATAGAATCTCTGAATGAGTCTGAGTAACTCAAGCGAATTTTACACAGGAATATTCAAATAGAGATATGATGATGATGATCTAGGTTTTATCGATTGTTAAATTTCGGTCCAACATAATTTGCATTCCGTTTTGCAATTTCTTAGAAATGCGCGATATTGTTTTTTATTCTCTTTTAAAGAAGTCCTTCTCTCTAGCATATAAATTCAAATCGGCGTGAACGAATTTAGTTTTTTATATTAGTACATCAAATAATAAGTGAATCCTTTTTTGGACGTTAATTCTCTTTTGTGATTTTTGTTCGTTTGTTTCCGAGAGGGAATAAAAACTAAAAAGTGTTGCCATGGCAACAGCGGGGCTATCGATCAACTTCGATTTTTGTTTCCCGATTCGTGAATGCATTCGTGACACATTTCGTCACATTACACAGATTTTTTTCATCTTTACAACTTTTTCAAGATTTCAAAGCTCAGTCTTTTACTGGGTTGTATAATCAATACATAATAACCAAACACACGCAAAAACAAATTTTGAAGAAAGAAATCTATGCAGTATTATTTTTTCAATGGAAAAAAATTGTGTTTTTTTACTTTGAAAGCAGAAAGTAAAAAATGAATAATTTTTCGGCAGTCATAACAAAAAACTTGGAAGATCATAACGATAACCGTAAATCATAAAAACGTAGAACATTTAGAAACAATTTTCTTAAACATTACTTTCTTACACTATATATAAATTTTCTTTAAAAAAATAACTTATAGAACTACTTTTTCAGTGAGAAAAGAGCCACGTCATGAAATTAATATAAAAAAATAAATAAATACCCCCTCAAGCAGGTGCTTGCCACAGAGGTCTGACAGGAGCCTGTCAGTTTATATGCCATAGTAGAAGGTCTGTGAGGATGGTGGGACCTCAGCAGAAAAACGACACATACATCCATGCGTTACCCGGGGCTCGAACCCAGGTCCCTTAGATCAGTAGCCAAGCGCGCTAACCACTCGGCTATGTACAGAAAAAAAATTACCCACTCTGTTTAAAACACCTCCACGGAATAATTGTTTTACTTTGAATATCAAAATCGAAAATTTAGTGTTTTTGAAAACTCCAATGTAGAAGTAAACACCATTTTCGGAAAAATAAAAATAAATTCAAAGTGAGCGATGTTTAATAAAAAAAAATATTGTCACTTATAGTATATTGTTGAAACAGTACCAAACAGATTTTCCAATTCAGTTCTCTGTTTTACAAATCCATGTTTTATCTTTTTTTTTTGCCTTCCGTCAGCAGATCTCTTCCTGCTACACAGAATAAAAAATGTGACATTCTTGTCTTTCCTGTTTTCTTTTAAGGAGGGTTTAAGAGATTTTCTTCGCTGAAAAAACAAAAAAAAAAAGTTGATTCTCTGACGTTTCCAAGAATGAATAATCGTCTGAAGCACGCCTACGACGTTGTTGCATTAGCTGTTTCTGGCGTTGGTCAGACGGATTTACTTCCAGGAATAAAAAAGTGATTTAAACGAAAAAAACATTATAACAGTTGAAAAGGCAAAAGTTCCATGCATTGGTTCACATTGTATGAGTTGAGTTGTTTTACCTCTGAGCGGCACTTTTTTGTACACCATGGGCTAAATGGCCAGGTCACATGGACCCCGAAGGCTGAGAGCAGGTTGGGGGAGGGGACCCACTGGAATAGCTGTTGGGAGACAGATGGTAGCATCCCGTTAAGGCCATCCAGCATGTTCTTTGACGTTGGGTTGTTTTACCTCTGAGTGGCACTTTTTTTGCACAAAGTGAGTTAATTTGCCAGGTCACAAAGACTCCAAGGGCTCATAGAAGATTGGAGAAGGGGACTCAATGGATAGATGTTAGCAGACAAATGGTAGCTTCTTTGCAAGGCAGTCCAGCGAGTTTTTAACGTGCACAGAATATGTCTCTCCTTCCTGTCCCATCGGACGGACGGGGGCCTTTCCAAGCCCATGTGTCCAATTTTTGCACACCATGGGATAAATGGCCAGGTCACATGGACCCCGAAGGCTCAGAGAAGGTTGGGGGGAAAGATCCACTGGAACAGCTATTGGGAGACAGATGGTAACCTCCCGTCAAGGCCATCCAGCGTGTTCTTTAACGTGCACAGAGTATGGCTCTCCCACACACGGGGCCACCGCTTAACGTCCCATCCGACGGACGGCGGCCTTTCCAAGCCCATCGGTGTCCCTTACTGACCGTGGGCAGGGAGGGCAATTTTACGGAGATAAATCTCAACGCTGACCCAGCTGGGATTCGAACCTGGGAACTACAGATTACGAGCTTGGCGCGCTACCGACTGAGCCACCCCTAAGAGAAAAGTAACGACTGTTTAAATTTAAGGCTTTTTTTAGCTTCAGGCCCGGCCTCCCCCTCTGTAAGGCCCTGTATATATATATATATACATTGTATGTGTAATGTATCATTATTATTAACATGAATAGTCAATAATTAATATGCCTATATATACACAGTCGTATCAGAATAATATGTCCACCTACCATAGTATATGTATGGTAGGTGGTCATATTATTCTGATACGACTGTGTATATACCTAAATATGACATCAAACATATAAAAATATGTTGCCAGAATTTTACATTATATAGTGTTTTAATATAGCATCTTATATATACAGGGTGATTCAAAACTTATCGTTCAAATTTCGTGGGGAGGTAGGGAATACGTCAGGAAACCGATTTCACATAGGAAAGTATGTCGGCAAACGTCATCTACATGAACAAAATGGACAAGTAAAGTGAACACAAGGAAACAGTACAGTTAAGTGGTAACGAATGTGACTTTTATTCCAGATATTAAAGATGCATATCCACTAGCTCTTGATGCGTAAAACGATTCATCTTATCACTAGTAAGTCAGTTCGTACACTGATGACAGCGGGAGTGGTCGGGCGAACTGTACACTGGTTGGGTACACACAGCGCCCTCTACATACGCATGCGTACATTTGCGGACATACTTTCCTATGTGAAATCGGTTTCCTGACGTATTCCCTACCTCCCCACGAAATTTGAACGATAAGTTTTGAATCACCCTGTATATAAAAAAAATATGGCAGCGTGTATTGCCTGGATATTAGGAACATTCGAAGCTTCAAGAATCGATTCAGTTTTAAATCTCAATAAATAATTCAATGCGATTCGAGCCTGGGTTGGTGATTAGGTTGGAATCGGAGCCTTTCCGTTGGGTTGTTTTACCTCTGAGCGGCACTTTTTTTACACGCCATGGGTTAAATGGCCAGGCCACAAGGACCCCGAAGGCTCTGAGAAGGTTGGGGGAGGGGACCCACTGGAACAGCTGTTGGGAGACAGATGGTAGGCTCCCGTCAAGGCCATCCAGCGTGTTCTTTAACGTGCACAGGGTATGGCTCTCCCGCACACGGGGCCACGGCTTAACGTCCCATCCGACGGACGGCGGCCTTTCCAAGCCCATCGGTGTCCCCTACTGACCGTGGGCAGGGCGGGGAATTTTGCGGAGATAAATCTCAACGCTGACCCAGCTGGGACTCGAATCTGGGAACTACAGATTACGAGCCTGGCGCGCTACCGACTGAGCCACCCCCGCCCCGGAGCCTTTCCGTTTCGATAGATTAAATAAATAATTCAGCAGCTGGCAACCTGTTTTTAGTAATTAATTACCTTTCACTTCTCTGCTAGTGATTCTGAATTTACCTATCGTTGAAAACCAACTTAATGCAACAGTGCGAATCCCGTGTTACTACTAGAACAGAAAGTGGATTATCACCAATCGAAAATTCAGGATGTAAATGCTAACGATGGTATAACCTGCGTTTGGAAATTGGAATAACTTAACCTGGAAGTCGTCGTGCTTTTTTTTTGCAACACTGTAGCTACCGCTTTTAGCGCTTCTGAATAAAAAACCTAACTCCTTTAAAAGATTTTGCTCTAAACATTCATTCATTGGTTCAACAATTTTCATAATTGCAGACTTTATCGCATAAAAATGCGCAAAGACAGAAAAGCGTGGAGTTGGATTCAATCCATCGATATTAATTCTTATTTGTCCAGGAACCCCATTCAGAAACTTATGACCACAGAATGGAGTTCTGTTAAAAGGTACAGGCTCAGAAGAACATTCGATCATCTTTTCTGAGGAAACAATTTTTCATCTGTCAGGCCATGCGAGCCGTAACATCTTCAGGTATTGTTTTTTATACGAAAACTCACATTAGATACAAGAACATCCCTTCAATATCCTCTGGTAAGACCATCTGGTGTGGGATTCACTACGATCATATCATTGGTCCCTTTTTTCTCCTTTTAGAATAACATAAATTCTCACCACCTACTTTAACGTGACAAAAGGTGTGCTTACCCTTATCCGGTTTAGGGAAAAGCTATTTTGAATAGGATGGTGCCCCTGCACATTACGCACAATTGTTCTGGACAAGTTATATCAAAAACTACCTGGAAAATGGGTTGGGTTGTTTTACCTCTGAGCGGCACTTTTTTGCACACCATGGGCTAAATGGCCAGGTCACATGGACCCCGAAGGCTCAGAGAAGGTTGGGGGAGGGGACCCACTGGAACAAGCTGTTGGGAGACAGATGATAGGCTCCCGTCAAGGCCATCCAGCGTGTTCTTTAACGTGCACAGGGTATGGCTCTCCCGTACACGGGGCCACGGCTTAACGTCCCATCCGACGGACGGCGGCCTTTCCAAGCCCATCGGTGTCCCCTATTGACCGTGGGCAGGGCGGGGAATTTTGCGGAGATAAATCTCAACGCTGACCCAGCTGGGACTCGAACCTGGGAACTACAGATTACGAGCCTGGCGCGCTACCGACTGAGCCCCCCCCGCCCCCCTGGAAAATGGAATGGACAAAGAGGTCATACAAAAGCCTCACTCACTTGAATTGACACCTTTCGACATTTTTTTTTGTGGAGATACCTCAAATTCAGTATCTATCAAAATTTCCTTCACATTATTCAGGAATTGAATGACTCCATACGGCCTGAGATAGCCATAATCAATAAAGAAACGTTTTTAGTGCCAAAAGGAGCAATCTAAAGGGGCATACAAATAGGAACTCATATGTATCCATTTTCAACATTTTTGCTTTCTAATTATCATAACCTTTGGGCTTTATTAACTATTTACGTTTCTGTTCCATACAACATTTCACGTAATACCAACAACCAATGTTACGATTGCATGTGTTTTGCCAGTTGTCCAGTTTTTTTAATCGCACTGTGCTGTCAAAAGTAGTGTCACACACAGTTTCATTCGATTCGTGAGAAAATTGCCAATTCGCAGATTGCTATTTAATGCAGACTTAATATTACTTGAATATGGTATCCTATATTGTCTAGATAAGTTTTATTCTAGTTCCTGGATGTAGTATCCTATATTCCCTATATGTGGCATCCTATATTGCCGGGATGTGATGTCCAATATAGCCTGTATATGACATGACATCCTACATTGTCTTGATATGGCTTCCTCTAGTTCCTGGATATAACATTATATATTGTCTGGATATGGCTTTCTTTAGTTCCTAGATATAACATTATATATTGTCTGGATATGGCTTCCTCTAGTTCCTGGATATAACATTATATATTGTCTGGATATGGCTTCCTCTAGTTACTGGCTATGGCATTATATATTGCTTAGTCTGTCTGGATATGGCTTCCTCTAGTTCCTTGATATGACATTATATATTGTCTGGATATAATTTCCTCTAGTTCCTGGATATGACATTATATTGTCTGGATATGGCTTCCTCTAGTTCCTGGATATAACATTATATATTGTCTGGATATGGCTACTTCGTTTTGGTTATCCTATATTGTCTAGATAAGTTTATTCTAGTTCCTGGATGTACTTTAAAAAAGGCGAGTACTGTCGCCTTTTTTAAAGTAATCTACCTGTACTTTTTAAGAACTAGAGGAAGCCATATCCAGACAATATATTGTCTGGATATGGCTTCCTCTAGTTCCTGGATATGACATTATATATTGGTTGCATATGGCTTCCTCTAATTCCTGGATATGACATTATATATTGGTTGGATATGGCTTCCTCTAGTTCCTGGATATGACATTATATATTGTCTGGATATGGCTTCCTCTAGTTCCTGAATATGACATTATATATTGTCTGGATATGGCTTCCTCTAGTTCCTGGATATGACATTATATATTGTCTGGATATGGCTTCCTCTAGTTCCTGGATATGACATTATATATTGTCTGGATATGGCTTCCTCTAGTTCCTGGATATGACATTAAATATTTTCTAGATATGTCAACCTATATTGTTTCTGTATGCCATCTTATATTGCCAGAATATAACACCTCTAATACCCAAATATGGCATCCACATATTTTCCCTCTGAATATGAGACTCCTTTGTTTTCTGAATATCATATTTCTACGTATATTCTTGACATGGCGTCCTTTTCACTTTCACAGCATCCTCTCCATGAATAGATAAAATATCCTTCACTCCTTCGACTTAAAAATCAAATAAAAATAAAACATGATCGATTTGAAATCTTCTGATAGTTTTATTTGTTTTGAATCAAAAAAAATTGTCTCCACAAAGAAGTTTTCTTTCGTTGCCATATTCCCACTGTCGTCCTCAACCAAAACGAAAAAAAAAATCGACAAATATTTCTTTATTTTTTTTCTGCCTTATTTTTCTCTTGATTCCCGGAACGGAAGCGCAAACATCTAATATAAGATGCAAAACAGAGAGCATAACTCTTCGAAATTGAAAGAAAACATCCTTACTCCCTTCTCAGCTCCTAGACTTCACATTTCTTCTGATGCAATCGATTTCTGCTCTAACCTCCAGTAACACCAATGAAAAAAGTCTGTCGCCTTTTTTAAAGTACTCCTTAGAAGAAATCCCTTTGTCGGCAGAAAAAGGAAGAATAAAAAAAATCTCATAAACATCATTTGATTACAAGTGACTTCCCCAAGAAATAAAAATCCGCTTTTCATTTTCCTTCCGGTCTCGAAATGGGTTTCATTTAGTCGTCAAGGAAGAAGTGCTCCAGGAATGTAATTCCCACTAAGCGAAAGTTAACATCCTCGACTTCATGAGGGCCAACCGACACAGACTCACTGGGTATCAGATATCTACAGCTGGTTTTTGGATGCTCTGAAATGAATTCGAAATGATATCCACTCCATTTCGGGGTGATGTTTAAAAGGGGCCGAAGCGTTCGTGAATATTCCACTTCTCGGTGGATTTACTGGAAAAAATCGTACGGAGAAAAATTAATATGCCTGAAGCAAGCAAAATATAGAATATCTACGAAAAAGGGTTGGGAACAGTAATTTGGGTGGAAAGGAGAGACAGAATAGAGATGAACTGGAGATTTTGAAGCTATGTTCACTTCCATTTCGATCTCTTCAGGCAATCTTCTTCTTTATTTGTTAAATGTGGATGAAGGATAACACGTGATGTGTGAAGTGGAGTGTTCTGCCTATCTTCACCAAAGTGAGAACGGAACTCTGGGCAAAAGTTATTTATGAAAAAGTCAGAATGTTATAAGTCATTGCAACTTATCGTCAGGAATTATGAAATTCCAATTCACGGCGGATCGATTTCCAAAGTTTGTTTTTCTACCGTAACGATGTTTTCTTAAATATCGGCTGGGAAAACACAATTTGAAAAAATTTTATAACTAGTTATAAAGTTAAAATCCTGAACTTAAAATGCGTAGTTGAGTTTGAAGAAAAGAAGGTTTCTAGATTTCGTCTGAAGAAGTCGTGCGAGAACGAATCCAAACATTTTTATTATAGACTTCAATTATCATCAAGGAACGAGCAAGCGTGCTAATCTTCTGACTTCAGAATTCGATTTGGCAATATTGTTTTATTTCATCAAATAAGGTTGTCACTCTGAATATCGATATCAAATTTCCCATTAATAATTTTCTAGAATGTCACCTTTCTCTGGAGAGTTACTATGCCCCTACAGTACAGTCGCTCAAAAAAATATCCAAACCCTATAGTTGATTACAGAATTCAGGAAAAATATCAGACAACGATTTTTTTTAGAAATTAGTGACGAGGCAACCTTTCTGTACTGTACACGAAGGTTGCCAGATCACTAATTTCTAAAAAAAATCGTTGCCGGATATTTTTTCTGAATTCTGTAATTAACTATAGTGTTCGGATATTTTTTTGAGCGACTGTACCACTTCCTTCTAAAACACTAAGTGATGACGTTATCAACACACTGAGAACTGGGGCGGGGGTAGCTCAGTCGGTAGCGCACCAGGCTCGTAATCTGTAGTTCCCAGGTTCGAGTCCCAGCTGGGTCAGCGTTGAGATTTATCTCCGCAAAATTCCCCGCCCTGCCCACGGTCAGTAGGGGACACCGATGGGCTTGGAAAGGCCGCCGTCCGTCGGATGGGACGTTAAGCCGTGGCCCCGTGTGCGGGAGAGCCATACCCTGTGCACGTTAAAGATGGCCTTGACGGGAGGCTACCATCTGTCTCCCAACAGCTGTTCCAGTGGGTCCCTTCCCCAACCTTCTCTGAGCCTTCGGGGTCCATGTGACCTGGCCATTTAGCCCATGGTGTCCAAAAAAGTGCCGTTCAGAGGTAAAACAACACAACCCAAACACTGAGAACTTCGAGTGTGTCATCTTCCCTTAGACAGATATTGTGCCCCAAATAGTTTTCCAGAGTGTCATCTTTTCTTGCACAAATAATGTGCTCCTAATCCAGGATGCTACCTTTCTTTGGACAGATATTCTACCCCAAAGATTTGTCCAGAGGAAACATCTTCCTTTGAACATGTATTCTGTTCAGTCCATACCTTTAAAAGCAAACAACATTTAAACAAAAACTAAACTGTTAAAAAATTACACTAAACACAATGTTGCTAATTATAAAAATGTAGTTCTCACAAAATAGGACAAAAATATCCTCCCATCGCGAAGGTTAATAACTCTAGCACACCGATCGAGCTCAATAGATCCAATCGGTTTAAGGCCGGCCCTGATTCTGTTCCAAATAGTTATCCAGAGTGCTATACTCCTTGAAGAAATATACTGCCCCAAATAGTTGTTGGGAGTGGCATCTTCCTTTGAACACAGTATCTGTTCAAAGATATTGCGTTTTCCCCAAGAACAAAATATCTTCCTTTGCTCCAAAGAATTGTCCATAGCACCACCTTCCTTTGGACAGATATTCTACCCCAAATAGTTATCCAACGTAATACGCTATCTTCTACAACCTTATTCTCAGATTTACGGGTTTTTAAATTCTAATGATTTATATTCTTTTAAAACACTTAGTAGCTAGATTGGATTCGATTGTTTTACCTCTGAGCGGCAATTTTTTGCACACCATGGGCTAAATGGACAGGTCACATGGACCCCGAAGGCTCAGAGAAGGTTGGGGGAGGGGACCCACTGGAATAGCTGTTGGGAGACAGATGGTAGCCTCCCGTCAAGGGAGTCGTGTTAGTCCTCTTCTGACCGTGGGCAGGGCGGGGAAATTTTGCGGAGATAAATCTAAACGCTGATCCAGCTGGGACTCGAACCTGGGAACTACAGATTACGAGCCTGGCGCGCTACCGACTGAGCCACCCCCTTAGTAGCTAGACTTATTCATAGTTTATTAATCCTCTATTGGTCATCATACTTTTATAACGTTTAAAAATTACTCCTAATAAATCAGTCAACTACAATCAATTTCCAAAGCAAAACTGTCATTTTTAAAAAAATATTATTTACCCGCTTTTTTCTGAAACCGAAAACGAAAGAAAAATAGCAATAACTCCAATTGTGCTTCGTTTTCGTCCAATCAGAGAGAGAGCTTTTTGACATTCCGATACTTTTGTGTGAAGTGCCATTACTCGAACACAGAAAGAAAGCAGTCATTAAAAGCCTTCCTTTTTTTTCTCAGCTTCTTAAACTATTTGACTCATCCGGGTTTTTTTTTCTTTCTCTTTATGAACTTGATATCGGAGCTGAAGATAATTCCTTCCCCTACCCTATTGACGTCAGCAAAAGGAATTCCCATTAAATTCAGCACTCGATCGCAAGACACAGAGAGAGATGCTCCCTCTGTATCACTTCATGTTCCCGAATCAGACATCTCCAATAACTGTTAAGATGAATTTTTTGCTGTCGCATCGGACTACAAATTTCTTTCCGTCGTTTGACATCGTCTCTCACGGAATTGCGAAAGACCTTCGCTATCCTAGCTTATGATCTTTGAGGTTAAGACCTCCGCCAAGGAAGAATCCGTGCTACCGATGACGCTAGCAGAGACATCTAAAGAGGGAAGCTGAGAACATCTCAGTGCACTTCTATCTGATCTTCTCTTTCGCTCTCTTTGGAAAAAATAAACACTTCAAAATGGGAAAAAAATTCTCTTTCACGTTTAGTTTAAGGTTTATTTTATTTAGCTTAATTACGCTGTTACGTCTATTTAGAAAACGGAAAGATGAAAATGTGCTTTTGTGTAAAGGATTGTGGGAAATTTGTTTCAGGCATAATAATTTATTTTTCGTTATTCTGATTTATAACTCTTTTTTTTTTCAAATATATATAATACTATATGTAATAAATAATACATAATAATTATAATATACTATATTATAAATATAATAATATATAATAGACAAAGTGGCTTAGATTTAATATCCTCTCCTCCCATCTTGGGAAGGAAAATTTTATTTTTAAGAAATCATAAGTGTTTTAGTTTTCATTAATGAAGATATAAGGAAACAGTGCTGACCACCAGAGGTCTGTAGACCACTCAAAGCAATTCTGCTGACCCCATGCAATTCCCAGATCGCCCAAAGCAATTCTGCTGACCACCTGCGGGTCACAGGTGACCCGCAGAAAATTCTACTGATTATACAAACAATTTTACTGACCACCTGTGGTCGCATAACACTAAAACCAATTCTACTGACCCACTGCGGTTCGCAGACCACTAAAAGCAATTCTGCTGACCACCTGTGGTCGCATAACACTAAATCCAATTCTACTGACCCACTGCGGTTCGCAGACCACTAAAAGCAATTCTGCTGACCACCTGCGTGCAGTCGGCAGATCGTTCAAATTGCGCTGATCATTTGTATTTCATAGACCACATGTTGTGTTTCTATGATTCAACGGTTTAGTTCATTGTGCAGCAAAAAAAGTGTTTACCTTCTGATTTTCTAGAACTTTAACAACCAATACAGGATAGTTGTTGGGTTGTTTTACCTCTGAGCGGCACTTTTTTGCACACAATGGGCTAAATGGCCAGGTCACATGGACCCCGAAGGCTCAGAGAAGGTTGGGGGAGGGGACCAACCGGAACAGCTGTTGGGAGACAGATGGTAGCCTCCCGTCAAGGCCATCCAGCGTGTTCTTTAACGTGCACAGGGTATTGCTCTCCCGCACACGGGGCCACGGCTTAACGTCCCATCCGACGGACGGTGGCCTTTCCAAGACCATCGGTGTCCCCTACTAACCGTGGGCAGGGCGGGGAATTTTGCGGAGATAAATCTCAACGCTGACCCAGCTGGGACTCGAACCTGGGAACTACAGATTACGAGTCTGGCGCGCTACCGACTGAGCCACCCCCGCCCCACCAATACAGGATAAAGAAGCTGCTCAATGAAGGAAGAGATGATACGAATCACCATTTTTCTTTTTTCGAGGTTTAAAATTATGCCGTTTTTTCTTTGGCGAGAATTTTAAATTTCACGAGTTACGAAAACAAAATAAAACTGAAGTCGTTGCATTATATTTCGCTTTCAATTGCGAAAACTGAAGACCGAAAAAAATTAATTAGTTTTCCATATGCAAGCCATAGCACATTAAAAACACGATTGACTTTTATTTTACACTTTTTTTTTATTTTTCCGAAGACTTGAAAATTACTGGGATTATCGTTTTTTTTTTATTGAAACACAAAACTGAATAGGCATTAAAGAGATTGCAGAAAAAATAGCATCAAATTTCTCAATGTTTGTGGGCTTGATTTCGATGGTCGAAGCCACTATCCACTCCACGGTGATGGTGGATGCTTGTGAACTATCATCCTCTGCGGGGATCTATCTTTCCTTCGCTGTAATTAAAATGAAAGCCAAGATGAGAAAAATATTTTTTATGAAAATTTAGCTAAACTCTTTGAGATTGAAACTGCAATTAAGAAAATAATGTTTGTCATTTTTTTCCTTTCGTTCCTTTGTTTTATTACAAAGGGGAGCAAAAATGAAAAATGAAGCCTCAATTTGTAAGGAGAAGAGAGCCGTTCTTCAGGCTCTTATTAATTTGTATCGTAAAATACAAACGACACGACTTCATTATTTTTTCGTTTCGTGAAAACTCCATTTCAAGGAATTTAAATCTTTACCTTCTGAGAAGATTTTTTTTTTCAAGGTTTTATCCATTTCTACATCGCAAATTCAATTATCAAGAAACATCTAGTTTCAAAAAAAAAAGCAAAAGCTAGTTATGTAATAGATGTGAACGACATTTTATTTATTTTGTCTCTTCTGAGTAATTTCTCCGAAATTAAAAAGCTTAACTATGGCAGACGTAAAGTGTTAAATAGGTGCATTTTAATTTTTAACACTTGCATATGTTTAAATCAGTGTCTCGCAAACCTTTTTACTCTGCGGCACACTGAATCTAATTTTTTTTCCGCGGCACACCTAAAAAAGAAAAAAAGCAAACTCTATATAATCGTCATTATATTTGCGCTTTGTTGACGTCATCAGCCTGGTTTTACTTGAAGATTTGCTCTCGTCCTTTAATTCATAACTCGGTGTTTGTTTTAAATATTTGTCCATTCTATGGCTTGAAATAATCAAAAATTAATACCAAAAATTGGAAAAAGCTTGATAAATACTTACAAGATCCCAGTTGATAAAATCTGAAAGATTTTTATTAAAGCACGTCGATAACACAAGTCAAGTTGAAATCTTTGGAACATCTAGTGTCAATTTGAAAATCTCTCGCAGCACACTACTGTGCCGCGGCACAGTTTGCGAGACACTGGTTTAAATGCAGTGCTGCATTGAATACAGTATTAATTTTTCTATGCAAATTAGGTTCTGGAACGCACATAATATCCCAAAATGTGACCAGTAAGCGAAAGACAGTTGTTTTTCGTTTGTTTTCCCTGAAATGATAAACAAAATCTGTTTTAAGTTTTCCTGTGGATATTCGCAAAATCTTCTGATCCTTTATTTCAACCTAAATATCTTGCTTTTTATTTTAACAATAATAAATACATTACTCGCATTTTTTGAATATATTTTCTATAATAATACGTACAGTGGACCCCCGATATAACGCGCATGTCGGGCGGGAAACAACACCCGCGTTATAAGGTGAACCGCGTTATACCGAGCGGCGCGGTGGCGACACAATAAATTTCACACTGTAAGCTTTTCTTTTACTCATCATGCATACAATAATTAAACACTATTCAAAATACATGCAGGAACTCAATACATACACAATTACTCAATACGCAGTAACAATAAAATGCGATACTCACAACGCAGCACGGACCTGTATAAACATGTTTGAACTTATCGCGAACATCGCCCGCGCTATAACCGAGTGCGCGGTATAGCGAGCAGCGCTATAACGAAGGTCCACTGTATTTTAATTATAAAAAAAACTCGGAAAAAATGATCCGGAATGGCTTTCCGGTTGAAAAACAGCACTATTTATTTACAATGCAGTTGTACAGTCGCTCAAAAAAGTATCCGAACACTATGGTTGATTACAGAATTCAGAAAAAATATCTGGCAACGTTTTTTTTAGAAATTAGTGATCTGGCAACCTTCGTGTCACGTGACACGAAGGTTGCCAGATCACTAATTTCTAAAAAAAAACGTTGCCAGATATTTTTTCTGAATTCTGTAATCAACCATAGTGTTCGGATACTTTTTTGAGCGACTGTACAGACCGAATATTTCATTTCCTTTTATTTTATTGATTTCTCTCTTTTTTTAATTAAAAGTCTTTTTTTCCGAAAAGAATCATTACAAGTATAACGCTATAACCTTACGTGCACTTCCGTTTCCAATGCTTTCCTGGGTATAGCTCTAATAAATTAATACAAAAAAATTGCTCTTCAAACACCTCCTTGAGTCAGAGGTCTGGTAGCAGATTGTCAGTATAATACGCCATAGAGAATAAGGAAGAGGGAAATTCAGCAGATAGACGCACACGAATTAAAAAAACACCATAATTACCTGAGGTACAAACCCAGATAGGATCCGTTTGATCCATAGCCAAGCAACTAACCACTCAGCAACAATATTGAACCGGAACAGTTATACAGTACACATACAAGTACGTGTAATACGTTGGGTTGTTTTACCTCTGAGCGGCACTTTTTTGCACACCATGGGCTAAATGGCTAGGTCACAAGGACCCCGAAGGCTTAGAGAAGGTTGGGAGAGGGGACCCACTGGAACAGCTGTTGGGAGACAGATGGAAGCCTCCCGTCAAGGCCATCCAGCGTGTTCTTTAACGTGCACAGGGTATGGCTCTCCCACACACGGAGCCACGGCTTAACGGCCCATCCGACGGACGGCGGCCTTTCGAAGCCCGTCGGTGTCCCCTACTGACCGTGGGCAAGGCGGGAAATTTTTGCGGAGATAAATCTCAACGCTGACCCAGCTGGGACTCGAACCTGGGAACTACAGATTACGAGCCTGGCGCGCTACCAACTGAGCCACCAACGCCCCACGTGTATACGTATGTCACAATGCTTGAATGGTCAGAATACTTTGCTTAAGATTAAATGTTCCTGTGTTCGACCCTTTCTAAGAGCTTTATATTTCTTTCCTTGTTTGTATCTTTATTCTATATTTATTCTGAGGTGTTGAATTCCTCGTAGACCTTCTATGTGACTTTTATTATGCAGATAGTCCCCTGTCGGGGGGAAGTAACCTCTGTAGGCTGCTTTTTATACCTTAAGTGTCTAATCCGGAGATTGTACATAAATCATCGGTCCTCTCTCATTTAGCTCCTTGAAACTGATGACATAAGTTTGATCGTTTTACCTTTGAAAGAGTTTTGTCTCGTAATGCGCTAAACTGCCAAGTCACAAAGTTTGGGTTGTGGCTTGTTTTATCTCTAAGCGACATTTTTTGCACACAATGGGCTAATTAGCCAAATCACAAGGACCCCGAAGGCTCAGAGAAAGTTGGGGGAGGAAACCCACTGAAGAGCTGTTGGGAGACAAATGGTACCCTCCCATCAAGCCCACCCAGAGTGTTCTTTAACGTGCACAGGGATGACTTTCCCGCACACGGTGCCACGGCTTAACGTCCCATCCGACGGACGGCGGCCTTTCCAAGCCCTTCGGTGTCCTCTACTGACCGAGGGCAACGGTCAGTAGAGGACACCGAAGTTTTTTTTGTTTTTTTGTTTTGTTTTTTTGCAGTCACAAGGAATAATCGTTTAGAGAAGTTTGGGGAAGGGGACCCACCAGACAGCTGTTAGGAAACAGATGGTAGCCTCCAGTCTAGGCGATCCAGCGCGTTAGTTAAGGTGCACAGAGTATGGCTCTGTGTTCCTGTCACGAAACTGCTGACAGATTTCTTTCTTAAATGTTATCTAACCTCAATAATCCGGATAAAATAGAACTGGGTAATAGGAATATTCTGGAAAGATCATAAAGCAATGCTTAATACCTTTACACAGCACAATTTGGGGAAGTTGTAGAATTGAAATATTGGAAATGTTTTCTTGATGACTTGCGTTAATTAACAGCATTACTGTAAATAAATGAATTTTTCAAGACATGTTTGAATTTTCTTAAAACCTAGACTTATAAACACTATATTACAAAAAGTAACTGGACATGCTATGTGAATGGAAAAGGATCACAAGGACCCCGAAGGCTCAGAGAAAGTTGAAATACACAGAATGGAAGCTCAGAGAAAGTTGAATATCCGAATGGAAAGCCACATTCAAAGCTAACTTTAAAAATAAGTTTTTTTTATGAAAAATGTCACTGGAAATAAATTGGAGATCTCGACTCAAAGCTCTCTAAATATCTATTTTGCGCGATATTCATTTAATATTTAAATAATTATGGAAGCTGAAACAATTAACTGCAAATTTTGCTGATGATGAGAACAAAACTGTAACTTTTTCAAATGAAAGCCTTTGACAGGGGGAGTGTCATAGTCTACCTCAAGTTATGCTCCCTTAACTGGGATGTTATGCCCTTTTAATTTTCTCCGAAGGGTAATAATGAAGAGGACATAATTTTATGGGTGGTTCATTGTAACGAGTTATGTGTCGACTAAAAGTTCTGACATGGGCAGTGTCGACATAAAAGTTCTGACATGGGCAGTGTCGACATAAAAGTTCTGACATGGGCAGTGTCGACATAAAAGTTCTGACATGGGCAGTGTCGACATAAAAATTCTGACATGGGCAGTGTCGACATAAAAATTCTGACATGGGCAGTGTCGACATAAAAGTTCTGACATGGGCAGTGTCGACGCAAAAGTTCTGACATGGGCAGTGTCGACGTAAAAGTTCTGACATGGGCAGTGTCGACGTAAAAGTTCTGACATGGGCAGTGTCGACATAAAAGTTCTGACATGGGCAGTGTCGACATAAAAGTTCTGACATGGGCAGTGTCGACATAAAAGTTCTGACATGGGCAGTGTCGACATAAAAGTTCTGACATGGGCAGTGTCGACATAAAAGTTCTGACATGGGCTGTGTCCACATAAAAGTTCTGACATGGGCAGTGTCGACATAAAAGTTCTGACATGGGCAGTGTCGACATAAAAGTTCTGACATGGGCAGTGTCGACAGAAAAGTTCTGACATGGGCAGTGTCGACATAAAAGTTCTGACATGGGCAGTGTCGACAGAAAAGTTCTGACATGGGCAGTGTCGACATGAAAGTTCTGACATGGGCAGTGAGTAAAGCACATCATGGGCTACCTCAAGTTTGAGGTAGCCCATGACAGATGCTACCTCAAACTTGAAGTAATTATGAGTTATGTGCCAAATGAAATCTCGTGAAAGTTAAACATTAAAAAATTTCTTCCTCCGAAGAAAAAGTTAATATATATATATGTATAATTAATATAAATATAATATAAATATTTTAATAATTATAATGTAAATAAATAATAACTTAAATAAATAATAAATTTTAATAATCATAATTTTATAACAATTATAATATAAATATTTATAGTGATGAAGTCTTGTGCAAGATGCACTAAAAAGTGGAAAAAAATATATATGAAGAGTTGGGTTGTTTTACCTCTGAGCGGCACTTTTTTGCACACCATGGGCTAAATGGCCAGGTCACATGGACCCCGAAGGCCCAGAGAAGGTTGGGGGAGGGGACCCACTGGAACAGCTGTTGGGAGACAGATGGTAGCCTCCCGTCAAGGCCATCCAGCGTGTTCTTTAACGTGCACAGGGGATGGCTCTCCCGCACACGGGGCCACGGCTTAACGTCCCATCCGACGGACGGCGGCCTTTCCAAGTCCATCGGTGTCCCCTACTGACCGTGGGCAGGAATTTTGCGGAGATAAATCTCAACGCTGACCCAGCTGGGACTCGAACCTGGGAACTACAGATTACGAGCCTGGCGCGCTACCGACTGAGCCACCCCCGCCCCTATATAAATATATATATAAAGAAAATATATATATCGTCCTATTTGCCCTTAAAAAGTAAAAGAAATTTTAAATCCACAACGATTTCAAAGGAAGAAGAATCGACGCCAATCCTGCTTTCTATCTCCAATTGAACAGTTTCTCTGCTCCTTATCTTCCTTTAAAGTTAAGATAAATTCAGTAAGTGAGTTTATCATTGAACCGGCTTTACTTTTTATTTTAAAATTTTAGGACGCATGTAGGGAGAAAGCATTTTTTTCCCATTTATTTTCAATTCTGTGTATTTTTTTGATGCGATATTTGAAGCGATTTGACACTCAGCAGATGATGTGGAAGCATTAGCATATGAACACGAAGACATCAGACGCTTCAGTACCAGTGGCACTGATGGGGGGGGGGGGGGGGGCTCAGTCGGTAGCGCGCCAGGCTCGTAATCTGTAGTTCCCAGGTTCGAGTTCCAGCTGGGTCAGCGTTGAGATTTTTCTCCGCAAAATACCCCGCCCTGCCCACGGTCAGTAAGGGACACCGATGGGCTTGGAAAGGCCGCCGTCCGTCGGATGGGACGTTAAGCCGTGGCCCCGTGTGCGGGAGAGCCATACCCTGTGCACGTTAAAGAACACGCTGGATGGCCTTGACGGGAAGCTACCATTTGTCTCCCAACAGCTGTTCCAGTCCCCTCCCCCAACCTTCTCTGAGCCTTCGGGGTCCATGTGACCAGGCCATTTAGCCCATGGTGTGCAAAAAGGTGCCGCCAGAGGTAAAACAACCCAACCAGTGGCACAGTGTGACTGGCAACGGGAGAGATTACGATACTGCGCAGTTGATGCTTAGACAGATCTCACAAGTCATAGGTTGAGTGGCATTCAATTGAGGGATCATTGATCCAATGATCTAGGAGAAATATTTCTGACAACCGCGCAGTCTCATCGCCTCTCCAGTTGCCATTGTTTGCATCATTTTTGAATTATGCTTATCAATACAATTGCACGCATTGAGTTGGCAAAGAAATTTCCATTCTGATCGAGGTGGGACGGGGGATGGTACAGCCAGTCGTGCGCCAGTCTCATAATCTTCAGTTCCCAGGTTCGAGCCCCAACTGTACCAGCTTGAGATTGATCTCCACTAAGACCGAACCCTACCCTCGATGAGAAAGGGGATACCGTGTGTTTGAAAAGACCGTCGTCCAATGTCTAGAAAGAATTTTTGCAAAATATTAAGATTGAGAACTGGTACTGCAAAGTTAAACAGCTACTTGTACAAGATAAAGAAATCAGATAGTGCAAATTGTATTTACTGTAACTGTGAAGAAACTATTTCGCATATTTTATTGAACTGTTCACATTATTACAAAGAAGGTAAATTTTATTTTCAGCAATTATCTCAATTAGGAATAAATCCGTTTATTTTACAAAATATGTTAAATTTTCCAGTAGATGATGTCAGAAATGCAAGCTACAACTTTCTTATTAACTTCCTGCTCGCGACTTCTTTGTTTAACAGGATATAACCGGATTTCCCGTCAATAATGGGAAAGCTCGACCAATCAGATTTCAGTTTCTATGGTTACAGTAGTTAAATTCAATCTTTCTATCTAACGTTCTGTAACGGAAATTTGTTCCTTCACAGCTTGACTTTGGTAGTGAATACGTGTAATATGTATGCACATATTAAATATATCATTATTACTCAGATCTTTATTTTAAAACTTTAAATTATTATTTATTTATATTACTATTAAACATAAAGCTATTAAATTAATTAATTATGACACTTCATTGAATAATGACAACTAATATGTTTGATATGTATAATAGTTAAAATATTCTCTTGTTTTTCTTTATACTTTTTGTATTGTTTTTAACTGAACCTGGTGTAGAAGGTACTGACCCTGACGGGGCGGGGGTGGCTCAGTCGGTAGCGCGCCAGGCTCGTAATCTTCAATTACCAGGTTCGAGTCCCAGCTGGGTCAGCCTTGAGATTTATCTCCGCAAAATTCCCCGCCCTGCCCACGGTCAGTAGGGGACACCGATGGGCTTGGAAAGGCCGCCGTCCGTCTGATGGGACGTTAAGCCGTGGCTCCGTGTGCGGGAGAGCCATACCCTGTGCACGTTAAAGAACACGCTGGATGGCCTGACGGGAGGCTACCATCTGTCTCCCAACAGCTGTTCCAGTGGGTCCCCTCCCCCAACCTTCTATGAGCCTTCGGGGTCCATGTGACCTGGCCATTTAGCCCATGGTGTGCAAAAGAGTGCCGCTCAGAGGTAAAACAACCCAACCCAACTGACCCTGACATCACCATGGTTGTTGGGTGTATAAATAAATAATAAATCGGATAAATGTATTAAGTCGTGGCCTATTGGATAGAAGAACCATACCCTGTACATGTTTAAGAATGCGCTGGATGGCCCTAACGGGGATACTAACATCTATCGCCTTACGGCAATCCAGTAGATTCCGTTCCCCAATCTTGTCTAAGCCTTGGGGTCCTTGTGACTTGTCCATTTAGCCCATTGCATGCAAAAAAAGTGCTGCTCGGAGGTAAAACAACCCAACCTGGATGTCATGGTCCCCAGAATCGAGTTTCGGATAACCAAGATCCGAAGAATGCGCGTTATACTTCAAAAAAATAAAAAGTCAGACATTCTTGTCTTTTTTTTTAAACTAAAGCAGCTAAGAAAATGAGATTGCTAATTAAAATTTAGAGCAGATGAAGAAATAAACACACAATTTTTAACTCATCATCTCTCATTAATTGCGAACTCTGCAAACAATTCACGTGTGTGACGTCACAATTCACGCCACAATTCAAGTGTTTTGTTGTCTTCCTTTCGTAAAGAAATTGACAATTTACTCCGATTGCACTGGCCGTTAATAAAACAATTTCGGACGTAAACAAGAAAATACATGGCTTTTACTTAAATAATAAATTAATAACACGTTAAATTTAATTCCTCGAAATTTAATCATGGTCTTTCTAATCAGTAGTCTTACGTGTTTGCTTTTAGATTTGTAGTTTTCAGTTCTTTTTCTATCGAATCCAAGATATTTATCCTTTATTTCATTCTCATTAGGAAGCTTCGTGGATAGGGATTTAATCATTCCGAGTCCTTTTTCTTCGTTTAATTGCAGTTCGGATGGAAAGAGAAAAAGAGGGATGCTTATGTAATACACGGGAAGATTCATCCCTGCATCACTTGAGACATCCTCATCTTTGAAAATGGGAGAGAAATTTGTCTTTTGTAAATTGATCACACTATTGTTCGTACTGTGAACTATTGCTTTTTTCATCTTCGTTTTCTATTGAGGAAACACATATCTACTCTTTTTTTGCTACGAACAAAAATAATCAAAGCCGAGTCTAACCTTCCTGAATTTTATTCTCGCAATTCGGTTTTATTTTCAAAAAAGAAATTAAAAGGCATTCATTTCGTTTTTCACTTGCTTTTATTAAACACTTCAGACATTTTTTTTTTATCTTATTTCTTTTGTGTGCTCCTTTTCTCTCATTTTTTTTCCTTGTACATTTTGATGTTTCCTGTTTTGTTTCTTTTGATATTTTTTACTCCTCGAGTGTGTTTCAAGTTTCTTTCATGTTTTTTCCTGATTTTTCATCTTTTTTTTTGTATCTCTTTCTCTACTTGTTTATATTGAGATTCTTTCCTGGTTTTTCCTTTCTAATATTCTCTCAATATTCTTTCTCTATATTTATGTGTTGTTTTTTATTTCATTGCTTTTTTTTTTTAAGATTTTTTCCTCTTGTTATTTTTGTCTTTAGAAAGATACTCGTTTACAATGTATGCTGCAGAAAAAATTTACAAATATTTTCTGCCAGGATTATTAAATTAAAAAGCAAACGTTTTTTTGTCATCCACATCAGTGGTTCTCAACCTTTTATGCTTCACGTACCCCCTGGAAATGTGTATGTAACTGGCGTACCCCTTGTATAGATAGATAAAACTATAGTTATAGTATAACAATGGGAATAAAATAAAACATATATATCAGTGGTTCTCAACCTTTTATGCTTCACGTACCCCCTGGAAATGTGTATGTAACTGGCGTACCCCTTGTATAGATAGATAAAACTACAGTTATAGTATAACAATGGGAATAAAATGAAACATATATATCAGTGGTTCTCAACCTTTTATGCTTCACGTACCCCCTGGAAATGTGTATGTAACTGGCGTACCCCTTGTATAGATAGATAAAACTCTAGTTATAGTATAACAATGGGAATAAAATAAAACATATATATCAGTGGTTCTCAACCTTTTATACTTCACGTACCCCCTGGAAATGTGTATGTAACTGGCGTACCACTTGTATAGATAGATAAAACTATAGTTATAGTATAACAATGGGAATAAAATAAAACATATATATCAGTGGTTCTCAACCTTTTATACTTCACGTACCCCCTGGAAATGTGTATGTAACTGGCGTACCACTTGTATAGATAGATAAAACTATAGTTATAGTATAGCAATGGGAATAAAATAAAACATATATATCAGTGGTTCTCAACCTTTTATGCTTCACGCACCCCCTGGAAATGTGTATGTAACTGGCGTAACCCTTGTATAGATAGATAAAACTATAGTTATAGTAAAACAATGGGAATAAAATAAAACATATATATCAGTGGTTCTCAACCTTTTATGCTTCACGTACCCTCTGGAAATGTGTATGTAACTGGCGTACCCCTTGCATAGATAGATAAAACTATAGTTATAGTATAACAATGGGAATAAAATAAAACATATATATCAGTGGTTCTCAACCTTTTATACTTCACGTACCCCCTGGAAATGTGTATGTAACTGGCGTACCCCTTGTATAGATAGATAAAACTATAGTTATAGTATAACAATGGGAATAAAATAAAACATATATATCAGTGGTTCTCAATCTTTTATGCTTCACGCACCCCCTGGAAATGTGTATGTAACTGGCGTAACCCTTGTATAGATAGATAAAACTATAGTTATAGTAAAACAATGGGAATAAAATAAAACATATATATCAGTGGTTCTCAACCTTTTATGCTTCACGTACCCTCTGGAAATGTGTATGTAACTGGCGTACCCCTTGTATAGATAGATAAAACTATAGTTATAGTATAACAATGGGAATAAAATAAAACATATATAACAGTGGTTCTCAACCTTTTATGCTTCACGTACCCTCTGGAAATGTGTATGTAACTGGCGTACCCCTTGTATAGATAGATAAAACTACAGTTATAGTATAACAATGGGAATAAAATAAAACATATATATCAGTGGTTCTCAACCTTTTATGCTTCACGTAACCCCTGGAAATGTGTATGTAACTGGCGTACCCCTTGCATAGATAGATAAAACTATAGTTATAGTAAAACAATGGGAATAAAATAAAACATATATATCAGTGGTTCTCAACCTTTTATGCTTCACGTACCCTCTGGAAATGTGTATGTAACTGGCGTACCCCTTGTATAGATAGATAAAACTACAGTTATAGTATAACAATGGAAATAAAATAAAACATATATATCAGTGGTTCTCAACCTTTTATGCTTCACGTACCCCCTGGAAATGTGTATGTAACTGGCGTACCCCTTGCATAGATAGATAAAACTATAGTTATAGTAAAACAATGGGAATAAAATAAAACATATATATCAGTGGTTCTCAACCTTTTATGCTTCACGTACCCTCTGGAAATGTGTATGTAACTGGCGTACCCCTTGTATAGATAGATAAAATTGCAGTTATAGTATAACAATGGGAATAAAATAAAACATATATATCAGTGGTTCTCAACCTTTTATACTTCACGTACCCCCTGGAAATGTGTATGTAACTGGCGTACCCCTTGTATAGATAGATAAAACTATAGTTATAGTATAACAATGGGAATAAAATAAAACATATATATCAGTGGTTCTCAACCTTTTATACTTCACGTACCCCCTGGAAATGTGTATGTAACTGGCGTACCACTTGTATAGATAGATAAAACTATAGTTATAGTATAACAATGGGAATAAAATAAAACATATATATCAGTGGTTCTCAACCTTTTATGCTTCACGCACCCCCTGGAAATGTGTATGTAACTGGCGTACCCCTTGTATAGATAGATAAAACTATAGTTATAGTAAAACAATGGGAATAAAATAAAACATATATATCAGTGGTTCTCAACCTTTTATGCTTCACGTACCCTCTGGAAATGTGTATGTAACTGGCGTACCCCTTGCATAGATAGATAAAACTATAGTTATAGTATAACAATGGGAATAAAATAAAACATATATATCAGTGGTTCTCAACCTTTTATACTTCACTTACCCCCTGGAAATGTGTATGTAACTGGCGTACCCCTTGTATAGATAGATAAAACTATAGTTATAGTATAACAATGGGAATAAAATAAAACATATATATCAGTGGTTCTCAACCTTTTATGCTTCACGCACCCCCTGGAAATGTGTATGTAACTGGCGTAACCCTTGTATAGATAGATAAAACTATAGTTATAGTAAAACAATGGGAATAAAATAAAACATATATATCAGTGGTTCTCAACCTTTTATGCTTCACGTACCCTCTGGAAATGTGTATGTAACTGGCGTACCCCTTGTATAGATAGATAAAACTATAGTTATAGTATAACAATGGGAATAAAATAAAACATATATAACAGTGGTTCTCAACCTTTTATGCTTCACGTACCCTCTGGAAATGTGTATGTAACTGGCGTACCCCTTGTATAGATAGATAAAACTACAGTTATAGTATAACAATGGGAATAAAATAAAACATATATATCAGTGGTTCTCAACCTTTTATGCTTCACGTACCCCCTGGAAATGTGTATGTAACTGGCGTACCCCTTGCATAGATAGATAAAACTATAGTTATAGTAAAACAATGGGAATAAAATAAAACATATATATCAGTGGTTCTCAACCTTTTATGCTTCACGTACCCTCTGGAAATGTGTATGTAACTGGCGTACCCCTTGTATAGATAGATAAAACTACAGTTATAGTATAACAATGGGAATAAAATAAAACATATATATCAGTGGTTCTCAACCTTTTATGCTTCACGTACCCCCTGGAAATGTGTATGTAACTGGCGTACCCCTTGCATAGATAGATAAAACTATAGTTATAGTAAAACAATGGGAATAAAATAAAACATATATATCAGTGGTTCTCAACCTTTTATGCTTCACGTACCCTCTGGAAATGTGTATGTAACTGGCGTACCCCTTGTATAGATAGATAAAATTACAGTTATAGTATAACAATGGGAATAAAATAAAACATATATATCAGTGGTTCTCAACCTTTTATGCTTCACGCACCCCCTGGAAATGTGTATGTAACTGGCGTACCCCTTGTATAGATAGATAAAACTATAGTTATAGTATAACAATGGGAATAAAATAAAACATATATATATGTACACAATAAATTTTGTACTTACATCTAGCGGTGGGGCGGGGGTGGCTCAGTCGGTAGCGCGTCAGGCTCGTAATCTTTAGTTTCCAGGTTCGAGTCCCAGCTGGTTCAGCGTTGAGATTTATCTCCGCAAAATTCCCCACCCTGCCCACGGTCAGTAGGGGACACCGATGGACTTGGAAAGACCGCCGTCCGTCGGATGGGACGTTAAGCCGTGGCCCCGTGTGCGGGAGAGCTATAACCTGTGCACGTTAAAGAACACGCTGGATGGCCTTGACGGGAGGCTACCATCTGTCTCCCAACAGCTATTCCAGTGGGTCCCCTCCCCCAACCTTCTCTGAGCCTTCGGGGTCCATGTGACCTGGCCATTTAGCCCATGGTGTGCAAAAAAGTGCCGTTCAGAGGTAAAACAACCCAACCCAATCCCCATGTGGGAAGCAAAATGTTAATCGATGCATGTCGGCAGAAGTGAATGAAAATGTTTTTTAATGTTATTTGAACTTTAGAAGGGGTTAAATGCTAACCTTTTCTCCCAACTGCGAGCGGTTTTGAATATATTTCAGCATAAAACTAAAACAGAAACTACGTTTTAGAACTTGTTATAGGAATTAAATGCATTTGGAAATATACTCTCCTAAAAATATTACAGAATTTCCATGTTAGGTCAATGGGAATTTATATTTAAGTTCTATCACTTATAATATATACATTTAATGGAAAATCTGACTGAAAATGAATTAAAGATTCTAATCAAATCTATTTTATTTTCGTTTTTCAACATCAATCATTCAGTATTTAGGTGGAGCGAGGGTGACTCAGTCGGTAGCGCGCCAGGCTCGTAATCTGTAGTTCCCAGGTTCGATTCCCAGCTAGGTCAGGGTTGATATTTATTTCCACAAAATTCCCCGTCCTGCCCATGGTCAGTAGGGGACATAAATGGACTTGGAAAGGCTGCCGTCCGTCGTATGGGACGTTAAGCCATGGTCCCGTGTGCTGGAGAGCCATACCCTGTGCACGATAAAGATCATGCTGGATGGTCTTGATGGAAGTCTGTCTCCCAACAGCTGTTCCAGTGGGTCCCCTCCCCCAACCTTCTCTGCGCCTTCGAGGTCCATGTGACCTGGCTATTTAGCCCATGGTGTGCAAAAAAGTGCCGCTCAGAGGTAAAACAATCCAATTCAATATTTAAAGTTATTAAAAGAGTTATGGTTGATGAAACGTTTCAGAATAACTTATCTTGTTTTACAAACATCATTCATATTTGTCTAATATTGAAGAATCATTTCACAGATGTCTAAAATGTATATTTATTTCATAAAGGGTTTGGAACAATAATTATTTTAGCTTTAGTTTATTTCTGAGATATAAGGGTTGGGTTGTTTTACCTCTGAGCGGCACTTTTTTGCACACCATGGGCTAAATGGCCAGGTCACATGGACCCCGAAGGCTCAGAGAAGGTTGGGGGAGGGGACCCACTGGAACAGCTGTTGGAAGACAGATGGTAGCCTCCCGTCAAGGCCATCCAGCGTGTTCTTTAACGTGCACAGGGTATGGCTCTCCCGCACACGGGGCCACGGCTTAACGTCCCATCCGACGGACGGCGGCCTTTCCAAGCCCATCGGTGTCCCCTACTGACCGTGGGCAGGGCGGAGAATTTTGCGGAGATAAATCTCAACGCTGACCCAGCTAGGACTCGAACTTGGGAACTACAGATTACGAGCCTGGCGCGCTACCGACTAAGCCACCCCCGCCCCTAATTTCTCAGATATAATATTTATGGTGCATTACTTTTGTGAAATATTCTGGCTTCAATTTACTGTACTTATACTGAACAAATGTTATTGAAAATTGATATTTAAATAGATTTGATTATGATCTTTAATTTCAGTCACCTTTTATCTATTAAATTTTATATTATAAAATATTATAAATATTTATATTTTATCTATTATCTATTAAATGCATATTTAGAAGTTATAGAGCTTCGCAGTTAGAGTCCCATTGGCATGTTATGAAAATTTTACAATACTTTGTTAGAGTAGTGTATATATTAGTTTTAAATTTTAAAACATTCTTCTACAATATGATACTTAGAATTTTTTTCTGCAATTTCTTTCTCGTTAAATGACATATCCCCAGAACTAAACAAAGAAACGAAATTGAAATTTGTCTGAGCATTTAAAACAAGCAGACCATGAAACGTAATCTGATTCGTACTATACGTTAGAAATAAGACTTGTAAGTAAAAGAAAATAATTGTAATAAATATTCAATGCTTTGATCAAATGCATGGCAATTCAATTACATGTAAAGCAACGAAAGAAAATGACATTTTATCCTCCGGAAAAAATTGCAAACGAGCGAATTACAATTATCTTTTCATGTAGAATCGCTTCTTTTTTACATTTTGCGTTTTCTCTTTCAAATCTCCTAATTAAAAGTGACGCAATTAAATGAAAATTTAATTTTCGTTTTTTCTCAGTTCTGCTCGTTTTAGTCTTCTCTGTTATTAAATTCAGGACGACAAAAAGGGCTATGACGAAATGAATTAAACGGTTCCATTTACTGCTTTCTTTCTTTTTTCAAATCCAATTTCTCTTGATATTTTTCCCTGCTTCATTTCATTTTGCTTGCTTAAGAAACGGTTATTGATTATTGAACGCACGAAAAAGAAAGAAAAGTAGCCACCTAAGGCTTAACTTTTATTTCCTAAGAAGACACTGAACAAGGATATATTAAAAAATTAATTCAGATTTAAGGTATGGTCACTAAGAAAGCGATTTAACTGTATAACGTTATGAACTTTTCAAAAGTGTATACGGTTATGAACTTTTTAAAATTGTCAAGGGTTATGAACTTTTCAAAACTGTCTAGGATTATGAACTTTTCAGAACTATCTAGGGTTATGTACTTTTCAAAATGGTCTAGGGTTATGAACGTTTCAAAACTGTCTAGAGTTATGAACTTTTCAAAACTGTCTAGGGTTATGAACGTTTCAAAACTGTCTAGGGTTATGAACTTTTCAAAACTGTCTAGGGTTATGAATTTTTCAAAACTTTCTAGGGTTATGAACTTTTAAAAACTGTCAAGGATTATGATTTTTTTCAAACCTGTCTGTGATTATGAACTTTTTAAACCTGTCTATGGTTATGAACTTTTTAAACCTGTCTATGATTATGAACCTTTCAAAACTGTCTAGGGTTATGAACGTTTCAAACCTGTTTAGGGTTATGAACTTTTCAAAACTGTCTATGGTTACGAACTTTTCGAAAATTTCTATCTTCTTAAAACAAACCATCATTAACAACAAAGGTGGACACATACCAAACTGGAGCGTGCGCAATTACTTCATACGCCTGAGTTGCCGTGAATACCTGGCAGAGGAATTTTTCCGCCCCTGAAGTAAATTTAATTCTTTTGCCGCTCTAAGTAACGTTATTTTTTCAGTCTCTCCCCCCCCCCTCTCAAAAATTTTTTTCCCTTCAAGTCATTTTTTTTCTCATGTTATTGATTACATTTTTAGTGATTCACTGTACCATTTTTGTCATCTCAAACGATTGGTAATTTTTGCGATATTGAGTATATTTTTCTGTCTCCTCATTTGAAATAAAATGACATCTACCTCACTAATAACAGTGTTCAAAATTAAAATGATCACAAAGGTATGTAAAATCTTAGCACTTTACATCCATGACACTTTGAGTTAAAATTAAGACAAACCCATCCAATTATTTTCATGTCTCTCTTCAAGTTTTGACGGCCCTGTGAGACCACTTCCATTGTTAGTAATGATTTTGCTTTAATACCAGAAAATCGCATAAACCACTTTCGGCAGTTACCATATCCATAATGCACAATTTCTTTCCCTTCAAATGGAAACTCATCCTCAAATTTTCGCTAATTTTTGTGCGTAAAAATAATTCTTTAGACCAATATGAATCTATTAAGTGTTAAAAGCTTTCAGTTAGGGGGAATTTTCTTAAATTACAGTTTCAAACGTATCAAAGTTTTTTTTTTCTTTTTGACACCACAAACTAATGAATTAAGCAAATTTTTCATACCTAATTATCCGCCATTGTCTCTAAAACATGCTAATTTTATTTTCATCAAATTTTGAAACAGTTTCTTGCTACGTATTTACGTAGTCGTATTACCTAAACGTTTTCTGCATAATTGCGTAAATGGATTCTGTTTTCATTTCTTCATCACATTCAAGGTAGCGCGCCAGGCTCGTAATCTGTAGTTCCCAGGTTCGAGTCCCAGCTGGGTCAGCGTTGAGATTTATCTCCGCAAAATTCCCCGCCCTGCCCACGGTCAGTAGGGGACACCGATGGGCTTGGAAAGGCCGCCGTCCGTCGGATGGGACGTTAAGCCGTGGCCCCGTGTGTGGGAGAGCCATACATACCTTATGCACGTTAAAGAACACGCTGGATGGCCTTGACGGAAGACTACCATCTGTCTCCCAACAGCTGTTCCAGTGGGTCCCCTCCCCCAACTTTCTCTGAGCCTTCGGGGTCCATGTGAGCTGGCCATTTAGCCCATGGTGTGCAAAAAAGTGCCGCTCAGAGGTAAAACAACCCAACCCAGTCGGTAGCGCGCCAGACTCGTAATCTGTAGTTCCCAGGTTCGAGTCCCAGCTGGGTCAGCGTTGAGATTTATCTCCGCAAAATTCCCCGCCCTGCCCACGGTCAGTAGGGGACACCGATGGGTTTGGAAAGGCCGCCGTCCGTCGGATGGGACGTTAAGCCGTGGTCCCCTGTGCGGGAGAGCCATACCCTGTGCACGTTAAAGAACACGCTGGATGGCCTTGACGGGAGGCTACCATCTGTCTCCCAACAGCTTGTTCCAGTGGGTCCCCTTCCCCAACCTTCTCTGAGCCTTCGGGGTCCATGTGACCTGGCCAATTAGCCCATGGTGTGCAAAAAAGTGCCGCTCAGGGGTGAAACAACCCAACCCAATCATCACATTCAATACTTTGAAGCATTTTATGTTGCTATAGTTACGAAGGTCATGTCTTTAGGATTTCTTCTCTTTCTGCTTTAAACCAGAAATAAAACTTAAACCTTTAAAAGAACCTTTTTTTAAACCTTTTTTTAGAGGAAACCTTTAAAATTCGAACCACTACACTGAAAGCACTTACACGTGTAACGAAAAATCGGAACCACATGAGAATTGATCTTTTTTTTTTATTGTCTAAAACTCTTTCAAGTCTACATACTTTTAAAACAACACTTAGGATACACACAGACACACGAAAGAAACACGTTACATTTTTACAACTCCCGAAATTTAAAGACAACGAAGGTAAGTTTTTTCTTTTTTTTTCTTTTCGGTAAAAAACAATAAAAAGGCATCTCAGACATCTGCTCCCAAACGCCCAAAGCTTTCGAACAGCAAAAAGGGAAGGAGCAGGCTCCGGTACTTTGACAAACGAGTTGCCGTGTCACAGATTAGAGTCACGACATATCCCCAGATGTCATCCCAATACAGGGACGTTAGAGGCTGAGAGGGATGCAAGGAGGAGGAATCCTCTTCTTCCTTCTGCTCCTTGAGGAACAGATCTGGGAGAGGAAGATGCAGAGATGTTTCGAACATAAGTGGTCCCTAAAGGAGATATTCAGTTTAAGGATGGACATCAGGATCGTCGCAAGAAAAAAGATGGTGGAGAGTCACGAGCTCTGAGTACTCCCAATTGATCGCAAAGATGGTTTCTTTTTTATTTCTTCCTCTGAATATATTTCCACACCAGATTCGTTTTTCGAAATTCAAACCAGAAACGAAGACGAAAAAAAATCATACATCAGATATAAAAAATTGAAAAAAAAAAAAAACAGAATTGCACTTATCGTATTTTTGTATTTCTTACTCATTCGTTTGTTTGCGCTTCAAATTTCACCTGTGAATAAAAAACATTTATTTTTGCATATTCTCCTGTGAACCCCAAAATTTGTTCCGCGTTGAGTGACCCTTGGTATGGACCAAAAGTATGGACTTGAGTTTTCACGTTATGTGGGTTGAGTTGTTTTACCTCTGAGTGGCACTTTTTTGCACACCATGGGTTAAATGGCCAGGTTACAAGGACCCCGAAGGCTCAGAGGGACCCACTGGAACAGTGGTTGGGAGACACATGTTAGCCTCCCGTCAAGGCCATCCAGCGTGTTCTTTAACGTGCACAGGGTGTGGCTCTCCCGCACACGGGCCACAGCTTAACGTCCCATCCGACGGACGGCGGCCTTTCCAAGCCCATCGGTGACCCCTGCTGACCGTGGACAGGGCGGGGAATTTTGCGGAATTAACTCTCAACGCTGACTCAGCTGGGACTCGAACCTGGGAACTGAAGATTACGAGCCTGTCGCGCTACCTACTGAGCCACCCCCATCCCACACGTTATGTGGACGGAGAGCTAAATTTTGAAATCAATATCTTTTAAAATGAGCTTTTTATTGAAAAATCAGGATGGAAATAATTTTAAAGATCAATTCTATCTCGACTCTGGTTGTTTAGAGATATGCCCATTTAATTATAAACCATCTAAAAGCTGGAATATTTGACAGCAACGTTGACAGATCCAAAAATTTATCTTAAAAATCAACTGAACAATGGCAATTGGTTTCAGCAAACCATCTCGCACGGCGCTTAGTATGCTATACCAAAGGGTTGGGTTGTTTTATCTCTGAGCGGCACTTTTTTGCACACCATGGGTTAAATGGCCAGGTTACAAGGACCCCGAAGGCTCAGAGGGACCCATTGGAACAGCTGTTGGGAGACAGATGATAGCCTCCCGTCAAGGCCATCCAGAGTGTTCTTTAACGTGCACAGGTTATGGCTCTCCCGCACACGGCGCCACGGCTTAACATCCCATCCGACGGACGGCGGCTTTTCCAAGCCCATCGGTGTCCCCTTCTGACCGTGGGCAGGGAGGGGGAAATTTTGTGGAGATAAATCTCAACGCTGACCCAGCTGGGACTCGAACCTGGGAACTACAGATTACGAGCCTGACGCGCTACCGACTGAGCCACCCCCACCCCCAACTATACCAAAGGACCAATAGACACGAGTAAGGTTGTTTCATTTCTTTGTAGCATTTTTTTCCTTCACCAATCATATTTGTTTCCTTTTATACTGACAAATTCCTATCAGGTCGTTGTGGCAAGTGGGGCTGCATGAGGAATATACACCGAAGGGCCAAAACATTATGAGCAACGCGTCTTTATGCAAATCGAAGCAAGGCAGGTAAAGTGTGCACTCTCCACGAAGATCTCTACAAAAGCCACCAGTCAAAAGAAGATATATTTAAGTTCATATGGTCACTTTATCCTTCAGAACCAGTCCAAGCAGATGTACAAGATCAACCAAACGTGACTTGACTGGCATTTTTTTTAGCAAATCTCGGTGCACTTTGCCACTGGTTTGATTAGTAGTACTTTATGCTAGTAATAATCATACCAGCTGTTATTAGTACTACAAGGTGTATACCAGCATTGTTTAGTGGATTAAATTCTGTCCGATTCTGTTATTATATATATATATTGTGCCTGATATCAAATAGTTAAATCAGATATCTTCTGGATATATTCTGGATATTGTAGTTATGTGGGGTATCTATTGATCTCGCCGTTCCTACTTTACATTTAAAATTTTCCAGTTGGCTGAATTATTAGCGTGCTTAGCTAGTGATCAAAGGGACGTGGGTTGGGTTGTTTTACCTCTGAGCGACACTTTTTTTGCACACAATGGGCTAAATGGTGAGGTCACAATGTTGGGTTGGGTTGTTTTACCTCAGAGCGGCACTTTTTTGCACACCATGGGCTAAATGGCCAGGTCACAAGGACCCCGAATGCTGAGAGAAGGTTGGGGGAGGAGACCCACTGGAACAGCTGTTGGGTGATAGATGATAGCCTCCCGTCAAGGCCACCCAGCTTGTTCTTTAACGTGCACATGGTATGGCTCTCCCGCACTCGGAGCCACGGCTTAACGTCCCATCCGACGGACGGCGGTCTTTCCAAGCCCATCAGTGTCCCCTACTGACCGTGGGTATGGCGAGGAATTTTGCGGAGATAAATCTCAACGCTGACGCAGCTGGTACTCAGGTCACAAGGACTCCGAGGGCTCAGAGAAGGTTAGGGGTAGGGGACCCACAGGAACAGCTATTGGGAGACAGATGGAGCTCCCATCAAGGCCATGCAGCGTGTTTTTTAACGTTCACATGGTGTGACTCTCCCGCACTCGGAGCCACAGCTTAACGTCGCATCCGACGGACAGAGGTCTTTGCAAGTGTAACGGTGTCCACTTCTGGCGTAGGACAGATCGAAGAGTTTTACAGAGATAAATCTCAACGCTGGTCGAACCCTGGGTAAATTATGGATATTGTTGTCTTTCTGCCGAGGTCTCACCTTCCTCCAGATCTTCTTACCATCGCATTATGACATCATATTTCTGTGGCAAACGGCTGTTTGAGGGATAATTTGATATTTTATAACCCTATTAAGGTTCTTTCAAATTTCACACGAGCCCTTATTATGTCTAGGTCTAGGTTGGATGATTTCTCCACTCGTTCTAATTCTCTCTATTTTGATAATGGGAAACACAGTCCTTGCCGAACCGTCGATTCAGATTGAGAAACGGAACCATTGGGATTATGAAACACTGAATACTTTCTCGAGAAAAGAAACCGTTCGGTTTGTCGAGATGTGGGCACAGGTTGAAAAACAACACTGAATTCAAACTGCGAATCGGAGCTAAAAACCACCGAGCTTGTCAAACGGTGGACTATATTGGAAAAGGGAAACCACCGAGCTTGTCAAACGGTGGACTTTATTGGAAAAGGGAAACCACCGAGCTTGTCAAACGGTGGACTATATTGGAAAAGGGGAATCACCGAGCTTGTCAGACGGTGGACTATATTGGAAAAGGGAAACCACCGAGCTTGTCAAACGGTGGACTATATTGGAAAAGGGAAACCACTTAACTTGTCAAACGGTGGACTATATTGGAAAAGGGAAATCACCGAGCTTGTCAGACGGTGGACTATATTGGAAAAGGAGAATCACCGAGCTTGTCAGACGGTGGACTATATTGGAAAAGGGAAACCACCGAGCTTGTCAAACGGTGGACTATATTGGAAAAGGGAAACCACCGAGTTTGTCAAACGGTGGACTATATTGGAAAAGGGGAACCATCGAGCACGTCAAACGGTGGATTATATTGGAAAAGGGGAACCATTGAGCTTGTCAAACGGTGGACTATATTGGAAAAGGGGGAACCACCGAGCTTGTCAAACGGTGGACTATATTGGAAAAGGGGGACCACCGAGCTTGTCAAACGGTGGACTATATTGGAAAAGGGGGAACCACCGAGCTTGTCAAACGGTGGATTATATTGGAAAAGGGGAACCATTGAGCTTGTCAAACGGTGGACTATATTGGAAAAGGGGGAACCACCGAGCTTGTCAAACGGTGGACTATATTAGAAAAGGGGAACCACCGAGCTTGTCAAACGGTGGACTATATTGGAAAAGGGGGAACCACCGAGCTTGTCAAACGGTGGACTATATTGGAAAAGGGGGAACCACCGAGCTTGTCAAACGGTGGACTATATTGTAAAAGGGGAACCACCGAACTTGTCAAACGGTGACTATATTGGAAAAGGGGGAACCACCGAGCTTGTCAAACGGTGGACTATATTGGAAAAGGGGAACCATTGAGCTTGTCAAAAATTGGAGCTTTGTTGAAAGAAGTTATCGTTGAGTTTGTCGTAATCCGTTGTTGAGAAAGAAAAAGGAATCATCTGGACTCCGATGAAAGGAATCTTACCTTTTGCAAGAAGCATCCACAATGACTTTGATGGGAGAATCCCCTCTACTTCCCAATAGCTCTCTAGTCGATGTCCTCTCCCAGTCCTATTCTGGACATTGGGGCCCTTGCGAGCTGGCCCTTTAACCAAATGTTTGCCATAACCCAATGGCTTCGAAAGAGTGTAAAGGTTTTAATAACAATAATATATTTATTCACCTAGAATAGAGTAAAAAAAATACACATAAGCAAATACCAAAACATAAAATACAAATATCGTCACTACAATTCTAACCAAGGGGTCACCAGACCTGTCCAGGTTTTATATACCAAATATCTTAAAACTTGGCATCTTCATCGCTTAAATAATAGATATTCATTTTTTTTACATACACACACAAAGTTAAGAAGCAGAAACGTGATGAAATCTTTGTCAAAATAACGGAGATGCCATTATAAAGTTTGGTTTGGGTTGGGTTGTTTTACCTCTGAGCGGCACTTTTTTGCACACCTTGGGCTAAATGGCCAGGTCACATGGACCCCGAAGGCTCAGAGAAGGTTGGGGGAGGGGACCCACTGGAACAGCTGTTGGGAGACAGATGGTAGCCTCCCGTCAAGGCCATCCAGCGTGTTCTTTTACGTGCACAGGGTATGGCTCTCCCGCACACGGAGACAAGGTTTAACGTCCCATCCGACGGACGGCGTCCTTTCCAAGCCCATCAGTGTCCCCTACTGACCGTAGGCAGGGCGGGGAATTTTGCGGAGATAAATCTCAACGCTGACCCAGCTGGGACTCGAACCTGGGAACTACAGATTGCGAGCCTGGCGCGCTACCGACTGAGCCAACCCCGCCCCCATGTAAAGTTTGGAAACCAATGGCTTAACCCACTTCGCGACCTTGATTAATTTAATCCCATTTTTCCATATTTAATCTATGAACTCCTTCAGTAATTCCTGATTCAAGCAACTTTATGAACAGAGTTTCACTTAAAAGATATCCTTTCTTAATCTTTTATTCCTGGTGCGTAAATTTTAATCCCTAATTTGCTACCGGATATTAATTGTCATAAGTTTGTCCTATCTGAATTTCAAAATGTTAAAGCTGCCTCTCTGCTGTTTCGCTCCCAGCGCTGCTGCATCTATGCATATGGTAATATTTCTTTTCTTCCCCATCAAGATTCTGTCTCACTCTCCACATACATTCCACACTATCGTGCATTGTATCGTCCTCTTGTCGTACTGGGAATCGAAACAGCTGACACTGCTGCGATGAACAACAACCCGATCCATTAGAGAAGCTCTCCCCTCATGCGGAAGGAAGAACGGAAGATGAACTTCGAAGGAGCCTAAACCTGCAGCAATGATCATTCCTCGCAACAACATGGCTAATGACAGCTGCTGGGGAAAAAAGTAGAAGTGACGTTGAAACGAGCATTCTTAACTTGCTCCTTTGTTCATGCTTCCCAATACCCACATGGGAGTTCATAAAACATCTCTACATGCCTGTCTTGGCATATTCCAGTAGTTGTGTTTTGTTTCTGATCTTCATTTTGATTTTTTTCTGTTATTTGAATAGCGAAAAAAAAAAGAGGTAAAGTTTGTTGCATTTGTTTTACTCTTGAGGTTGGGTTGGGTTGTTTGATCTCTTAGCTGCACTTTTTTGCACACCATGGGCTAAATGGCCAGGTCACATGGACCCCGAAGGCTCAGAGAAGGTCGGGGGAGGAGACCCACTGGAACAGCTTTTGGGAGACAATTGGTAGCCTCCCGTCAAGGCCATCGAGTGTGTTCTTTATCGTGCACAGGGTATGGCTCTCCAGCACACGGGGGCACGGCTTAACGTCCCATCCGACGGACGGAAGCCTTTCCAAGCCCATCGGTGTCCCCTACTGACCGTGGGCAGGGCGGGGAATTTTGCGGAGATAAATCTCAACGCTGATCCAGCTGGGACTCGAACCTGGGAACTACAGATTATGAACATGGCGCGCTACCGACTGAGCCACCCCCGCCCCTACTCTTGAGGTGCGGTTTTCTTCAAACAATGGGCGAAATGCCAAGATCATAAGGACCCCAAGGCTTCAGGGAAAGTTAAGGAATGGGACCCACTGGACAACTGTTAGAAGACAGATGGTAGCCTGTCGTCAAAGTCATCCAGCCTGTTCTCTAATGTGCACAGGTTATGGCTCTCCCGCTGGTGGAATCATGACGTAACGTTCCATTCGAGGGACAGCGACCTTTCTAAGTACTTCGGTGTTCCCTTTCTCACCGAGGGCAAGCTGGGAGTTAGCGGAAATAATTATCTAAGCTGTCACAGGAAAAGGGAAATCACAGTACAGTGGAAAATGTTTCCTGCGTTTTTTTAATCGGATGTTATCTTTTTTATATACACTGATTTCCATAAATTAAGGAAAAGATGAAAAATATGTGTTATCCTAAAACTCCGACGATACAAATGCACGAGAGTCATAATCTCTCCTCTTTTTACTCGGATAAGTTTTATGATTTCACACATCCCCCCCCCCCCACACACACAAGTCGGCAGTTATGAAAAGAAAAAAAGTAAAATTAGTCTCGCTTGAAGATGCAGTTGAGTATCTATGCTTCACAGCGTTGAAGTCAGCCTCCCATTCATATAAGGTGGGGACTGTAACTTAACTTTTGCACTCCAGTGTACAGTCGCTCAAAAAAATATCCGAACACTATGGTTGATTACAGAATTCAGAAAAAATATCTGGCAACGATTTTTTTTAGAAATTAGTGATCTGGCAACCTTCGTGCCACATGACAAGAAGGTTGCCAGATCACTAATTTCTAAAAAAAAATCGTTGCCAGATATTTTTTTCTGAATTCTGTAATCAACCATAGTGTTCGGATATTTTTTTGAGCGACTGTACTTACAACTATAATCGCACATACAACTCTTGCATTTTTATTCCCTTTCGATTGGGGGCGGGGGTGGCTCAGTCGGTAGCGCGCCAGGCTCGTAATCTGTAGGTTCCAGGTTCGACTCCCAGCTGGGTCAGCGTTGAGATTTATCTCCGCAAAATTCCCCGCCCTGCCCACGGTCAGTAGGGGACACCGATGGGTTTAGAAAGGCCGCCGTCCGTCGGATGCGACGTTAAGCCGTGGCCCCGTGTGTGAGAGAGTCACACCCCCTATGCACGTTAAAGAACACGCTGGATGGCCTTGACGGGAGGCTACCATCTGTCTCCCAACAGCTCTTCCAGTGGGTCCCCTCCCCCAACCTTCTCTGAGCCTTCGGGGTCCATGTGACCTGGCCTTTAGCCCATGGTGTGCAAAAAGTGCCGCTCAGAGGTAAAACAACAACAACAACAACTAAAGGGCCGCACCATAAAATTAGGTTTAAAATATCTGGGGCTGAGTCACTGCCTCGTGTTAGCATTAAATAATGTCAATAACTCCCAGTTTTCTTGTTTTTATTTTCAAAATTTAGAAAATTTGGAATGTGGATATTCATTCTCAAAACACAGAAGTTTCTGAATAATTAATTAAGCGGCACGCCAAAAAAAGCAAGTGCGTGGGATCCGAAAAGGGGGGGGTCCCCACAGGGAGCAGACTGTTTTAGGCCATTCAGTCCTCTTTTAGATGGCGCAACTATGACCTTTTTTCTGTTTACACGACGCCACTTTAATAATTTGATGCTACCTATAAAGTTGCGAGAAAATGAGTTACATGCCCAACAAATATTGTTTCATTATTGAATGTTTCGTGAATTCTATCTTTATTAAATTAAAGTGTAATATTAATTAAATCCTTATATTACTGTCATTCGTATTTACATTTTAAGCATATGGTTGGAGTTTCAACATACTAAACATTTGGCCTATGTATCTTAAATACATGGGACCCATGGGTTTTACATGCAGGCGCCCTTAGGTTTTCAACGTTTAGGCCCATAGGTCTTGCCTGTTGCAAGCATGAGCCCATAGGTCTTGCCTACATGGGCCTATAGGTCTTGCATGCTGAGCTCATAGATCTTGCATGCATATACTCATACATCTTGCCTACATGGGTCTATAGGTCTTGCATGCATGGGCCCATAGGTCTTGCGTGCTTCAACCTATATGACTTGCATGCATGAACCCATAGGTCTTGCGACGTGGGCACATAGGTCTTGCATACATGAGCCCATAGACCTTGCATGCATGAGCCCATAGGCCTTGCATGCATGAGCCCATAGGTCTTGCATGCATAGGCCCATACATCTTGCCTACATGGGCTGTAGATCTTGCTGCGTGAGCCCATAGATCTTGCATGCATAGGCCCATATATCTTGCCTACATGAGCCTATAGGTTTTGCATGCGTGGGCCCTTAGGTATTGCATGCTTGAACCTATATGACTTGCATGCGTGAACCCATAGGTCTTGCGGCGTGGGCACATAGGTCTTGCATGCGTGAGCCCATAGGTCTTGCATGCATAGGCCCATACATCTTGCCTACATGGGCTGTAGATCTTGCTGCGTGAGCCCATAGGTTTTGCATGCATAGTCCCATACATCTTGCCTACATGGGCCTATAGGTCTTGCATGCGTGGTGTCCATGGGTGTTGCATGCATAGGCCCATGGTCTCTTGATCCGAAGGAGAATGTTACCTGGTTCAGAACTTCAAAGGAAATTAATAAATTTTTCTTTCATTAATCTGAACACATAACCTAATCTTAATTACTATATGAGGTAACGATGAATTCTACTCAGCATTTTTTCAGGTTTTCAAAAAAATATGAAAACAAAATAGTGTACAACGTCCAATAATGCATGATGTTGTTTTTTCTCCTTTCTGGAATGCATTTTATATTTGATTTTTCCAAACTGTACCCTCCGCCTAAGTTCGAAGAAGTTCCATTACATTTTCTCTCCGGGGGCGGGGGTGGCTCGGTCGGTAGCGCGCCAGGCTCGTAATCTGTAGTTACCAGGTTCGAGTCCCAGCTGGGTCAGAGTTGAGATTTATCTCCACAAAACTCCCCGCCCTGCCCACGGTCAGTAGGGGACACCGATGGGCTTGGAAAGGCCGCCGTCCGTCGGATGGGACGTTAAGCCGTGGTCCCGTGTGCGGGAGAGCCATACCCTGTGTACGTTAAAGAACACGCTGGATGGCCTTGACGGGAGGCTACCATCTGTCTCCCAACAGCTGTTCCAGTGGGTCCCCTCTCCCAACCTTCTCTGAGCCTTCGGGGTCCATATGACCTGGCCATTTAGCCCATGGTGTGCAAAAAAGTGCCGCTCAGAGGTAAAACAACCCAACCCATTTTCTCTCCGCACACACACACACACTCTTCCCAATGGCGCAATAAACGCCAAAAAAAAGAGGAAACTAAATATTTGTTTTAAAATGAAAAATCAAGCACAATAAAATGAAAAACACGAAGCAATAATGGTTATTAAAACGAAGCGAATTTCAAAATGATTTTCTTAATAACTCGAGATTGTAGCCGAGAAGAGAATATATTAAGATTTTCTATATCACAGAATCACTGCCTAAGGAGATGAAGAAATTTTAAAAAGTTATTTCTTCTTAATAACACAACTTTAGGAGAAGCTGAAAAAAAAGAATCGGGAACTAATTTCATCCTCTAAAGAACCCTCACTAGATTAGAATCACTGATTCTTCCATTTCAGGTCATACTTCATTCATTAAATCGATCAAAAGTAAAAAAAAAAACACATTATTTTTTTTTCTAAATTTAATAACCCCCCCCCCCAACCACCACCATCCCTCCTTCCTTTTGGGGCGGGGGTGGCTCAGTCGGTAGCGCGCCAGGCTCGTAATCTGTAGTTCCCAGGTTCGAGTCTCAGCTGGGTCAGCGTTGAGATTTATCTCCGCAAAATTCCCCGCCCTGCCCACGGTCAGTAGGGGACACCGATGGACTTGGATAAGCCGCCGTCCGTCGGATGGGACGTTAAGCCGTGGAACCGTGTGCGGGAGAGCCATACCCTGTGCACGACGTTAAGCCGTGGCCCCGTGTGCGGGAGAGCCATACCCTGTGCACGTTAAAGAACACGCTGGATGGCCTTGACGGGAGGCTACCATCTGTCTCCCAACAGCTGTTCCAGTGGGTCCCCTCCCCCAACCTTCTCTGAGCCTTCGGGGTCCATGTGACCTGGCCATTTAGCCCATGGTGTGCAAAAAAGTGCCGCTCAGAGGTAAAACAACCCAACCCTCCTTCCCTTTAAGATATGTAAATGGAGGATGTGGAATATTACCAGGCTCAGTATATCAATAAAAGAAAAAAAAATGGCATTCATCAATCGGAGTTACGGATCAAATATAATATATATTTTAATAAAGTGAATCTGTTTTACTGAAACTTAGGAAATATTTCGTTTCCTTTTTTTGTGTGTGTCGTTCGTCTCCTGCGGGAACGTGAGAGTTCCCACTTGTGTCAGAACGCCTCTTCAAGATGAACGTCTGCCCTAGTGATCTCATATCGGCTGCCAGAATCAGATTGGTTAGCCGTTGCGGAGGAAAGAAGACTAAGAATTAAAAGCCCAGGAAAGTACGCACAGTGGATTAAATGTCCAGGTCACAAGGACCCCAGAGGCTCAGTGAAGGGAATGGAAGAGGATCGAGTGGACAGTTGTCAGTAGACATGTTCTTTAACGCGCACAGCGTATGACTCTTCTCCACAAGGGATCACAACTTAACGCCTCATGCGACGGACGATACCATTCGAAACGCATCGGGAGGGAGGGGGGCTCAGTCAGTAGCGCGCCAGGCTCGTAATCTGTAGTTACCAGGTTCGAGTCCCATCTGGGTCAGCGTTGAGATTTATCTCCGCAAAATTCCCCGCCCTGCCCACGGTCAGTAGGGGACACCGATTGGCTTGGAAAGGCCGCCGTCCGTCGGATGGGACGTTAAGCCGTGGCCCCGTGTGCGGGAGAGCCATACCCTATGCACGTTAAAGAACACGCTGGATGGCCTTGACGGGAGGCTACCATCTGTCTCCCAACAGCTGTTCCAGTGCGTCCCCTACCCCAACCTTCTCTGAGCCTTCGGGGTCCATGTGACCTGGCCATTTAGCCCATGGTGTGCAAAAAAGTGCCGCTCAGAGGTAAAACAACCCAAACCCTACTGCTAACGACCATACCACAGAAGAGACACATTGTCGGGAGTTTTGGGATTATCGTAAACTGCGCCTTTAAGCCCACTGCCCAGAAGAAAATTTCGGAAGTTAATGATTAACACAAAAGGATTCTTTTAATCATACCGATATATAAAATTTCAAATGTTCCACGTGCTTCAGAATTGTCCTCTTCGACTTCTGGTATCAGATGACGTAAGAAGAGCTTCTGCTAGAAATGGCCGCGGACCCTCGTGCAGGTTCCGTTTGTCTCATTAATTCCCAGCTGATTGCAAATCTCTGGGCGTCATTAAAGGGCAAAAATTCAATCTCTGTTTTGAAGTCTTAATGAGTCGAAATTATCACGATGAAGATGATGATGCATTTATCATTACAGTGACAGCTCATAATTATGACCTTGGCGATCAGATTGGGGTCAAGGCACTTGACGACATTTTAATTTGGAACAATTTATGGCAAATGTTTGTTGATTCCAGCGCAAAAATGAAGACTAAAGACATTTTCGTCAAAGTAGCAGGATACGATTTTATCTTTATTTTACAGTTCGTGATTCATGCGTGTTTGTTAGAATCATTGCAATTTGTTTACAGTACGGCATCATCTAGTTTCGTCAATAGTTGAAAAGTGCTCTTCTTATTTTCATTTCATCAATGTCGTTACTTTAAGAACTTCGAATCATCGTGGATTGTACGACTATCGGAAATGGATTTATTATCACAGAATATCTTCAAATGAAGGAATAACAGCTCGGCCACTTTTGTCAGGGCTGAAATTTATCTGCAATAACCTCTCCACTCTCCCCATCCACGGAGAGAAAGAAGACACTGATGGGCTTGGAAAGGCCGCCGTCCGTCTGATGGGACGTTAAGCCTTAGCTCCGTGTGCGGGAGAGCATATTAAAAGCACCCTGGATGGCTATGAGGGCAGGTTGTCTCCTAACAGTCTGTCCAGTGGGTCCCGTTCCTCATTGTTATCACCTGAATTACTAACAACGACATCCTCAACGTTATCACTTGAATTACTAACAACGACATCCTCATTGTTATCACCTGAATTAAGTAACAACGACATTCTCATTGTTATCACTTGAATTAGTAACAACGACATCCTCAGTTTTATCACTTGAATTACTAACAACGACATCTTTGTTATCATCTGAATTAAGTAACAACGACATCCTCATTTTTATCACTTGAATTGCTAACAACGACATATTCATTGTTATCACCTGAATTACTAACAACGACATCCTCATTGTTATCACCTGAATTACTAACAACGACATCCTCATTGTTATCACCTGAATTACTAACAACGACATCCTCATTGTTATCACCTGAATTACTAACAACGACATCCTCATTGTTATCACCTGAATTACTAACAACGATAAAATCTGTCCCTTAACAATATTATATAATTAAATTATAATTGTTATCACTTGAATTATTAACAACGACATCCTCATTGCTATCACTTGCATTACTAACAACGATATCTCATTGTTATCACCTGAATTACTAACAACGACATCCTCAATTTTATCACTTGAATTACTAACAACGACATCCTCAGTTTTATCACTTGAATTACTAACAACGACATCTTTGTTATCATCTGAATTAAGTAACAACGACATCCTCATTTTTATCACTTGAATTACTAACAACGACATCCTCATTGTTATCACCTGAATTACTAACAACGACACCCTCATTGTTATCACCTGAATTACTAACAACGACATCCTCATTGTTATCACCTGAATTACTAACAACGATAAAATCTGTCCCCTAATAATATTATATAACTAAAATATAATTGTTATCACTTGAATTACTAACAACGACATCCTCATTGCTATCACTTGCATTACTAACAACGACTTCTCATTGTTATCACCTGAATTAAGTAACAACGACACTCTCATTGTTCTAACCTCTTTGGCTGGCAAGGTAAATACTGATGTAACGATTCTGTTCCAGGTGTTGCCTTAATTCAGAAATGTATGTGCAATAAAAAATTTATGTTTATTCTTAATGGCCCGGTCATAAACGACGTTTAATAATGATCATACGACATTTTGATACTTTTTACCTCTTTCTCGTATTAAAAAAACATGATCTGTCAAACCATATTTTACTAATTGCATTCCCAGTTAACTATGAAAGTCTTCATTTTTGCTTCCTAAAGGTTACACCAATGGGAGAGCATCTCAGAAAGCTATCTCACAAGCTAATATATTAATAAATGAGTGTTTTCCATTAAGGAAAAGCAATCGCATCAGTTCAGAGGAATTTAATTCAGATCTATGAATATTAATTAAGACAACTGCGCATCGCAGCCGCGAGAGCCTTTCTTCGAACACCGCCTGTCTCGCGTCGTGTCACGTGGAGGTGATTCACGAGGAAGAAGTTGACTTTGACGCATGCCACTAATTATTGCGCTTTTGTACACAGCACGCGTCGTGAAGCCCGGATCCGGATTGTAATAACTGACACCGCAAACATAAAGAGAAGTTTCTGACAGTTAACGAAGATAGAAGTAAATATCATCACGTGAAGATTTAGTTCGATTAACTGATCTCTTAACGATGCTTATTTTTCCTTTGTTTCCAGGATGTAACTAAATATTGTATCAGAAGTAGAATTTTTTGTTTACTTACATGAATTTTTCCTATCACCCTAATGGCATTTAACTGCCTCCCCCCTCCCCCTCCCTCCATTGCTCCGAAAATATTTTCTGGCTTCTTGCATCATAAACGATAACAATAAGAAACTTTGTAGACCCTTTCACTGAAACAGAGGGGGCGGGGGTGGCTCAGTCGGTAGCGCGTCAGGCTCGTAATCTGTAGTTCCCAGGTTCGAGTCCCAGCTGGGTCAGCGTTGAGATTTATCTCCGCAAAATTCCCCGCCCTGCCCACGGTCATAGGGGACACCGATGGGCTTGAAAAGACCACCGTCCGTCGGATGGGACGTTAAACTGTGGCCCCGTGTGCGGGAGAGAGCTACACCCTGGGCACGTTAAAGAACACGCTGGATGGCCTTGACGGGAGGCTACCATCTGTCTCCCAACAGCTATTCCAGTGGGTCCCCTCCCCCAACCTTCTCTGAGCCTTCGGGGTCCATGTGATCTGGCCATTTAGCCCATGATGTGCAAAAAAGTGCCCGATCAGAGGTAAAACAACCCAACGTTAAAGAACACGCTGGATGGCCTTGACGGGAGGCTACCATCTGTCTCCCAACAGCTATTCCAGTGGGTCCCTTCCCCCAACCTTCTCTGAGCCTTCGGGGTCCATGTGACCTGGCCATTTAGCCCATGGTGTGCAAAAAAGTGCCGCTCAGAGGTAAAACAACCCAACGTTAAAGAACACGCTGGATGGTCTTAATGGGAGGCTACCATCTGTCTCCCAACAGCTGTTCCAGTGGGTCCCCTCCCCCAACCTTCTCTGAGCCTTCGGGGTCAATGTGACCTGGCCATTTAGCCCATGGTGTGCAAAAAAGTGCCGCTCAGAGGTAAAACATTCCAACGTTAAAGAACACGCTGGATGGCCTTGATGGGAGGCTACCATCTGTCTCCCAACAGCTGTTCCAGTGGGTCCCCTCCCCCAACCTTCTCTGAGCCTTCGGGGTCAATGTGACCTGGCCATTTAGCCCATGGTGTGCAAAAAAGTGCCGCTCAGAGGTAAAACAACCCAACCCAATTGACGAAAGATAGAGTCGCTTAAGTTTTTCTGCGCTCAGAGGTCGCAAATGTAACTGAAGACCATTTCAGAGTATCAGAAGACCTAGTGCAAATACAACTGAAAGCCTTATAGTATAAATATAACGGAAAGCCTTCGGTTGTTCATATTATTTCAAAAAATGGTATCAAAAAATTAGAATTTAATTTATTAGAAAAATTCTATCAACTAAACCTAATTTTAGATCAGATCTATCCAATAAAATCAACAACATTTTAAAACTTCCATTTTCTAGATATGAATCCAAGATAATTTTTAGATTAAGACTGATACTATTCTATTAAATAAATCAAAATATTTCCTAAAACTAACTAATTCACCCAATTGTACAAAATGCAATCTAATTGAAAACTCTTCTCACATAATTTTAAATTGTGATAAATATTCAGTAGACGTAAGTAAATTCAAGTAAACTTTTTTGAGAGATTGTAACTCTACAAAGAAAAATATTTTTTGAAAATCTTAAAAGCATAAACATTAATGAATTCACTCTAAATAATATTTTAAATTTTCCCATTTTTACCTATCCAAATTAAGATATTTGGCTATCTGATTGATTTCCTCAAATCCACAAATATATGGAAAACTCTGTAAAAAAGGAAAATATTCAAAAAAATATATATATAATATAAAGAGAAAAAAAAAACAAAAAAAACATAAAATCATAGTCTCTTAAAGAGTAAGAGAGAAAAAATACAAAAAAAAGCTTATAAGGAGTAAAAAAAATTATCCTCTTAAAAAGTAAGAGGGAAAAAAAATAAACACACATTACTCTTAAGAAAATTAAAATTATATATGGGAAAGTCTGCAGAAGGAATTCCCAATTCCAGTGAAGTGTATTCTATTCTGTTGTAAATGTTACTAAAGGGTAGTGTATATACAACTGAAGCCTTCCCTTTATAAATATTACTGGAGGGCTTCTAGTGTAAATAAAACTGAGTCTTCTAGTGTGCAACTGAAAGCTTCATTTATAAATATATAACTGAAACTTTCTACTGTAAATGCAACTGAAAGCCTTCTGTTATAAATATTATTGAAGGCTTCTACTGGTAAATGCAACTGAAAGTCTTCTGATGTGCAACTGAAAGTGCACACCAGAGGACTTTCTGGTGTACAACTTCTGGTATGCAATTGAAAGCTTCATTTATAAATATATATTACTGAAAATTTCTAGTGTAAATGCAACCGAAAGCCTTCTGTTATAAATGTTATTGAAGGCTTCTACTGGTAAATGCAACCGAAAGCCTTCTGTTATAAATGTTATTGAAGGCTTCTACTGGTAAATGCAACCGAAAGCCTTCTGTTATAAATGTTATTGAAGGCTTCTACTGGTAAATGCAACCGAAAGCCTTCTGTTATAAATGTTATTGAAGGCTTCTACTGGTAAATGCAACCGAAAGCCTTCTGTTATAAATGTTATTGAAGGCTTCTACTGGTAAATGCAACCGATAGCCTTCTGTTATAAATATTATTGAAGGCTTCTACTGGTAAATGCAACTGAAAGGCTTCTAATGTGCAACTGGAAGTCTTCTAGCGTAAATACAACTGAAAACCTTTTAGTGTAAATACAAGAGAATGCCTTGTACGCTAAACACGACTGAAAGTCTAGTATAAATATAACTAAGACTTTCTGGTGTAGTAATAACTGGAAGCGTGTTTTAAACCTGTTCAGAATAATCTGAAGAAATCTGAATCAATAAAAATCTCCCATCTGATGGACGGACGATATCTTCTGCAAATTCATGTTTTCAATTCAATTTCATAAAGTTGCAATCTCTCAAAAACAGAAACACTGAGAAATCACTTGAACACACACCTTAGGATGAGAACTTTCCCACTAGATATTAAGGGGCGGGGGTGGCTTAGTCGGTAGCGCGCCAGGCTCGTAATCTGTAGTTCCCAGGTTCGAGTCCCAGCTGGGTCAGCGTTGAGATTTATCTCCGAAAAATTCCCCGCCCTTCCCACGGTCAGTAGGGGACACCGATGGTCTTTGAAAGGCCGCCGTCCGTCGGATGGGACGTTAAGCCGTGGCCCCGTGTGCGGGAGAGCCATAACCCTGTGCACGTTAAAGAACACGCTGGATGGCCTTGACGGGAGGCTACCATCTGTCTCCCAACAGCTGTTCCAGTGGGTCCCCTCCCCCAACCTTCTCTGAGCCTTCGGGGTCCATGTGACCTGGCCATTTAGCCCATGGTGTGCAAAAAAGTGCCGCTCAGAGGTAAAACAACCCAACCCAACTAGATATTAATTCTTAAAAGACAACCAAAGAAAAGAAAAAACGAATATCTACTTAATCAATTTCATTTGTAAATGCTGCCAAGCGCTATTTAAAGGTACTCTTACGTTATTTATCATCGATTCAAGATTAGAATAATTAGGATGAGAAATTTGAGTTGTAACAATTAGAGCGTTACGTCAGTGAAGAAGCATCAATCCTAGTATTTGAATAGGATTATTTTAGAATGCCCCTCTGATAATTGTTTTGCTGATAATAACTTCGGAAGTTTGGAGAATAAATTATTGTTTTCAGATTCTGAGTTCTCTTTCCAATCAAAATAATTTGCCAGTGAATGGTTGAACAAACGTGGATTCGCTTTGGGACGGATTTTGGGTTGGGTTGTTTTACCTCTGAGCGGCACTTTTTTGCACACCATGGGCTAAATGGCCAGGTCACATGGACCCCGAAGGCTCAGAGAAGGTTGGGGAAGGGGACCCACTGGAACAGCTGTTGGGAGACAGATGGTAGCCTCCCGTCAAGGCCATCCAGCGTGTTCTTTAACGTGCACAGGGTATGGCTCTCCCGCACACGGGGCCACGGCTTAACGTCCCATCCGACGGACGGCGGCCTTTCCAAGCCCATCGGTGTCCCCTACTGACCGTGGCAGGGCGGGGAATTTTTGCGGAGATAAATCTCAACGCTGACCCAGCTGGGACTCGAACCTGGGAATTACAGATTACGAGCCTGGCGCGCTACCGACTGAGCCACCCCTTTGGGACGGAAGTTCCGTTAGACTTGATTGCCTTAATTTCAAATTTTGTCATTTCGACGACGGTATTAAGTATTAACACAAACCTCAAAAGCGTTCAAGTTTAAACTAACATTCGAATAACAGTACAACCGAATGCTATGTAAACGAAATATTATTGTTTCCTCGGCTGGTTTGTTTTTCCCCTGAGCGGCACTTTTTTGCACACCATGGGCTAAATGGCCAGGTCACAAGGACCCCGAAGGCTCAGAGAAAGTTGGGGGAGGGGACCTACTGGAACAACTGTTGGGAGACAGATGGTAGTCTCCCGTCAAGCCACCCAGCGTGTTCTTTAACGTGCACAGGGTATGGCTCTCCCGCACACGGGCCACGGCTTAATGTTCCATCCGATGGACGGCGGCCTTTCCAAGCCCAATCGATTCCTCTACGGACCAAGGCTAAAGTGGGACTCGAACCTGGGAACTGCAGATTATGTAGTTCCCAGGCACAGGTACTGGCTGTTCGAATTGTTCAATGGGGCGGGAATTGCTCAATTGGTAGTAGCCTGGCACTACCAATTGAGCAATTCCCGCCCCATTGCAGGGAGGAGACCCACTGGACGGATGTAAGGAGACAGATAGTAGTCTCCCCTCAAAGCTATTCAGCGTGTTCTTTAATGTGCACAGAATAAGGCTCTCCTGTGCACGACTTAGTGCTTCATCCGACGAACGGCGTCCTTCCCAAGAGCCATCGGTGTCCCTGCTGACCGTGGGCAGGGCGGGGAATTTTGCGGAGATAAATCTCAACGCTGACCCAGTGGCACTCGACCCAGGAACTGCAGATTACGAGCCTGCTTGCTACCGACTGAGCCATCCCTCCTCGTTATTTACAACAATAAACTCTACACTAGTGATCAATTTATTAAAAACATGCCCAAATTTATGTCAATATAAAAATAAATACCCCCCTCAAGCAGCTGCTTGCCACAGAGGTCTGAGAGGAATCTCTTACGTTATACGCCATAGTAGAAGATCTGTTAGGATGGCAGGACCTCAGCAGAAAAACGACACGAACATCCAATGCTTTACTTGGGGTTCGAACTCAGGTCCCTTTAATCAGTAGCCAAGCGCACTACTACCGAGTGGATTGGATTGTTTTACCTCTGAGAGGCACTTTTTTGCACACCATGGGCTAAATGGCCAGTTTACAAGGACCCCAAAGGCTCAGAGAAGGTTGGGGGAGGGGACCCACTGGAACAGCTGTTGGGAGACAGATGGTAGCCTCCCGTCCAGGCCATCCAGCGTGTTCTTTAACGTGCACAGGATATGGCTCTCCCGCATAGGTGCCACGGCTTAACGTCCCATCCGATGGACGGCGGCCTTTCCAAGCCCATCGGTGTCCCCTACTGACCGTGGGCAGGGCGGGGAATTTTGCGGAGATAAATCTGAACGCTGACCCAGCTGGGACTCGAACCTGGGAACTACAGATTACGAGCCTGGCGCGCTACCGACTGAGCCACCCCCGCCCCTACTACCGAGTGGTTGAAATCAAATCATTCTCCGTAACTTCGTAAATAAGTATTTCTATGGAAAAATGAGGCTGAATATAATGAAATCTTCATGAAATCTCTCTGTTATACGAGGGTCGGGGGTGGCTCAGTCGGTAGCGTGCCAGGCTCGTAATCTCTAGTTCCCAGGTTCGAGTCCCAGTTGGATCAGCGTTGAGATTTATCTCCGCAAAATTCCCCGCCCTGCCCACGGTCAGTAGGAGACACCGATGGGGTTGGAAAGGCCGCCGTCCGTCGGATGGGACGTTAAGCCGTGGCCCCTTCTGCGGGAGAGAGCCATACCCTGTGCACGTTAAAGAACACACTGGATGGCCTTGGCGGGTGGCTACCATCTGTCTCCCAAAAACTGTTCCAGTGGGTCCCCTCCCCCAACCTTTTCTGAGCATTCGGGGTCTTTGTGACCTGGCCATTTAGCCCATAGTGTGCCAAAAAAGTGCCGCTCAGAGGTAAAACAAACCAGCCCAAATCTGTTATACGAAATTCGTTTAGTTTTATAGAGTTGAGGAAGCTGAAACTGCTAATTTATGCGAAATAATAATTCGCGTTAAAAAGAAACAGTTACAGTAAAAAATACCCCCTCAAGCAGCTGCTTGCCACAGTGATCTGACAGGAGCCTGTCAGTTTATATGTCATAGTAGGTCTGAGAGGATGGCAGGACCTCAGCAGAACCTCAGCAGAAGAGAAACGACACATACATTCATGCCTTACCCGGGGCTCGAACACAGGTCCCTTAGATCAGTAGCCAAGCGCGCTAACTTTGCCAAAATGTATACGCATGTTTACAGCAGTTTATGTAGTAATTAGTTCAAGTTTAGCCAGTATTGAACTCTTTTTTTGCAGAATGAGATGAATGAAACCTTTAAGCTTTCATAACTCTTTAACTACCGAAGCAGTTGGCTGAAAATCTATATTCCCAGAGATTTGATTCACAAGTCACATTTTACACAAAAAAAAAACTTATTTATGAAGTTACTTAGCTTTGAAAATGTCTTCCTATAGATTAAGTTTTGAGTGATAACTAATAAGTAACATAGATTACAGATATAAAAATATTATTCTTAAATCGTTATGTTACATCCCCAGCTGACCACAAATAAATAAATATCCCAACAGAAAGATGAAGAGAGAGCGCATCAGATGTTCATCTCTTGCAGTGTCAGTGTCGCTTAATGCGAATCTTTTCTTCATTTATCACTCGAGCCTCTTTCACGTTTTTGCCCGTTGCCGCATCCAGGCCACGATGCGGATCTCTGGTGGTCATCTGGATCCATTCCAGGATATTCAGCTGATGCTGGATTTCTTTCCCATCGAGTCCATTCAGACAGATACCGCATCGCGCAGTGACCGCACGTTCCTCCAAGGAGCAACCTCAGAGGCTGGAGAACGGCGCCTGTCAACCAATCAATGGACAGCTGTCAGTTTCCGCAGAGGGTAGTCAAAGACCGGCTCGGACTGGAATGAAAGGAAGAGCGTCGGCCGCACTAATTGGCAGAGGAGCTCTTAAGGTCGACAGTCGGGTCTCTTTGAGAAGAAATGAAGAGAATCTTAGCCCGTATTCTCGCGCTCCGCAATTCAATCGCGTGCCTACTCAACCCCATCCTTTCACGATAACTTAAATTTTTTTTTTTTTTGGAATACGTGAGGAAGAAATGGACGAAATATCAATAAAATATTATATCTAAAACTTCGATCAATCTACGAGGAGGCATTGCATCCAGTTTTAATTTTTACTGCAACTAAAGTGGGCGTGGGTGGCTCAGTCGGTAGCGTGCCAGGCTCGTAATCTGTAGTTCTAAGGTTCGAGTCCCAGCTGGGTCAGCGTTGAGATTTATCTCCGCAAAATTCCTCGTTCTGCCCACGGTCAGTAGGGGACACCGATGGGCTTGGAAAGGCCGCCGTCCGTCGGATGGGACGTTAAGCCGTGGCCTCGTGTGTGGGAGAGTCATACCCTGTGCACGTTAAAGAACACGCTGGATGGTCTTGACGGGAGGCTACCATCTGTCTCCCAACAGCTGTTCCAGTGGGTCCCCTCCCCCAATCTTCTCTGAGCCTTCGGGGTCCATGTGACCTGGCCATTTAGCCCATGGTGTGCAAAAAGGTGCAGCTCAGAGGTAAAACAACCCAATGCAACTAATGTACTGTTCATGGAGCAAAAAAATTTGGTTTTATCAAAAAACCAAATCTCACGTTTCTGTTTCTATAATAAATCAAAGAAATCGTTTACGATTTAAAAAGCGACTCTTCTTTTTGTACAAATAATAAAAACTAAAAATAAGCCTCTGATAAATTAAAAAAAAAAACTCCAAACTTCAAATAATGTTATTAATAATCGAACTTGGAATTCAAAAAAAGGACAAAGAACTGAAATTTAATTAACAAGAACTCCAAGAATTCAAAACTGGGTAAGGAAAGGGTTGGGTTGTTTTACCTCTGAGCGGCACCTTTTTGCACCCCATGGGCTAAATGGCCAGGTCACATGGACTCCGAAGGCTCAGAGAAGGTTGGGGGAGGGCTATAAAACCAGCTATGAAAAGAATTGCTATAAAACCAGCTATGAAAAGAAAACAAAACCCATAATGACGATAATATAAATTGGAACACTCAATGGGATACTATTTTTCTCGATAATCTGAACAGCGCAAGTATATTGATCTGATTTTGCTGTTCCCATAATTGCAGGAGCCAATCGAGCTCACTGGAGACAACAATGGTTATTTGTGTTGTGGGGTTGTTTTACCTCTGAGCGGCACTTTTTTGCACACCATGGGCTAAATGGCCAGGTCACATGGACCCCGAAGGCTCAGAGAAGGTTGGGGGAGGGGACCCACTGGAACAGCTGTAGGGAGACAGATGGTAGCCTCCCGTCAAGGCCAACCAGCGTGTTCTTTAATGTGCACAGGGTATGACTCTCCCGCACACGGGCCACGGCTTAACGTCCCATCAGACGGACGGCGGCCTTTCCAAGCCCATCGGTGTCCCCTACTGACCGTGGGCAGGGCGGGGAATTTTGCGGAAAAAAATCTCAATGCTGACCCAGCTGGGACTCGAACCTGGGAACTACAGATTACGAGCCTGGCGCGCTACCGACTAAGCCACCCCCGCCCCTAAGGAAAGGGAATTCACTGGACAAGTATTAGAAGACAGATGGAAACCTCTCATTAACATCATCCAGAGTGTTCTTTAACGTGCACAGGGTATGCACTCTTGCACAAGGGGGCTACGCTTTATTTCCCATCCGATAGATGGCGATCTTCACAAGACAATCGGTTGTCCCCATTCTTACCGAAGGTGAATTATCTTCAGGAAGAATTGATCTTTGTCGCAAGACCAAATAAAAGGTTTGAAATCCTCTTTCTCATGCGCTCTTTCACAGCCCTCTCAGTGGCCCTTGACTCAGAGATGGTTTACAAAAAAGGTCTTCCTGGATTTTACAATATATAATATAAACTAATATTGAGAAAAATTCTCGTTACATTCCTTGGAGTAGAGAAGACTGATTTTCGTTTTAAAAAGTTATTGTAAAACTTTCTCAGGGAGTAACTCGCATAACGTACGAAGCATTGAATCTAGTCAACAGAAGACCAAGAGGTCACTCTCTTTGATGAGTTTGTTCATGGAAACAAACTGGTTTCATTTTGGAAGAGTATGTGTATAACATTATTCTTTCACTGTTACTGGACCACTTCGTAAAAGGGGCCTTAATCCCTTTATCATCTGGTCCAATTGGAAGAGAATGGAACCCTCTTTCGAGTGAGGGGCGGGGGTGGCTCAGTCGGTTGCGCGCCAGGCTCGTAATCTGTAGTTCCCAGGTTCGACTCCCAGCTGGGTCAGCGTTGAGATTTATCTCCGGAAAAATTCCCCGCCCTGCCCACGGTCAGTAGGGGACACCGATGGGCTTGGAAAGGCCGCCGTTCGTCGGATGGGACGTTAAGCCGTGGCCCCGTGTGCGGTGAGAGCCATACCCTGTGCACGTTAAAGAACACAATGGATGGCCTTGACGGGAGGCTACCATCTGTCTCCCAACAGCTGTTGCAGTGGGTCCCCTCCCCCAACCTTCTCTGAGCCTTCGGGGTCCATGTGACCTGGCCATTTAGCCCATGGTGTGCAAAAAAGTGCCGCTCAGAGGTAAAACAACCCAACCCAACTCTTTCGAGTGAGATTGTCCCTACTCTAAATATTGATTATTATTTTTTATATAGTTGGAAGAAATTTATTATTTTTTAATATAGTTTGAAGGTTAGGTTGTTTTACCACTGAGCGGCACTTTTTTGCACACCATAGGCTAAATGGCCAGGTCACAAGAACCCCGAAGGCTCAGAGAAGGTTGGGGGAGGGGACTCACTGGAATAGCTGTTGGGAGACAGATGGTAGCCTCCCGTCAAGGCCATCCAGCGTGTTCTTTAACGTGCACAGGGTATGGCTCTCCCGCACACGGCGCCACGGCTTAACGTCCCATCCGACGGACGGCGGCCTTTCCAAGCCCATCGGTGTCCCCTACTGACCGTGGGTAGGGCGGGGAATTTTTCGGAGATAAATCTCAACGCTGACCCAGCTGGGAGTCGAACCTGGGAACTACAGATTACGAGCCTGGCGCGCTACCGACTGAGCCACCCCCGCCCCATATAGTAGGAAGAGATTTATTATTTTTTCCAAAATGTTTTACATTTTAACCTATTTTTCTTTGTTCGTTATCAGTGTACTGATATTTTTCTCCCAGCCATTTCTGTAATAAAATTTTCTAATAAAATCCCTTAAGATCCATTGCATTTCAGTCATTTCTTGGTATATATATATATGGCCTGTAACAATTGAAACTTTCAGCTTCTTGTTTCTCGGGATAAATATGCAATTTCAACAGTTTTAAGCGAAAAACTTTAAAAAATTTCCAGAGAATTTCAGAATTTTCCATTGAGAAAGCAAATACTTGGTAAGAGGTCCATAGATTTCAAAACACTACCACGTTTCACTGCAAAATCAAATGGGAAACACTTATCAACTCTCTCACCACCTATTTCAGAAATATATTTTTTATCGATTTACTTATTCTTTATTTGTTTAACTCCGATTTCCCGCCACACTCCAAATAGGGTAAGTTTACTTCGGATGCCGTTTCTAGCCATCTACTTTGCATGCCAGTGTTTACAGTGATTCCCTGTATTTGCAGTTTCTATATTTTGATGTCTACTTATATATATGTAGAGACACACTTGCATTCCTTTCTGCGCATGCTTGACAAAGCATAAAGAAAAAATAAAAGGTTTGGAATCCTCTTTCGCACGCGCACCTTCTCCAGCACTGGTAGGGAAGTTTTTTACCCTCTCACAGTGTTATGTGAGATCTAAGGATTCCCATTTCCACCAGCATCTAGAATTATTCTTCAGGTTTCATATTCTATTCGCCAGATGGGTAAAAAAAAAGTCATCTCAAATATACATTTCCGTGAAGAATATTTGTTCTCGATTTTCTCCTTTTTCTTTATGGAGGTGAGTAAAGATATTTATAGTCCAAATTTTTTTGTTGGTTTGTTTTTTGGACTCGTTATACTTTTGCGTTGAGTTGTTTTATCTCTGAGCTGCACTTTTTTGCACACCGTGGGATAAATGGCCAGGTCACGTGGGCCACGAAAGCTCAGAGAAAGTTGGGGGAGGGGACCCACTGGAACAGCTGTTGGGAGACAGATGGTAGCCTCCCGTCAAGGCCATCCAGCGTGTTCTTTAACGTGCACAGGGTATGTCTCTCCCGCACACGGGGCCACGGCTTAACGTCCCATCCGACGGACGGCGGCCTTTCCAAGCCCATCGGTGTCCCCTACTGACTGTGGGCAGGGCGGGAAGTTTTGCGGAGATAAATCTGAACGCTGACCCAGCTGGGACTCGAACCTGGGAACTGCAGATTACGAGCCTGGCGCACTACCGACTGAGCCACCCCGGCCCCATTATATACTTTTGCATTTTAAACTTTTGTCTTCTATTCTGTGAACGTGACGCATTTTTTTTTATCGTTAGTATTCATTCTAAATGGTTTGGTCATTAAGAAAAAAGTTCGGTATATGATTGAAAAAGGATCTTTAATGAAGAGGTGTCAAGAAAAAGTTGAAGATTTCTCATTAAAGGAACGTTGTTCTCTGAAATGTTAAAGATGACGATTAGATTTCTGTTATAACTGAGATCAATTCTAATTGTACAAATAAGGAAAATAAACTGACTTACTATCAAAACATTGATATAGACATTGTTTTAGGAATGGAAGAAATAGTAGGAAACTGCTAGGAAAAAGTGGAAGACTTGGACTAAAATAACTTTGTTTCCGAAATCGGAGGAGGAGCCGAACAGGGCAACAGTAAAGTAGAATCCTTCCACCAAAGTAAAATTCTGTTGGAAATCGGGTTGGGTTGTTTTACCTCTGAGCGGCACCTTTTTGCACACCATGGGCTAAATGGCCAGGTCACATGGACCCCGAAGGCTCAGAGAAGGTTGGGGGAGGGGACCCACTGGAACAGCTGTTGGGAGACAGATGGTAGCCTCCCGTCAAGGCCATCCAGCGTGTTCTTTAACGTGCACAGGGTATGTCTCTCCTGCACACGGGGCCACGGATAAACGTCCCATCCGACGGACGGCGGCCTTTCCAAGCCCATCGGTGTCCCCTACTGACCGTGGGCAGGGCGGGGGAATTTTGCGGAGATAAATCTCATCGCTGACCCAACTGGGACTCTAACCTGGGAACTGCAGGTTACGAGCCTGGCGCGCTACCGACTGAGCCATCCCCACCCCCTTGGAAATCGGAAACAGAGCATTTTGGATAACGTGTAATAAGCTCGAGTCGATAGCTCTTACGGAAAGGTAAAAGCTATCACAGAAAAAGAGCACTGTTTTAAGAATTGGGTATCGAATCTCAGCAAATAGAGAGAAATTTGGAAGCCTTCCACCAAGGCAATATTGTTTTGTAAATCGGTTGAAGGATCCTCCAGGGGACTGTAGTGTCAACTGAGGAGACTATGAGACTGCGCAGTTGATGCTTCGGCAATTTTCATAGGTGATGTGGTGAGTGACAGTTCAGTAATCTATAATCTGCGAGAACTGTAAAAACATCAACTGCTCAGTCTCATAGTGTCATCAGTTGGCCCTTGAGTGATGACACTGATGGACAGCTTTCAAGGCAGATGCGAATCGTTTCTACCAATGCAGTATATCATCTCTACGAAAATATTCTCCCGCACGTGAAACAGAAATTTCACTCTTCTTTATCCGACAGTTGGGTTGGGTTGTTTTACCTCTGACCGGCACTTTTCTTGCACACCATGGGCTAAATGGCCAGGTCACATGGACCACGAAGGCTCAGAGAAGATTGGGGGAGAGGACCCACTAGAACAGCTGTTGGGAGACAGATGGTAGCCTCCCGTCAAGGCCATCCAGCGTGTTCTTTAACGTGCACAGGGTATGGCTCTCCCGCAACGGGGCCACGACTTAATGTCCCATCCGACGGACGGCGGCCTTTCCAAGCCCATCGGTGTCCCCTACTGACCGTGGGCAGTGCGGGGAATTTTGCGGAGATAAATCTCAACGCTGACCCAGCTGGGACTCGAACCTGGGAACTACAGATTACGAGCCTGGCGCGCTACCGACTGAGCCACCCCCGCCCCTTTTATCCGACAGAACGATCAGAGTCGGTTAGTGCCTCTTTTCACCTTCGTGGGCAGTATTGAGTGAATGAGAATCTCAATAATGGAATGACTGAGACTCCTGATAATGGGACGACTTCCCACCTCAAAAATGGGGCGGGGGGTGGCTCAGTTGATAGCGCGCCAGGCTCGTAATCTGCAGTTCCCAGGTTCGAGTACCAGCTGGGTCAGCGTTGAGATTTATCTCTGCAAAATTCCCCGCCCTGCCTACGGTCAGTAGGGGACACCGATGGACTTGGATAGGCCGCCGTCCGTCGGATGGGACGTTAAAGCCGTGGCTCCATATGAGGGAGAGCCATATCCTGTGCACGCTAAAGAGCACGCTGGATGGCCTTGACGGGAGGCTACCATCTGTCTCCCAACAGCTGTTCCAGTGGGTCCCCTCCTCCCTCAACCTTCTCTGAGCCTTTGGGGTCCTTGTGACCTGGCCATTTAGCCCATGGTGTGCAAAGAAGTGCCGCTCAGAGGTAAAACAACCCAACCCTTAGATCAGTAACCAAGCACGCTAACTACTCGGTCACTGAACGGCGAAAAAAATTTAAAATATACATATTTTGCGTGTATTTTTCAATGCATTATTTTAAATACCACTAAAAGAGTGGCGAAAATTTTATACTCGAAAGGCATTCTGGATCGATCTTGTCTTCCCCAACCCTGCTTTATTTTTTTTTTTTTTCTAGATCAGGGCCAATTTCAGATCAATCCTCTTATTGTTGTTGTTCCCTTGCACTCTTCTTGTCATTTGAGCAATTTTCCTTATATCTCACAATAAGGAAGGAATCCTAATTATCTAGAGAAGAGAATTTCTTCTTCTGAACGAGAGACAGATAAAGTAGTCTTCAGCTGCATTGAAAACTTTTCAACTAACATTTATCCAATCTATTCTTCGTCGGAAATCTCCAGAGACGAACGGGTAAAAATTTTCAGGAAAAGATGAAATTGGATTATCTGTTTTTTTACCTTTTCTTTTTTCTTTGTTTGGTGCTTTTCAGTTGAATCTGAAATACGTATTTAAGTCATAAGGGAAACAAAAAACAAATAAATAAATAATGCTTCGTTTGTTAACAATGCTTCTTTGAATGCTTTTCTGTCAACTAGGAAGTTATCGAAGTAAAGAATCAAAAAGACATAAAATTTATATTTTGCAATCTTTATTGTTCTGTATGGAATGATTTAATATCATAAACAAATCAAACTTCTTATTTATTGAGTAGCTACCTAATTATGGCACAGTTAAAGTACTGAGGTCTTTTAGGCAACTTAACCCAACAGAAAAACATCTTAACATCCAATTAAAACGTATTTATATATGGTGAATTCAACGATTTTGTTGGCATTATTTTACAGACACTATAAGATACAATGCACTGATTGGTTGCATACTTCAAAAGGCCATTGGTGCTAACAAGTATTTTCGAAATGTCTTATTTCACAGAAGAAAATAAAACCTCTCACATCCTCCGAAATTCGAGTTGGGTTAGTTTGTTTTACCTCTTTTTTGCACACCATGAGCTAAATGGCCAGGTCACAAGGACCCCGAAGGCTCAGAGAAGGTTTGGGGAGGGGACTCACTGGAACAGCTGTTGGGAGACAGATGGTAGCCTCCCGTCAAGGCCATCCAGCGTGTTCTTTAACGTGCACAGGGTATTGCTCTCCCGCACACGGGGCCACGGCTTAACGTCCCATCCGACGGACGGTGGCCTTTCCAAGCCCATCGGTGTCCCCTACTGACCGTGGGCAGGGCGGGGAGTTTTGCGGAGATAAATCTCAACGCTGACCCAGCTGGGACTTGAACCTGGGAACTACAGATTACGAGCCTGGCGGGCTACCGACTGAGCCACCCCCGCCCCGCCGAAATTCGAAATTTGATAAAATGTGTAATTTTTGGTGAAAGAAAACTATATATATATATAAAAGTTTAACGCATTACAAATATTTCGAAAGAAAAACTGTTGTATTTTTCTCTATACTCCAGAAAAGGTCTACAAATATTCAATACGGGTACCATAGTACACCTTGTAAGAATCAGAGCCGCACTCTCTTTCCACGGAATGGGCTAAATGAACAGGTCACAAAGATCCCAAATACTCAGAAAAGGTTGTAAAAGGAGGATCCACTGAACAGCTGTTAGGAGACGGAAGCTTCCCCTGAAGGTCATCCAGTGTGTTCTTTTAACGTGCACGGAGTATGACTCTCCTGAATACGCGGCTTAACGTTCCATCCGACGGACGGTGACCTTTCCGTGGTCAGCGGTGTTCCCTTTCTCACCGACAGCAGGGTATGATTTAGCGGAGATAAATCTCAACGCAGTTACAGTTGGGACTCGAACCTGAGAACTGTAAATTACGGACCTAGTACACTACCAAGTAAACGAGCCCCTTCCTTAAAAAGAAAAATCTGATGAAGTCAAGTGACGTAGGGATGACGTTGACTTTGAGCCACTGTGGTCAATATTACTTCCAATCTTTGGGGGCTAGGGGAAGCTCATTCGGTAGCGCGCCAGACTCGTAATCTATAGTTCCCAGGTTCGAATCCCAGCTGCGTCAGCGTTGAGATTTATTTCCGCAAAATTCCCCGCCCTGCCCACTGTCAGTAGGGGACACCGATGGGCTTGGAAAGGCCGCCGTCCGTCGGATGGGGCGTTAAGCCGTGGCCCCGTGTGTGGAAGAGCCATACCCCGTGCACTTTAAAGAACACGCTGGATGACCTTGACGGGATGCTACCCTCTGTCTCCCAACAGCTGTTCCAGTGGGTTGGGAGACAGAGGGCTCACAGAAGGTTGTGGGGGGTAAATCAACCTATTCTTCTTCGGGTCCTTGTGACCTGACCATTTAGCCCATGGTGTGCAAAAAAGTGCCGCTCAGAGTCAAAACAACCCAACTTCCAATCTTTGACTAAGGAAGTCCTTACGTTGGAATGGGATTACCGTATTTCATATTTCTCGAATTTTTCTGAAATATAAAAAAAAAAACACAATATTCTCCTCATCACATCTTAATCGTTTTTGAAAAAAAACACTGAATAAAATAAATTCTTTTCCCCCTCACACACACACACACCAATTAAAGTTAAATCCCAGTAAAATTAATTTGTTTGATAAAATAATAACACTCATAATTACAGTATTTACAAAAAAGAATAATAATAATAATGAGCGATCATTTAGATCTGCGACTAACTAGCCAATAACTCAACCAATAATATACGACTATTTATGCTACGAATCGTACAAATTTTTGTTTAATCTCCGCAGTGGATGACTTCGAGAATGATTTCTCAGCAGAAACTGTTTCATTTATCTTCTCCAACCACACGTACATGCTCATCCTTCGAGCCCTCTTTAACCTCGATATCTGGAGAGCTAATCCAGTGGCATCTTCCCTCTTAGAGGCCAAGAAAGTTAAGAGTAAATATAAAGAAAAAAATATGTTGGAAAGCGGGAAAGAGGGAATTTAACTTCTTTGACGTGGTGGTAGTGGCTTGTGGGTGAGAGGAAAGTGAGGCCCAATATCGACACTTCCAAGATACGGAATGGATGTTGTAATATTTCGCAGAGCAAGAAATCGATAGTGAAATAAGCACCAAATTCTCTCTTTCCCCCCCCTCCCCGCCGCCTTCCTCCCCCTTCCGTCATTTCCTTCTTCTCCGTTGCATCGAAATTGCTTCTGCCTCGAAATGTGTTTTACACAAACACGAACTTTCTGTTATTTTTACAGCTTTACTTCTCAACTTTGTTCGAGTTTCAAACCATCTGCTGGACGTCACGAAAAAGCCGATCAGATTCCACGTAAGGGCAAGAGAGAATTTCGTGTCCGAAAACATTTTTTGCGACGTATTTAGTCCACGTGAAACGGAAACTTTTGTGGTCGCCTCCGTGCTTATGTTAGATGAAACGATTTCTCAGTTGTTGTGTTGTTTTTATTTCGGAGAAGAATTTTTTTTTGTTGTTATGGTATGCATTAAACTAAATGATCAGTCAAGGGGATGCCATTGGTTCAGAACACAGTATGGGACGCGAATCCAAACCGTACATTAAAGAACGTACTGCCGTCAAGGTCATGCAGTAAGTTCTTTAATCATCACAGGTTATGGTTCTCTTGCGCACATGTCTCATCAAAAAGATGGCGACGTTTCCAAACCAACGGGGTCCTCCTCCTCACTGGGGACAAAGAGGGGATTAGTGAGGGAAATCTCAACCTAGGCGTAGTAGGACTCTAGCATGGCAATATTAGGTCCCCTATCCCAACGTTTTTAGTGTGTGCATGGGATGTTTCAGAGACGCGGATGATCGACTTAGGTTCGCCAAGCGAACTATTTCTTGGGTTCTTTCAAGAGTGAGAAGAGATTTTAAGTTGTTATCATAACACATTTCATTTATTCTGGTTCAACACGAATAACTTGCCAGGTTCGTAATCTGTAGTTCCCAGGTTCGAGTCCCAGCTGGATCAGCGTTGAGATTTATCTCCGCAAAATTCTCCGCCCTGCCCACAGTCAGTAGGGGACACCGATGGGCTTGGAAAGGCCGCCGTCCGTCGGATGGGACGTTAAGCCGTGGCCCTGTGTGCGGGACAGCCATACCCTGTACACGTTAAAGAACACGCTGGATGGCCTTGACGGGAGGCTACCATCTGTCTCCCAACAGCTGTTCCAGTGGGTCCCCTCCCCCAACCTTCTCTGAGCCTTCGGGGTCCATGTGACCTGGCCATTTAGCCCATGGTGTGCAAAAAGGTGCCGCTCAGAGGTAAAACAACCCAACCCAACCGTCACCAACTTTCAAAACGTGACTTATCGATGCTGTGTCCATTATCAATAACATGAACTCTAGTGCTTTTAGAAGTAGCATGAACATAGACCTGCTTTGGACTAAATATTACAGATAACTGTAGTAGCATTCTGTTTGTCATTTGATAAGAGAAATGTTTATCGAAAAAAAAAATCTTACCTTTCAACCATTCACTCAGGCCAACAAAGCACGAAATGTAGCACACATGTGGAACCAATGTTTTGTTCTGATCTCCAACATGACATCCAAAATATAAGTTATACAGTGCTGTGCGAATTAGTTGGGACAAGCGAAGGAACGCTAAGTTCCGTCCTCTGCAGAGTCTAAACTGCTGCAAGTCTAAACTTGTTCGTATCCTTCTGCTGCAAGTCAAAACTTGCGCGTGCAGCTTCCGGGCCACAGACGCTTCACCCCATTGAAGGAATGATGGACAGCAAAAAGTACATAGGCGTTCTGGAGGCGAAAATGGTCCCAACACTGCAGAAGCTGTTTCCTAACGTCGATGGGGTATTTCAACAGGATCTGGCTCCATGCCACTATTCTAAGCTTGCTAAGAGCTTCTTTACCCAGCAACATTTGAAGGTATTGGATTGGCCAGGAAATTCACCAGTTCTAAACCCCATTGAAAATTTGTGGGCCATTATTAAAGCGCTCATATCTAAGATGGATTGCACGACGAAAACCAAAATGATAGAAAGTGTCATGAAAGTGTGATACCACGACCCTGAAGTGAAGGACATGTGAGGAAAGCTAGTGGCATCAATGGTTGAGAGGGTGAAAGAAGTAATTAAAGCTAAGGGGGTTCACATTCACTATTAACTACACTATTAAACAAATAAATATTTTAGTTGTGTCTTTGTTACTGTATTTTCCTATTGTCCCAACTAATTTGCACAGTACTGTAGGTTGTTTTTTACCTCTGAGCGGCACTTTTTTTGCACAACATGGGCTAAATGGCCAGGTCACATGGACCCGAAGGCTCAGAGAAGGTTGGGGGATAGGACCCACTGGAACAGCTGTTGGGAGACAGATGGTAGCCTCCCGTTAAGGCCATCCAGCGTGTTCTTTAACGTGCACAGGGTATGGCTCTCCCACACACGGGGCCATGGCTTAACGTCCCATCCGACGGACGGCGGCCTTTCCAAGCCCATCGGTGTCCCCTACTGACCGTGGGCAGGGCGGGGAATTTTGCGGAGATAAATCTCAACGCTGACCCAGTTGGCAGTACTGTAGGATTTCTTCACAATCTTTGTCAAAGAACGACCCTGGAATTTTAAAATATAATTTCCACACACAAAACAAAACTTATCTGGCACATTAATACATCCGCGACTCTGCCTTTGTGTTATTTAAACGCCAAAATTCATTCTTCAACCTGCAGCACGTGTTCCCCTTACAATGGAAACAACAAGAATGGCAATCTGAGGTTAGGTTACTGTTACGTGTTTTCTCCCAGTTGGTAATCAGTGTTGCCAGCCACAAATAGTAAAATATCTAGTATCCTCTTAGTTTCCTGGAGGATTGGTATAGGAAGATCTTAATAGGAGTCAAAATAACCAATAACATAAAAACGTGACGTGCTAGCCATTTTTTAAGGCCAGATCTGAAATCGGAACTGGAAAAATAGTTAAAGGCAGCTACAACTGTTCATGTTATAAAAACCTTGTAAACCAGTGTAATTAGCATACTGATCTATCTCTCTGTCTATGCTACTTGGAGATCTCTTCCTTTACAACAGGGGGCGGGGGTGGCTCAGTCGGTAGCGCGCCAGGCTCGTAATCTGTAGTTCCTAGGTTCGAGTCCCAGCTGGGTCAGCATTGAGATTTATCTCCGCAAAATTCCCCGCCCTGCCCACGGTCAGTAGGGGACGCCGATGGGCTTGGAAAGGCCGCCGTCCGTCGGATGAGACGTTAAGCCGTGGCTCCGTGTGCAGGAGAGCCATACCCTGTGCACGTTAAAGAACACGCTGGATGGCCTTGACGGGAGGCTATCATCTGTCTCCTAACAGCTGTTCCAGTGGGTCCCCTCCCCCAACCTTCTCTGAGCCTTCGGGGTCCATGTGACCTGGCCATTTAGCCCATTGTGTATAAAAAAGTGCCGCTCAGAGGTAAAACAACCCAACAACCCATTTCTCTATAACTAGCATATTCAGATATCTATCTGCCTTACAACTAACATACTGAAACAGCCGTGTACCACATTTCTGAGGTTGAGATCCAACATATTATAAATATTTCATCCATAGATTCCACAAACAATAGTTAGACCTTGTTTATCTGTAGCCCAAAGTTGACAGGCAACAACTTTAGGCTGCAGATAAGACAGAGATCATTAAATGCAGTTGTGGATTACTAGTACTTCATAGACTATTGGATTCTTAATACTCCATAAATCTAATAATGGATTCTAAATATTTCATGGATCTAGCAATGAATTCCAAATTCTCCACAGACCTTTCAATGGATTCGTAATACTCCATAGACCTAGCAATGGATTCTTAATACTCCCTAGACCTAGCAATGAATTCTCAATGATGCACAGCTTTGACAATGGATTCTTAATACTACAAAGACCTAGCAATGAATTCTCAATGATGCACAGCCTTGACAATGGATTCTTAATATTACACAGACCTAGCAATATGTAGATTCTTAATACTACACAGACCTAGCAATATGTAGATTCTTAATACTACACAGACCTAGCAATATGTAGATTCTTAATACTACACAGACCTAGCAATATGTAGATTCTTAGTATTCTACAGACATAGAAATGGATTTTTAATACTCCACAGACCGAGCAATAGATTCTTAATACTTCACAGACCTACCAATAGATTCTTAAGACTTCACAGCCCTGACAATGGATTCTTAATACTACACCGACTTAGCAAAGGGCCGGACTTATGTATGCTAAGATACAGCTTAGAGCCTCAGGATATGAGGGCTCAAGCTCTGAGCGGCACTTTTTTGCACACCATGGGCTAAATGGCCAGGTCACATGGACCCCGAAGGCTCAGAGAAGGTTGAGGGAGGGGACCCACTGGAACAGCTGTTGGGAAACAGATGGTAGCCTCCCGTCAAGGCCATCCAGCGTGTTCTTTAACGTGCACAGGGTATGGCTCTCCCGCACACGGAGCCACGGCTTAACGTCCCATCCGACGGACGGCGGCCTTTCCAAGCCCATCGGTGTCCCCTACTGACCGTGGGCAGGGAGGGGAATTTTGCGGAGATAAATCTCAACGCTGACCCAGCTGGGACTCGAACCTAGGAACTACGGATTACGAGCCTGGCGCGCTACCGACTGAGCCACCCCCGCCCCATTAGTTTCAGTATGTACACGATGGGTGTGTAAAGTGAAGAAGCATTTTATATGGTGAGTGCGCGGAAGGTTGATTAGTTTATTGGTGTGCATCGTGTTGGTAAGCTGGTAAAAGAAAAGAAGAAATCGTCGTTTTATGCGTGGTGATCAACGTCTGAAAAGAATTGGTTCTGAGAAAGCAATACACTTAGCGGCAGTTTTGCAGTACTTGATGACTAAAACCTTAGAAGGAAATCATTTTGTGTATAGTTATTTAGCTATTTAGGAATTGGTAAGGATATTCGAGTTAGATTGAATATTTATTTATCAACATGATTTTATTGTTCATTGAATGATATTTCCCTTGTTTCGTGATTTGGATGTGAATAGAATTAAGATAACGGATTCTTTTGAAAGTTTATCTTTGTATTATTATAGAGTTTCGTGTCGGTTGACTTAGTTTGTTTATAAATAATTTCATCCATGCTTTGGGGGCGGGGGTGGCTCAGTCGGTAGCGCGCCAGGCTCGTAATCTGTAGTTCCCAGGTTCGAGTCCCAGCTGGGTCAGCGTTGAGATTTATCTCCGCAAAATTCCCCGCCCTGCCCACGGTCAGTAGGGGACACCGATGGGCTTGGAAAGGCCGCCGTCCGTCGGATGGGACGTTAAGCCGTGGCCCCGTGTGCGGGAGAGCCATACCCTGTGCACGTTAAAGAACACGCTGGATGGCCTTGACGGGAGGCTACCATCTGTCTCCCAACAGCTGTTTCAGTGGGTCCCCTCCCCCAACCTTCTCTGAGCCTTCGGGGTCCATGTGACCTGGCCATTTAGCCCATGGTGTGCAAAAAAGTGCCGCTCAGAGGTAAAACAATCCAACCCTATGCAATTGTAACCCTAACACTCTTCCACCTCTTATGGCTCTCTTGCAGACGGAGCCACGGATTAACGTCCTATCCAACGGACGGCTGCCTTTCCAAGCCCATCGGTGTTCTCTACTGACCAGGGCGGGAAATATTTGCGGAGATAAATCTCAACGCTGGCCCAGCTGGGACTCGAACCCCGCTCGGTGTTCTCTACTGACCAGGGCGGGGAATATTTGCGGAGATAAATCTCAACGCTGGCCCAGCTGGGACTCGAACCCCGCTCCCTATGGACACAGTCGCGAAACCACTGCCATGGTTCCGCGACAGCTTGATCGATCGGTCCCAAATTTGGTGGGGTGGCCCCAATTAGTTCTGACCCTCTTGGGGTGACATATGGGGTTACTAGCTGCAGTGGGTCGGGAATTATCCCTTGAGAAGCGCCCAAGATTTCTGGGGAGCTGCCGTCGCCTACCTTATGAATGGAGTAGTATGAGTGGACAGTTGTGAATGAAGTTATCGTCGACACGTGCGTACGTACGTTTAGCGCCAAACTTTTGGCGGGATTATGATTGGAATAGTGGAATAAACTTATCGAAGTGTTATCTCTCCGTTTCGCGCCAAATGTTTCACGTGAATATAACTAGTACACAATGTTTTCCTTTTTCATTGTACATTACATTTTTAGTAAGTATACATTTTGTGTCCCCCAGAAGCATGCTGTGATACTTTATTACTAACTATACATATAATCCGACTTTCGAATATTTGAGGCCTCTTAAATTTGAATAGCTTAGGGCCTCAGAAAGTCAAAGCCCGGCCGTGCTTAGTAATATGTAGATTCTTAGTAATCCACAGACCTAGCAATAGATTCTTAATACTTCACAAACCATAGTGAATTCATTAGTTCGACGATCCAGTAGATGATTCCTGATAAACACAGAGTAATTCACAGCACATTAAAGAACATTCTGAATGAACAGAATGGAGGCCACATTTGGAATTAATGGCTTGGCTTCTCCATTAATCTTACACTTTACCCTCTGGGCAACATCATCCTCTGCTCAGGAGTTAAATCATTCCTTCTGTCTTCATTTATTCATTAATGTTATGTTTCTTTCTCTCACTCTCAGTCTTGATTAATCGAAATCTTCATCTTTCTATATTAAACCCTTTTCTTTAAAAAGAATAATTACAATCGCAAATTCTATTGAAAAAAGAAAGAAATGGTCAACCCTGAAAGATGACAACGAGTGATTTTCTTTTTTTAACTCTCTTTTTCACCTCACCAACTCTTCTTACTCTTTTTCACCTCACCATCTCTTCTTACTCTTTTTCACCTCACCATCTCTTCTTACTCTTTTTCACCTCACCATCTCTTCTTACTCTTTTTCACCTCACCATCTCTTCTTACTCTTTTTCACCTCACCATCTCTTCTTACTCTTTTTCACCTCACCATCTCTTCTTACTCTTTTTCTCCTCACCATCTCTTCTTACTCTTTTTCACCTCACCATCTCTTCTTACTCTTTTTCACCTCACCATCTCTTCTTACTCTTTTTCACCTCACCATCTCTTCTTACTCTTTTTCACCTCATCATCTCTTCTTACTCTTTTTCACCTCACCAGCTCTTCTTACTCTTTTCCACCTCACCATCTCTTCTTACTCGTTTTCACCTCACCATCTCTTCTTACTCTTTTACCCGACGAGCCCAGAAGCCGTGAAAGTGATTGTTGGAGGCAGTCCCCTTAGTAACGTCAAAAAAGGGCTCCTCTTTATCGATCTTTAGTGCAAGTCAGGTCAGGTAGTTGGCATTAGATTAAGGGTGTGATCTCGTCTTATCAGAAAATGAAGAACATCATGAGCCCTGGTCATCTCTCCGTTAATGCTCTGCCACGATGTCGTGAGAAGTGAGGAATACGGCTTCCACTGAAGGTTAAACTTGTGGAGATTCCTTCGCGGAAGAATATTCCTCTAGCTCTGCTCTGTCGCGGAAAAGAAAGTAACAATGAAAGAATTTGGTTGAAAAAAGGTGCTGCAGGAAAGCAAGACAATGGAAGCAAATATTTTTGTAGCAACCATCTAATAGTCAAAATCTGAAACAATTAATTCTAGTTCATTAACAATATATAATAATTTTAAAATAATAAATTTAAATAAGACAGCTAGTTCTGTGGAGTATTAAGAATCCATTGCGAGGTATGTGGAATATTAAGAATCCATTGCTAGGTCTGTAGAATATTAAGAATCCATTTCTAGGTCTGTGGAATATTAAGAATCCATTTCTAGGCCTATGGAATATTAAGAATCCATTGCTAGGTTTGTGGAATATTAAGAATCCATTGCTAGGTATGTGGAGTATTAAGAATCCATTTCTAGGTCTGTGGAATATTAGGAATCCATTTCTAGGTCTGTGGAATATTAAGAATCCATTGCTAGGTTTGTGGAATATTAAGAATCCATTTCTAGGTCTGTGGAATATTAAGAATCCATTGCTAGGTCTGTGGAATATTAAGAATCAATTTCTAGGTCTGTGGAGTATTAAGAATCCATTGCGAGGTCTGTGGAATATTAAGAACCCATTTCTAGGTCTGTGGAATATTAAGAATCCATTTCTAGGTCTATAGAACATTAAGAATCCATTGCTAGGTTTGTGGAATATTAAGAATCCATCGCTAGGTTTGTGGAATATTAAGAATCCATTGCTAGGTATGTGGAGTATTAAGAATCCATTTCTAGGTCTGTGGAATATTAAGAATCCATTTCTAGGTCTATGGAATATTAAGAATCCATTGCTAGGTTTGTGGAATATTAAGAATCCATTGCTAGGTCTGTGGAATATTAAGAATCCATTTCTAGGCCTATGGAATATTAAGAATCCATTGCTAGGTTTGTGGAATATTAAGAATCCATTTCTAGGTCTGTGGAATATTAAGAATCCATTGCTAGGTCTGTGGAATATTAAGAATCCATTTCTAGGTCTGTGGAGTATTAAGAATCCATTTCTAGGTCTGTGGAATATTAAGAATCCATTTCTAGGTCTGTGGAATATTAAGAATCCATTTCTAGGTCTATAGAATATTAAGAATCCATTGCTAGGTTTGTGGAATATTAAGAATCCATTGCTAGGTCTGTGGAGTATTAAGAATCTATTGCTAGGTACTAATAATAGCATCGTATTTATTGCTAATGTAGATATCGTAGTCATATTCGTTGGGTTGTTTTACCTCTGAGCGGCACTTTTTTGCACACCATGGGCTAAATGGCCAGGTCACATGGACCCCGAAGGCTCAGAGAAGGTTGGGGGAGGGGACCCACTGGAACAGCTGTTGGGAGACAGATGGTAGCCTCCCGTCAAGGCCATCCAGCGTGTTCTTTAACCTGCACAGGGTATGGCTCTCCCGCACACGGGGTCACGACTTATCGTCCCATCCGACGGACGACGGCCTTTCCAAGCTCATCGGTGTCCCCTACTGACCGTGGGCAGGGCGGGGAGTTTTTGCGGAGACAAGTCTCAACGCTGACCCAGCTGGGACTCGAACTGGGAACTGCAAATTACGAGCCTGGTGCGCTACCGACTGAGCCACCCCTCCTCACCTCTTGTCGGTACTGACATATTTATCGTCAATAAAGAAATCATATTATATTCATTGTCGGTGATGACATCATATCATATTCAATGTCTGAGATTACATCATATAATATTCATTATCGATGGCCACATCATAACATACGACCTGATAATAAAAGACAAAATACGGGAATGGCGTTCTATTCCATTCCAACTCAATCTAGTCACGTGCCTCGGACCTTTCTCACTCTCTTGCATTCTTTATATACATATTTGTCTGAGGATGATTTGAGCTCATCAATCTCTGATTTCCTCTTCTTTATTTTTCCTTCTCTTCCAATTGAGCGGTATAGTGGCATCTTAACCAAAAGATAAAATCTCGAACCTCTAATAGTCCATTTTCTGAACTCGCGATAGGCCAGCAGCAATGACAACAACAACCACGTGCTCGGGGATCCACATCACAGAGAGAGGAAAGCAAAGTGGCTTTCACTTCTTTTTTTGATATTTCCAGCGGATTAGCATTGCCATCACTAACATCAAAAAATGCATCGTTATCATCTACATCACACATCTATCATCTACATCACCACCAAGGTCGGGGCGGGGGTGGTTCAGTCGGTAGCGCGCCAGGCTCGTAATCTGTAGTTCCCAGGTTCGAGTCCCAGCTGGGTCAGTGTTGAGATTTATCTCCGCAAAATTCCCCACCCTGCCCACGGTCAGTAGGGGACACCGATGGGCTTGGAAAGACCGCCGTCCATCGGATGGGACGTTAAGCCGTGGCCCCGTGTGAGGGAGAGCCATACCCTGTGCACGTTAAAGAACACGCTGGATGGCCTTGACGGGAGGCTACCATCTGTCTCCCAACAGCTGTTCCAGTGGGTCCCCTCCCCCAACCTTCTCTGAGCCTTCCGGGTCCATGTGACCTGGCCATTTAGTCCATGGTGTGCAAAAAAGTTCCGCTCAGAGGTAAAACAACCCAACCACCAAGGTCACCATCAATGCCATTAATTCCATCGTTATCATCCCCACTTTCACTGTCATCAAATCACATATCGCCTCTGTTGCAAAGATCAACATCGTAACTACTAAACGTCATTATCTGTTCTAATACCGTTATAGGATCTTTTATCTCTGAGAGCTACTTTTTTGCACACATTGGACTAAACGGCCAGGTCACAAGGGTTCAGAGAATGGTTGGGGAAGGGGACCAACTGGACAACAGTTGGGAGACAGATAGTAAGCTGTCGTCAAGGCCATACATCCTGTTCTTTAACGTGCACAGGGTATGACTCTCCCGCACACGCGACCACGGCTTAACATCTCTTCCGACCGACGGCGGCCTTTCGAAGCCTATCGGTGTCCCCTTCTGACCGTGAGTAAGGCGGGGAGTTTTACGGAGATAAATCTCAACGCTAGTCCACCTCGGACATGAACCTAGGTTGGGTTCGGTTGTTTTACCTCTGAGCGCCACTTTTTTCACACCATGGGCTAAATGGCCAGGTCACATGGACCCCGAAGGCTCAGAGAAGGTTGGGGGAGGGGACCCACTGGAACAGCTGTTGGGAGACAGATGGTAGGCTCCCGTCAAGGCCATCCAGCGTGTTCTTTTAACGTGCACAGGGTATTGCTGTCCCGCACACGGGACCACGGCTTAACGTCCCATCCGACGGACGGCGGCATTTCCAAGCCCATCGGTGTCCCCTACTGACCGTGGGCAGGGCGGGGAATTTTTGCGGAGATAAATCTCAACGCTGACCCAGCTGGGACTCGAACCTGGGAACTTCAGATTACGAGCCTGGCGCGCTACCGACTGAGCCACCCCCGCCCCCTCGAACCTAGGAGCTACACATTTCGAGCCTTGAACGCTACCGACTGAGCCACCCCCGCCCCCATGAACCTAGGAACTTCAGATTACGAGCCTGGCGCGCTACCGACTGAGCCACCCCCGCCCCCATGAACCTAGGAATTCAGATTACGAACCGGCCGCTCTACTGACTTAGTCATTCCCGCCTCCATGAACCTAGGAACTTCAGATTACGAGCCTGGCGCGCTACCGAATGAGCCACCCCCGCCCCCATGAACTTAGGAACTTCAGATTACGAGCCTGGCGCGCTACCGACTGAGCCACCCCCGCCCCCATGAACCTAGGAACTTCAAATTACGAACCTGCCGCTCTACTGACTTAGTCATCAACGCCCCTATACATTTTGGTCTCTTTGCTCTGTGTACATCAATGCAATGCATGTCTTCGGGATATTCCTTTCTCCTGTGCATATCACCATCACCACCATTAATACCATCGGGGAAAAAAAACAAACATTTTATGAAAACTCATCTCACTCTTCAAAAGTATCGATTCCATCATCCACCCCGTTCGCCTCCATCATTTCCTTCTTCTTCCAGAGAATTCGGATCCTTATCAGAGACTCCGACGACTGAATTACTACTCCATATAGTCCCGTTCGCAGAGAAGAAAGACGAACCCGGGACTCGCAATGTTACCACCTCCAACCATCCTACTTGTAAAGTCTAATAATCTCCATACTCGGGTTCTCGTGCGCCATACAGCGAGAAAAGAAGGCCTCGATAATAGGGTTCCTCTCTTCTTCATACACACGCGCGCGAAGCCATTGACGATTCGTTCGTTGGGAGGAATGAGGGAAGATCTCTTTCCCTGTCTGAGAGACTTTCGCGGTCCAGCCTGTGTTCTCGGTGCACTGTGCCATGGAGGAAGAGGGGGCTTTTAGTTTTTCCGCAGTAATGACAGAGGAAGAAATGGCGTCTCGCTCAGATATGTCATAATCACGTGCAAGGAAGAAGGACAGGATGCGTCTGTCTGCCTACCTCTATCTGTGTATTCAATATGCTCGCTCGTATTCCACGTGACAGCTCACGTCAGTGTCACCTTCTCAATGGGATGCTCTGCCTGCTCTTCCGCATCTCAGCATTTCCATTTATGTTTCCTCTTCCGGTGGACGGGCGCATCTCGTCATTGACGCATTCGGTCCGCTCCCGAGATGAAGATCCAAGACTAAGGGATGCTGTGACGCACATCCTCCTCGGAAGAGTTAAAAGGGAGAGGTAAACTTTTGCACCTTTTCGGAAAAGAAGCGATAATATGTTCTTTCCTTTTTTCTTTCTCTTGAAGAAGAAAATAAATTACTTTTCATCTTGTTCGCAATCACAAAGAAACAGCAAGTCATCGCTTGAAATCTTTTTTCATTAAAATGATAATTTTCTTTGCTGGAAGAGTGGACTTGGCTGTGGAGCAAAAGATCTGGGTTCGAATCCCAGATAAGACATAGTTTTATCGCTGATGTAATTATACTTTCTTTTTTTTAAGTCACGCCTTCCTTATACATTTAAAGGCCGCCGTTCGTCGGATGGGACGTTAAGCCGTAGGCCCGTGTGCCGGAGTGCCGTACCCTGTGCACGTTAAAGAACAGGCTGGATGGCCTTGACGGAAGGCTACCATCTGTCTCCCAACAGCTGTTCCATTGTGTCCCCTCCCCCAACCTTCTCTGAGCCTTCGAGGTCCTTGTGACCTGGCCATTTAGCCCATGGTGTGCAAAAAAGTGCCGCTCAGAGGTAAAACAACCCAACCCAACCCTCACTCTAACTTCTTACTACTAATGTTCAAAGAGTGCGCTTAAGAACATTCACGGCTTATGAAGAACAATATTTTTAGGTTACTGTTCGAAATTAAGAGAAAAGCGGAAAATGAAAAATATGATTAATGAAAAATATGTCTAAAGATAAATTAAAAATCTCCACAGAATCTATCTAAATCTCGATTTTTTAACAATATTCGTTCGATATTCAAAGAGTTATTAACGCTGGAATATTTAAGAAGCTACAAAAAATTGACCTCAAAATTTAGTTAAAACGAGCTAAGGGATTAGTATCGAGTGCAATGTACCCGGTGTTCTAATAGAGTCAACTATGAACTCTGATCTCTTAGTCTGTTTTTAATTAAATTTTGAGGACATTTTTTTGTAGCCTGTTAAATATTTATTCCAGCGTTCATAATTCTTTGAATACTGAACGAATATTTTTTGAAATCGAGATTTAGATATATTTGATTGTAATCTTTATCTCTAGACATATTTTTCATTAAAAATCATATTGAAGAAGTTAATCAGTTCTGAATTTGATTTTCTACTCAGAGGTTGGGTTGTTTTACATCTGAGCTGCACGTTTTTGAATACCATGGGCTAAATGGCGAAGTCACATGGACCCCGAAGGCTCAGAGAAGGTTAAAGGGGAGGGGACCCACTGGAACAGCTGTTGGGAGACAGATGGTAGACCCCCTGTCAAGGCCATCCAGCGTGTTCTTTAACGTGCACAAGGTGTTCTTTAACGTGCACAAGGCCAGGTCACAAGGACCCCGAAGAAAAGAGGAAGAAGGAAATCAGAAAGAAAATCAGAAAGGAGGCATAATTAGTTTCAGTTGGGTTGGGTTGTTTTACCTCAGAGCGGCACTTTTTTGCACACCATGGGCTAAATGGCCAGGTCACATGGACCCCGAAGTCTCAGAAAAGGTTGGGGGAGGGGACCCACTGGAACAGCTGTTAGGAGACAGATGGTAGCCTCCCGTCAAGGCCATCCAGCGTGTTCTTTACGTGCATAGGGTATGACTCTCCCGCACACGGAACCAAGGCTTAACATCCCATCCGACGGACGGCGGTCTTTCTACGCCCATCGGTGTCCCCTACTGACCGTGGGCAGGGAATTTTGCGGAGATAAATCTCAACGCTACCCAGTTGGGACTCGAATCTGGGAACTGCAGATTACGAGTCTGGCGCGCTACCGACTGAGCCACCCCCACCCCTTTCTACTCAAAAAGGGGTGGGGGTGGCTCAGTTGGTAGCGCGCTATTCCATTTTTCTACTATTTCAACTATTTTCCAACAATTTTCAACTATTTCCATTTTTCTGTTCAGTGCATGCAATTTTCGAGGAGAAGTTTTTGTTGCGAAAAATTAATTTTTACTACTCTGCGACCTCATTTCCTCTTGCGCATGATACAACAGCAATAATTAAAGAAAATGTTAAAGTTTTAAACTTTTATTAAAATTTAAATAAGTTTTCCTCATTAAAAAAAAAGTTTGTGTGAAGCGAGATAATTTTCAAATGCTGATGACTAAAATCTGTAACACTGAAGAAAAGATCATTATTAAAACCAATCTGATTAATCTGTAAGATGAATCTTTAAATGGTAATCCTTTTAATTACCACAGAGAGGGTGTAAAAAAGAGATTACTGATTTCTGGCAGTTTTAATTGCAATAATCTTCATTTAATGAGCTATCGCGTAATTTATATCATCATCACGGACAATAACAGAATAAAAAAAAAAGAACGAAACACTCATCAGCAGAATATCTTTGGGCAGCAACATCAGCTGAACATCAAAAAGGAGATTAAAAATATTAAGTGCAAAACAATTTTCAGAATATTAAAAGTGACTGTGAAGTTTGTTGCAAGTTTGTCCTTTAAGTTGACAATAGTTTTGTTACTCTGTTTAGTCAGAGACTTTGATATTCGAAGAGCTCCGCAAAATTCCCCGCCCTGCCCACGGTCAGTAGGGTACACCGATGGGCTTGGAAAGTCCGCCGTCCGTCGGATGGGACGTTAAGCCGTGGCCCCGTGTGCGGGAGAGCCATACCCTGTGCACGTTAAAGAACAAGCTGGATGGCCTTGACGGGAGGCTACCATCTGCCTCCCAACAGCTCTTCCAGTGGGTCCCCTCCCCCAACCTTCTCTGAGCCTTCGGGGTCCATGTGACCTGGCCATTTAGTCCATGGTGTGCAAAAAAGTGCCGCTCAGAGGTAAAACAACACAAAAGAACACATTCGGAGAGCTGATCTTTACTCAATCAAATTTACCAGTCTTTGCTGAAACTCTCTATAGTATATATTAGATTGTACTCCCACGTCACAAGCTTTCATTTGACATAAAACTCATTACGATCGATTTTCCTCCCCACAGAAAATTTTTCTCCCCTTCTTGTAGCGGAAGAGAAGATTGGACATGATTTGAGTCGAGCGTGACACTTCGCACCTCAGAAGCTTCTAAACAGAAAAACGGTATTGCATCGCTAAGAAAATCGAACTTTTCAAATAATTTCGTATCCAGAAGAGTTGCTCCAATGCAATTTATCAAGCATGGGTAACTTTATAGCAATTGAAAATTAAATGTGATTTAAGTTTAACACAAAATGTGTACTTACTAAAAATGTAATGTACAATGAAAAAGGAAAACATTGTGTACTAGTTATATTCACGTGAAACATTTGGCGCGAAACGGAGAGATAACACTTCGATAAGTTTATTCCACTATTCCAATCATAATCCCGCCAAAAGTTTGGCGCTAAACGTACGTACGTGTCGACGATAACTTCATTCACAACTGTCCACTCATACTACTCCATTCATAAGGTAGGCGACGGCAGCGCCCCAGAAATCTTGGGCGCTTCTCAAGGGATAATTCCCGACCCACTGCAGCTAGGAACCTCATATGTCACCCCAAGAGGGTCAGAACTAATTGGGGCCACCCCACCAAATTTGGGACCAATCGCTCAAGCAGCCGCGGAACCATGGCAGTGGTTTCGCGGCTGTGTCCATAGGGAGCGGGGTTCGAGTCCCAGCTGGGCCAGCGTTGAGATTTATCTCCGCAAATATTTCCCGCCCTGGTCAGTAGAGAACACCGAGCGGGGTTCGAGTCCCAGCTGGGCCAGAGTTGAGATTTATCTCCGCAAATATTCCCCGCCCTGGTCAATAGAGAACACCGAGCGGGGTTCGAGTCCCAGCTGGGCCAGCGTTGAGATTTATCTCCGCAAATATTTCCCGCCCTGGTCAGTAGAGAACACCGATGGGCTTGGAAAGGCAGCCGTCCGTTGGATAGGACGTTAATCCGTGGCTCCGTCTGCTAGAGAGCCATAAGAGGTGGAAGAGTTTTAGGGTTACAATTGCATAGGGTTGGGTTGTTTTACCTCTGAGCGGCACTTTTTTGCACACCATAGGCTAAATGGCCAGGTCACATGGACCCCGAAGGCTCAGAGAAGGTTGGGGGAGGGGACCCACTGAAACAGCTGTTGGGAGACAGATGGTAGCCTCCCGTCAAGGCCATCCAGCGTGTTCTTTAACGTGCACAGGGTATGGCTCTCCCGCACACGGGGCCACGGCTTAACGTCCCATCCGACGGACGGCGGCCTTTCCAAGCCCATCGGTGCCCCCTACTGACCGTGGGCAGGGCGGGGAATTTTGCGGAGATAAATATCAACGCTGACCCAGCTGGGACTCGAACCTGGGAACTACAGATTACGAGCCTGGCGCGCTACCGACTGAGCCACCCCCGCCCCCAAAGCATGGATGAAGTTATTTATAAACAAACTAAGTCAACCGACACGAAACTCTATAATAATACAAAGATAATCTTTCAAAAGAATCCGTTATCTTAATTCTATTCACATCCAAATCACGAAACAAGGCAAATATCATTCAATGAACAATAAAATCATGTTGATAAATAAATATTCAATCTAACTAGAATATCCTTACCAATTCCTAAATAGCTAAATAACTATACACAAAATGATTTCCTTCTAAGGTTTTAGTCATCAAGTACTGCAAAACTGCCGCTAAGTGTATTGCTTTCTCAGAACCAATTCTTTTCAGACGTTGATCACCACGCATAAAACGACGATTTCTTCTTTTCTTTTACCAGCTTACCAACACGATGCACACCAATAAACTAATCAACCTTCCGCGCACTCACCATATAAAATGCTCACCATATAAAATGCTTCTTCACTTTATACACCCATCGGGTACATACTGAAACTAATGGGGCGGGGGTGGCTCAGTCGGTAGCGCGCCAGGCTCGTAATCCGTAGTTCCCAGGTTCGAGTCCCAGCTGGGTCAGCGTTGAGATTTATCTCCGCAAAATTCCCCTCCCTGCTCACGGTCAGTAGGGGATACCGATGGGCTTGGAAAGGCCGCCGTCCTTCGGATGGGACGTTAAGCCGTGGCTCCGTGTGCGAGGAACCATACCCTGTGCACATTAAAGAACACGCTGGATGGCCTTGACGGGAGGCTACCATCTGTTTCCCAACAGTTGTTCCAGTGGGTCCCCTCCCCCAACCTTCTCTGAGCCTTCGGGGTCCATGTGACCTGGCCATTTAGCCCATGGTGTGCAAAAAAGTGCCGCTCAGAGCTAAAACAACCCAACTGAAACAAATTATGCCTCCTTTCTGATTTTCTTTCTGATTTCCTTCTTCCTCTTTTCTTCGGGGTCCTTGTGACCTGGCAATTTAGCCCATGATGTGCAAAAAAGTACCGCTAAGAGGTAAAACAACCCAACCACGAGATCCTGTGTTCGGATCTACAAGGCGGATTTTTTTTCCCATTTATGATCATACCAACAAAGCTATTAGGTTATCTGCAGATTATGAGAAGACAAACTACAATACATTCCCGTAACTCGAACCCTGACCCAGAAATTGCTCTATCACCTCGAATCAACACGATTTACTTGTTCATTTGAAACCTGAAAAATTTGGGGAGGGTTACACTCGCCTAATATTGAATTTACTCTCTCTACTCTGGGTTCCGTTTTTCATATGGATATCGTAATATCGAAAAAAAAAATTATATGGATATCGTAATATCGAAAAAAAAATTATATGGATATCGTAATATCGAAACAAAATTTTTCGTATGGATATCGTAATATCGAAAGGAATTTTTTCGTATAGATATCGTAATATCGAAACAAAAATTTCTGTATGGATATCGTAATATCGAAACAAAATTTTTCTTATGGATATCGTAATATCGAAAGAAATTTTTTCGTATGGATATCGTAATATCGGAACAAAATTTTTCTTATGGATATCGTAATATCGAAAGAAATTTTTTCGTATGGATATCGTAATATCGGAACAAAATTTTTCTTATGGATATCGTAATATCGAAAGAAATTTTTTCGTATAGATATCGTAATATCGAAACAAAAATTTCCGTATGGATATCGTAATATCGAAACAAAATTTTTCATATGGATACCGTTATATCGAAACAAATTTTTTCATATGGATATTGTAATATCGAAACAAAATCTTTCATGTGGAAATCGTAAAAAATGAAACTCGGTTGTGTTAAATACCGTAATTTAATCATTTATGTATCATTACGATTAAAATGTGGATCGATCCGATTTTTCTGTTCGTTTCTCCAGGTGAACGTCGACTGGGAGCTGAGCGACACTCTGTGCGACTTCTACATCGCCGTCGACGTCACGTGCAGCACGGCGTCCATCTTTAACCTCGTCGCCATCAGCATCGACAGGTGAGCAATTTTATTTTCGAGGAATGATTTTTTTTTTATCTTCCACAAATACAGGGGCGGGGGTGGCTCAGTCGGTAGCGCGCCAGGTTCGTAATCTGCAGTTCCCAGGTTCGAGTCCCAGCTGGGTCAGCGTTGAGATTTATCTCCGCAAAATTTCCCGCCCTGCCCACGGTCAGTAGGGGACACCGATGGGCTTGGAAAGGCCGCCGTCCGTCGGATGGGACGTTAAGCCGTGGCCCCTTGTGCGGGAGAGCCATACCCTGTGCACGTTAAAGAACACGCTGGATGGCCTTGACGGGAGGCTACCATTTGTCTCCCAACAGCTGTTCCAGTGGGTCCCCTCCCCCAACCTACTCTGAGCCTTCGGGATCCATGTGACCTGGCCATTTAGCCCATGGTGTGCAAAAAAAGTGCCGCTCAGAGGTAAAACAACCCAAACCGAAAAACCGCTCGACGAACCAAAAAAAATTAAAAATCAACAACATTACTTTATCTTCTATGACATTTGCATATAAAAACAACCCATACACATACAAGAGCACCATTTGTATAACAAATCCCATTTAAAGCATAAATATTGTCGAAATAAAAACATCAACAGGAGGTCATGAGGTTCGAATCCCACCCGGAACGAGACTTCAAATGAACTGTCCTACTTTTTTCCAACTGAAACTTTTCCTATGGCACTTTATTTGTAAAAATGCACACCCACACACAAAACTTATTTGCTTTTAAAAATTTTCTATTGCAAAATAACATCCATCTGAGCCAGTTTCATTCCCTCCAAACACACACACAAAAAAAATAAAAATTCCCCGCCCATTTTCTTGTGATTCATTTCCCAACATTTTCTGTTCCCAAGCTCTCCCCATCGATTGATCTTCCTCACATCTACCCTCCTCAGTCTTCCTCGCAAAGTGATTGTCCCTCATTGACTTTTATGCTCCCTTTGCTCTCGAAACCGCTCTTCTCGGCTCTTTAGTCCTTTCCCAAGTGGAAGATCTCTCTCCGCAAAACGTTCCATTCTCCTCTCCCTGTTTCCGGTGGTTTTCGTCTGACTTCCAACGTACCGACTTTAAGTATGTCCCCAGCCTCATGGTTATGCATTATTCATCAGGGGCCAGTCGCATTGTCAAATGGGTCTCGTGCCTGATATCTACCCTCCCCGTAAAGCGTTTACGTTTCTCTCACCCCTGTCTGTCATCAATTTCGACAAAGTCATTTATCTGAATTATTGAATCTACATTTACTCTGCATCAATTTCTTTTCTAGTGCTGTTTTATAAGACGACATTTCAGATTGTGCGCTCAGTCGCAGATTTTGTTGCTTTTTTGATTTCTCTTTCGCACTCGTAGATTTTTGTTCCTAACCTCTAACTGATACCAGCCACGTGCAGTTGCGTTTGTGGTTTTTAAACAGACGTGGGCTTGAAAGAAAAAACAGTCAGAGAAAATTGCTTTTTAAAACGCTTCTTTGCATGCATAGATAAATCATCTTCCTTATAACATTTATCTTCACCACCATGGGCGGGGGTGGCTCAGTCGGTAGCGCGCCAGGCTCGTAATCTGTAGTTCCCAGGTGCGAGTCCCAGCTGGGTCAGCATTGAGATTTATCTCCGCAAAAATTCCCCGCCCTGCCCACAGGTAGTAGGGGACACCGATGGGCTTGGAAAGGTCGCCGTCCGTCGGATGGGACGTTAAGCCGTGGCCCCGTGTGCGGGAGAGCCATACCCTGTGCACGTTAAAGAACACGCTGGATGGCCTTGACTGGAGGCTACCATCTGTCTCCCAACAGCTGTTCCAGTGGGTCTCCTCCCCCAACCTTCTCTGAGCCTTCGGGGTCCATGTGACCTGGCCATTTAGCCCATGGTGTGCAAAAAAGCGCCGCTCAGAGGTAAAACAACCCAAATCTTCACCAATATTCAGTTTCAGCTGAACATTGAGAAAATTAGCTCTGTCACCATTTTTTCGATGTTTCAGGTCTTAAGCCTCTTAGCGAACTTGACTGCGATACGTCATAACCATGGAATACTCAGTAACAGATCTTGAACGACAATTTGGGAGACTATGAGACTGCGCAGTTAATTTCTCATCAATTCTCATGAATCACAGATGATGGCCCATCAGTCACCTGCCAATCAAAGAGGTCAATTACCTACCAGCCTCCTCTCAATCTGTTTGGAAAGGCCGTCCTCCGTCTGATGTGATGTAAAACCCTGGCACTTCTTTCAAGAGAGTCATACCCTGCACACTTTAAAGAGCACCTTGGGGAGCCTTCACGGAAGGTAACCATCTGCCTCCTAACAGTTGTCCAGTGGGTGCCATTCCCCCAACATTCTCTGAACCCTCGGGATCCTCGTGACCTGACCATTTAGTTCATTGCGTGCAAAAAAGTCACTCAGAGGTGCTACTCAGAGGTAACACAACCCAACCTTTTCAATCTCTCAACCTCATATGTAAGATAACTATCGAAGTGTAAACTTCGTAGTCTTCTAGCCTCCCATTGCTTCCCAATTGCCACTGCGCATTCCCTTGTACGGAGTTGTCCTTTTATGCAACTGCAAAACTAAATTTAAAGAAATTAGAATTTTCCTTAAGAGAAAAATTTTTCAAATCAATTCTGTAGGGGCGGGGGTGGCTCAGTCGGTAGCACGCCAGGCTCGTAATCTGTAGTTCCCAGGTTCGAGTTCCAGCTGGGTCAGCGTTGAGATTTATCTCCGCAAAATTCCCCGCCCTGCCCACGGTCAGTAGGGGACACCGATAGGCTTGGAAAGGCCACCGTCCGTCGGATGGGACGTTAAGCCGTGGCTCCGTGTGTGGGAGAGCCATACCCTGTGCACGTTAAAGAACACGCTGGATGGCCTTGACGGGAGGCTACCATCTGTCTCCCAACAGCTGTTCCAGTGGGTCCCCTCCTCCAATCTTCTCTGAGCCTTCGGGGTCCATGTGACCTGGCCATTTAGCTCATGGTGTGCAAAAAAGTGCCGCTCAGAGGTAAAACAAAACAACCCAAACAACCCAAATCAATTCTGTACTGAAACCGTCTTTTAGATATTATTTAACAAACAAAATTAATTATGTTCAAAACCTTCCTTTTACAAGACAGGAGGCAAAGATTATTTACAGGGTTATTGGGTTGTTTTACCTCTGAGCGGCACTTTTTTTGCAAACCATGGGCTAAATGGCCAGGTCACATGGACCCCGAAGGCTCAGAGAAAGTTGGGGGAGGGGACCCACTGGAACAGCTGTTGGGAGACAGATGGTAGCCTCCCGTCAAGGCCATCCAGCGTGTTCTTTAACGTGCACAGGGTATGGCTCTCCCGCACACGGGGACACGGCTTAACGTCCCATCCGACGGACGGCAGCTTTTCCAAGCCCATCGGTGTCCCCTACTGACCGTGGGCAGGGCGGGGAATTTTGCAGAGATCAATCTCAACGCTGACCCCGCTGGGACTCGAACCTGGGAACTACAGATTACGAGCCTGGCGCACTACCGACTGAGCCACCCCCGCCCCATTATTTACAGGTTAAGAACAGATAATGCTTAATAGCACTAAATACAAAACAAAACTAGTAGATTCTCCTAACTGTAGTTTATGTCTTTTACCTGAAAATACCACACATGTGTTACTAAACTGTAATAAATATAAGGATCTTAGAAATATATTTTTTGATAATCTTCAGAAAATAGGCATTCAAGATTTTCAGATTAGCACTATTTTGAACCATCCAATACTTTCTCTAAGAATAAAAATTTTTACTCTAATTTTGGATTTTGTCAAAGAGACAAATCTTTGGAATCGATTATGATGAGTTTAATTTTAACTTTAATATATTTTTAAATTAGTTCTATTATGCTTTTTCTTAATAATAATATAGTTTAAGGTTAGAAAAAAATAAAAAAATATTTTCTCAGGATTAAAACTTTTTCATAAAAATTTTTTTTATTGGGAAAAACTTAGGAAGGACTTCCCATTCTAGTGTAACGCTTGTATTGTATTGTATTGCTTGGCACAGAGGTCTGACAAGAGCCTGTCAGTTTATATGCCATAGTAATATAGTTTAATATAGGTATATATGGCTGAGAGGATGGCAGGACCTCAGCAGAAAAACGACACATACATCCATGCCTTACCCAGGGCTCGAACCCAGGTCCCTTAGATCAGTAGCCAAGCACGCTAACCACTCGGCCATGGGACGGCAAAATTTCTTTGGCAGCGGTGGTTACAACCCAACAACTTCGATATTCTTAAGTGATATCCAGTTTCGATATTTTAGCAAATATGGAAAAAAACAACAACACCTACTGCCTCTCTTATCCGATAGACGGATTTATGAGGATTCTTGGAACTGTACAGTGATCATTTTGGTACCAATGAAAACTTAAAAATTAATTAATTATCTCTAATGCAAGTCAAGGAATTTCCTTTACAGTTTTGAGAAAAGTATTGGCTTACTGATCTGTAAATGGTAGTTAGGTAGTCACTGGAAGGAGAGCTATGCACCTATCCCCTGTGATGATGCATAGAACCGGCCAGGCCTAGCACCTAACGTCCGACCTCGCCTTCTCGTGGTGCAGACCGTTAGTACCTTTCAAAAGAGATACTCTCTTGTGGAAGTGAACGGAAGGGGAGGGCTGCCAGATTAGTGTGGCCTACTGATCTGGACAACTATGGCTACTTGTCTTTTTTTTCTACCCTGCTGAGGAGTGGTCAACCACACAGGGTCCTGGTGCTGACCATATAAACCTACTGGACTGGACAGATATATGGCTCTGAGCTTGATTATGGATCCTGATTTTGCTGCACTGGTGGGCTTCTGTGGAGGGAAAATCTTCCGCTGTGTTTTCTGTTTGTTTGTGGGTTGACAGCCCCAAGTGAATAGATTCACAGGATATGTTTATCAGCTAGTGGATAATTCTGAGCAAAAAGGGTTCAGGTATATTTGTTTGGATTTTCAATCCCTCTTGTAACCAATTACAGTGTAATTTGATGTTAAAAACTGTTAACTTCGTTGAGATTTATCTCCGCAAAACTCCCCGCCCTGCACACGGTCAGTAAGGACACCGATGGGCTTGGAAAGGCCACCGTCCGTCGGATGGGACTTTAAGACGTGACCCCATGTGCGGGAGAGCCATACCCTGTGCACGTTAAAGAACACGCTGGATGGCCTTGACGGGAGGCTACCATCTGTCTCCCAACAGCTGCTCCAGTGGGTCCCTTCCCACAACCTTCTCTGAGACTTCGGGGTCCATGTGACCTGGCCATTTAGCCCATGGTGGGCAAAAAAGTGCCGCTCAGAGGTAAAACAACCAACCCAACTCTGTTAATTTCGTTAATAAATTTTATAAGTTATCTTGTGTACCGTTTAATTATGAGCACCCTGTATTATTTAAACTGAAGCGTTACGTAAACAATTGCTGAAATCATTTCTTATGTATACTCTGTCGAAAAGTTTGTCATTTTAAGTAACCTTGTCTATCTATTTGCAGAGTAATTAAATTGCGCCTAGATAGTGACTTCGGTTATTAAATTAGAGACGAAAATGTGAGCTACGGATATTTCCATCATCTAGGATAACTTGTCTCTTTAGATCTTTCTAGATAACGTCTGAGTCCCTGAATCATTTATATTTCATAAACGACAAGGGTATATATCAATTATTGAAGCAAAATTGATTCTTTGCTTTAGAAGTCAAAAGTTTCTGGTTATTGCGAAGTGGGTTGGGTTGTTTAACCTCTGAGCGGCGCTTTTTTGCACACCATGGGCTAAATGGCCAGGTCACAAGGACCCCGAAGGCTCAGAGAAGGTTGGGGGAGGGGACCCACTGGACCAGCTGTTGGGAGACAGATGGTAGCCTCCCGTCAAGGCCATTCAGCGTGTTCTTTAACGTGCACAGGGTATGGCTCTCCCACACACGGGGCCACGGCTTAACGTCCCATCCGACGAACGTCGGCCTTTCCAAGCCCATCGGTGTCCCCTATTGACTGTGGGCAGGACGGGGAATTTTGCGGAGTATTACGAAGTGCTTGGACTATACTAAAATGAATATATCCATCCCAATTCATTGGAGTTTGTCTTGAGTGAAGGGAGTTGTTATGGGTTGTTTTACCTCTGAGCTGCACTCTTTGAACACAATGGGCTAAATGTCCAAGTCACAAGGACCCCAAGGGTTCATAGAAGGTTGGGAGAAGGGGACCCACTGGACAGCTGTTAGGAGACAGATGGTTGTTAGGAGACAGATGGCTGTTAGGAGACAGATGGCACGTTAAAGAACACGCTGGATGACCTCCTATCGCGGTCATCCAGTGTGTTCTTTAACGTGCATAGGGTATGATTGTCCCGCACACTGCAACACGGCTTGACATCCCATCCGATGGATGACTGCCTTCCCAAGCCCATCGGCGCCCCCTATTGACCGAGGGAGGAGGGGAACTTTTGCGGAGATAAAGTTCAACGTTGAGAATGAAAAGAGGTTAATAATGTTATTAATTCTGTTAAAAAGCCAGAAAAAAAAATAGAAAATTTAATATAATTTTAAAAACAAAGGTTAGGAACTCTTCTTTCTCCGTTGTTCGTGAAAATCTTGTAATGAAAATTGAGTTGTTTTACTTCTGAGCGCCTTTTTTGTACACAATGGGCTAAATGGACAGGTCACAAGGACCCCAGGGGCTCAGAGTAGGCGGATGGAACAAAAACAATTGAACAGCTGTTAGGAGACAGATGGCAGCTTCCCATCAAGCGAGTGGCTTAATGTGCACAGGGTATGGTTCTCTCATACAGTCGCTCAAAAAAATATCCGAACACTATGGTTAATTACAGAATTCAGAAAAAAATATCTGGCAACGATTTTTTTTAGAAATTAGTGATCTGGCAACCTTCGTGTCACGTGATTACAGAATTCAGGAAAAATATCTGGAGCGTGTACAGCAACTGTACACGCTCCAGTTACCGTTCACAGCAAACTGGAGCGTGTGCAGTTACTGCACACGCTCCAGTTTGCTGTGAACGGTAACTGCACACGCTCAATATTTCCGTGAGTTACACGATCTAGTATCAAAATAATATGACCACCTACAGTCGCTCAAAAAAGTATCCGAACACTATGGTTGATTACAGAATTCAGAAAAAATATCTGGCAACGATTTTTTTAGAAATTAGTGATCTGGCAACCTTCGTGTCACGTGACAGGAAATCGTTGCCAGATCACTAATTTCTAAAAAAATCGTTGCCAGATATTTTTTTCTGAATTCTGTAATTAACCATAGTGTTCGGATATTTTTTTGAGCGACTGTACACGGAGTCACGGCATAACGTCCCATCCAATGGCCAATGACCTTTCCAAGCCCATCGGTGTCAACTCTCTCACCGTAGGCAGGGTGGGATTTTGCAGAGATAAATCTCAACGTTGACACAGGTGGGATTTTGCAGAGATAAATCTCAACGTTGACACAGGTGGGACTCGAGTCTGGGAACTAACAGATTACGACCCTGGTGTGCTACCGACTTCGCCAGTTCCCGCTCTACCCGAAAGGGAAAAAACTTTAGAAGAAAAACAACTTAGTCTTTTTCGATATTCGAACCAAGATCCCTCTTCTACGCAGCGAAGCACTCTATCCATTACGCCCATATAAAAATTAAAATTTGGCAAATACAGGGTGATCAAAAAGTCGCTGTGCACCTGATAAGGAATGAGCGATTCGTATCAGTACAATTAAAATAAATGTTGAAAGTGTGTCCCGCGCATCTCCAGACATTTAGTGGCACGCCGAACTGTGTTTTTGAAGACGTCGTTCAGCACAGCACCGTCTATATTCTGAAAGCATTCTGCGATGGCCACATTCAAATCATCATGATGCGGGGATTGTCCAAATACACAGAGTTTTTCATCGCACCCCAGAGATAAAATTCGAGTGGGGAGGGATCCGAGGATCTTGGAGGCCAAATGTTTTTTGAAATGATTCTGTCCCCAAACATGTCGTGCAAGAGGTGTGTGGGCCGTGACGCCATCTTGCTGAAAGTAGGCCCTGTTAATTTAATCTTCTGAGAATTGCGCAAAGAAAAGATAAAGAATATTGTCACAGTATCATTGGGAGTTGACAGTCTCAGAGAAAAAATGGGTCCGACTATGCCCCTACGCGAAATTCCAACCCAAACGCCAATCTTCTGATCATTCAGTGGCGACTTGTGGAACTCATGGAATTGTGTGAGTACAGAGGCATGAGTTTTGACTGTTTTCTTACCCCAACAAATGGAAGTACGCCTCATCTGTGAAGAATGTGACGCCCAAAATGTCCTCTCCTTCACGGTCAAGAAAGTGTTACAAACCACCTGCAGTACGCACTCCGCTTACCACGGTCGGCAGGTTTTAATTCATGCACGGATGTGATTTTGTAAGGGTATACGCCTAGGCCTTTTTTACAGCCGTATGGGCAGTGCCATATGAAACACCATCCTGCTGTGACAATCTCCTGATGTACCTTTTCGTGCTTCGGAGCATGCGGTATGCGATATCCAACACTTTCTCTCCTCTGTCAGTATTGATGGCCTACCAGATCTGGGCATGTCACACACGGAACCGGTTTCCCGGAATTTCTGAATCAACTGCAGCACTGCATTGCGATGGGGCACCTTGGTTTCCGGAAAATGTGCCTGGAATCTTTGTGGAACGTGTTGTGTGTATTCTCCCTCACACCGAAACACATGTTCCACAAGGAACGTACGCTCCTCAACTGATAACATCATTGCCACAACGTGGGGCGGGGGTGGCTCAGTCGGTAGCTCGCCAGGCTCGTAATCTGCAGTTCCCAGGTTCGAGTCCCAGCTGGGTCAGCGTTGAGATTTATCTCTGCAAAATTCCCCGCCCTGCCCACGGTCAGTAGGGGACACCGATGGGATTGGAAAGGTTACCGTCCGTCGGATAGGACGTTAAGCCGTGGCCCCGTGTGTGGAAGAGCCATATCCTGTGCACGCTAAAGAACACACTGATGGCCTTGACGGGAGGCTACCATCTGTCTCCCAACAGATATTCCAGTGGGTCCCCTCCCCCAACCTTCTCTGAGCCTTCGGGGTCCATGTGACCTGGCCATTTAGCCCATGGTGTGCAAAACAGTGCCGCTCAGAGGTAAAACAACCCAACCCTTTGGGGCCTTTTTGGATGGCGGTTTAACTAATTCTGTGCAAAGAAGTTGTTGCAGAGCCTATTTAATGAGATAGCCTAATACAGGCTCGACTATAGAAGGAAATAAAGGAGGGGGGGGGGGATCAAATGAGTGGATCGATCGGGAAAAAATAAAGGGCGCAGTTCAAATAACTAGATCGCTGTACCAATAAAAACATTTTCTCTTTCGTGGTGTCTTAAAAATATCCCTTGAAAAAAATGTATGTAATATACTTTATGTTTAATATTTTTTTCTTTCATTTTGGTCACTAGTATTCTCAGGGGGGGTACAGATCCCACTGTTCTCCCTCTCCCCCCCCCCCATCCCTCGCTCTCACTCTGGGACGGGATGTCTCAGATAGTTGCGCGCCAGGCTCGTAATCTGCATTTCCCAGGTTCGAATCCCACCTGAGCCAGGGTTAAGATTTATCTCCATAAAACTTCCCGCCCTACTCACGGTCAGTAGGGGACACCAATGGGCTTGGAAAGGCCGCCGTCCGTCGGATGGGACGTTAAGATGAGGTCTAGTGTGCGGGAGAACCATACCCTGTGCACGTTAAAGAACATGCTAAGTGGCCTAGATGAAAGGCTACCATCTGTCTCCTAACAGCTGTCCAGTGGGTCCCCTTCCCCCAACCGTCTCTCAGCTCTCGGTTGTCCTTACGACCTGGCTCTTTAGCCCATAGTGCGCAAAAAAAGTGCCGCTCAGAATCAAAACAATCCAACCCTCTCACCTTTCCTTAGGCCTGGGCTTGGCCCAATATATCAGGGAATGAAATTATCACAAAACAACGAAATATGTGATATTGAAATTTATTTTTACTAATTTAGGATATAGAAATAAACAAATTTTGTTAAGATTGAGGGATGTTGCTGAAATATTTATAAGTAGTCATTTATCTAATTCATCTTCGAACCTGAGACGTAACGTCGAGTTGTTGGGTTGGGTTGTTTTACCTCTGAGCGGCACTTTTTTGCACACCATGGGCTAAATGGCCAGGTCACATGGACCCAGAAGGCTCAGAGAAGGTTGGGGGAGGGGACCCACTGGAACAGCTGTTGGGAGACAGATGGTAGCCTCCCGTCTAGGCTATCCAGCGTGTTCTTTAACGTGCACAGGGTATGGCTCTCCCGCACACGGAGCCACGGCTTAACGTCCCATCCGACGGACGGCGGCCTTTCCAAGCCCATCGGTGCCCCCTACTGACCATGGGCAGGGCGGGGAATTTTGCGGAGATAAATCTCAACGCTGACCCAGCTGGGACTCGAACCTGGGAACTACAGATTACGAGCCTAGCGCGCTACCGACTGAGCCACCCCCGCCCCAACGTAATGTCGAGAGTCTGAGAGTGCGCTGTTGTTGAATTCGCAGTTCTCGTAGACCAATGACATGCCAATCACCTGTCAGACAACCAATAAACTGTGAAATCTATCGAAGCGTTGGGGCGGGGGTGGCTCAGTCGGTAGCGCGCCAGGCTCGTAATCTGTAGTTCCCAGGTTCGAGTCCCAGCTGGGTCAGCGTTGAGTTTATCTCCGCAAAATTTCCCCCGCCCTGCCCACGGTCAGTAGGGGACACCGATGGTCTTGGAAAGGCCGCCGTCCGTCGGATGGGACGTTAAGCCGTGACCCCGTTTGCGGGAGAGCCATACCCTGTGCACGTTAAAGAACACGCTGGATGGCCTTGACGGGAGGCTACCATCTGTCTCCCAACAGCTGTTCCAGTGGGTCCCCAATCTTCTCTGAGCCTTCGGGGTTCTTGTGGCCTGGCCATTTAGCCCATGGTGTGCAAAAAACTGTCGCACATTGGATGGACGTTAAGCCGCACACGGAGCCACGGCTTAACGTCCCATCCGACGGACGGCGGCCTTTCCAAGCCCATCGGTGTCCCCTACTGACTGTGGGCAGGGCGGGGAATTTTGCGGAGATAAATCTCAACTCTGACCCAACTGGGACTAGAACCTGGGAACTACAGATTACGAGCCTGGCGCGCTACCGACTGACCCACCCCCGCCCCTAATTCTTGATTGCATTTCTAGAGCTAGATTGCCTATTCCTGATCTCCATTTCAGTTCTAGCTTGCTTAATCTTGATTGCATTTCTAGCTCTAGATTGACTATTCTTGATATTGCTCGATTGAATTTCGTTAGACTGATCAGAATTTCTACTGATCAAATGATAAGAACATAAGATATTTCGACAAGAGTAATAAATATTCTGATAAGTTATAAACATTAAATTATAAAAGTAATACAAAGTTCATAGGGGTGGCTCAGTCGGTAGCGCGCCAGGCTCGTAATCTGTAGTTCCCAGGTTCGAGTCCCAGCTGGGTCAGCGTTGAGATTTATCTCCGCAAAATTCCCCGCCCTGCCCACGATCAGTAGGGGACACCGATGGGCTTGGAAAGGCCGCCGTCCGTCGGATGGGACGTTAAGCCGTGGCCCCGTGTGCGGGAGAGCCATACCCTGTGCACGTTAAAGAACACGCTGGATGGCCTTCTGTCTCCGGGAGGCTACCATCTGTCTCCAAACAGCTGTTCCAGTGGGTCCCCTCCCCCAACCTTCTCTGAGCTTTCGGGGTCCATGTGACCTGGCCATTTAGCCCATGGTGTGCAAAAAAGTGCCGCTCAGAGGTAACCCAACCCAAAGTTCATAATTTTTCAAACAAACGAAATTTTTTGTGTGCTATTGGGTTTTCTTTTTTTTAAATCATTAAGAATTAAAACCCTTTGATGCTAAGTAAATATGATGTTGAGTCTCTTTTTTTCGATCAAATAATGAAACAAAACATTTCTTTTTTTTTACAATGAGCTCTATATATTTAGTCTAATAACCATCACATATGCTAAATTATTGCTACTAGATTTAGAAACCTAAGTCTTACAGCTTTGCCTCAAAATGTTTTTGATTTCATCCAAAAAACTGCTCCTTCTATACCATAATTTTGACTTAAAGATCTATCATCCTCATCCCATCGAAGGCGATGTTGTAATCTACCGAATCACTTCGTTTGCTGTAATTGGCGATATAATTAATGCAAAGCACTTAATTATGTTTACCCCTAATCTACAGAGAACGGTTATAATCCTTTGTCTATGATACACAAGGAAATCATCATGTCGCCTAATTTCGGGACTAATTGTCCAGTAAATTCATTGGCTGCTTTCAGTCCACCTCAGGAAATACGTCCACGTAAATGTAGAAATCGCATAATTGTCCTTCTCTTAAATCTTCCCTCACAAATTCCCAAGGGTTCTGTCTAAATGGGATTCGGGAGTCCAACTGTTGCAGAAGTTAGTATATCTCACATTCGACAGGATCCCGGGGGGGACGTTAAACCACTTAACAACGGTTCTAAAGAGAATCATTTTAAACCATATGTCACGATAAGACACAGCAACGAAGTTTACTCAGATAGAAATGATTGCTACAACAAGAAATTCTCTAATTCCTTTAAAGCAGAAACTCCTGAATCGACGCTTAATTAGGAATGCGTTGTCTCTTAAGCGAACGTTGAACGCATTTTAATGACGAAGTTATTGAATCTTTTAGTAGTTTGTAAGAGAAATACCCGATCTCAAAATTAATTCCGAAACCAGTGGCAAAGCTTTTGTGGAAACAACGGAAAACCCAAAAGTACAGGGTCATTATAAAGGATTAAATATAAAATAAATAAATACCCCCTCAAGCAGCTGCTTGCCACAGAGGTCTGACAGGAGCCTGTCACTTTATATGCCAGAGTAGAAGGTCTGAGAGGATGGCAGGACCTCAGCAGAAAAACGACACAAACAGCCATGGATTACACCGGGGCTTGAACCCAGGTCCCTTCGATCAGTAGCCAAGCGCGCTAACCACTCGGCCATGGGACGGCAATATAAAGGATTACCCATATTTTAAAGTGTCGTATTTTATCAAAGAACTAGCAGAATTACCCAGCGTTCCTCGGGACATGATAAAATGACTCAGATTAGAAAGCTTCCAGGCTTGTTCCGAACGGGGGCGCGGACACCCGTTTACTTCCGTGGTGACTTCACTGGTGGTTGAAGTTTTCGGCTCCCCGTTATTCAACAGTTACTCTACCAATCGGTCCCAAATTAGGTGTCGTGATCCGACTTTTGTCTTGCTGCATAGGGTTTGGAGATCGGGTTCCTAGCTGCGGTGGATCGGGAATAAGCCCTCTGCATGAGTCTGAAATCTCTGGGGGTGCTAACGTCGTCTACCTTAAGAATGGAGAGTCGAAAGTTATGAATGGAATCATTTGATGGATTTTTATCAATTGGCAGATATTTCATACCAAACATTTGGGGGAGGGCTAATGTTTTGGGGTCGAAACCCTTACAGTGTACTAAGTTACGTTGGGTTGTTTTACCTCTGAGCTGCACTTTTTTGCACACCATGGGCTAAACGGCCAGGTCACATGGACTCCGAAGGCTCAGAGAAGGTTGGGGGAGGGGACCCACTAAAACGGCTGTTGGTAGACAGATGGTAGCCTCCCATTAAGGCCATCCAGCGTATTCTTTAACAAGCACAGAGTATGGCTCTCCATACACGGGGCCACGGCTTAACGTCTCATCCGACGGACGGCGGCATTTTCTAGCCCATCGGTGTCCCCGACTGACCGTGGGCAGGGCGGGGAGTTTTGCGGAGATAAATCTCAAAGCTGACCCAGCTGGGACTCGAACCTGGGAACTGCAGTTACGAGTTTGGCGCGCTACCGACTGAGCCACCCCCGCCCCACTAAGTTACGATGAGATGGAACTGCAGATGAAGCTCGGTGGTCCTAACTGTGACCGCTTAGGAGGACTTGTCGAACAAACAGACACACAAGCTCTCTGAAATATATATCTAGTAGATTAAGTAACCAAAATAATTGCATGCAAAAAATGCGAAGTAATTAAGAAAGTTTGTTTTGTATTTCGAAAGACTCATGTGAGCGCCATTGGTGCCGTCATTTTCAACTTCCCTCCATACTTGGCTCACAATGTCTGTAACTCAACAACTGCAGTGATTTTTCCTTTAATGGCCCTGAGTTACGAATTTTTTAGGGAGAAAAATGATTATTTTTAAATAAATAAATACCCCCTCAAGCAGCTGCTTGCCACAGAGGTCTGACAGGAGCCTGTCAGTTTATATGCCACAGTAGAAGATCTGAGAGGATGGCAGGACCTCAGCAGAAAAACGACACATACATCCATGCCTTACCCGGGGCTCGAACCCAGGTCCCTTAGATCAGCAGCCAAGCGCGCTAACCACTCGGCCACGGGAAGGCTAAGGCTTATTTTTAAAGTCTCACCAAATAAAGAAATCCAGTGGTATCAAATCGAGGTTTTTCGGATTGCAATAAGATCGGTCCACTTTCACCAATCCAGTGGGGCGGGGGTGGCTCAGTCGGTAGCACGCCAGGCTCGTAATCTGTAGTTCCTAGGTTCGAATCCCAGCTGGGTCAGCGTTGAGATTTATCTCCGCAAAATTCCCCGCCCTGCCCACGGTCAGTAGGAGACACCGATGGGCTTGGAAACGCCGCCGTCCGTCGGATGGGACGTTAAGCCGTGGTCCCGTTGTGCGGGAGAGCCATACCCTATGCACGTTAAAGAACACGCTGGATGGCCTTGACGGGAGGCTTCCATCTGTCTCCCAACAGCTGTTCCAGTGGGTCCCCTCCCCCAACCTTCTCTGAGCCTTCGGGGTCCATGTGACCTGGCCATTTAGCCCATGGTGTGCAAGAAAAGTGCCGCTCAGAGGTAAAACAGCCCAACCCAATTTGAAGAGTGAAGCTAGTCTACTCTTCCAAGGAATTCTCTTTCTCTTCACAGAATCTGACTCTTATGATCATTTGTCGTCGTCCCCCGATTCTGACAGATCCAAGTGAACCAGCGCGTGAATATCCAAAGCAAAGATTCATTTGGAGGACACAAATTTCAGGCAAAGAAGTAAAAGTGTAGAAAATTGCAAAACTTCACTTTGAAATATATTTCAAACTCAAAAAAAAATTTTCTGGTCCGAATCCAATGAAGCGACCCGTGGCAATTTACTTAGGCAAATGCAGCCTAAGATATATTACTAGTGCATGATTTGCCACACTTCAAATATTTACTTCTGACGTCAGTTTCGTTTCTGACGTCAGTTTCGTCACGTTTCTTACGCGAAACACGGACGGTGGAAATTTTTTTTCCCTCCACATCCGGATGAGATATTCGTTTTGGAACGGCATCTGCATCTCGTGACTAAGATAAACAAGCAGCCGAAAATGTTTGCTTCATTTGGATGTTTTGCTACGTGCACTGCCGCCAGTTGGCAGAACGTCGCAAGCGCATTTTGGCGCCTTCTTAAGATTCTTCTTAATCGTCCTGGCTGTGGCAACAAGAGAGCGAAAATGGAAATGCAGTCGCAAAATTAGGTGGAAAAACTGTCTGCATAGCAAGATTGTATGTGGTACATATAGACCTCGATATTTCGTCATTCCAGACAACAAATTATATTAATCTTCCTTTTATTTTCATAAATCTTTAAAAAGTTTACATTACGTTTTTTTAAAGATTCCAGATCAAACTCTTCTCCTGTGAGTTCTTTCCTCTGAACTTCTCTTCTTCTTTGACAACCGGGGCGGGGGTGGCTCAGTCGGTAGCGCGCCAGGCTCGTAATCTGTAGTTCCCAGGTTCGAGTCCCAGCTGGGTCAGCGTTGATATTTATCTCCGCAAAATTCCCCGCCCTGCCCACGATCAGTAGGGGACACCGATGGGCTTGGAAAGGCCGCCGTCCGTCGGATGGGACGTTAAGCCATGGCCCCGTTTACGGGAGAGAGCCATATCCTGTGCACTTTAAAGAACACACTGTATGGCCTTGACGGGAGGCTACCATCTGTCTCCCAACAGCTGTTCCAGTGGGTCCCCTCCCCCAACCTTCTCTGAGCCTTCGGGGTCCATGTGACCTGGCCATTTAGCCCATGTTGTGCAAAAAAGTGCCGCTCAGAGGTAAAACAACCCAACCATCTTTTCCTTGCTTTCAATTGGATGAAATAACAGAAACTAAATAACCGGAAAAGATCTTTCCGTCTTCAAATCCTGACCCCATCGAGTGAAAGCGACTCATCTCGCGCAATAAATCATCCAAAATCCAACACTGCATGCAGATGAAATGATATGTGCATTATTATTATTATGGCATCTATTGGTCACTGAAACGGCACACTTTGATAGCCGCAGGGTTCCTCTCTATACCTCCACGTTTCACTCCGTATCCGCAAGGATCGATTCGCTTGCAAGTGAGAGGTGACAGAAGTGTTAATCTGCTACAATCGTGTCCATGTTCACGTAGCAGGACTAAACACGATGATGGTTTGCCCATCTCTTCATTGTGTACAGGACCTCATTCAATGTAAACAACGGTTTGCATGATTTGGAGAGCCGATATTTGCTCCAAAGGCTCATATGATGCGATCATACACTCTTCGTAGCGAGGAGAGGACGTGGCTCTTTGTTCCGACAGCTCTGCGAGGTTCTCGCTTCCCCCCCCCTCCCCCACATACACACACCCGTTCCTATTAAGGGCGACGCGTAATAGGGAGAGTTCAGATGAGATCGCGCCAACGCATTTGAGGAGAGAGATTATCGCAGACAACAGAGGAAGATAAATCTGTTCATCATCATTGCCAAGTGCATATTTGCTTCTCCATTGCACTTCAGTGGGTCGCTCGTATCGTGATGTCTGGCAGTGAAGCTGAAGCAGCTGAGGATCTGGGTTCGAATCCTGCATCTTTACATTCTCTCTACAAACTATATTCTTAAATGCATGGGGGCAGGGGTGGCTCAGTCGGTAGCGCGCCAGGCTCGTAATCTGTAGTTCCCAGGTTCGAGTCCCAGCATTGAGATTTATCTTCGCAAAATTCCCCGCCCTGCCCACGGTCATTAGGGGACACCGATGGGCTTTGAAAGGCCGCCGTCCGTCGGATGGGACGTTAAGCCGTGGCCCCGTGTGCGGGAGAGCCATACCCTGTGGACGTTGAAGAACACGCTGGATGGCCTTGACGGGAGGCTACCATCTGTCTCCCAACAGCTGTTCCAGTGGGTCCCCTCCCCCAACCTTCTCTGAGTCTTCGGGGTCCATGTGACCTGGCCATTTAGCCCATGGTGTGCAAAAAAGCGCCGCTCAGAGGTAAAACAGCCCAACCCAACTTAAATGCATGCAGTTGGACACAGTTCAAAAAACGGAAGATTTAGTTAAAAATCTTGATATCGGTAAATCTTGATTTTCAACATACCAGGCTAAATCAGAAAGTGAATTTCCCTATTTAATTTCTGCGTGGAACAACCAATTACACCGAAGATAACATACAGAAAATATTGCCACATATATCATCATCATCATCATCATCATCAGCCTCAAGCAGCCATGGGCTACGGAGGTCCAACCAGACCGCGCAGTTTAATTCTCCAAGCATATCTGTCCTGAGCTACATCTGCTGCATCCGGCCACTGTACACCAATTCTAACAAGGTCCTGTTTGACATTGTCTGCCCACCGCATCCTAGGTCTCCCCCTCCTTCTGAGGCCTCCAGGCACACTGTTCATAACCCTATTCGCCAATCTATAATTATCCATACGGGCAACATGGCCAAACCAGCGGAGTCTCTCTCTGCACAATATGCTGCTTAAAGGAGGTTGCAAACTCCTTTGCCTAACCTCATCATTAGTTACAAAGTTAAACCACCTAATACCCAAGATACTGCGCAAGCATCTAGAATCAAAAGCATCTAGTTTCCTGTTATCTTGCTTACACAGTGTCCAAGTTTCACTACCATAACTAACCCTAGAAAGAACCAAACTATTATACAGTCTAATTTTAGTCTTTAGGTGTATACGCCTATTTCTCCACAATCTCCATAGATTCTTAAAAGTCCCGGCAGCAATACCTATTCGTCTGTTAATCTCATGCCGCACATCACCTTATCGGTTACATAGCTCCCAAGATAATTAAACTGTGACACCTGCTCAAGACTGCAACCATTCAGATTAACTGAATCACAGCCTGCCTGACCAATTTTCATCACTTTAGTTTTCTCTCTGTTTATAACCAAACCTACTCTACTACCAGTTTCATCAACAGTTCGAATGAAAGAGTTCATCTCATCAACATCATTTGCCAAAAGGGCTAAATCATCAGCATAATCTAAATCAGAAATTTTCGTATCTCCAGCCCATTTAAGGCCAAAATCTTTCCCTTGAAGTGAATTTCGCATAACATAATCAATAACCAAGCTAAAGAGAAAAGGAGACAAAATGCACCCTTGTCGAACACCAGAAGTAATGCTAAACCAATTGCTACAAGCCTTACCAACTCTCACACACGACTCAGTGTTATTATAGAGAGCTTTCATAATGTTAACTAACTTGTCAGGTATACCATATGATCTCACAATCAACCACAAATTATGACGATCAACAGAGTCGAAAGCCTTTTTGAAATCAACAAAGCTAGCAACCAAAGGTTTCTGAAACTCTAAACATTTCTCAAGAATCTGCCTAAGTGAAAATATCTGATCCACACATCCCCTACCACTTCTGAATCCACATTGCTCATCACGCAATTGCCTGTCAACCAGATTCTTAATTCTATTAAGCACAATCATGGAAAGAACTTTACCTGGAACGGAGAGTAGGCTGATACCCCTATAGTTATCACAAGAACTGCGATCACCGTTTTTGAAAATAGGGATAATAATAGCTCTGTTCTTTAGGAACGTTAGGAATAAAAACACTTTAGGAATAAAAAATCTTTAGGAACCATGCCTTTATCATAAAAGTTATTCAAAATTTCAGTCATCCAAAGCCACATATATACATTATTTTTTTATGTAGTCAGCAGACTTGTTGAGACTATTGTCCTAATGGTCGATCAGTTTCTCAAACCCTGCGGATAGAAGATGCTTACTCTTCGTGAATCAATTTTATGACTTTCCCTTTGACAACGTCATCCTCTGAGATGCTTCTTCAGCTTCCCAAACAAATGAAAATTCTGAACTCTATAACTGTCACTCCTTGTGATCCAGGCAGCTTCGGCCGACACCCACTACAGTAACACGACCATTTTCAAATTCACTGCACCACTTCGTCCCACGATGCACTGACAAGACATCTGAGCAGTACAGTTGCTAAAAAAAAATATCCGAACACTAAGGTTGATTACAAAATTCAGAAAAAATATCTGGCAACGATTTTTTTCAGAAATTAGTGGTCTGGCAAACTTCGTGTCGCACGAAGGTTGCCAGACCACTAATTTCTAAAAAAAAATCGTTGCCAGATATTTTTTCTGAATTTTGTAATCGACCTTAGTGTTCGGATTTTTTTTGAGGGACTGTTGGGTTGTTTTAGGGTTGTTTTACCTCTGAACGACACTTTTTTGGACACCATGTGCTAAATGGCCAGGTCACAAGGACCCCGAAGGCTCAGAGAAGGTTGGGGACCCACTGGAACACTGTTGGGAGACAGATGGTAGCCTCCCATCAAGGCCATCCAGCGTGTTCTTTAACTACACATTGTATAGCTCTCCCGCACACGGGGTCACGGCTCAACGTCCCATCCGACGGACGGCGGCCTTTCCAAGCCCATCGGTGTCCCCTACTGACCGTGGGCACGGCGGGGAAATTTTGCGGAGATAAATTTCAACGCTGACCCAGCTGGGACTCGAACCTGGGAACTACAGATTACGAGCCTGGTGCGCTACCTACTGAGCCACCCCCGCCCCATTTTGAGGGACTGTACACAGCCACAAGTTCTCAATGGATTTCCACCGGATAGGCCCTTCTGTCCCGTAGTAACCGAATTACTACTCGGATCTCCAGCTTCGCATGCACGTGCATTCCATTTGCCATGTTCTCCTTAATTCTGTTCCTCACAGTATGATGTGTAACAGCTATCCCTGTTGCTATTTAGTGACACTATTTGATGACACTATTTGGTACTAACATGAGGTAGTGGCATTGCCTCAGAGGATTGTTAGTTTAGAAAGGAAAAACTGAGAACTTTATGGACACTCCCTCGTATTTATCACACTTTAAAGAGTTGTCGAACAACACCGTGACAAGTCAAGAATTTATCTTTAAAGTAAATAACCCTTTCATTTTTCAGTTTGCAATTCCAGTCGATTTTACGTGACTTATATATCTATTATACTTCCAGTATGTAATGTATCCAAGTAACAGGCTAAAGGGCCAGGTCACAAGGACCCCAAGGGCTCAGAGAAGTTCAGGGAAGAGAATCCATTGGAAATCTGTTAGGTTGGGTTGTTTTACCTCTGAGCGGCACGTTTCTGCACACAATGGGGTAAACGGCCAGGTCACAAGAACCCGAGAGAAGTTTGGGGAGGGGTTAGGTTGGGTTGTTTTACCTCTGAGCGTCACTTTTTTGCACACCATGGGCTAAATGGCCAGGTCACATGGACCCCGAAGGCTCAGAGAAGGTTGGGGGAGGGGACCCACTGGAACAGCTGTTGGGAGACAGATGGTAGCCTCCCGTCAAGGCCATCCAGCGAGTTCTTTAACGTGCACAGGGTATGGTTCTCCTGCACGCGGAGCCATGGCTTAGCATCCCATCCGATGGACAGCGGCCTTTCCAAGCCCATTTGGAGTCCCCTACTGATCGAGGGCAGCGGGAGGGGGGAGGGGTTACATCAAACTAGTAATTAAAAATAAGCTTATTTTTAAACGTCTGTGCACAGGTTCTTTTAGCTTTCGTCATTTCACGAAGATCTTTTTTTTTACAACGAGGATGATTGTTTAATATTCCACCTATCATAACTCAAAATATTGAATGAATATCTTTCAATATCAAGTATTAATGAAAATTTATAGCATACCTCTTGTGGAATTGTTGCATTAAAATCGTATTTGAAATATTTTTGTTGCATCTAGGAGCCATCTGCAATAATGAAGACCTTGTAAACTATATATGCTCGTAATAATTTGCTTCCATAAGAGGGCCAGTGACGACATCCTCAGTTATTAACAATTTTTATCTCTCCTACTGTCTTTTTTAATCAGTATTTTTAACCTAAAATGGCACAAAATGTTTTTCGGGATTTTAAGAATCAGTAGAATTAAAATAAATCCCTTAATATACGAATATATATTTTTAATTAAAAATGTATAATTGTTATTTATGTTGTTAATTATTTTTCATTCTTTCGAATAATAATTTTTTGTTTTTTAAAACAACTTGTTTTGGGATTAATCTTATTTTTTATAACCGTTTCGATCCAGCCGGTAAGAACCGGTTGGATGAGTAATGGATCCCTCCTTATCTTACAGTTTACGCACCAATCTGTAACGGATTCTTTCTACTGCTAGAAATATCCATGAATAATATATATAAAAATAATATCCATAAATAATATCCATAAAAATATCCATGATTAAAATAGAAACAGTAATTAGTTGTAATTTGTTCTTTGCGAAAATTAGTTTACTATCGTTTTTGGTCCGCCGTCCGTCGGATGGGACGTTAAGCCGTGGCTCCGTGTACGGGAGAGCCATCCTGTGCACGTTAAAGAACACGTTGGTTGGCCTTGACGGGAGGCTACCATCTGTCTCCCAACAGCTGTTCCAGTGGGTACCCTTCCCCAACCTTCTCTGAGCCTCGGGGTCCATGTGACCTGGCCATTTAGCCCATGGTGTTATTGACCATGGGCTAAATGACCATGGTTTAACAACCCAACCCTATCGTTTTTGGTTTCAGTACAATACTCGCATTTAAGATGAATTTTTAAGAAACATTTTGCCCCTTTGAGTTATCTTGCTGAAATGAAAAACGACCAGCATTCTCATTGCGGAAAAAAAATAGCTGTTTTCAAATGAAAAGATTTAATTTCATTAACTGTAAAATCGTATACTTTTCATAGCGAAAAAAACTAATTCTTGATTTCTTTCTTTGAATTATTCGCTTCAAATTTGATAAAACAAAATGATTCTCAAAATAGTTCCTTCAAAATAATCTCTACAATTGTCACCATTCATTCCGATGGCTTTGGGTTGGGTTGTTGCGTTGTTTTACCTCTGAGCGGCACTTTTTTGCACACCATGGGCTAAATGGCCAGGTCACATGAACCCCGAAGGCTCAGAGAAGGTTGGGGGAGGGGACCCACTGGAACAGCCGTTGGGAGACAGATGGTAGCCTCCCGTCAAGGCCATCCAGCGTGTTCTTTAACGTGCACAGGGTATGGCTCTCCCGCACACGGGGCCACAGCTTAACGTCCCATCCGACGGACGGCGGACTTTCCAAGCCCATTGGTGTCCCCTACTGACCGTGGACAGAGCGGGGAATTTTTCGGAGATAAATCTCAACGCTGATCCAGCTGGGACTCGAATCTGGGAACTACAGATTACGAGCCTGGCGCGCTACCGACTGAGCCACCCCCGCCCCATTCTGATGGCAAAAACGTCTTAAGGATTAAAAAATGCTAAAAAAAATCATAAAAAGAAACCCTCCTTATTAATCGGATGCTTCTTTGATGTCCAAAAAAAATCAAAAATCAACGTCCACGCAACAATAGATAATTAAACGAACATTTAGAGATGTTTGTTGTCTATTCCAATAATAAATATTTAATATCCTCACAATTTTTTGAAATATTTCCTTAAGGCGAAGTTCGGGATTTAAGAAGACGAAGTTGAGCAAAGTGAACAGATAGATGCGCACTAATACATCCTTTATTAAATATCTGTCAAGCGGAAGACCAAGCAGATTTCGCAGCCACCAAGTAATTAACTGCGATATTGGACACGTCCTCACGCGCTTGTTACTCAAACAACCGTTGACACTCTAACCTGTTCCTCATTATCTCGAATCGTGTTTTTGCTTCCTGTCGCGACGAGGCAACTCCTTAGTCTTGAAGGAAGATATACCAAGTGCCATTTTCTAGCGTTTGGAGATTATTCAGCAATAATTCTCTCGGGACAGGGAGATAGAAGAAGACGCTGCATTGGAAACTGGATGCTGTAAATGATAATGCTTCACAAACTCTTGTAATCCCTCAACTTTGCAGGAAATTCGACGTGCCACTGGTTTTTCAGATGCAGTTTGTTACAATCAGTTTTGTTATTTCTTCAACCAATTTCTTCGTAAACTTGATTTACAGAATGGTTATTAAACTGAATTGTTTTACCCGTGGAAGTTACTTTTTCTAAGAGGGGCGGGAGTGGCTCAGTCGGTAGCGCGCCAGGCTCGTAATCTGTAGTTCCCAGGTTCGAGTTCCAGCTGGGTCAGCGTTGAGATTTATCTCCGCAAAATTCCCCGCCCTGCTCACGGTCAGTAGGGGACACCGATGGCCTTGGAAAGGCCGCCGTCCGTCGGGTGGGACCTTAAGCCGTGGCAATAGGCAATTGGCTAAGTGACAAGTCACGAGGACCACAAGTCTCAGCAGAAGTGTGCACCTCAGTGCAAGGGTAACTGCCCAATGGACAACTCTTAGAAGCAAAAGATGAAAGTGCTTCCCACCATAAACCACTCAGTTGGGTTGGGTTGTTTTACCTCTGAGCGGCACTTTTTTGCACACCATGGGCTAAATGGCCAGGTCACATGGACCCCGAAGGCTCAGAGAAGGTTGGAGGAGGGGACACTGGAAAGGCTGTTGGGAGACAGGTGGTAGCCTCCCGTCAAGGCCATCCAGCGTGTTCTTTAACGTGCACAGGGTATGGCTCTCCCGCACACAGAACCACGGCTTAACGTCCCATCTGACGGACGGCGGCCTTTCCAAGTCCATCAGTGTCCCCTACTGACCGTGGGCAGGGCGGGGAAATTTTGCGGAGATAAATCTCAACGCTGACCCAGCTGGGACTCGAACCTGGGAACTACAGATTACGAGCCTGGCGCGCTACCGACTGAGCCACCCCCGCCCCTAAACCACTCAGCACCAACGTACTAAGCGGCCAGTCATAAACCCCTGAGGATTCAGGTAGCGTTGAAAAAAGAGTCTCAAAATAACTGTAAAGTGCAGAAAATGATGTGTTATCACAGTACGATAAATAAAGATAGGTTATAAGGATTCCGAGTCTCATAGTAGGGTTCGTAAAAGAAACTAACTGGATATCTTGTAGGAGAATATAAAAACCTTTGTATTAAAAGCCATCCATTCTATTCTGGAATGTGCTAAATGACCAGTTCACAAAGACCCTAAGATACAGAATAGATTGGATAGGATACTCATAAACCTAATGATGGAAGACGCCCTTCAACTAGACAGAGGTCGTTATTTCATTGGCTCAGTCTGTAGTGTGAGGTTCGAGTCATCCTGTCATAAATTCAGATTTTCTCCGCTTTACCCTCGGTAAAAATGGGTTGTGTTGTATTACCTCTGAGAGGTACTTTTTTGACACACAATGGGCTAAATGGCCAGGTCTAAGGACCCCGAGGACTCTGACAAAGCTGGGTAAGGGGAACCATTGGGCATCTGTTTAGAAGAGAGATGGTAGTCTTCCATCAAGGCCATCCAGCGTGTTCTTAACGTGCACAGGAGAAACCTCTCTCGCACAGGGAGCCACGGCTTAACGTCCCATCCGATGGCCGCGGCTTTTCCAAGGATACTCATTAGGTTAATGAGTTTCCTATCCAACCTATTCTGTCTCTTAGGGTCTCGGTAAAAAATGCGGCATCGGCGTGGTTCAAAAGGGATACGTTGGATGGGACTCCTTCACATGAGGGGGTGGGGGGGCTCAGTCGGTAGCGCGCAAGGCACGTAATCTGTAGTTCCCTGGTTCGAGTCCCAGCTGAGTCAGCGTTGAGATTTATCTCCGCAAAAATTCCCCGCCCTGCCCACAGTCAGTAGGGGACACCGATGGGCTTGGAAAGGCCGCCGTCCGTCGGATGGGACGTTAAGCCGTGGCCCCGTGTGCGGGAGAGCCATACCCTGTGCACGTTAAAGAACACGCTGGATGGCCTTGACGGGAGACTACCATCTGTCTCCCAACAGCTGTTCCAGTGGGTCCCCTCCCCCAACCTTCTCTGAGCCTTCGGGGTCCATGTGACCTGGCCATTTAGCCCATGGTGTGAAAAAAGTGCCGCTCAGAGGTAAAACAACCCAACCCTTCACATGGGTAAGCAGAGTGTCTTCTAGCTCTTCTTCTGTCTCCTAGCAGCTGACGAATGGATCGCTTTCGCCTTACTAGTTCTGGGTTGGGTTGTTTTACCTCTGAGCGGCACTTTTTTGCACACCATAGGCTAAATGGCCAGGTCACATGGACCCCGAAGGCTCAGAGAAGGTTGGGGGAGGGGACCCACTGGAACAGCTGTTGGGAGACAGATGGTAGCCTCCCGTCAAGGCCATCCAGCGTGTTCTTTAACGTGCACAGGGTATGGCTCTCCCGCACACGGGGCCACGGCTTAACGTCCCATCCGACGGACGGCAGCCTTTCCAAGCCCATCGGTGTCCCCTACTGACCGTGGGCAGGGCGGGGAATTTTGAGGAGATAAATCTCAACGCTGACCCAGCTGGGACTCGAACCTGGGAACTACAGATTACGAGCCTAGCGCGCTACCGACTGAGCCACCCCCGTCCCTGCTAGTTCTGAGCTTTTTGTGATCTTCTGAACCGGCCATTTAGTACAACGGTGTGCAAAAGAAGTGACTTTCAGAAATAGAACAAGCCAACCTAATTTAATGTTACTTAAACAGCCATGCAGCGCCTTCAGAAATGGGCTTAATGACAAGGTCACAAGAACCCCAATTTCTTTTTTTGTTTTTTTTTTTAATTTAAAGAATATAATTTTTATTTATAAGAGTAAAGAATACAAATACATTTACAATTTGACCCGCAAAGCTAAATAGCTTATCTGCAGGAAAATGAATAAATTATATTAAACATAGATCATTCAGCCACAAAAATGGTGTACATCAAATAAATCCACAAAACACAACACATAATAATCAGCTAACTAGATCAGAACAGGATTAGATAAGACGATTAAGTGCAACCTAAATAATAGCCCATACTTGAATTGTAGCAGGGTATTAGTGCAAAATTTGTAATAGTCGCAGACAAGGATGCCAGACGTCCCCAGCGGGGTGGCTTCAGTCGGTAGCGCACCAGGCTCGTAATCGTGTAGTTCCCAGGTTCGAGTCCCAGCTGGGTCAGCGTTGAGATTTATCTCTGCAAAATTCCCCGCCCTGCCCACGGTCAGTAGGGGACACCGATGGGCTTGGAAAGTTCGCCGTCCGTCGGATGGAACGTTAAGCCGTGGCTTCGTGTACGGGAGAGAGCCATACCCTGTGCACGTTAAAGAATACGCTGGATGGCCTTGACGGGAGGCTACCATCTGTCTCCCAACAGCTGTTCCAGTGGGTCCCCTCCCCCAACCTTCTCTGAGCTTTCGGGGTCTTTGTGACCTAGCCATTTAGCCCATTGTGTGAAAAAAAGTGCCGCTCAGAGGTAAAACAAACAGCCAACCAAAGTCAGACGTCCCGAATCTCCAAGGCTCTTTCGCAGAGCATCAATCTGACTCGCGAGCCTCACCAACCTCCAAATGTTCAGCTAAATTCATGTAATCACACTTTAATAAATTCAAGTAATCATATAGCAATTAATTCATGTAATCACATATCAATTAATTCACTTAATCACATATCATTTAATTCACTTAATCACATAGCATTTAATTCACTTAGTCACATATCGATAAATTCACTTAATCACATACCAGTAAATTCATTTAATCATATGTTCATAAATTATTTGGAAAAAAAAAACTCCGCGGAATAATTTTACGGGGCTCATCTAGTTTTTATTTAATTTGTATCCTAGGTTCACATTGTTGCCGTATAAAAGCAAGAAATATTAAATTGTAGTCAGGAACACTACTTTTCACCAGACCATGGCTTAAAATCCTATTTCTAAAAGATGGAAGACCATCACTAATCCCAGTAGAGTCCTTTTCCTCACCGAGACTCTTCACCACTCTTCCTCACCGAGAGATTCCGAAGAGTTTTTTTGTAACGTTCTTCATCGAGAGCAAGTCGAGGACAAGCGGAGAAAATCTCAAGACTGGCACAACTGGACTCAATCGCACAAGCCGATATCAAGAACTGCTGTAGCAATAGAGTGTTGTTTCTGTTAATTATTTATTAGAAATATGCGTTAACTCTATTGACATGCGGGCGGGGGTGGCTCAGACGGTAGCGCGCCAAACTCGTAACTGTAGTTCGCAGGTTCGAGTCCCAGCTGGGTCAGCGTTCAGATTTATCTCCGCAAAATTCCCTGCCCTGCCCACGGTCAGTAGGGGACATCGATGGGCTTGGAAAGGCCGCCGTCCGTCGGATGGGACGTTAAGCCGTGGCTTCGTGTACGGGAGAGCCATACCCTGTGAACGTTAAAGAACACCCTGGATGCCCTTGACGGGAGCCTACCATCTGTCTCCCAACAGCTGTTCCAGTGGGTCCCCTCCCCCAACATTCTCTGAGCCTTCGGGGTCCTTGTGACCTGGCCATTTAGCCCATGGTGTGCAAAAAAGTGCCGCTCAGAGGTAAAACAACCCAACGTTAAAGAACACGCTGGATGGCCTTAACGGGATGCTACCATCTGTCTCCCAACAGCTGTTCCAGTGGGTCCCCTCCCCCAACCTTCTCTGAGCCTTCGGGGTCCTTGTGACCTGGCCATTTAGCCCATGGTGTGCAAAAAAGTGCCGCTCAGAGGTAAAACAACCCAACCTATTGAAATGCAACTCAGGAAAAGAAGGCTCACACTACGAATATCAGAAAATGGCAATTTAGTGGTAGAGAAACATATCACGATGAGTTATCAGCTACTAAGTGAAAGAAAATATTGCATTTCCTTTTATTGTGCTTGCATTTCCCTTTCAAACGAAAAAGGAATCCTCTTCAGCAATGGAGAATTTTATCTTCCCTTCCAATAGACATTGCGCATATCCATTCATTCAAGCTATTTTCTAATTTTCCTGCATTTTCGCAAAGAATGCTTTTAAAATAAAACCAGGAAAATCGGACACAAAAATCGCTCTAAGCTTTAAACATGAAGAAAATAACAAAACAGACAACGATGATTATTTTAAACGCATCCTTTTCTAACTCTTCCTTTTCCTCAATACACACGCAAAGCCTGCCTCGTTCTGAGTGCTTTACCTATTTTATGGAAGGAGGAGAATGTTTCTGAAGCACAATTTGATCGGCTCACGCGAAACTCGATAAGTTCAGCAAAAGTAAAGGTCACAAAATGAACATCTTCCCAAAATATCTCTCTAATGGTATAATGACACCCCCTCACATGCACACACACTTCACGACGGGAATTTGTTTTTCTGCTTTTGGATTCTAAAGAAACATTTCGAAAGAATCAAAGTCAAAATAAAATTTTAAATTCCCCTTGAGGCAATCAAGAACAACTCTGATTAACCGGTGCCGGGATCTCAGCAATCATGTGGAAATAAAATGGTAGACTGGCAACTTTATAGCAACTGTATAGGCAATAACTGGTGCTTTAATAACCGGATGAATCCTACTTCCTATAAAGCATTTACGTCTATTCTCTCTAATCCGACTTCCTATAAAGCAGGGGCGGGGGTAGCTCAGTCGGTAGCGCGCCAGGCTCGTAATCTGCAGTTCCCAGGTTCGAGTCCCAGCTGGGTCAGCGTTGAGATTCATCTCCGCAAAATTCCCCGCCCTGCCCACGGTCAGTAGGGGACACCGATGGGCTTGGAAAGGCCGCCGTCCGTCGGATGGGACGTTAAGCCGTGGTCCCGTGTGCGGGAGAGCCATACCCTGTGCACGTTAAAGAACACGCTGGATGGCCTTGACGGGAGGCTACCATCTGTCTCCCAACAGCTGTTCCAGTGGGTCCCCTCCCCCAACCTTCTCTGAGCCTTCGGGGTCCATGTGACCTGGTCATTTAGCCCATGGTGTGCAAAAAAGTGCCGCTCAGAGGTACAACAACCCAACCCTATAAAGCATTTACATCTCTTCTCTCTAACATCTATTCTCTCTAATCCGACTTCCTATAAAGCATTTACTTCTATTCTCTCTAACATCTATTCTCTCTAATTCGACTTCCTATAAAACATTTACTTCTATTCTCTCTAATCCGACTTCCTATAAAGCATTTACTTCTATTCTCTCTAACATCTATTCTCTCTAATCCAACTTCCTATAAAGCATTCACTTCTATTCTCTCTAACCTCTATTCTCTCTAATCCGCCTTCCTATAAAGCATTCACTTCTATTCTCTCTAACCTCTATTCTCTCTAATCCGACTTCCCATAAAGCATTTACATCTATTCACTCTAATCCTAATTCCTATAAAGCATTTACATCTATTCTCTCTAATCCGACTTTTCAGTACAACGGATTTTTTTCTTATTTATTCATTTTGAAAGAAACAAATAGAAAACGAAAGGACTGCATAATAAAAGAAACAAACTTTACTGGACAATCAGTATTCTCAGTAATCTAAGATTCAATGAAACTAATTTTTTAAGATCTTTTCCTTCTGAGTGAAGCAATCAGAAAACGAAGGCAAGCACCACAGGACATCGAATTGGGTTGAGTTGTTTTACCTCTGAGCTGCACTTTTTTGCACACCATGGGCAAAATGGCCAGGACACGTGGACTCCGAAGGCTCAGAGAAGGTTGGGGGAGGGGACCCACTGGAACAGCTGTTGGAGACAGATGGTATCCTACCGTCAAGACCGGGGGCGGGGGTGGCTCAGTCGGTAGCGCGCCAGGCTCGTAATCTGTAGTTCCCAGGTTGGAGTCCCAGCTGGGTCAGCGTTGAGATTTATCTCCGCAAAATTCCCCGCCCTGCCCACTGTCAGTAGGGGACACCGATGGGCTTGGAAAGGCCGCCGTCCGTAGGATGGGACGTTAAGCCATGGCCCCCTGTGCGGGAGAGCCATACCCTGTGCACGTTAAAGAACACGCTGGATGGCCTTGACGGGAGGCTACCATCTGTCTCCCAACAACTGTTCCAGTGGGTTCCCCAACCTTCTCTGAGCCTTCGGGGTTCTTGTGACCTGGCCATTTAGCCCATGGTGTGCAAAAAAGTGCCGCTCAGAGGTACAACAACCCAAGCCTATAAAGCATTTACATCTCTTCTCTCTAACATCTATTCTCTCTAATCCGACTTCCTATAAAGCATTTACTTCTATTCTCTCTAACATCTATTCTCTCTAATCCGACTTCCTATAAAACATTTACTTCTATTCTCTCTAATCCGACTTCCTATAAAGCATTTACTTCTATTCTCTCTAACATCTATTCTCTCTAATCCAACTTCCTATAAAGCATTCACTTCTATTCTCTCTAACCTCTATTCTCTCTAATCCGACTTCCTATACATTCACTTCTATTCTCTCTAACCTCTATTCTCTCTAATCCGACTTCCCATAAAGCATTTACATCTATTCACTCTAATCCTAATTCCTATAAAGCATTTACATCTATTCTCTCTAATCCGACTTTTCAGTACAACGGATTTTTTTCTTATTTATTCATTTTGAAAGAAACAAATAGAAAACGAAAGGACTGCATAATAAAAGAAACAAACTTTACTGGACAATCAGTATTCTCAGTAATCTAAGATTCAATGAAACTAATTTTTTAAGATCTTTTCCTTCTGAGTGAAGCAATCAGAAAACGAAGGCAAGCACCACAGGACATCGAATTGGGTTGAGTTGTTTTACCTCTGAGCTGCACTTTTTTGCACACCATGGGCAAAATGGCCAGGACACGTGGACTCCGAAGGCTCAGAGAAGGTTGGGGGAGGGGACCCACTGGAACAGCTGTTGGAGACAGATGGTATCCTACCGTCAAGACCGGGGGCGGGGGTGGCTCAGTCGGTAGCGCGCCAGGCTCGTAATCTGTAGTTCCCAGGTTGGAGTCCCAGCTTTGTCAGCGTTGAGATTTATCTCCGCAAAATTCCCCGCCCTGCCCACTGTCAGTAGGGGACACCGATGGGCTTGGAAAGGCCGCCGTCCGTAGGATGGGACGTTAAGCCGTGGCCCCGTGTGCGGGAGAGCCATACCCTGTGCACGTTAAAGAACACGCTGGATGGCCTTGACGGGAGGCTACCATCTGTCTCCCAACAACTGTTCCAGTGGGTTCCCCAACCTTCTCTAAGCCTTCGGGGTTCTTGTGACCTGGCCATTTAGCCCATGGTGTGCAAAAAAGTGACGCTCAGATGTAAAATAACCCAATCCAACCATCAAGACCATCCAGCATGTTCTTCAATGTACACAGGGTATGGCTCTTCTGCACACGGGTCCACGGTTTAACGTCCCGTCCGACGGACGTCGGCCTTTCCTAGGCCATTAGTGTTCCCCAACTGACCGAGAGCTGGATGGAGAGTTTTGCGGAGATAAATCTCAACGCTGGCCCAGGTGGGACTCGAACCTGGGAAATGCAGATTACGAGCCTGGTGCGCTACCGACTGAGTTACCCTCGTCCAAGAAACAATCGGAAATGAAAGGAACCAACTACTGTGTTACGGCAAAGCACTGTTATTTTGAATATGGAACTTCGAAGAATTGACACTTTAACTTAAATTCTGTTGTCTCGGCATATTTTTCCTTTTCCCCTTGAGTTAAGTAATAGCATCCCTTCACTGATATAAATGAAGTGATGTTAATATTAAACGGTATCATCATTGTTACACTAAAACAATGTAACTGCTGAGTAATAAATTATCACAGGAAACAGAAAAGTACGTCTTGGAGACAAGAAACACTTAAAATAATGAGTTGAAAAAGATTACGGGTTAATTCAGTTAACTTACCTAGAGCCAAACTGTGTCACATCTAGAGCAGTGGTTCTCAACCTTTTATGCTTCACGTACCCCCTGGAAATGTGTATGTAACTGGCGTACCCCTTGTATAGATAGATAAAACTATAGTTATAGTATAACAATGGGAATAAAATAAAACTTATATATCAGTGGTTCTCAACCTTTTATGATTCACGTACCCCCTGGAAATGTGTATGTAACTGGCGTACCCCTTGTATACAGAGATAAAACTATAGTTATAGTATAGCAATGGGAATAAAATAAAACATATATATCAGTGGTTCTCAACCTTTTATGCTTCACGTACCCCCTGGAAATGTGTATGTAACTGGCGTACCCCTTGCATAGATAGATAATACTATAGTTATAGTATAGCAATGGGAATAAAATAAAACTTATATATCAGTGGTTCTCAACCTTTTATGCTTCACGTACCCCCTGGAAATGTGTATGTAACTGGCGCACCCCTTGTATACAGAGATAAAACTATAGTTATAGTATAACAATGGGAATAAAATAAAACATATATATCAGTGGTTCTCAACCTTTTATGCTTCACGTACCCCCTGGAAATGTGTATGTAACTGGCGTACCCCTTGTATAGATAGATAAAACTATAGTTAGAGTATAACAATGGGAATAAAATAAAACTTATATATCAGTGGTTCTCAACCTTTTATGATTCACGTACCCCCTGGAAATGTGTATGTAACTGGCGTACCCCTTGTATACAGAGATAAAACTATAGTTATAGTATAGCAATGGGAATAAAATAAAACATATATATCAGTGGTTCTCAACCTTTTATGCTTCACGTACCCCCTGGAAATGTGTATGTAACTGGCGTACCCCTTGCATAGATAGATAATACTATAGTTATAGTATAGCAATGGGAATAAAATAAAACTTATATATCAGTGGTTCTCAAACTTTTATGCTTCACGTACCCCCTGGAAATGTGTATGTAACTGGCGTACCCCTTGTATAGAGAGATAAAACTATAGTTATAGTATAACAATGGGAATAAAATAAAACTTATATATCAGTGGTTCTCAACCTTTTATGATTCACGTACCCCCTGGAAATGTGTATGTAACTGGCGTACCCCTTGTATACAGAGATAAAACTATAGTTATAGTATAACAATGGGAATAAAATAAAACATATATATCAGTGGTTCTCAACCTTTTATGCTTCACGTACCCCCTGGAAATGTGTATGTAACTGGCGTACCCCTTGCATAGATAGATAATACTATAGTTATAGTATAGCAATGGGAATAAAATAAAACATATATATCAGTGGTTCTCAACCTTTTATGCTTCACGTACCCCCTGGAAATGTGTATGTAACTGGCGTACCCCTTGTATACAGAGATAAAACTATAGTTATAGTATAACAATGGGAATAAAATAAAACATATATATCAGTGGTTCTCAACCTTTTATGCTTCACGTACCCCCTGGAAATGTGTATGTAACTGGCGTACCCCTTGTATAGATAGATAAAACTATAGTTAGAGTATAACAATGGGAATAAAATAAAACATATATATCAGTGGTTCTCAACCTTTTATGCTTCACGTACCCCTTGTATAGATAGATAAAACTATAGTTAGAGTATAACAATGGGAATAAAATAAAACATATATATCAGTGGTTCTCAACCTTTTATGCTTCACGTACCCCCTGGAAATGTGTATGTAACTGGCGTACCCCTTGCATAGATAGATAATACTATAGTTATAGTATAGCAATGGGAATAAAATAAAACATATATATATCAGTGGTTCTCAACCTTTTATGCTTCACGTACCCCCTGGAAATGTGTATGTAACTGGCGTACCCCTTGTGTAGAGAGATAAAACTATAGTTATAGTATAACAATGGGAATAAAATATAACATATATATCAGTGGTTCTCAACCTTTTATGCTTCACGTATCCCCTGGAAATGTGTATGTAACTGGCGTACCCTTTGTATAGATAGATAAAACTATAGTTATAGTATAACAATGGAAATAAAATATAACATATATATCAGTGGTTCTCAACCTTTTATGCTTCACGTACCCCCTGGAAATGTGTATGTAACTGGCGTACCCCTTGTATAGATAGATAAAACTATAGTTAGAGTATAACAATGGGAATAAAATAAAACATATATATCAGTGGTTCTCAACCTTTTATGCTTCACGTACCCCCTGGAAATGTGTATGTAACTGGCGTACCCCTTGTATAGATAGATAAAACTATAGTTATAGTATAAAAATGGGAATAAAATAAAACATATATATCAGTGGTTCTGAACCTTTTATGCTTCACGTACCCCCTGGAAATGTGTATGTAACTGGCGTACCCCTTGCATAGATAGATAATACTATAGTTATAGTATAGCAATGGGAATAAAATAAAACATATATATCAGTGGTTCTCAACCTTTTATGCTTCACGTACCCCCTGGAAATGTGTATGTAACTGGCGTACCCCTTGTATAGATAGATAAAACTATAGTTATAGTATAACAATGGGAATAAAATAAAACTTATATATCAGTGGTTCTCAACCTTTTATGATTCACGTACCCCCTGGAAATGTGTATGTAACTGGCGTACCCCTTGTATACAGAGATAAAACTATAGTTAGAGTATAACAATGGGAATAAAATAAAACATATATATCAGTGGTTCTCAACCTTTTATGCTTCACGTACCCCCTGGAAATGTGTATGTAACTGGCGTACCCCTTGTATAGATAGATAAAACTATAGTTATAGTATAACAATGGGAATAAAATAAAACATATATATCAGTGGTTCTCAACCTTGTATGCTTCACGTACCCCCTGGAAATGTGTATGTAACTGGCGTACCCCTTGTATAGATAGATAAAACTATAGTTATAGTATAACAATGGGAATAAAATAAAACATATATATCAGTGGTTCTCAACCTTTTATGCTTCACGTACCCCCTGGAAATGTGTATGTAACTGGCGTAGCCCTTGTATACAGAGATAAAACTATAGTTAGAGTATAACAATGGGAATAAAATAAAACATATATATCAGTGGTTCTCAACCTTTTATGCTTCACGTACCCCCTGGAAATGTGTATGTAACTGGCGTACCCCTTGTATACAGAGATAAAACTATAGTTAGAGTATAACAATGGGACTAAAATAAAACATATATATCAGTGGTTCTCAACCTTGTATGCTTCACGTACCCCCTGGAAATGTGTATGTAACTGGCGTACCCCTTGTATAGATAGATAAAACTATAGTTAGAGTATAACAATGGGAATAAAATAAAACATATATATCAGTGGTTCTCAACCTTTTATGCTTCACGTACCCCCTGGAAATGTGTATGTAACTGGCGTACCCCTTGTATACAGAGATAAAACTATAGTTAGAGTATAACAATGGGAATAAAATAAAACATATATATCAGTGGTTCTCAACCTTTTATGCTTCACGTACCCCCTGGAAATGTGTATGTAACTGGCGTACCCCTTGTATACAGAGATAAAACTATAGTTAGAGTATAACAATGGGAATAAAATAAAACATATATATCAGTGGTTCTCAACCTTGTATGCTTCACGTACCCCCTGGAAATGTGTATGTAACTGGCGTACCCCTTGTATAGATAGATAAAACTATAGTTAGAGTATAACAATGGGAATAAAATAAAACATATATATCAGTGGTTCTCAACCTTTTATGCTTCACGTACCCCCTGGAAATGTGTATGTAACTGGCGTACCCCTTGTATACAGAGATAAAACTATAGTTAGAGTATAACAATGGGAATAAAATAAAACATATATATCAGTGGTTCTCAACCTTTTATGCTTCACGTACCCCCTGGAAATGTGTATGTAACTGGCGTACCCCTTGTATACAGAGATAAAACTATAGTTAGAGTATAACAATGGGAATAAAATAAAACATATATATCAGTGGTTCTCAACCTTTTATGCTTCACGTACCCCCTGGAAATGTGTATGTAACTGGCGTACCCCTTGTATACAGAGATAAAACTATAGTTAGAGTATAACAATGGGAATAAAATAAAACATATATATCAGTGGTTCTCAACCTTTTATGCTTCACGTACCCCCTGGAAATGTGTATGTAACTGGCGTACCCCTTGTATACAGAGATAAAACTATAGTTAGAGTATAACAATGGGAATAAAATAAAACATATATATCAGTGGTTCTCAACCTTTTATGCTTCACGTACCCCCTGGAAATGTGTATGTAACTGGCGTACCCCTTGTATACAGAGATAAAACTATAGTTAGAGTATAACAATGGGAATAAAATAAAACATATATATCAGTGGTTCTCAACCTTGTATGCTTCACGTACCCCCTGGAAATGTGTATGTAACTGGCGTACCCCTTGTATAGATAGATAAAACTATAGTTATAGTATAACAATGGGAATAAAATAAAACATATATATCAGTGGTTCTCAACCTTTTATGCTTCACGTACCCCCTGGAAATGTGTATGTAACTGGCGTACCCCTTGTATACAGAGATAAAACTATAGTTAGAGTATAACAATGGGAATAAAATAAAACATATATATATCAGTGGTTCTCAACCTTTTATGCTTCACGTACCCCCTGGAAATGTGTATGTAACTGGCGTACCCCTTGTATAGATAGATAAAACTATAGTTATAGTATAACAATGGGAATAAAATAAAACATATATATCAGTGGTTCTCAACCTTGTATGCTTCACGTACCCCCTGGAAATGTGTATGTAACTGGCGTAAATCTTGTATAGATAGATAAAACTATAGTTATAGTATAACAATGGGAATAAAATAAAACATATATATCAGTGGTTCTCAACCTTTTATGCTTCACGTACCCCCTGGAAATGTGTATGTAACTGGCGTACCCCTTGTATACAGAGATAAAACTATAGTTAGAGTATAACAATGGGAATAAAATAAAACATATATATCAGTGGTTCTCAACCTTTTATGCTTCACGTACCCCCTGGAAATGAGTATGTAACTGGCGTACCCCTTGTATAGATAGATAAAACTATAGTTATAGTATAACAATGGGAAAAAATAAAACATATATAGATACACATTAAATTTTGTATTCATAAATCACATATATCGATAAACACAAAAAATGACATAAACAATTTAACAAATCTTATAAAATTATAAACATTTTACTGGGTAATCAGTGAAATGGGCTTGTTATTATATCTAACGACTTTCGAGCACGCACGGCGTACCCCAAAAAATTTTATCGTGTACTCCACATTGAGAACCCCTAATCTAGAGGACAAGGGGAGGGACAAAGAAGCAACAATCCCCTTTCCCCCACCCTTCTTAGAAGATTGTAACAACGAAAATGGACGATAAAAAACGCTGTAATCAGCATTCTGGTTCATTTCTGTTTGATCCAGTCGTTTTTCTCTATCCGAGTCTGCCTTCAATAGGCTGGCAATCATGCACGGACTCCACCACATCAAGCACGATGGCGCCAACAGTAATTTCTCTACCTGCTTCAAACCTTCCTAATCATTGGACTAGGTCTTGGGAGTCCCCCCAAGACAGGATTTTCTGCAAATTCTACTTCGCAGAATTTTTCTCTTTCTAAACATGGCACTGCTCTTCTTCCAGGGGAAGGGGAAGAAAGGGGGAATGATTAATTACTGTTTTGACTTCTCTGTCGCACCACTTGGGACAGCCCAGTGTCTGCACTTGACCTTGCCCTTTCTTGTTGTCATTCGAGTGAACTTTCGCTGTGATAACGTCACTAACGTTATTAACGACCGCAAACAACAGAACGCGTCATCGAAAGAACTAGTTGCCACTCTGATTTCAAACTTCGCTTAATATCGCCAACATCTCCTGCAGTCGCGTTAAATTGAGCAAAGATTAAATCCCCAAATCTGTTACTGTTAAATTTTGAGTCCTTTAGAGTTTAGAGTAAAGTGCTGCCAAAAATAAGTGTAATAAACGTCTGGAGGATGTTTAGTCAAGGGAGATGAACTCAGTTACTAAGTTTTAAATCCAATAATCCACTTAAACGTTGGGGTGACTTTTCGGCGTAAAACGCAAACTACTTACTAACTTGGTTATGTCTCAGCTATCATTAAACACATCCTTGGCGTTCATGCTTGGCGTTGCGAATTATCTGAAGTCTGATAATCAATCATTCTTAATCATTAACTTTGCTCATATTCAGAAGTATATTATTAAGGGAATTGACCTTACGAACTCTGTCCACTTTATTGTCGTGAAACTTTGACGGCACGCGAGTTTTAAAAATTCGTGTAAGCATCTGGTTATTATTTGCAAATTACACTCTTAACTAAGTTTTACCTGGAGAAAGAGGAGGGAACTTAAATTATTCTTGGTAACAGAGAGAATTTTTAACAGAACTTTAATAACCAGAACCGACGGAAAATAAATAGCAAATCATATACATATGTTACATATATAATTTGAAAAAATGCCTTAAAAACATAAGAACGGGAAGGAAAAATTATATTTCTTTTGAGTCACAATGGTTTTTGTAATTCATATGTACACGTTCTGTCTATCGGTTATTTTATTTTTCATTTATTCTCCCTTTTTTTTATAGAACCAGGCCTGATTGGAGCTTTTATGCACTTTTTTCTGCAATTGGTTGGTTGTTTTGCTTCTGAGCGGCACTTTTTTTGCACACCATGGACTAAATGGCCAAGTCACAAGGACCCCGAAGGCTCAGAGAAGGTTGGAGGAGGGGACCCACTGGAACAGCTGTTGGGAGGCAGATGATAACCTCCCGTCAAAGCCATCCAGCGTGTTCTTTAACGTGCACAGGGTATGGCTCTCCCGCAAACGGAGCCACGGCTTAATATCCCATCCGACGGATGGCGGCCTTCCCAAACCCATCGGAGGGCGGGGAGTTTTGCGGAGACAAATTTCAACGTTGACCCAGGCGGAAGTCGAACCTTGGAGCTGAAGATTACGAGCCTGGCGCGCTACCGACTGAGCCACCTCCCACATCCCACCCAGTAGAGAGCATTGATAACCGGAGAAAAAGTAAATAGTAAATAAATATATTAAAGATATTTTCAGAGAATAATTTTCTAAAAGCCGAGTAGAACGAAAGAGAAAGACATAAGTTGCACTATTTGTGCAGAATAATTTCTTGGTGGAAAGCATATGTACAGTCGCTCAAAAAAGTATCCGAACACTATGGTTGATTACAGAATTCAGAAAAAATATCTGACAACGATTTTTTTTAGAAATTAGTGATCTGGCAACCTTCGTGTCACGTGGACACGAAGGTTGCCAGATCACTAATTTCTAAAAAAAATCGTTGTCAGATATTTTTTCTGAATTCTGTAATCAACCATAGTGTTCGGATACTTTTTTGAGCGACTGTAGGTGGTCATATTATTTTGATACTAGATCGTGTGGGCTCACTCACGGAAATATTGAGCGTGTGCAGTTACCGCTCCAGTTTGCTGTGAACGGTAACTGGAGCGTGTACAGTTGCTGTACACGCTCCAGATATTTTTCCTGAATTCTGTAATCACATGACACGAAGGTTGCCAGATCACTAATTTCTAAAAAAATCGTTGCCAGATATTTTTTCTGAATTCTGTAATCAACCATAGTGTTCGGATACTTTTTTGAGCGACTATACATCTCCTGGAAGAAAGTTTTAATCTCATTTGCCTCAGTACAGCCACAGTTCCATCCCCTTCCCCTCCCCTCTAAATTTTCACTCAATCAAACCTGGATGTTTCTGTTGTTCTGCTTAAGTTGGGGCGGGGTGGCTCATTCGGTAGCGTGCCAGGCTCCTAACCTGCAGGGCCTAGATTCGAGTCCCAGCTGGCCAGCGTTGAGATATCGCAGGGACGTTAAGCCGTGGCTCCGTGTGCGGGAGAGCCGTATCCTGTGCACTTTAAAGAACACCCTGGATGTCCTAGATGGGAGGCTATCTGTGTGCCAACAGCTCTTCCAGTGGGTCTCCTCCCCCAACCTTCTCTGAGAATTCAGGGTCTTTGTGACCTGGTCATTTAGCCCATTGTGTGCAAAAAACAGTGACGCTCAGAGGTAAACAACCCAAATCTGTTGAAGTTTCTCTTACAGATCGTCTCCTTTTCGTATTACACCGGGGGCGGGGGTGGCTCAGTCGGTACCGCGCCAGGCTCGTAATCTGTAGTTCCCAGGTTCGAGTCCCAGCTGGGTCAGCGTTGAGATTTATCTCCGCAAAATTTCCCGCCCTGCCCACGGTCAGTAGGGGACACCGATGGGCTTGGAAAGGCCGCCGTCCGTCGGATGGGACGTTAAGCCGTGGCCCCGTGTACGGGAGAGCCATACCCTGTGCACGTTAAAGAACACGCTGGATGGCCTTGACGGGAGGCTACCATCTGTCTCCCAACAGCTCTTCCAGTGGGTCACCTCCCCCAACCTTCTCTGAGCCTTCGGGGTCCATGTGACCTGGCCATTTAGCCCATGGTGTGCAAAAAATTGCCGTTCCGAAGTAAAACAACCCAACGTTAAAGAACACGCTGGATGGCCTTGACGGAAGGCTACCATCTGTCTCAAAACAGCTGTTCCAGTGGGTCCACTCCCCCAACCTTCTCTGAGCCTTCGGGGTCCATGTGACCTGGCCATTTAGCCCATGGTGTGCAAAAAATTGCCGTTCCGAAGTAAAACAACCCAACGTTAAAGAACACGCTGGATGGCCTTGACGGGAGGCTACCATCTGTCTCTCAAAAGCTGTTCCAGTGGGTCCCCTCCCCCAACCTTTTCTGAGCCTTCGGGGTCCATGTGACCTGGCCATTTAGCCCATGGTGTGCAAAAAAGTGCCGCTCAGAGGTAAAACAAACCAACCCAACCAGTATTACACCGACAGCCTCTTGTTAGACGCTCCGTCAAAAGTGGACTGTCTAGGAAGAACATTTCTTTTTAATTACTTTGCAACGAGCTTTCAGCGATAATGACAGTAAAGACCTTAAAAGAAGAACATCTTCATTCAGTCTTTCGTTCGATGTCATGTTGTTTGTGGTCTGCACAGTCATATTTCACATATCTGGCCGCGGTTTAAGCGACATTTTTTTGCCTTTAAATGCAATTTCCTAAGAGTCACTAATGCGTTAAAAAACAAATCCCACCAAAGAGTGGCGAGATCCCCGTAAGAGTTAATGACCAAGTCATAAGGGTCGGACGCGAAGGGTGAAATTAACATTGACGCCAGCATTGATAAAAGAAAAGTACATGGCTGTCATTTATCAAATTACAATGACCATCTTATTTGCATTTTGCAGCTATTTCTCATTTCCTTGGCGTGTGTGGTAGGATTTATTATTCTTTTGTCTCGAAGACAAGTTCGGCTCAATAATAAGCTGTGGACGACCTCAGTAGCCCATGGCTGCTTGAGAATGATGATGATGATGATGATGGACGGCTTAAAAACGAAAATTATGAGACTGACTCTAGCAGTCAAATTACTTAGATTATTCCGTGTAAACAACAGAATATATGACTAGATTACGAAGACTCCAAAAACTCGGAGCTTGATAGGGGAATGGGATCCATTGGGAAGCTGCTACGAGAAAGATGAATGGAAGTCTCTCTTTAGGGGCGGGGGTGGCTCAGTCGGTAGCGCGCAGGCTCGTAATCTGTAGTTCCTAGGTTCGAGTCCCAGCTGGGTCAGCGTTGAGATTTATCTCACAAAATTCTCGCCCTGCCCACGACCATTAGGGAACACCGATGGGCTTGGAAAGGCCGCCGTCCGTCGGATGGGACGTTAAGCCGTGGCCCCATGTGCGGGAGAGCCATACCCTGTTCACGTTAAAGAACACGCTGGATGGCCTTGACGGGAGGCTACCATCTGTCTCTTAACAGCTGTTCCAGTGGGTCTCCTCCCCCAACCTTCTCTGAGCCTTCGGAGTCCATGTGACCTGGCCATTTAGCCCATGGTGTGCAAAAAGTGACGCTCAGAGAAAAAACAACCCAACACAAAGCCTCTCTTTTAAGTCAATCTAGCGTGTTCTCTAAAATGCATAGTATGTGGATCTCCTGTATACTGGGTTATTTTGCCTTCGAGAGGCACTCTTTTTGCTTCATCATCATGATCCTCAAGAAGCTATAGAGGTGGCTAAATTGCTAAGTCACAAAGACGCAAAGGGCTCAAAGAAGGTTGGGGAAGGGAACCCTCCGAACAACTGTTAAATAGATGGAAGCCTGCTTCAAAGTCATCAGGTATTTTCAAACGAGCACAACTAAATCTCTCTTGCATACAGAACCACGGTTTTACATCCCATCCGACGGACGGCGGCCTTTCCAGATCATTGGTGTCCCGTTTAGGCAGAAGGCAGAATAGAGGTTTATTGGAGATAAATCTCAAAACAGGCAGAGGTAGGAACTGTAGATTACGAGCCTGGAGCGTTACCAACTGAGACAGTCTCCTGCATATTGTATAGAGAAGGGAGTAGCAGCCAGACTTGCAATCTGCAGTTCCCAGGTTCGAATCCCGCGTGGCCGAGCGTTGATATTTATATCGCGTTGAGATTTATCTCCGCAAAACTCCCCGCCTTTCTCTTGGTCGGTGTTGGAGACGGATGGGCTCGGAAAGGCTGCCGTCTGTCGAATGGGCTGTTAAGTCGTAGCCCCGTGTGCGGGCATACTCTGTGCACATGAAAAAAAACACGCTGGATGGACTTCATGGGAAGCTATCATCATCTCCCAACAGCTGTCCAACGGGTCCCCTCCCCAACTTTCTCTGAGCCCTCGGAGTCCTTGTGACCTGGCCATTTAACCCATTGTGTGCAAAAACAATGCATCTCATAGGTAAAACAACACAACCCTCGTATACAACTTAAACAATTTAATGTCCCATCGGACAGAGATCTCTACCGAGCCCATAGACCCTTTTCAGCCGAATAGGGATAAGCGGCGAAAATATTAACTCAGGCATAATGGGTACTCGAACTTGGGAATATCAGTTTTCGAGCCTGGCGTGCAACCCAGCAAATCAATCCTCATATCTATTTGGAGAGGTGTATCGAAATTCATGAAGTGACATTGGGGAGTTGGAAAGAATCGAAAATGTCGAGCCACAGCTTTCGTTGTCGAGTTAGGAGGTCGGAGAGTTTCTCACATGTCGCACACTTTACGTTCCGACATCACGTGCTGCATACACTGTGTTATTCGCACCGTCCTTTGTGCGTCGTTTTTCACGTTTTTATCTCGTCTTCAAAAAAAACGAGTTATGTATTTGTTTTCATTTTATCTTCTATTCGTCTGCAGACATTCGAATGTTTTGCTTTAGGAGGGAAATGGGGATTTTTCTTACAGGGTCGTTCACCTACACATGCATACATAAACCTCAAGCAGTCGTATGTTAAGGAAATCAAACTGGTTGGGTTGTTTTACCTCTGAGCGGCACTTTTTTGCACACCATGGGCTAAATGGCCAGGTCACATGGAACCCGAAGGCTCAGAAAAGGTTGGGGGAGGGGACCCACTGGAACAGCTGTTGGGAGACAGATGGTAGCCTCCCGTCAAGGCCATCCAGCGTGTTCTTTAACGTGCACAGGGTATGGCTCTCCCGCACACGGAGCCACGGCTTAACGTCCCATCCGACGGACGGCGGCCTTTCCAAGCCCATCGGTGTCCCCTACTGACCGTGGGCAGGGCGGGGAATTTTGCGGAGATAAATCTCAACGCTGACCCAGCTGGGACTCGAACCTGGGAACTACAGATTACGAGCATGGCGCGCTACCGACTGAGCCACCCCCGTCCCTTAAATCAAACTAGACTTTGTAATTTAGTATTTCAAATATGTCTATCCTAAACTACGGCTGCTGCATTTTGGCACACCAGGTCAATTCTAACAAGATCTTGTTTTGATATTGTCTTCCCCTGGTTGGGGGTGGCTCATTCGGTAGCACGCCAGTCTCGTAATCTGTAGTTCCCAGATTCGAGTCCCAGCTGGGTCAGCGTTGAGATTTATCTCCGCAAAATTCCCCGCCCTGCCCATGGTCAATAGGGGTGTCATGTCCCTCGAATTTTTTATTTATTTATTTATTGTATATTTTTGTTTATTTTATTGTTGTATATATTTTTATGTGTTCTTGGAAATGTTTGTGCTGGGATGACTCACTGTTGTTTTTCGGGTGCTCCGTGTAAGTGGTGACGAATGCCAGCAGTTGTTTATGCTATAAATGACTAGCCTAAGGCGCTAGTTCCGCGCACGAGGCTAGGCGGTAGATTTGAAGCTTTAGTTTGTGCGTAGCTGTCGAACGAAGAAGGTAGTTGTGACACGCGTCAAAAGGACGCCGCCTTTCTCAAAAGTAACCCTTGAAGTGAAGGTGCGATTCCAAGAGGGAATCGAGATTCTTGGAGAATCTGTCTTTTTATTCTTGTGGTTCAGAAGGAACCACAGTGTAGGAAAAGGTTGGTTATCCTTTCGCCGAGTTTGATGAGTCTGTAAAGTGAGAACTTGCAGAGCGTGCGATTCTCCACCTCATTATTAATATTTGCAGTAGCAAAGCAGCAAAGGCTCACGGAGTTGAGCGGTGAATCTGAGAGTAGTTTTGTGGATTCAGAGGAACCACAGTGTAGACAAAGGTTGGTTATCCTTTCGCCGAGTTTGATGAGTCTGTAAAGTGAGAACTTGCAGAGCGTGCGATTCTCCACCTCATTATTAATATTTGCAGTAGCAAAGCAGCAAAGGCTCACGGAGTTGAGCGGTGAATCTGAGAGTAGTTTTGTGGATTCAGAGGAACCACAGTGTAGACAAAGGTTGGTTATCCTTTCGCCGAGTTTGATGAGTCTGTAAAGTGAGAACTTGCAGAGCGTGCGATTCTCCACCTCATTATTAATATTTGCAGTAGCAAAGCAGCAAAGGCTCACGGAGTTGAGCGGTGAATCTGAGAGTAGTTTTGTGGATTCAGAGGAACCACAGTGTAGGCAAAGGTTGGTTATCCTTTCGCCGAGTTTTGAGGTCTGTAAAGTGAGGATTCGCAGAGCGTGCGATTCTCCACCTCATTATATTATAGTTTCCAGCAGTGAAGCAGCAAAGGCCCACGGTGTGGAGCTCATTCCCAGCACGTAGCTGTATATGTTATAAATAAAACTGTGTCATCCCTATCTAACACTTCTGCAGTAATTAATGGACTGTTGTTGTTCATCCATTCAACGCCAGTTTCTTCAAAGGCGTGCAGTGCCATCGGCCTAAAAATCCACGAACATGTAATTTCACCGAAGTCAGGGTGAAGTAATTATTAAGCAACGGTCACATCGTCCTCCGGCGGCCACGACGTTTGGCTCAGTCTATATAGATCTCAGAAGGAAGGACATCACATCTGGCCCAGTCGGATAGGATCCGAACCCAGGTCATCACTTCTGACATAGTCTGATAGAACCTTTTCTTTTTGGGTCATCACAAGGGGACACCGATGGGCTTGGAAAGGCCGCCGTCCATCGGATGGGACGTTAAGCCGTGATCTCGTGTGTGGAAGAGCCATACCCCGTGCACGTGAAAGAACACTGTGGATGACCTTGACGGGAGGCTACTATCTGTCTCCCAACAGCTGTTCCAGTGGGTCTCCTCCCCCAACCTTCTCTGAGCCTTAGGGGGCCATGTGACCTGGCAATTTAGCCCATGGTGTGCAAAAAAGTGCCTCTCAATACAAAACAACCCAACGATAAACAACACGCTGGATGGCCTTGACGGGAGGCTACCATCTGTCTCCCAACAGCTGTTCCAGTGGGTCCCCTCCCCCAACCTTCTCTGAGCCTTCGGGGTCCATGTGACCTGGCCATTTAGCCCATGGTGTGCAAAAAAGTGCCGCTCACAGGTAAAACAACCCAACGATAAACAACACGCTGGATGGCCTTGACGAGAGGCTACCATCTGTCTCCCAACAGCTGTTCCAGTGGGTCCCCTCCCCCAACCTTCTCTGAGCCTTCGGGGTCCATGTGACCTGGTCATTTAGCCCATGGTGTGCAAAAAAGTGCCGCTCAGAGGTAAAACAACCCAACGATAAACAACACGCTGGATGGCCTTGACGGGAGGCTACCATCTGTCTCCCAACAGCTGTTCCAGTGGTTCCCCTCCCCCAACCTTCTCTGAGCCTTCGGGGTCCATGTGACCTGGCCATTTAGCCCATGGTGCGCAAAAAAGTGCCGCTCAGAGGTAAAACAACCCAACGATAACAACCTCGGGGTCCATGTGACCTGGCCATTTAGCCCATGGTGTGCAAAAAAGTGCCGCTCAGAGGTTGGATTGGATTGAATTGTTTTACCTCTGAGCGGCACTTTTTTGCACACCATGGGCTAAATGGCCAGGTCACATGGACCCCGAAGGCTCAGAGAAGGTTGGGGGAGGGGACCCACTGGAACAGCTGTTGGGAGACAGATGGTAGCCTCCCGTCAAGGCCATCCAGCATGTTCTTTAACGTGCACAGGGTATGGCTCTTCCGCACACGGGGCCACGGCTTAACGTCCCATCCGACGGACGGCGGCCATTCCAAGCCCATCGGTGTCCCCTACTGACCGTGGGCAGGGCGGAGAATTTTGCGGAGATAAATCTCAACGCTGACCCAGCTGGGACTCGAACCTGGGAACTACAGATTACGAGCCTGGCGCGCTACCGACTGAGCCACCCCCGCCCCCCGCTCAGAGGTAAAACAACCCAACGATAACAACACGCTGGATGGCCTTGACGGGAGGCTACCATCTGTCTCCCAACAGCTGTTCCAGTGGGTCTCCTCCCCCAACCTTCTCTGAGCCTTCGGGGTTCATGTGACCTGGCCATTTAGCCCATGGTGTGCAAAAAAGTGCCTCTCAATGGTAAAACAACCCAACGATAAACAACACGCTGGATGGCCTTGACGGGAGGCTACCATCTGTCTCCCAACAGCTGTTCGAGTGGGTCCCCTTCCCCAACCTTCTCCGAGCCCTCGGGGTCCATGTGACTTGGCCATTTAGCCCATGGTGTGCAAAAAAGTGCCTCTCAATGGTAAAACAACCCAACGATAAACAACACGCTGGATGGCCTTGACGGGAGGCTACCATCTGTCTCCCAACAGCTATTCCAGTGGGTCCCCTCCCCCAACCTTCTCCGAGCCCTCGGGGTCCATGTGACCTGGCCATTTAGCCCATGGTGTGCAAAAAAGTGCCGCTCAGAGGTAAAACAACCCAACGATAAACAACACGCTGAATGGCCTTGACGGGAGGCTACCATCTGTCTCCCAATAGCTGTTCCAGTGGGTCCCCTCCCCAACCTTCTCTGAGCCTTCGGGGTCCATGTGACCTGGCCATTTAGCCCATGGTGTGCAAAAAAGTGCTTCTCAGAGGTAAATCAACCCAACCTATTGTCTTCTCACTGCTTTTTACGCCTTCCCCTTTTCTGAGGCCTTTAGACACACCTTTCAGTCGCTAATCTGCTTTCTGCATGCAGGAAGCATTGTCAAACCAATGTAGTCGATCCCTACACAAGATGCTGCTGATTTCCTTCGCTTCATTTCGTTATTAATGAAAGCGTAAAACCACCTAATGCCCAAGATACTGCGTAAGTATCTAGAATAGAGACGTTGCAACCATCCATCCGTGCTCTGCATCGGTCTCGAGGATTGAATATAGATGTAGATTAATATTTCCACGTGACTGAGAACTGACATCGATTTTTGGTTAAGTTTATTCTTAATAAGGAATTGAAGGGAAGCTTCTGCATTCAATCTTTATAAATTAATCTCCAGATACACAGCATCAAACGAAGTTGCACTGTTATTTCAGATCTTTTTGTATTATTTACTGCCAAGAGTTACGCCCAGACGATGTTGACATGGACCTATGGCTATTGTATATAGATGTTAGAGAAATTTATGCAGCCTTGATAAACAGGAGTAATTAAGACACTATAATAAATAAATAAATACTCCCTGAAGCAGCTGTTTGCCACAGAGGTCTGACAGGAGTCTGTCAGTTTAGATGCCAGAGTAGAAGGTCTGTGAGGATGGCAGGACCTCAGCAGAAAAACAACACACCCAGGTCCCTTAGATCAAGAGCCAAGCGTGCTAACCATTCGGCCATGGGACGGCTTGAAGACACTATATTAAATATTAATAATGTGTTGAAGAGGGCATACAAAATAAAAATTATTATATAACTTCTGCAATACAACACGGGCGACAATAAAAAACTTTATAACAATGTATAATTTGTGTTTTCAGTTGTTTTACCTCTGAGCGGCACTTATTTTCATACAATGGGCTAAATGGCCAGGTCACAAAGACTCCGAGGGCTCAGAGAATGTTAGGGGAGAGGTCCCACTGGACAGCTGTTAGGAGACAGATGATAGCCTTCCTTCAAGGCCATCCAGCGTGTTTTTTAACGTGCACAGGGTATGGCTCTCCCGCACACGGGGCCACAGATTAACGTCCCCTCCGACGGACGGCGTCTTTTCCAAGCCCATCGGTGTCCCCTACTGACGGAGGTCAGAGCTCAGAATTTTGCGGAGATAAATCTCAATATTTGCCCAGACGGGACTCGGAACTTGAGAACTGCAGATTACGAGCCTGGCACGATACAGACCGAGCCAACTCCACCTCCTGAGAAAAAACATTATACCGCAAAATAACTAAAAAATGAAAGATTGTAAAAAAAAAAACGTGACAATGAGAAAAACATAACTCAATTCAGTATTTGTACATAGAAAGTTAAGTGCAATAGTTTAAAATCGTGACAGGGAAAAAAAAGTTCTTATGCAAATGATTTTAGAAAGTTAAGTAGAAGTTCTGTGAAACCTGGTAATAGAAAACAAATTGTAAACTAATAATCATATAAAGTTAAGTAGGGTTGTTAAAAACACACACCCTCCCTCCCGGAACCCACAACTCTAATTTTTAAGTGTGCTCTCCCTACTGATTCAGGTGCCAGGCTCGTAATCTGTAGTTCCCAGGTTCGAGTCCCAGCTGGGTCAGCGTTGAGATTTATCTCCGCAAAACTCCCCGCCCTGCCCAAGGTCAGTAGGGGACACCGATGGGATTGGAAAGGCCGCCGTCCGTCGGATGGGACGTTAAGCCGTGGCCCCGTGTGCGGGAGAGACATACCCTATGCACGTTAAAGAACACGCTGGATGGCCTTGACGGGAGGCTACCATCTGTCTCCCAACAGCTGTTCCAGTGGGTCCCCTCCCCCAACCTTCTCTGAGCCTTCGGGGTCCATGCGACCTGGCCATTTAGCCCATGGTGTGCAAAAAAGTGCCGCTCAGAGGTAAAACAACCCAACTGATTTAGGCCACCTGGATTCGCGGTTGCTTGCTTTTTAACTTCATGGATCACTCTTTTCATAAACTCTTGAATCCGAAATCCTTTCTCCCTTTGGCATTAGCATCGAATGCATCTTGCACTTGCTGTCCCCAGATGCTTCAAATCAAGAGGCAACTTGCATTAATCACTTTTATGAATTTTACGTGTCGTTGCGGAAACTTTTACCCAGCTTGTGTTTAAAAGTATTCACTGGAGTGTAAAGCAAGGTGATGAAGGCAATTAAGCGTTATCTTCATTCACCATGAGCGTAAAATGAGAAAGATGATGAGGAGGAGGAGGAGATGACGCAGACGGTCATCATTTTCTAAAGTAACCTCATCGCTTATCTCGAAAGAAAACCGTCAATCATTGTTTCGTTTCTGTTTTCTTTCAAATAGCGATGTCCGTGATCGACTGAGATACAAAGTTGTTTTTCATTTTATTTCGATTTCAGTTTTTTTGTTATTCGACTAGAATAGTTTCGTCAGGGGGAACTTTTTATCTTTTAACTGTCAGGTTACGTGGGATCAAATGCATGATATCAAGGATTGGGTTGGTTTACCTCTGAGCGGCATTTTTTTGCACACCATGGACTAAATGGCCAGGTCACAAGGACCCCGAAGGCTCAGAGAAGGTTGGGGGAGGGGACCCACTGGAATAGCTGTTGGGAGACAGATGGTAGCATCCCGTTAAGGCCATCCAGCATGTTCTTTAACGTTGGGTTGTTAAAAGACAACGTTAAAGACGTCTGAGTGGCACTTTTTTTGCACAAAGTGAGTTAATTTGCCAGGTCACAAAGACTCCAAGGACTCATAGAAGATTGGAGAAGGGGACTCAATGGATAGATGTTAGCAGACAGATGGTAGCTTCTTTGCAAGGCAGTCCAGCGAGTTTTTTACGTGCACAGAGTAACTCTCTCCTTCATGTCCCATCGGACGGACGGGGGCCTTTCCAAGCCCATCACTGTCCAGTTTTTGCACACCATGGGATAAATGGCCAGGTCACATGGACCCCGAAGGCTCAGAGAAGGTTGGGAGAGGGGACCCACTGGAACAGCTGTTGGGAGACAGATGGTAGCCTCCCGTCAAGGCCATCCAGCATGTTCTTTAACGTTGGGTTGTTTTACCTCTGAGCGGCACTTTTCTGCACACCATGGGCTAAATGGCCAGGTCACATGGACCCCGAAGGCTCAGAGAAGGTTGGGGGAGGAGATCCACTGGAACAGCTGTTGGGAGACAGATGGTAGCCTCCCGTCAAGGCCATCCAGCGTGTTCTTTAACATGCACAGGGTATGGCTCTCCCGCACACGGAGCCACGGCTTAACATCCCATCGGACGGACAGCGCCCTTTTCAAGCCCATCGGTGTCCCCTACTGACCGTGGGCAGATCGAGGAATTTTGCGGAGATAAAACTCAAAGCTGACCCAGCTGGGACTCGAACCTGGGAACTACAGATTACGAGCCTGGCGCGCTACCAACTGAGCCAACCCCGCCCCTGATATCAAGGAATAGATATACCGAAAAGAAAGTACAGATGCGAAGAGGAATGAACTCCAGCGCTGGATAAGAGAGCTCTGGGTCAAAAGAGCATCAGGATTGAAATCTGAAGTTATAGATTCGACCTCCTATTTAGTTAACAAGACGGATTCGATGGCATAGTGGTTTAGAAAAGCCTGCCTCAGTTGGAAGTGACGTTAAGATTAAGTATGGAAAACGGTCCTATCTCTCTGCATGTTAAGAAACAATCTGGATTGTAACACCCATCCCTAACTACACATACCGTTACATTACTGGGGCGGGGGTGGTTCAGTCGGTAGCGCGCCAGGCTCGTAATCTGTAGTTCCCAGGTTCGAGTCCCAGCTGGATCAGCGTTGAGATTTATCTCCACAAAATTCCCCGCCCTGCCCACGGTCAGTAGGGGACACCGATGGGCTTGGAAAGGCCGCTGTCCGTCGGATGGGACGTTAAGCCGTGGCCCCGTGTGCGGGAGAGACATCCCCTGTGCACGTTAAAGAACACGCTGGATGGCCTTGACGGGAGGCTACCATCTGTCTCCCAACAGCTGTTCCAGTGGGTCCCATTAGTGATCTGGCAACCTTCATGTCACGTGATTACAGAATTCAGGAAAAATATCTGGAGCGTGTACAGCAACTGTACACGCTCCAGTTACCGTTCACAGCAAACTGGAGCGTGTGCAGTTACTGTACACGCTCCAGTTTGCTGTGAACGGTAACTGCACACGCTCAATATTTCCGTGAGTGAGCCCACACGATCTAGTATCAAAATAATATGACCACCTACAGTCGCTCAAAAAAGTATCCGAACACTATGGTTGGTTACAGAATTCAGAAAAAATATCTGGAACAATTTTTTTAGAAATTAGTGATCTGGCAACCTTCGTGTACACTCGTATCTATAGGGGCGGGGGTGGCTCAGTCGGTAGCGCGCCAGGCTCCTAATCTGTAATTCCCAGGTTCGAGTCCCAGCTGGGTCAGCGTTGCCGCAAATTTCCCCGCCCTGCCCACGGTCAGTAGGGGACACCGATGGGCTTGGAAAGGTCACCCTCCGTCGGATGGGACGTTAAGCCGTGGTCCCTTGTGCGGGAGAGACATCCCCTGTGCACGTTAAAGAACACGCTGGATGGCCTTGACGGGAGGCTACCATCTGTCTCCCAACAGCTGTTCCAGTGGGTCCCCTCCCACAACCTTCTCTGAGCCTTCGGGGTCCTTGTGGCCTGGCCATTTAGCCCATGGTGTGCAAAAAAGTGCCGCTCAGAGGTAAAACAATCCAATCCACTCGTAGCTGCCCCTTAAACTTAATGAGCCTCTTTTAGTGCAAACCATTTCTGAGATTTGGTGACTTCGGATCTTATTTAACTGTTTTACCTAACAAACTTGTGGGAACGGGGGTTGGCTCAGTCAGTAGAGTGTCAGACTCGTGGTCTGCATTTTTCGAGTTCGAGTCCCATCAGTGTCAGCGTTGAAATTTATTCCTCTAAATCCCCACCCTGCTGTCGGTCAGAAAAGGAAGAGTGCTGGAGAGAGAGAGAGAGCCATCCTTTGTGCATATTAATGAACACGCTGAATGGCCTTAACGGACGGCTTCCATCTGTCTCCCATAGCTATTCAGTGGGTTCCTCTCCTTCAGTCTTCTCTGAGCTCTTGGGATCCTTGTGACCTGACTATTTAACACATTGTGGGTACAAAAATGCCAATCAGAGGTAAAACAACTCAACGTAAGAAATTGGTTGCAGGATTTTTACTGTTTTTTTTTAAGGGGGTGGGCGTGGCTCAGTCGGTAGCGCTCCAGGTTCGATTCCCAGCTGGGTCAGCGTTGAGATTTATCTCCGCAAAATTCCCCGCCCTGCCCACGGTCAGTAGAGGCCACTGATGGGCTTGAAAAGGCCGCCGTCCGTCGAATGGGACGTTAAGCCGTGTCCCCGTGTGCAGGAGAGCCATACCCTGTGCACGTTAAAGAACACACTGGATGGCCTTGACGGGAGGTTACCATCTGTCTCCCAACAGCTGTTCCAGTCGGTCCCCTCCCTCAACCTTCTCTGAGACTTCGGGGTCCATGTGACCTGGCCATTTAGCCCATTGTGTGCAAAAAAAGTGCCGCTCAGAGGTAAAGCAACCCAACCAAACCCAACTATTTTTTAAAGAGTATGTATCATGTCTTGCATCATATAGATAAAAATCGAATTAAAATATTAGAAATGAAGCAAATAGAATAAATGCAAAAAAATAAGCAAAATAAAAATACATTGAGGTCACGTGATGTTTCAAGTTCTGAAATGAGTTATCTATTGAAGTGTAAAGGCGTTTCATCTCAATTTTGACGAGTTTTAAAAAAATCAAATAATGATCTTTGAATGTCAGTACTTCTTTTGTAGGGGCGGGGGTGGCTCAGTCGGTAGCGCGCTAGGCTCGTAATCTGTAGTTCCCAGGTTCGAGTCCCAGCTGGGTCAGCGTTGAGATTTATCTCCGCAAAATTCCCCGCCCTGCCCACGGTCAGTAGGGGACACCGATGGGCTTGGAAAGGCCGCCGTCCGCCGGATGGGACGTTAAGCCGTGGCGCCGTGTGCGGGAGAGTCATACCCTGTGCACGTTAAAGAACACGCTGGATGGCCTTGACGGGAGGCTACCATCTGTCTCCCAACAGCTGTTCCAGTCGGTCCCCTCCCCCAACCTTCTCTGAGACTTCGGGGTCCATGTGACCTGGCCATTTAGCCCATGGTGTGCAAAAAAGTGCCGCTCAGAGGTAAAACAACCCCAACTTCTCTTGTAGTTGCTCTAAGATCCATTCAAAAAGTGGTAATTTCGGAATTCAAAAGGTGGTAATTTCGGAATTCAAAAGGTTGTAATTTCGGAATTCAAAATTCCTCGTTGAAATGTAGTGGATAATGCCTCATAATTACGAGATCTTTTCGCACAGTCGCAATTTTAATGAAAACGTTATTAGAATTAACGAAATTATATTAATTCCTCATTGCTTACGTGAAACATTCGAAAATCGAAAAATCACTTTTAAAAGAAAAAAATGGCACGAGCGGAAAATTTTGGTTTCTTTCCTAATCGTCTCATAAAAATAAATATATCTCTTTCCGGCAAATGGACAAAAAACGAAATGCTAGCGCCATTTATCAAAACAAATATCGCCTCATTTATCGTAAAAAGTCTTTGATTTATATTCTCACAAAATTTTCGCATTTCGGGCTATCTGCATTGCAACATTGAATCCTATCTTCGTCGAAGAAAAGAAGAAGAAAAAAAAATGCGGAAATTGCGTCACAACAGACCATTTCCCGGTGATTGCGGAATTTCCGATTGATGCGTAACAAACCCGAAACTCAGAACAAATCACGAGTTCGAAAACAATGGACACTTTTCCCCACCGGCGCCATTTTTATAATGGCTTTTAGAGCCGCATTTTGGTTGGAAAGAAAAAATCCAATCGCACAAAAGAAATCCCTTTCAGTAAAAATAAATGAACTCCTCGATTGCGGATCTCTTACAAAGGAATGCGAACGATAACTTAAAAATGTGTTGCTAATGTTTGCGGAAATGAACCAAAAAACTCGAAAATTCTGATCCAGAGTCTTGATGCGGCCTGTGTGCTTTCAAAGTCAATGTGGCTGAAGATATGAATGGCGTTTATATTCCAGCTTTTATGCCAAAATAAAGCAAAGGAACAGAACCGGCAAAACACCCCTAAGATATGAAATGCACCTGCAGTTTTTCTATTGTCCCTAAACGCATTATTTACGCCATTGGTTATAAAACTCGATGTTTACGCTTATTCGGTCGCTAAATAATAACTTCGCTCCCAAGTTTGTTGTTGAGAGTTTGGTGCTTCTGGGCAGCGTGCCAAGCATTACCCGCGGGTGCTTTCTGGGTTTCCGTTTAAAGCCACCTTTACCATCTGCCGACGAATATTTATTTCCGTGATTTGTACCCAAAGAGTCATTTGCATGTATGGTTAAGGGAAAAGGGTTTGTAGGAGTGGGGGGAAGGAATAGGGGGAAGAAATTGTCAGTGTTCTTAAGCTGCAACTTGCTAGATACTTAAAACTCTTACACTGTTAACACCTCATTAACGTAAGACTGAATGCATTCGCACGCACCATAATCGTGTTTATATTGACGGTTGCTTTTCGGGTTAGGAGTCGTAATGTTCCTATTAACGTTTGCATTGAATGAAGGGAAAAATGGACTCAAGTTGTTCCACAAACTCATAAAACATGAATAATTCAAGAGCATCGTGATGTGTGTTGTGCGTATTCTGACTGCTGCCTTCCTAAATACAATATTAAATTCAATATTTATTAAAGTAAAGGCGGATAGAAAGGGTTGGGTTGTTTCACCTCTGAGCGGCACTTTTTTGCACACCATAGGCTAAATGGTCAGGTCACAAGGACCCCGAAGGCTCAGAGAAGGTTGGGGGAGGGGACCCACTGGAACAGCTGTTGGGAGACAGATGATAGCCTCCCGACAAGGCCATCCAGCGTGTTCTTTAACGTTGGGTTGTTTTACCTCTGAGCGGCACTTTTTTGCACACCATGGGCTAAATGGCCAGGTCGCATGGACCCCGAAGGCTCAGAGAAGGTTGGGGGAGGGGACCCACTGGAACAGCTGTTGGGAGACAGATGGTAGCCTCCCGTCAAGGCCATCCAGCGTGTTCTTTAACGTTGGGTTGTTTTACCTCTGAGCGGCACTTTTCTGCACACCATGGGCTAAATGGCCAGGTCACATGGACCCCGAAGGCTCAGAGAAGGTTGGGGGAGGGGACCCACTGGAACAGCTGTTGGGAGACAGATGGTAGCTTCCCGTCAAGGCCATCCAGCGTGTTCTTTAACGTTGGGTTGTTTTACCTTTGAGCGGCACTTTTTTGCACACCATAGACTAAATGGCCAGGTCACAAGGACCCCGAAGGCTCAGAGAAAGTTGGGGGAGGGGACCCACTGGAACAGCTGTTGGGAGACAGATGGTAGCCTCCCGTCAAGGCCATCCAGCGTGTTCTTTAACGTGCACAGGGTATGGCTCTCCCGCACACGGGGCCACGGCTTAACGTCCCATCCGACGAACGGCGGCCTTTCCAAGCCCATCGGTGTCCCCTACTGACCGTGGGCAAGGCGGGGGTAGAAAGGGAAAGTGAGAATGGAATAAGAGGGAAGAGAACCTGATAATAAGTGCTGGCAAGATGCCAAATGAGGAATAATTTCTAGCACGTTGTGTTTTGTTTTTCATTTCCTTCCTCCTGTTTCGGACGTTTAAAGTAATTGTTTTCGTTGAAATGGAAAGCAAAACGATTGAACCGTGAAAAATGGAAACATTTTTTATCTCCAAGCAATTTTTACCTCGCTTCAAATTAACAGTCGGAGATATTTAGATCATTTTATTGGCGGGGAACTTAAGTAATTGCAGTTTGCTCAAAGTGTTTCTGTAAATTTTGCTTTTTTTTCTGTAAAAGCAGTTTTGCTGAGCTTGTGGACAACTATCAATGCTGTCTTGATTCGTATATTCGAATTATTCAGATTCTCTTCCTCTTTCTCTTCTCGTTTTCTCTCACTTCCTTATTGTTCTCATTTTTCACCTACTCTTCTTACACTCCTATTTTCTCATTTCTCTTCTTCATTTATTTTTCTATTCTTTCTTATTGATTTTTATCTATATTTCTCCTCATCTTTTCTCTTTTTTTTTATTTCTTTTACCCTCCGTCTTTTCCTGTTGCAATAATTTTTTCTCCTCTTAGTTTTTAAATTTTATGTTATACCCTTTTTTTCGCTTTTTAATATGTTATTACCTTTTTTTCTCAGGGGCGGGGGTGGCTCAGTCGGTAGCGCGCCAGGCTCGTAATCTGTAGTTCCCAGGTTCGAGTCCCAGCATTGAGATTTATCTTCGCAAAATTCCCCGCCCTGCCCACGGTCAGTAGGGGACACCGATGGGCTTGGAAAGGCCGCCGTCCGTCGGATGGGACGTTAAGCCGTGGCCCCGTGTTCGGGAGAGACATACCCTGTGCACGTTAAAGAACACGCTGGATGGCCTTGACGGGAGGCTACCATCTGTCTCCCAACAGCTGTTCCAGTGGGTCCCCTCCCCCAACCTTCTCTGAGCCTTCGGGGTCCTTGTGGCCTGGCCATTTAGCTCATGGTGTGCAAAAAAGTGCCGCTCAGAGGTAACCCAACTCTTAAAACTTTGATAATTTTATCCTCGCAGCAACATCTTTAATGCTCGCTGGACACAAATACGTTTATGTTAAGATAATAACAATGGTTGAGAAGCGTCACACAGATTATTTCTTAAAAACGATGGTCTTCGAATGCTCTGCCATTCTTCAGATGAGATGCTAAGTCACGGCCCCATTTAAAAATGGCTCAGATGCTAACAACAGGCATGAGATCTCTGCTACATCTAAAAGCTGTCTACAAGATCTTTCCCATTCAGTTCCGAGCAGTAGGTTTTTTGTGACCTATCCATTTTACCCATCCTGGAGAAGAATAATTCTCCTGATGGATAAGCCAATCCATTGCTGTGATCGACTCAACTCTTCTTACGAGGCATAACAACTGATCTCCTCTTTCAAAAACATCTTCATTGTCCATTGCCTCTTCTCAAGAGTTTTTTCTTTCCTCTCCCAAAAACTAATCCTCTTTCTCTTCCTCTCTCTACGCAGAGGATGAAAAGAACGAGGAGGTGTCAAGAGTGTTCTCCGCCTTGCATCAATAACCGGCTTTTGAGCTGCAGATTAAAGTCCAACTAATCCATTTCAGTGTATAGAAACAGATCAGACGCATTTTTACGTGGGAAGCTGGGGCCAACGGTTGACCAGTGGCATGAAAAACGCAAACGTTTAACCGGTGTAATGCTCTTTTTCCATCCCTATCTCTGTTCTCCTCCATCTCCTTACCACTCCCTGTAATCCACCTCTCACGCATGGCTGGTTTAGCACGGAAATCCATCATCCTCTTCCTATGAGAGATTCCTCTAACTCTACATCACTACCTATCCATCAATGGAATCAATAGTGTCGTATTTCCCACATCACCTGCCGTCCTTTATTTAATCTCAACGTGTATGTATTTATATTGATATTTTATGCATCAATATATAACATACTTTTATGCACTGCATATTTCAGTATGTACGGAGGGGAGTCAACAGACTTCAGTGAAAAGGCAACGCGACTTATTTCGGTTAGAATAGAGTTCAGGGAAATGTGTATCAACCTCCTGTTCTTATCTGACTGGAGTGTATGGAGTTTAAAAAACGTTGAAGAAGCCATTGAGAGCTGATAAAAATTCTTGGGTCCATAATTTGGTACAGAAGGTCACCAACAATGGGGAATAACGTGAGGTAACTAATTTTATGTTTAGGAGAAAACAGGGTTGGGTTGTTTTACCTCTGAGCGGCATTTGTTTGCACAAAATGGGCTAAATGGCCAGGTCACAAGGACCCCGAAGGCTCAGAGAAGGTTGGGGGAGGGGACCCACTGGAACAGCTGTTGGGAGACAGATGGTAGCCTCCCGTCAAGGCCATCCAGCGTGTTCTTTAACGTTAGGTTGTTTTACCTCTGAGCGGCACTTTTCTGCACACCATGGGCTAAATGGCCAGGTCACAAGGACCCCGAAGGCTCAGAGAAGGTTGGGGGAGGAGACCCACTGGAACAGCTGTTGGGAGACAGATGGTAGCCTCCCGTCAAGGCCATCCAGCGTGTTCTTTATCGTGCACAGGGTATGGCTCTCCCACACACGAGGCCACGGCTTAACGTCCCATCAGACGGACGGCGGCCTTTCCAAGCCCATCGGTGTCCCCTACTGACCGTGGGCAGCGCGGGGAATTTTGCGGAGATAAATCTCAACGCTGACCCAGCTGGGATTCGAACCTGGGAACTACAGATTACGAGCCTAGCGCGCTACCGACTGAGTCACCCCCGCCCCTACAAGAGAAGTACTGAGTCAAGAAGTACTGAGTCAAAGATCATTATTTGATTTTTTTAAAACTCGTTAAAATTGGGATGAAAAGCCTTTACACTTCAATAGATAACTCATTTCAGAACTTGAAACATCACGTGACCTCAATGTATTTTTATTTTGCTTATTTTTTTGCATTTATTCTATTTGCTTCATTTCTAATATTTTAATTCGATTTTTATCTATATGATGCAAGACATGCTACATACTCTTTAAAAAATAGTTGGGTTGTTTTACCTCTGAGCGGAACTTTTTTTGCACAAAATGGGCTAAATGGCCAGGTCACAAGGACCCCGAAGGCTCAGAGAAGGTTGGGGGAGGGGACCCACTGGAACAGTTGTTGGGAGACAGATAGTAGCCTCCCGTCAAGGCCATCCAGCGTGTTCTTTAACGTGCACAGGGTATGGCTCTCTGGTACACGGGGTCACGGCTTAACGTCCCATCCGACGGACGGCGGCCTTTCCAAGCCCATCGGTGTCCCCCTACTGACCGTGGGCAGGGCGGGGAATTTTTGCGGAGATAAATCTCAACGCTGACCCAGCTGGGACTCGAACCTGCGAACTACAGATTACGAGCCTGGCGCGCTACCGACTGAGCCATCCCCGCCCAGGAGAAAACAGATATTGCTGTAAAGAAAAGGCTGTTTTGTCACTGAAGTCTTACTTTTAAGAAAATTTGTTATATAAATGTTTCATGTATCTTTTTTTATTACTTTATTTCGCATTCATATCTCAATGCGACACGAGTTCTTCAATGCCTTTTTTAAAGTCCTTGCAATTTTTTACCATTGATGAAATGTCACTGGTTCCTTCCTGAAGTTCACCGAATTCACTTCCCTTCCAATCAGCATCAGAATTTCTGTCTCTCTCTTCCTCTAACAGTTCCTAAAAAAAAAAAAACTTTCACTAGAATCCTTCCCTCCTCTAAAAGTTTCGAAAAAGAAAAACTCCTTCACCAACATCCATTCCCTCCTCCATCCTCAAGAGAGCCGTCATCCAGGCTTCATCACGTGCAATGAACGCGACGTGCAGCTTACCTCTAAATAACAAAGCAAATAAAGCGAGAAAGGCATCTATTATCGGACCTAAGGTTTTTCCGCTTCCAATAGGAAAAGTCGAAGCAGAGACGTCTCCGATTTACTGTCCCATTCTCCTCCCCCCCCCCCTCTTCCACCTCTACCTTCCCTAAATTCCTTTCCTTTTCTTCCTCTACATACAGTTTGGCTTTATTTCTAAGAAACACAATCTCCATCTTCCAGCTATGGGATGGTCGTCTTTCGTGGCACGGAGACTGGAGGATTTGTTGAACATCAAGAGCAGAAGAAGGAATATCGTTAATGTCGATTTCAACGCTCCTGCCGCATCAGTTGGTGATGGACATCACAAAATGCTTTTCTTTTTATCATAATTTTTTTTTTTGCCTTTTTATCATGAATTGTTTTTACGTTTGAGGAAACTTTTGACGTCAAATCAAACGTTCCGTCAGTATAAAAGCAAATTCAAAATTCTTTTTAACTTCCAACTTTATATGCATATATATTATCATTTGTATGACCTAATTTCACTCGGGAAAGTTATTAATTCGAAATTTACAGAGCTAACCTAAACATCAATTATCCTTTAATATTATCTGCATTTGACTATATTGTAACCTAGCTATCGCAGAATAAATTGTTATATATCTAATTAGATACGTTACTAATCTAATTTAAGGTCTACTGTTATATATATGTATATATGTTGGGTTGGGTTGTTTTACCTCTGAGCGGCACTTTGTTGCACACCATGGGCTAAATGGCCAGGTCACATGGACCCCGAAGGCTCAGAGAAGGTTGGTGGAGGGGACCCACGGAACAGCTGTCGGGAGACAAATGATAGCCTCCCGTCAAGGTCATCCAGCGTGTTCTTTAACGTGCACAGGGTATGGCTCTCCCGCACACGGGGCCACGGCTTAACGTCCCATCCGACGGACGGCGGCCTTTCCAAGCCCATCGGTGTCCCCTACTGACCGTGAGCAGGGCAGGGAATTTTGCGGAGATAAATATCAACGCTGACCCAGCTGGGACTCGAACCTGGGAACTACAGATTACAAGCCTGGCGCGCTACCGACTGAGCCACCCCCGCCCCCAGAAAATATGTGATATGCACCTAAAAGTATATTTGATATCTATATATTTCATATATTGAAATATATAATAATATATATATAAATAAATATATAAATGCATATTTGAAATCTAAATCCTCACAGACATTCTACTATGGGGTATAAACTGACAAGCTCTTGTATGGCAAGCAGCTTCTTGAGGGGATATTTATTTATTGTTTTATTTAAATTTAAATTGTCAGTTAGAGATATATTTCATCATCATCATCATCCTCAAGCAGCCATGGGCTACGGAGGTCCAACCAGACCGTGCAATTTAGTTCTCCAAGCAAGTCTATCCTGAGCTACATCTACTGCATCTGGCCACTGCATACCAATTCTAACAAGGTCCTGTTTGACATTGTCTGCCCACCGCATCCTAGGTCTCCCCTTCTTTCTGAGGCCTTTAGGCACACTGTTCATAACCCTATTCGCCAATCTATAATTATTCATACGGGCAACATGGCCAAACCAACGGAGTCTCTCTCTGCACAATATGCTGTTTAAAGGAGGTTGCAAACTCCTTTGCCTAACCTCATCATTAGTTACAAAGTTGAACCACCTAATGCCCAAGATACTGCGTAAGCATCTGGAATCAAAATCATCTAGTTTCCTGTTATCTGGTTTACAAAGTGTCCAAGTTTCACTATCATAACAAACCCTAGAAAGAACCAAACTATTATACAGTCTAATTTTAGTCTTTAGGTGTATACGCATATTTCTCCACACTCTCCATAGATTCTTAAAAGTCCCGGCAGCAATCCCTATTCGTCTGTTAATCTCATGCCGCACATCACCATTATCTGTTACATAGCTCCCAAGATAATTAAACTGTGACGCCTGCTCAAGACTGCAACCATTCAGATTAACTGAATCACAGCCTGCCTGACCAATTTTCATCACTTTAGTTTTCTCTCTGTTTATAACCAAACCTACTCTACTACCAGTCTCATCAACAGCTCGAATGAAAGAGTTCATCTCATCAACATCATTTGCCAAAAGGGCTAAATCATCAGCATAATCTAAATCAGACATTTTCGTATCTCCAGCCCATTTAAGGCCAAAATCTTTCCTTTGAAGTGAATTTCGCATAACATAATCAATAACCAAACTAAAGAGAAAAGGAGACAAAATGCACCCTTGTCGAACACCAGAAGTAATGCTAAACCAATTGCTACAAGCCTTACCAACTCTCACACACGACTCAGTGTTATTATAGAGAGCTTTCATTATGTTAACTAACTTGTCTGGTATACCATATGATTCCACAATCAACCACAAATTATGACGATCAACAGAGTCGAAAGCCTTTTTGAAATCAACAAAGCTAGCAACCAAAGGTTTCTGAAACTCTAAACATTTCTCAAGAATCTGCCTAAGTGAAAATATCTGATCCACATATCCCCTACCACTTCTGAATCCACATTGCTCATCACGCAATTGACTTTCAACCGGATTCTTAATTCTATTAAGCACAATCATGGAAAGAACTTTACCTGGAACAGAGAGTAGGCTAATACCCCTATAGTTATCACAAGAACTGCGATCACCTTTTTTGAAAATAGGGATAACAATAGCTCTGGTAAAATCCTAAGGAACCATACCTTTATCATAAAAGATATTCAGAATTTCAGTCATCCAAGTGGTAACCGAAACATTCCCAGCTCTAAGCATTTCTGTAGTAATTTCATCTACCCCTGGGGATTTATGAAGTTTAAGTTTAGAAACAGCCAAAATAACTTCAGATTGTGTTATAGGGCCAACATTAAAGCCACCAATGCATCTATCATCATTGCAAACAATGGGAATAGAACTAACTGCATTGTTTAGAATATCACTGAAATGCTCAGCCGACTTAGCCATGACAGAATCCTCACCTTCTATAACCTTACCTTATTTATCCTTCAATCCCTGTATACCTGTCCGTTTTCTACCACACAAAACATTAACTATCTGGTACAGCTCTCTGCTGTTGTGCTGTTTAACTGCTTCCTCGGCTTTATCAGCCAAACCATCAAGCCAAAGATTCTTATCAGCAGCTAACTGATCTTTTACACGTTTATTAAGTTCTCTGTAATGCATTCTATTAGGGCTAGTAGGGTACTACTTAAGGACATTCCTGCAGTTCTTTCTTTCCGAAATAAACTCAAGTGCCTTATCACTCAGATAATTCTGTAAGATATATTTAGAAATTCAAAAATAATTAAAGTTTCTAGTTTTTCTTCGTTTGTCTGAAAATCAGCTTCAAAAAGTAAATAAAGGTTCTGTTACTTAGTTATTTCAAGTTTCCTTTTAATTTTCTTAAAAGAGTCCAAGTTTCCTCTTTTAACTTTCTTAAAAGAGCCCAAGTTTCCTCTTAACTCTCTTAAAAGAGCCCAAGTTTCTTTTTAACTTTATTGAAAGAATCCAAGTTTCTCTTTAACTTTCTTAAAAGAGTCCAAGTTTCCTTTTAACTTTCTTAAAAGAGTCCAAGTTTCCTTTTAACTCTCTTAAAAGAGTTCAAGTTTCCTCTTAACTTTCTTAAAAGAGTCCAAGTTTCCTTTTAACTCTCTTAAAAGAGTTTAAGTTTCCTCTTAACTTTCTTAAAAGAGTCCAAGTTTCCTTCTAACTCTCTTAAAAGAGTCCACGTTTTCTCTTAACTTTCTTAAAAGAGTCCACGTTTTCTCTTAACTTTCTTAAAAGAGTCCAAGTTTCCTTTTAACTCTCTTAAAAGAGTTCAAGTTTCCTCTTAACTTTCTTAAAAGAGTCCACGTTTCCTTTTAACTCTCTTAAAAGAGTTCAAGTTTCCTCTTAACTTTCTTAAAAGAGTTCAAGTTTCCTCTTAACTTTCTTAAAAGAGTCCAAGTTTCCTTTTAACTCTCTTAAAAGAGTTCAAGTTTCCTCTTAACTTTCTTAAAAGAGTCCAAGTTTCCTTTTAACTTTCCTAAAGGAGTCCAAGTTTCCTCTTAACTTTCTTAAAAGAGTCCAAGAATAACTGTTACTTATTCCTTTCAATTCGGTTTAGAATTTTGTGTTAAAATGTATTAAAATTACACACTTCGTCATTTCTTTATTAGAGCATGTTCATGGCACCGAATAAATGGAACAAAACGGTTTAGAAAACGGACGACATAGTGATGTTTATCTGCAGTAGCAGAGGAAATCAAATTTGCGAAAATATACTTACCTCTATTCAGACCTTTCGATAGTTTAAAAGTATTAATTAAAGGGAATGAGCAATTTAAAAACATTTATGTGTCTTTGAAATCTAAAAAATTCTTTTTCAGAAATTCAAGAGGAACGCATGAAAAGCAGTAAATAAAATCTGTAGATTTCCGTTTACTTTTTAATGTTTTCAATTGCAATTTTATTTCTGCAACTGTCGTTTCCATTGGTAATTGAACTTCTTCTTCCTCTTCTGTGGAGGAGAAATCAACATTCCAATAATTAACTTCATTACTTGTTTGCGAAAAGCAATTTCTTCTTGTGCTAAATAGTTTAATTAAAGCAAGCATATTACATGCCTCGCTTACAGTCTTTGGCGCGGTTTTAGAAACGAAATCTGAAAGTTTATAAAGAATTCTCCTCCCCTACCTTCTTTCTAAAAGGGAGATGTGAAAAAAGCAGAAAAATCTGCTTCTAGTGTTCGGCTAGTTTAGGTCCTCCTTTGTGTATCTTTCAAATCATCTCGCAGCAAGCGATCTTCAAGGCAACATCCACAACTTATTTGACTTCCCTTTTTTCGTCACAACAGTAAAGATACAGACATCCTCTGTAAACTTTGTTCGCGCATTCGTACATTCGGCAGAGCATTTGGAAATCTTTTGAGGACTTTTTAAGCTCTTATCCCCGAATAAACTTCGGAGATGAAGTTACGAAAACTTACAAAGTAAATTAGCATTTTTCCCATTTATCCAAGTATTATTTTTCTTCTCTTACACTGATATCTTCTCTAAACATCAAAGAAGTTTCTAAATGCTAGTCAAGTTCTCTTCACAGGTAGTTTTAATTTGCTTCCTGAAATATTATATCTTGCAATGAATATGAATGCCGAAAGTCAACATTAAAATTTCGTAAAGCGAAAACTACTCGTTCAGTTCTCTGACGTTCAGATTTCTTACTTAGTTTGAAGTTATTAAATGTGATAATAGTGGCATATCCTAGATAACAGGGTAAGAGATGTAATCAGAGATTAATTTTAGATGAAATAATTTTCTGCAACATATAACAGCTTTTGAAAGTTTTAAACTTTCTTTTATTCTTTTGAAAGTATTAAAGTTTCTTTTATTATTTTGAAAATATTAAACTCTCTTTTATTCTTTTGAAAGTATTAAAGTTTTTTCTTTTAAAAGTGTTAAACTTTCTGTTATTCTTTTGAAAGTATTAAACTTTCTTTTATTCTTTTGAAAGTACTAAAGTTTCTTTTATTCTTTTGAACGTGTTAAACTTTCTTTTATTCTTTTGAAAGTATTACAGTTTCTTTTTTTCTTTTGAAAGTATCAAACTTTTTTATTCTTTTGAAAGTATTAAAAAATCTATTCTTTTCAAAGTATTAAAATTTCTTTTATTCTTTTCAAAGTATTAAAGTTTTTTTTATTCTTTTCAAAGTATTAAAGTTTTTTTTATTCTTTTCAAAGTATTAAAGTTTTTTTTATTCTTTTGAAAGTACTAAACTTTCTATTATTTTTCTGAAAGTATTAAACTTTCTTTTATTCTTTTGAAAGTATTAAAGTTTCTTTTATTCTTTTGAACTTTCTTTTATTCTTTTGAAAGTATTAATGTTTCTTTTATTCTTTTGAAAGTATTCTTCCAAAAAATTCTTTGTTTCTTTAAAAGAATCAGACAGTTATTTGATCTACAAGCGTCGTTCAAGGTTATAGCTGTTCAAAGTTTCTCAATAAGTACAAAAACTCGAACCGATCCAGATAATAAGTACCCGATCTCGAAACCGACCAGTCGATGAGCTATAAAACCACTCGTATACCGTTCGACCGGGAAACATGATGAACTATTCACAATTTTACACAATTTTAAAAACAAACTGTTTATTTTTTTTTCATCTTTTTTTATTATTTAATGAGAACGAAACCTGCCGCTCCAAACGTCAAAGCTCTGAAATTTTCAGCAACATTTTAGAATGTTCTAAAGGTAATTTATTGTTCATTAACTGTATGAAGAGAAGTAAGATAATCTTACGAGATTCGAATCTACCTAAAGAAAAACTGAAAAGTTAAACTTTCTTATTTTAAAAAAAATTAATTAATTAATTATCAAACTCTTTTATATTTCATTGAAATTCTTCCTTTTACCAACTTCATAGTGATTAATAGACCTTTCCATAAAGGAACCTCGTTGGCCCATAAATGATAAAATGAATCCTTAAAAATGGCTGTCATTTCAGGAGACAGAAAAATGGCCTTTGTTTAGCTTCCTAAGTCGTTAACACTTACAAAGTATGCAATTGGTAGACACGCCTAAACATGGATGTTATCAGTCATAGCCGACAAGAGAGATTTGATAATTTTTCATTATCCTAACATTGCATGCAAACTTCAAATTTATTACCACTAATGAAGAGGAGATACAAACTTCGAAAGATTTTCCCTATGATTTCAATTTCATGAATTTCAGTGAGAAACATTTATATCAATACGGAAACATTTTAATCCATAAAATTCATATTATTAATTACTTAGACTGAATGCAGATGCCGAAGTTTATTTTCTCCGCCACTGAAAACGATACGTACGACAAAGTTTATTAAAACTTATGGGAAAGTAATGTTTATTAAATAGTTAAAACCTTTTACCAAATTGAATTGTGTGAAGATGTAATAACGCAAACAAATTATTTTCCATTTCCAAGTTTTCCTTAGTTTGTTAGGAACTTTGAAGTGTCCAAGAAAGTTCGGTGTGCAACTTAATGTTGCTTTCTTTGGGTTGGGTTGGGTTATTTTACCTCTGAGCGGCACTTTTTTGTACACCATGGGCTAAATGGCCAGGTCACATGGACCCCGAAGGCTCAGAGAAGGTTGGGGGAGGGGACCCACTGGAACAGCTGTTGGGAGACAGATGGTAGCCTCCCGTCAAGGCCATCCAGCGTGTTCTTTAACGTGCACAGGGTATGGCTCTCTCGCACACGGGGGCACGGCTTAACGTCCCATCCGACGAACGGCGGCCTTTCCAAGCCCATCGGTGTCCCCTACTGACCGTGGGCAGGGCGGAGAATTTTGCGGAGATAAATCTCAACGCTGACCCAGCTGGGACTCGAACCTGGGAACTACAGATTACGAGCCTGGCGCGCTACCGACTGAGCCACCCCCGCCCCGACTGCAAAGGGACTGGCAACAAGTAACACATCGAATACCTACGAGGCAGACGGTAAACAACAGGCTTTTCCCGTTTCCATTGCGATGCTATCATCCGGCACTGTGTTTGCCCCTCACATCTGCTCACATGCAAGCACATCCTCACTGGAGTCGCCTCAGACAGAACTGGAACGAACAAAAGTGGAGTACCGTGGTGTTTAGTGACGAATCTCGTTTTTGTCTTGGTCAGCACAATGGTGGACAACTTGTTCGCCTTCATCCAGGAGAAAAGAATACCACCCACTGCGTGCGACATCGTCACACAACTCCAGCACCTGATATCTTGGTGTGGAGTGCCATTAGTCGGACATCTCGGTCAGAATTCGTCATCATAATGGGATCTCTAACTGACTAATGATAGGTTACCAACATTTTGCAGCCAGTGACTGTCTCATTTGTTCAGCAGCTTTTACCAGCAAGATAATGCTTGTCCCCTCACATTAGTCTACAGTATCTACACGAACAAAAACGTTCAGGTCATACCATGACTAGTACGCTCGCCGGACCTTTCACCTATTGAACACATCTGGGGCATGATGGGCCAAACAGCTCCAACAACACCCAAGAGGTGCACCAATCACTGTCGCTGAAATGGAACAGCGATGGCATGATGGGCCAAACAGCTCCAACAACACCCAAGAGGTGCACCAATCACTGTCGCTGGAATGGAACAGCGATGGGCATGATGGGCCAAACAGCTCCAACAACACCCAAGAGGTGCACCAATCACTGTCGCTGGAATGGAACAGCGATGGGCATGATGGGCCAAACAGCTCCAACAACACCCAAGAGGTGCACCAATCACTGTCGCTGGAATGGAACAGCGATGGGTATGATGGGCCAAACAGCTCCAACAACACCCAAGAGGTGCACCAATCACTGTCGCTGGAATGGAACAGCGATGGGCATGATGGGCCAAACAGCTCCAACAACACCCAAGAGGTGCACCAATCACTGTCGCTGAAATGGAACAGCGATTTCGCGATGTTTGGCGTTCTCTCCCTTAAGAAAGAACTCCTTTATAGAGTTGTACAATAGTCTTCCCCGCCGTGTGCATGTATGCATTGCTTCGCGGGGCTGTTCAACATCATATTGATTATATCACTTTACCGGGTAGGTAAAGTGGTGATTTTCCATATTTTCTTTTGATAGTGTAATCAATCGAACATCTCAGTGTATGCTAACTGCTGCCTGCGTTTCAATAAAATGGCATTAATACTTCCAGAGGTTGCATTTTTTTTTCCTGTAATGTATCTAAACAGCTTATCCATAACATTCAAGAAACTGCCTTTTAATTAGTGTCAGGAACCTATGGGAGAAAAAAAGATGTTTTAAATAAAGTATAATCACAGTAATGCATACTATATGGTTGTTCACTATTACGCTGTAAAGTATTACCCTGAATCATGCTCCCATTAAGTGATCCCTGTCATTCATAAAATGATTTATTGTAGTTTCAAAATATCGCAAAATAACTTATACTTCGTACATATGCATGAGACGAACTTAGGGAACTGAACTGCTTCTAAGAAATTTCCGGTACCACATAATATCTCCAGAAATATATCGCGTGGCTTATTTAAATGGTCACGGCTTATTTATCAATGGCAATTACATTATCATGGTTTGGGTTGGGTTACCTCTGAGCGGCACTTTTTTGCACACCATGGGCTAAATGGCCAGGTCACATGGACCTTGAAGGCTCAGAGAAGGTTGGGGGAGGGAACCCACTGGGACAGCTGTTGGGAGACAGATGGTAGTCTCCCGTCAAGGCCATCCAGCGTGTTCAGTTCCGATTCTGGCCTGGCGTGCTATCGATCACAGGTTTATTGACAGATGATTGAATGATCTGTGAGAACTGTCGAAGCATCAATTGTGTAGTCTCCAAATTATAATAATTGGTAAATGGGGAAGTTATGGGTCTCTGCCCCACAACTTTCCCATTAACCAATAACACTGTGCCACTGATTATAGATTTAAAGGAAATAATTTAAAGAAATAAGTATTTAAAATATGAGAGTAGTATTTAGCTAATTAATTGATGTTTTTTCGTCAGGTTCATCGCTGTCACTCAACCAATCAAGTACTCCAAGCACAAAAACAACAAGAGAGTCTTCCTCACCATCGCCATCGTGTGGTTGGTCTCTGCAGCCATTGGCTCGCCCATCGTCCTGGGACTTAACACGTCACCGGAGCGAATCCCTCAGCTCTGCATCTTCTACAACTCCGACTTCATCATCTACTCCTCCCTCAGCTCTTTCTACATCCCTTGCCTCGTCATGATCTTCCTCTACTACAGGATCTTCAAAGCCATCCACGAACGAGCGCGGAAAGCGGCAGCCAAGAGGGCTCCAACATCCGACTCCGGAGGCAGCGGCGGACTAGTCATCGAGAACATGGCCCAAACTCAAAGGTTGCGCGAGACGTCCGTCGACTCTCGTCGCAAGAGTCACGATCAGCATCACTTTCAGGGGGGTCGGGGGTCGCATCTCCAGGTGGTCATGGAGACCGACCCCGTCACGAACACCGGGAGTGGAAGTCAGCAGGACGAAGACGAAGAAGACGACACAGAAGACAGGACGACGGTTCCCAACGGAGACGATTGCCACGTGATTCAGAACAGCAAGACCTCCGCCTCACAGATGCTGCTAAGCTCGGTGACGGACACGATCCGGATCGAGATCCCCATTAATGGCAATACGGACTCTGGCTATGGAGCTTCTCACGTCGAAGAGACCCAGTTCTGTATGCAGAATCTGAATGCAGAATCGCCGAGGTTCCCGGGGAAGGAAAGTGGGGCCAACATATCGTCGGCGTCGACGTTAGCGATTTCGTCGGCGGCGAAGCGGAACGGGGTGACGGGATTGATGCGGTGCAGCGATCCCTGCGGACCGACGGAGGTGAAGAAGAAGTCGCGCTTCAACTTAGGAAGGAGACACAAAAGCAGTCGGAAGAAAAGAGAGAAAGCCTCTGCCAAAAGAGAAAGGAAAGCCACGAAGACTCTGGCCATTGTGTTAGGTAATGCAATTGTTACAATGTTATTGTTGTTGAAGCTATTGTGTTGTCTCGTGTATATCCGTGATTGTTGAAACGATGATGTTGTCTCGGTTTCTCTGCGATTGCAATTTTTTTCGTTGGTGATCTTGCTACTGAAGGTTTCTTTTGCCAATAATTGGATCTCTTTCTACGCTGTTGCTGATGAGTGTAAGAAATAAAAAATAGGAAGAATCCATCATGTTTCTGTGTGCAAGAAAAATTAACGGGTGTAAAATGCAAAAAATATCTGATCTGTCTTCATTTGCTTTTTATTTTTTCTGAGCAACCCTAAGCCACCTAAAAACTTAAATACCTTTTAAATAAAAAAATAAATACCCCCCTCAAGCAGCTGCTTGCCACAGAGGTCTGACAGGAGCCTGTCAGTTTATATGCCATAGTAGAAGGTCTGAGAAGATGGCAGGACCTCAGCAGAAAAACAACACGACATCCATGCCTTACCCGGGGCTCGAACCCAGATCCATTAGGTCAGAAGCCAAGCGCGCTAACCACTCGGCCATACCAGTAAGAATATCGCCATGATCTGATGAAAGTCACATAAACTCAATTGATACATCACCTTTCTGTAATATTTCATCCCCAAACATCTTGGTGGTCATTCATCTGCAATATATCATAGAAACAAAGTACTCGTGCAAGAACAAAATGCGCATTCAGATTCACGGAGAAACAAATCCCAAACTTTCACTGGGTGATTGTTTAAAATGTTTCTATTTTTTGGTGATGATTAGAAATGTTTTCCAGTACATAACGATGACGAATCTGTCATATTGTTCTCTCATTTTATCAAACACGATACTACTCAGATTCCATCTCTTGAATCATCTTCAGAAACCACAGTTATTTTGATGTTGAAAAAAAACAAAATAAGTGTCCTCATAACTGTCTTTTCCGTCTCGCAATGAAAAGCTTTCTTGCGATCATCAATCGATCATCAATGAAAATCTTTCTTGCGATTATCAATCAATGGAAAGATTTGAGTTAAAATAATGACCTCACTGGAAAAATTTTTCGGATTAGAAGACTACGCAGCTGGCGGTTCGGCACTGGGGATGGAGGTTGACTCAGTCGGTAGTGAGCCAGGCTCATAAACGACAGTTCCCTGGTTCGAGCCCTAACTGTGCCAGTATTAAGCTGAAACAAATCCCCCATCTTCCTCTTGGTCAGAAAAGGGACACCAATGGAATCGGTCAGAAATGGGACACCAATGGAATCAGTCAGAAAAGGGACACCACTGGAATCGGTCAGAAAAGGGATACCAATGGAATCGGTCAGGAATGGGACACCAATGGAATCGGTCAGGAATGGGACACCAATGGAATCGGTCAGAAACGGGACACCAATGGAATCGGTCAGTAAAGGGACGCCAATTGAATCGGTTAGAAAAGGGACACCAATGGAATCCGTCAGAAATGGGACACCAATGGAATCGGTTAGAAAAGGGACACCAATGGAATCAGTCAGAAATGGGACACCAATGGAATCGGTCAGAAAAGGGACACCAATGGAATCGGTCAGAAATGGGACACCAATGGAATCAGTCAGAAAAGGGACACCAATGGAATCGGTCAGAAAAGGGATACCAATGGAATCGGTCAGGAATGGGACACCAATGGAATCGGTCAGGAATGGGACACCAATGGAATCGGTCAGGAATGGGACACCAATGGAATCGGTCAGGAATGGGACACCAATGGAATCGGTCAGAAACGGGACACCAATGGAATCGGTTAGAAAAGGGACACCAATGGAATCAGTCAGAAAAGGGACACCAATGGAATCGGTCAGAAATGGGACACCAATGGAATCAGTCAGAAAAGGGACACCACTGGAATCGGTCAGAAAAGGGATACCAATGGAATCGGTCAGGAATGGAACACCAATGGAATCAGTCAGGAATGGGACACCAATGGAATCGGTCAGAAAATGGACACCACTGGAATCGGTCAGAAAAGGGATACCAATGGAATCGGTCAGGAATGGGACACCAATGGAATCGGTCAGGAATGGGACACCAATGGAATCGGTCAGAAACGGGACACCAATGGAATCGGTTAGAAAAGGGACACCAATGGAATCAGTCAGAAAAGGGACACCAATGGAATCGGTCAAAATGGACACCAATGGAATCAGTCAGAAAAGGGACACCACTGGAATCGGTCAGAAAAGGGATACCAATGGAATCGGTCAGGAATGGGACACCAATGGAATCGGTCAGGAATGGGACACCAATGGAATCGGTCAGAAACGGGACACCAATGGAATCGGTTAGAAAAGGGACACCAATGGAATCAGTCAGAAAAGGGACACCAATGGAATCAGTCAGAAAAGGGACACCAATGGAATCAGTCAGAAAAGGGACACCACTGGAATCGGTCAGAAAAGGGATACCAATGGAATCGGTCAGGAATGGGACACCAATGGAATCGGTCAGGAATGGGACACCAATGGAATCGGTCAGAAACGGGACACCAATGGAATCGGTCAGTAAAGGGACGCCAATTGAATCGGTTAGAAAAGGGACACCAATGGAATCTGTTAGAAAAGGGACACCAATGCAATCGGTCAGAAAAGGGACACCAATAGAAAGGCCGACGTCCGTCGGATGTAGACGTTAAGCCATGGCTCTGTGTCAAGAGAGCCATACCCTGCACATATTAAAGGAAACTGTGGATGACTTTGACGGGAAGCTTTCATCCGTCTCTTAACAGCTGTCCAATGAATCTCCTTCCCCCAACTTTCCCTGAGCCCCTTGGGTCGTTGTGACCTGGTCATTTAGCCCGTCAAGTTTCGATATCAGAAATCATATGTTGATTCAAGAAGAAATTGGTCGACCTATGAGATGTAAGAAGAACTAAAGCATCAACTGCGCAGTCTCAGTATCTCCCCGTAGCATCTCCACTTGCCACTTACGTTATGCCATTGGATTCTACTAGAAAAGAACGACTAAGAATAATTTACAGGGTTTCCATAAATTATGCATCCCATTATAAGCCTTAATAAATTCGTTATTATAGGAGCTATCTTGAAACGGTTTGCGGTAATTAATAACACAACTCAAGATATTTTTATTTTTAATTAAGTAGACTACTACAGTTCAGTCAATACTTCAGTAAACCAGAATTCAACAAACTTCCACGTTAAGCTCGTTAGTAGCACGCAGAACATCAAGACGATATATGATTTCATTCCAAACATTAAGAAGCATGTCTTGCGTGATGGAAACTAATATCTCTCCAATCCGGTGCTTTAACTCTGTGATGTTATTAATCTTTTCTGCATACACTCTAGCCCCATAAAAAGAAATCCAGAGGCATCGTATCCGGGCAGTGAGGAGGCCATGGAATAGGGCTATCTCGCCCAATCCAAAAGGGGCGGGGGTGGCTCAGTCGGTAGCGCGTCAGGCTCGTAATCTGTAGTTCCCAGGTTCGAGTCCCAACTGGATCAGCGTTGAGATTTATCTCCGCAAAATTCCCCGCCCTGCCCACGGTCATAAGGGGACACCGATGGGCTTGGAAAGGCCGCCGTCCGTCGGATGGGACGTTAAGCCGTGGCCCCGTGTGTGGGAGAGCATACCCTGTGCACGTTAAAGAACACGCTGGATGGCCTTGACGGGAAGTTCCATCTGTCTCCCAATAGCTGTTCCAGTGGGTCCCCTCCCCCAACCTTCTGTGAGCCTTCGGGGTCCATGTGACCTGGCCATTTAGCCCATTGTGTGCAAAAAAACTGCCGCTCAGAGATAAAACAACCCAACCCAAACAACCCAATCCAAAAAGAAGGGAACTTTTCATTGAGTAATATGCGTACTTCTAATCCCCATTTTGGCTGTGCCCCATCTTTCTGAAAGAACACACGAAGCTGCATATCCTCAAGCATATCGAAGTAATTTGCAGCCTTCACAGTGTTCTCATTGGAAGAGAATGGTCCAATTACACGGGTATGGGAGAGAATACATCAAACGTTTATCTTGGGATTGTCGCGTTCGTGTTCAATAAATTCATGCGGATTTTCTGATCCCCATATACGGCTGAAAACGACATTGTTCAAAAAAAGATCATCTTCATCAATACGGTCAAGAATGTCAACATCAAACTGTACCCGTTGGGGTTTGCCATTTGGTAGAAGTTTCTGCAAAGTTTCAACTTCTTGTGAGCCACTCTAAGCACTGTTGAACGCAATATTTGCAGTTCTCTGCTGATGGATTTTTTAGGACTTCAGATAAGATAGCCGAAATTCAGGATGCGTTTATCTTCAGACACACTTGGCCTACTATCTACTTTCTGACGTAGCACACTGCCAGTTTCTTGAAATTTTTTCAGCCATCTCTTGATTGATTGCTTTGTTGGTGGAGTTTCCTGATATTTTTCCCGGACATTTCCCTGTACAGTACTTCCATCCACAGCACAGATATTACTTTCTCTTTCACTATTGTCATTCTGCCCATAGTAGATGATCTACGAAATAGAGAAAAAAAATGTCTTGAGTTGTATTATTAATTACCGCAAACCGTTGTAAGATAGCTGCTATAATAACGAATTTATTAAGGCTTATAATGGGGGTGAATAATTTATGAACACACTCTACACACTCTATTACCACTTGCCTTTTATTGGACTACAGCAGAAAATAAATTGCTTGGTCATTAAAAGACAACTCGTGTTAATTAATTATTATCTTTAACCCCTTTTCTCCTTTCCAGGGGGCGGGGGGGGAGGCTCAGTCGGTAGCGCGCCAGGCTCGTAATCTGTAGTTCCCAGGTTCGAGTCCCAGCTGGCTCAGCGTTGAAATTTATCTCCGCAAAATTTCCCGCCCTGTCCACGGTCAGTAGGGGACACCGATGGGATTGGAAAGGCCGCCGTTCGTCGGATGGTACGTTTAGCCGTGGCCCCGTGTGCGGGAGAGACATACCCTGTGCACGTTAAAGAACACGCTGGATGGCCTTGACGGGAGGCTACCATCTGTCTCCCAACAGCTGTTCCAGTGGGTCCCCTCCCCCAACCTTCTCTGAGCCTTCGGGGTCCATGTGACCTGGCCATTTAGCCCATGGTGTGCAAAAAAGTGCCGCTCAGAGGTAAAATAACCCAACCCCTTTTCTTCTTTCCAGGGGGGCGGGGGGGGGCTCAGTCGGTAGCGCGCCAGGCTCGTAATCTGTAGTTCCCAGGTTCGAGTCCCAGCTGGGTCAGCGTTGAGATTTATCTCAGCAAAATTCCCCGCCCTGCCCACGGTCAGTAGGGGACACCGATGGGCTTGGAAAGGCCGCCGTCCGTCGGATGGGACGCTAAGCCGTGGCCCCGTGTGCATGAGAGCCATACCCTGTGCACGTTAAAGAACACGCTGGATAGCCTTGACGGGATGCTACCATCTGTATCCCAACAGTTGTTCCAGTGGATCCCCTCCCCCAACCTTCTCTGAGCCTTTGGGGTCCTTGTGACCTGGCCATTTAGCCCATGGTGTGCAAAAAAGTGCCGCTCAGAGGTAAAACAACCAACAACCAAATTCTTTCCAGGAATTCAACAAGCACTCCAACTTACGTTCAGTATTTCTTGCACGTAACCAATTATTTCTTTGCCAATAAATTTTTTCCTTAATTCATCATCATTCATGAAATCTTCATCGTTTGGATGATAATGTTTTCTTCAGTAATGCTCTTCATAAAAGCTTCACTTGAGTCTATTGTTCGTTGATAATTTCATCGGTCATTGAGTGTTAGAGACAGGATTACTTTAATACTCAGGTTTATTCCATTTGAAATAACACTTGCAATATCAGCGAAGAACAAAGCATATAGATCAGATTTATTTTCTGACACAAAATTAACTGTTAGGTTGTTTTACTTCTTAGCGGCACTTTTTTGCACACCATGGGCTAAATGGCCAGGTCACAAGGACCCCGAAGGCTCAGAGAACGTTGGGGGATAGGAACCCACTGGACAGCTGTTGGGAGACAGATGGTAGCCTCCCGTCAAGGCCATCCAGCGTGATCTTTAACGTTTGGTTGTTTTACCTCTGAGCGACACTTTTTTGAACACCATGGGCTAAATTGCTAGGTCAGAAGGACCCTGAAGGCTCAGAGAACGTTGGAGGAGGGGAACCCACTGGACAGCTGTTGGGAGACAGGTGGTAGCCTCCCGTCAAGGCCATCCAGCGTGTTCTTTAACGTGCACAGGGTATGGCTCTCCCGCACACGGAGCCACGGCTTAACGTCCCATCCGACGGACGGCGGCCTTTCCAAGCCCATCGGTGTCCCCTACTGACCGTGGGCAGGGCGGGAAATTTTGCGGAGATAAATCTCAACGCTGACCAAGCTGGGACTCGAACCTGGGAACTACAGATTACGAGCCTGGCGTGCTATCAACTGAGCCATCCCCACCTCTCACAAAATTAACTGAAGAGTTATATAAGTGAAAGAATTAAATGTTAAAAGCTTTTCGTTTCTGTTTTCAACGAATGTCACGGATTTCATCTGATATCAGAAGCAAAGTCATAAAGAGTACATAGAAAAATATTTTCATAAGATTAAATGGGAAAAACATGGCTCAATAATAATGAGTTTTCACAAAACGATAACTTAAAAGGAATTTAAATAATCTTTCTACTACAAAGTTATTATTTTCTGTCGTGAATAAGCAAATTACATTAAAAAAAAGAGCTGGGTTGCTTTACTTCTGAGAAGAGTTTTTTGCACGCAATGGACTAAATGACCAAGTCACAAGGACCCCGAAGTCTCAGAGTAGGTTGCGGGAGGAGACTCACTGGAACAGCTGTTAAGAGACAGATGATAGTCTCCCGTCAAGGCCATCCAATGTATTCTTTAATGTGCACAGCGTATGGCTCTCCCGCACACGGGCCCACGGTTTTACGTTCCATCCGACGGACGGCTGCCTTTCAATTCCCATTGGTGTCCACTATTGACCGAAGAAGGCTGGGAGTTTTGAGGAGATAAATCTCAACGGCGGATCAAGTGAAACTCGAACCTGAGACTGCAGATTACAAGCTTGGCGCGCTACCAACTGAGCCACCCCCGCCCCAATAAAATAGGTAACGTCCTTTCTGCACGTAATGAATAAATTAATCCACATCATGCAATGAGTCTTAATGATTCCTGCCACTCTACAAAAGCAACCATTTATCAGTTATTAAAGCCTGTTTTACCCATTACATTATCTCCGCAAAATTCTCCGCCCTGCCCACAGTAGGGGAACAGATGGGCTTGGAAAAGCCGCCGTCCGTCTGATGGGACGTTAAGCAGTGGCCCCGTGTGCGGGAGAGCCGTAGCTTGTGCACGTTAAAGAACACGCTGATGGCCTTGACGGGAGGCTACCATCTTTATCTTAACGGCTGTTCAGTGGATCCTCTCACCCAACCTTCTATGAACCATCATTGGGCTCCTTGTGACTTGGCCATTTAGGCCACTGTGTGCAAAAAAACGTGCCACTCAGAGGTTGGGTTATTTTACCTCTGAGCGGCACTTTTTTGCACACCATGGGCTAAATGGCCAGGCCACAAGGACCCCGAAGGCTCAGAGAAGGTTGGAGGAGGGGACCCACTGGAACAGCTGTTGGGAGACAGATGGTAGCCTCCCATCAAGCCCATCCAGCGTGTTCTTTAACGTGCACAGGGTATGGCTCTCCCGCACACGGGGCCACGGCTTAACGTCCCATCCGACGGACGGCGGCCTTTTCAAGCCCATCGGTGTCCCCTACTGACCGTGGGCAGGGCGGGGAAATTTTGCGGAGATAAATCTCAACGCTGACCCAGCTGGGACTCGAACCTGGGAACTACAGATTACGAGCGTGGCGCGCTACCGACTCAGCCACCCCCGCCCCTGCCACTGCCACTCAGAGGTAAAATAAACCAATCCTCCTTAATTACATTAATGCTTCTTTCATTTTTCAGCATAAAAAATTTTTGTTGATTAAACAAACACTAATATACTCTTAAATACACTTTTACGGATCTTAAAACTTACCAATAATAAACCATTAAATATAAAAATAAAAGTGAAACACATGATAATAAAACATGACGCTTAGTGGAATTTTTTTTACAATACATATTTTTTTTATTATTAAGGATACTTTTTGTGTCAGTATCGAAAGGAAAAACTGCGCCACTAAAATAAGTCTTTCTAGGCACCAACGAAGTCTACTTAATGGAAAGACACCACTAGCCGCGTGGTGAACAAAAATGCAATTACATTCTTACTAATGAAAAGAGACCTTATTTTGTGTTTTCTTTTTCTCAGCATATCCTCTTCCTTCTCTTCTTCCACCTCACACACTTCCAGAAAGTACGACGGCTTTCTCTGCTCCTTGGTTAGTTCCTTGTGTTAATTGCTCTGCACCGGAATTGGTTCTGTCTTCATTTAGTTGTTATTATTGTTATTTCTCCATTTTTTTTCATGCAGCCATTGTGTCTGTTGGGTTGTTGTTTATTGACAACAACCGACGGAGTCTTGTGCTAGTTAAGGTTGCTCACGTCACTCAGAAAGTTTGCCGTATCCAAGCGGAACAAAAAAATGAAAGTTGGAAGGCGAAAAATCGAAGGCGATGCAAGATAAATTAATTGTCTCGCCGACATATCCTGATTACGCTATTTTATCTCAGAAAATGTTTCTTGCTGTATAATATGGGTTGGGTTGTTTTACCTCTGAGCGGTACTTTTTTGCACACCATGGGCTAAATGGCCAGGTCACATGGACCCCGAAGGCTCAGAGAAGGTTGGGGGAGGGGACCCACTGGAAGAGCTGTTGGGAGACAGATGGTAGCCTCCCGTCAAGGCATTCCAGCGTGTTCTTTAGCGTGCACAGGGTATGACTCTCCCGCACACGGGGCCACGGCCTGACGTCCCATCCGACGGACGGCGGCCTTTCCAAGCCCATCGGTGTTCCCTACTGACCGTGGACAGGGCGGGGAATTTTGCGGAGATAAATCTCAACGCTGACCCACCTGGGACTCGAACCTGGAAACTGCAGATTACGAGCCTGGCGTGCTACCGACTGAACCACCCCCGCCCCTGTATAATATGTGTTAAAAGCCGACACATATGAAAAGAAAATATTTCTGAAGCAACTGCTTGCCTTGGAGATTTGAGTTAGGTTGTTTTACCTTTGAGTGGCAACTTTTTGCACACAATGGGCTAAATAGTCAAGTCACAAGAATTCCGAAGGCTCAGAGAAGGTGGGGATAGGTGACTCATGAACAGCTGTTAAGAGACAGATGGTAGCCTCTCCTTAAGGCCATACAGCGTGTTCTTTAACACGCACAGGATATGGCTCTCCCGCATACGGGACCACGGCTTAACGTCATATCCGACGGACGACGGCCTTTCTAAGCCCATTGCGTCCCCTACAGACCGAAGACTAGGCGGGGAGTTTTGCGGAGATAAATCTCAAAGCTGGCCCAGCTGGGATTCGAACCTAGCAACTGAAAATTACGAGCGTGGCGCACTACTGACTGAGCCATACCCGCCCCAAGCACGGTTGGGAAAGACGTCTTTCAAGAGTTTGCTGAGTTGTTTTACCTCTGAGTGGCACTTTTTACACACAATGGGTAAATGGCCAGGTTAGAAGAACCCCGAGGACCTGTGGTTTAATACCCCATAGATTAGTATAACCCCTAATTTGATAGTTGGAGAGATGGCCATTTAGGCCATCTTACCAAATTAGGGTTTATGTATTAGGTTCTTCGCATGCAGAGAAGATCGCCTCTCCCAACCCTCTCTGAGCCCTTGGGGTCCTCGTGACCAGTCGCTCAGAAGTAAATAGCACACTCTCAACAAAATGATAACATTCATCAGAGAAACAAATATTCATTTTTTTATCCTGGCCTCGAACCTGGATCCTTTTACTTACCAACAAAGTCCATTAAACAATCACCCTATATGGCAAAAATAAGGATACCAATTCCAATATCTCCGGAATAAATTTCCCCACTGAATACAAAGTTAGCACTTACTGAGAGAATCATAATGCGATCTTGTCTTCGGCAGCAAGAACACATAATGTTCTCCCTCACCACCGCAATCGCTTTCATGGAGTTACCCTGTCCCTGCAATGTGATTCCAAACGTCTGCAAAACAAAAGCTATTAAAATGCTAAAATCTGATTCTGCTTGCGGCGAGACACGAAGTTTAGGTAGTTGGAGAGATGGAAGCTGGACCGCGCTCGTGCCCTCCTCTTTTCTCTAGTACCTGGAGAAAATGTTTAATCTCGCAAATAGTCATGCTTTGGGAAAATAAATAAGTATGAAAACAGAGGATGGGAAACATGTCAGAGAGATTGCTTTGTATTGCAAAAAGGGGGAAAAAAGAGGGGGAAACAACAGAACAAGTCTCAATTTAAGGAAATATACGAATGAAGGAAAACTTAAGGAATGAAGGAGAAGTTGAAGTTACTTTAATAAATTGAATTTTAAAAGCGTAGTTCGTAGCAGTGGCTCAAAATGTCCGAAGAATAAGGGAAAAGGAACAGAGTTGAGGGTTGGGTTGTTTTACCTCTGAGCGGCACTTTTTTGCACATCATGGGCTAAATGGCCAGGTCACATGGACCCCGAAGGATCAGAGAAGGTTGTGGGAGGGGACCCACTGGAACAGCTGTTGGGAGACAGATGGTAGCCTCCCGTCAAGGCCATCCAGCGTGTTCTTTAACGTGCACAGGGTATGACTCTCCCGCACACGGGACTACGGCTTAACGTCCCATCCGACGGACGGCGGCCTTTCCAAGCCCATCGGTGTCCCCTACTGACCGTGGGCAGGGCGGGGAATTTTGCGGAGATAAATCTCAACGCTGACCCAGCTTGGACTCGAACCTGGGAACTACAGATTACGAGCCTGGCGCGCTACCGACTGAGCCACCCCCGCCCCCAGAGTTGAGGAAATGCATAGATATAATTTGGATGTAATCTTAAGAACTTTGTTGGTTTGTTGTTTTCGGATGTTGAAGTCAAGAGAAAAAGCACTGAAGTTAGACATCGTTTAATTGTGTAAAGATCTGATGATGAAAAGAGCTCAATATTATTGTAGCTATTCTGTTACCTGTATAGAATGTCAAACGGACTTCAAAGCCAATCAGTAGCACTCTCTACCAATATAGGATTGAGTTGTTTTATCTCTGAGCGGTGGGGCGGGGGTGGCTCAGTCGGTAGCGCGTCAGGCTCGTAATCTGTAATTCCCAGGTTCGAGTCCCAGCTGGGTCAGCGTTGAGATTTATCTCCGCAAAATTCCCCGCTCTGCCCACGGTCAGTAGGGGACACCGATGGGCTTGGAAAGGCCGCCGTCCGTCGGATGGGACGTTAAGCCGTGGCCCCGTGTGCGGGAGAGCCATACCCTGTGCACGTTAAAGAACACGCTGGATGGCCTTGACGGGAGACTACCATTTGTCTCCCAACAGCTGTTCCAGTTTGTCCCCTACCCCAACCTTCTCTGAGCCTTCGGGGTCTATGTGACCTGGCCATTTAGCCCATGGTGTGCAAAAAAAGTGCCGCTCAGAGGTAAAACAACCCAACCCAACCCTCTGAGCGGCACTTTTTTGCACACCATAGGCTAAATGGCCAGGTCACATGGACCCCGAAGGCTCAGAACAGGTTGGAGGACTGGATCCACTTGTAAAGCTGTTGGGAGACAGATGGTAGCCTCCCATTAAGACCATCCAGCGTGTTCTTTAACGTGCACAGGGTATGGCTCTCCCGAACACGGGCCACGGCTTAACGTCCCATCCGACGAACCGCTGCCTTTTCAAGTTCATCGGTGTCCCCTACTGACTGTGGGCGGGGCGGGGAATTTTGCGGAGATAAATCTCAACGCTGACCCAGCTGGGACTCGAACCTGGGAACTACAGATTACGAGCCTGGCGCGCTACCAACTGAGCCACCCCCGCCCCTCTACCAATATAGGAGTTACTCTCCCATCGTCGCAGAGCAAGATTTTGAGCAACTCTTTTAATATAGTCACTACAGAGAGCAAGAGGAACTTATTGTGCATTTCGGGTCCAGACCCATTTGAGCAACAAGTAGACCAGATAGCTCTTTGGCTGAATAAACCAATTAAATGAAAAGCGAGCCGTTGAACTAATTGTAACAAGAATTTCGAAAAAATGCAGAAAATATGCTATATTTCCTGGTAAGTCGATTTTAATACTTCAGCAGAGGTATCATCATTTCTTACAAATTTCTTTGTGGTAATTTTTTATAACATTTTCTTTCGAAAAATTGTTCAGAATAGTGACCACAGAACTGTTACTAACTCCACTTGTGTAAACTTCCCGCATAAATAACTTCTCTATTTCAGTAAGATGGTTATTAATTTTATTTTCGAAATTTAGAGGACCTAAGAAAATAGGGCTGTCCCGTGACCGAGTGGTTCGCGCATTTGGCTACTGATCAAAGGGATCTGGGTTCGATCCCCGAGTAAGGCATGGATGTTTGTGTTTTTTTTCTTCTGCTGGGATTTTGCCATCCTCACAGACCTTTTACTACTGCCTATAAACTGACAGGCACCTGTCAGACCTCTGTGGCAAGCAGCTGCTTGAGGGAATATTTATTTACTTTTTTAAAAAAATAGAAATTTTTCGCTGTTATCAATAATTTTCATAGCTTTTTATTTTTCTTGTTTAAACCACGAGTATTACCTAAATTAATTTATATTTTCTCTACTTTTTATTGTTCTTGTTTAAACCACGAGTATTACCTAATTCATTTATATTTTCTCAACTTTTTATTGTTCTTGTTTAAAGCACGAGTATTACCTAATTCATTTATATTTTCTCAACTTTTTATTGTTCTTGTTTAAACCACGGATATTACCTAATTCATTTATATTTTCTCTACTTTTTATTGTTCTTGTTTAAACCACGGATATTACCTAATTCATTTATATTTTCTCAACTTTTTATTGTTCTTGTTTAAACCACGAGTATTACCTAATTCATTTATATTTTCTCTACTTTTTATTGTTCTTTTTTAAACCACGAGTATTACCTATATCATTTATATTTTCTCTACTTTTTATTGTTCTTTTTTAAACCACGAGTATTACCTAATTCATTTATATTTTCTCAACTTTTTATTGTTCTTGTTTAAACCACGAGTATTACCTAATTCATTTATATTTTCTCAACTTTTTATTGTTCTTGTTTAAACCACGAGTATTACCTAATTCATTTATATTTTCTCTACTTTTTATTGTTCTTTTTTAAACCACGAGTATTACCTATATCATTTATATTTTCTCTACTTTTTATTGTTCTTTTTTAAACCACGAGTATTACCTAATTCATTTATATTTTCTCAACTTTTTATTGTTCTTGTTTAAACCACGAGTATTACCTAATTCATTTATATTTTCTCAACTTTTTATTGTTCTTGTTTATACCACGAGTATTACCTAATTCATTTATATTTTCTCTACTTTTTATTGTTCTTGTTTAAACCACGAGTATTACCTAATTCATTTATATTTTCTCAACTTTTTATTGTTCTTGTTTAAACCACGAGTATTACCTAATTCATTTATATTTTCTCTACTTTTTATTGTTCTTTTTTAAACCACGAGTATTACCTAATTCATTTATATTTTCTCAAATTTTTATTGTTCTTGTTGAAACCACGAGTATTACCTAATTCATTTATATTTTCTCAACTTTTTATTGTTCTTGTTTATACCACGAGTATTACTTAATTCATTTATTTTTTTCAACTTTTTATTGTTCTTGTTTAAACCACGAGTATTACCTAATTCATTTATATTTTCTCTACTTTTTATTGTTCTTGTTTAAACCACGAGTATTACCTAAGTCATTTATATTTTCTCTACTTTTTATTGTTCTTTTTTAAACCACGAGTATTACCTAATTCATTTATATTTTCTCAACTTTTTATTGTTCTTGTTGAAACCACGAGTATTACCTAATTCATTTATATTTTCTCAACTTTTTATTGTTCTTGTTTAAACCACGAGTATTACCTAATTCATTTATATTTTCTCTACTTTTTATTGTTCTTTTTTAAACCACGAGTATTGCCTAATTCATTTATATTTTCTCTACTTTTTATTGTTCTTGTTTAAACCACGAGTATTACCTAATTCATTTATATTTTCTCTACTTTTTATTGTTCTTTTTTAAACCACGAGTATTACCTAATTCATTTATATTTTCTCAACTTTTTATTGTTCTTGTTGAAACCACGAGTATTACCTAATTCATTTATATTTTCTCTACTTTTTATTGTTCTTGTTTAAACCACGAGTATTACCTAATTCATTTATATTTTCTCAACTTTTTATTGTTCTTGTTTAAACCACGAGTATTACCTAATTCATTTATATTTTCTCTACTTTTTATTGTTCTTTTTTAAACCACGAGTATTGCCTAATTCATTTATATTTTCTCTACTTTTTATTGTTCTTGTTTAAACCACGAGTATTACCTAATTCATTTATATTTTCTCTACTTTTTATTGTTCTTTTTTAAACCACGAGTATTACCTAATTCATTTATATTTTCTCAACTTTTTATTGTTCTTGTTGAAACCACGAGTATTACCTAATTCATTTATATTTTCTCTACTTTTTATTGTTCTTGTTTAAACCACGAGTATTACCTAATTCATTTATATTTTCTCTACTTTTTATTGTTCTTTTTTAAACCACGAGTATTGCCTAATTCATTTATATTTTCTCTACTTTTTATTGTTCTTGTTTAAACCACGAGTATTACCTAATTCATTTATATTTTCTCTACTTTTTATTGTTCTTTTTTAAACCACGAATATTACCTAATTCATTTATATTTTCTCAACTTTTTATTGTTCTTGTTTAAACCACGAGTATTACCTAATTCATTTATATTTTCTCTACTTTTTATTGTTCTTGTTTAAACCACGAGTATTACCTAATTCATTTATATTTTCTCTACTTTTTATTGTTCTTGTTTAAACCACGAGTATTACCTAATTCATTTATATTTTCTCTACTTTTTATTGTTCTTTTTTAAACCATGAGTATTGCCTAATTCATTTATATTTTCTCTACTTTTTATTGTTCTTTTTTAAACCACGAGTATTACCTAATTCATTTATATTTTCTCAACTTTTTATTGTTCTTGTTTAAACCACGAGTATTACCTAATTCATTTATATTTTCTCAACTTTTTATTGTTCTTGTTTAAACCACGAGTATTACCTAATTCATTTATATTTTCTCAACTTTTTATTGTTCTTGTTTAAACCACGAGTATTACCTAAGTCATTTATATTTTCTCAACTTTTTATTGTTCTTGTTTAAACCACGAGTATTACCTAATTCATTTATATTTTCTCTACTTTTTATTGTTCTTTTTTAAACCACGAGTATTACCTAATTCATTTATATTTTCTCAACTTTTTATTGTTCTTGTTGAAACCACGAGTATTACCTAATTCATTTATATTTTCTCAACTTTTTATTGTTCTTGTTTATACCACGAGTATTACTTAATTCATTTATTTTTTTCAACTTTTTATTGTTCTTGTTTAAACCACGAGTATTACCTAATTCATTTATATTTTCTCAACTTTTTATTGTTCTTGTTTAAACCAAGAGTATTACCTAATTCATTTATATTTTCTCTACTTTTTATTGTTCTTTTTTAAACCACGAGTATTACCTAATTCATTTATATTTTCTCTACTTTTTATTGTTCTTGTTTAAACCACGAGTATTACCTAATTCATTTATATTTTCTCTACTTTTTATTGTTCTTTTTTAAACCACGAGTATTGCCTAATTCATTTATATTTTCTCTACTTTTTATTGTTCTTTTTTAAACCACGAGTATTACCTAATTCATTTATATTTTCTCTACTTTTTATTGTTCTTTTTTAAACCACGAGTATTGCCTAATTCATTTATATTTTCTCTACTTTTTATTGTTCTTTTTTAAACCACGAGTATTACCTAATTCATTTATATTTTCTCTACTTTTTATTGTTCTTTTTTAAACCACGAGTATTACCTAATTCATTTATATTTTCTCTACTTTTTATTGTTCTTTTTTAAACCACGAGTATTGCCTAATTCATTTATATTTTCTCTACTTTTTATTGTTCTTTTTTAAACCACGAGTATTACCTAATTCATTTATATTTTCTCTACTTTTTATTGTTCTTTTTTAAACCACGAGTATTACCTAATTCATTTATATTTTCTCTACTTTTTATTGTTCTTTTTTAAACCACGAGTATTATTTAATTCATTTATATTTTCTCAACTTTTTATTGTTCTTGTTTAAACCACGAGTATTATCTAATTCATTTATATTTTCTCAACTTTTTATTGTTCTTGTTTAAACCACGAGTATTACCTAATTCATTTATATTTTCTCAACTTTTTATTGTTCTTGTTTAAACCACGAGTATTACCTAATTCATTTATATTTTCTCTACTTTTTATTGTTCTTTTTTAAACCACGAGTATTACCTAATACATTTATATTTTCTCAACTTTTTATTGTTCTTGTTGAAACAACGAGTATTACCTAATTCATTTATATTTTCTCAACTTTTTATTGTTCTTGTGTATACCACGAGTATTACTTAATTCATTTATTTTTTTCAACTTTTTATTGTTCTTGTTTAAACCACGAGTATTACCTAATTCATTTATATTTTCTCTACTTTTTATTGTTCTTTTTTAAACCACGAGTATTACCTAATTCATTTATATTTTCTCAACTTTTTATTGTTCTTGTTGAAACCACGAGTATTACCTAATTCATTTATATTTTCTCAACTTTTTATTGTTCTTGTTTAAACCACGAGTATTACCTAATTCATTTATATTTTCTCAACTTTTTATTGTTCTTGTTTATACCACGAGTATTACTTAATTCATTTATTTTTTTCAACTTTTTCTTGTAATGCTATTTTTAATACATTTTCTTGTAATATATATTTTAAATTCTCGTACATTTATTTTTTTTATAAAATTTCATATAATAGCTATTTTTAGACACTTGTTAACGAGAAGTTGTTTTTTTCAATAAGATTCATATTTTTTAATTTCATCTTGAGTCATAACATTTGATTTACTTTTTTTTTCTAGATTATTTCTTATTTTTTAACAAATTAGTAATCTGCGGTTCATTTTTTCTTCATTTTTTGCCTTAAACGTCACCATCTCTAAATGTTACAAAGCAGTCTTTTAGCATATTAACCAAATCTCTAAATGCTTAAATACACTGAAAAGCATTAAGTAGGGGCAATTCTATGTAGTTAAATTCTGTTTTAATTTTATAAAATCAATCTCATGACATTGTCGCCTCTCTATAAAGGAATCTTTGTTCTTAATGATCTTCAGTATCTTCATATAGTCGATAAAAATAGGGATCTGTTAACGTTCATTTGTAATAAGTTTTATAATATTTTGATCAACATCAATGTAAATATTCAGACTCTTATAACTCTTTAAATAATATAAGAAATAGAATATCTTAATATAGAAATTAAAATATATTTGATCGAGTTTATTCTTCCGAAAAGTTTTCGGTTAAGAGCTTCTTTTTCGAAGTCAGTTTCCCATTGACACAACAAAGGAACTTTTCGACAAAATATATGCAACAATCTAGCCGTTGAATCACTTAAAAAAGTAGTAAATGTGACAAACTAGCCGTTGAACTTATTGTATTGTAGAACAAGCAAATATAAAAAAAAAAAACTAGCCATTTAACTAATTATATAACCGACGAAATGCAACGAGCATTTTGGACCAAATGGGCAACACACCGACAATTCAGACATTGGTCGCTCAGACAACCATCAGCAATCTAATCATTGAAATAATTACGAAAACCAGAAAATAATAACAATCATTTCTTTGAAACCATTAGAAAATTTATAAATACAACAGGTTAGCTTTTACCTGCCAATTATGGCACGTACGCGGCCTTTAACCGAACCGCGAACTATTTGTGAACCTAGTGAAAAAACATTGAAAAAAAATGGAGGGAACTCTCGAAATAAAATAATTTAAAATAAAATCGATGAAAGAATGGTGATTACAATGCTCACATTTTATATTTATAATCAATATTTATAATTGCCTTCATTATAAAATGATATAGTCTACAGGTCATTTGAGCGTAGAGGGATTGTTTAGAGGAGGGGACAATCAGAGTGCTTTATACAATAAATAAGGTTCTGTCCCTTTGTACTCTGAAAATTTCTCATCCGACCAGTGAATGAAAACAGCTTGCTCATCCCTCATCTAGTCATTGGACCAAACAGACAACCATTACAATCAGGTTATTGAATCAATTAGAAGGCATGTATATAAAGTTAGTCTTTGGACAAATCATATTCTTCCAGTCAAATAACTATCAACAAGTCATTGAATCAATTTGAAGACTAGTAAATATAACAAGCTAACCGTTGGACCAATTATCAACCAAAAAGTGCAACAAACTAGATATTGAATTAATTAAGCAATCAACAAGTATAAATATCCGCTCAAGCAGCTGCTTGCCACAGATGTCTGACAGGAGGATGTCAGTTTATACGCCTTAGTAGAAGGTCTGTGAGAATGGCGGGACCTCAGCAGAAAAGCAAAACAAATATCCATGCCTTACCCATTGCATGAGCCCAGATCCCTTAGATCAGTAGCCAAGAGCGCTAACAGGTCCCTTAGATCACGGGATAGCACAACAAGTATAACAGCTAGATATTGAACCAGGTAATAACCAGCAAGTGTAAGAACACTAACCATTGGACCAATTAGACAAGTAAAAAATATGAGTTAGTCATTGGACCAATTAGAGGGGGTTCTCGTCTGGGAGGTCGCCGGTTCGTGTCCCGACGTAGAGGACGAAGTCGAAGGACATGCCGAACGGGATCGCGGCCCTATTAAGTGTGACTTATCGATGGGAGATAATCCTATTAAGTGTGACTTATCGATCGATGATGATGGAGAGATGAAGACTCTCCATCATGATAGCTTCCCCATACGAAAAGTTAGGTCATCTTATGATATTCAGACATCTAAATTCTAAATTAATATCATATCTGTATTGGCAAATATGTGGTCTAAATCCAATGAGTTATATTTGGTTCTATTTGGAACAAGAGAAGATTTCAAAATTCAAAAAGCCCACTCAAGTGCACCTCGATGATTATATCTTCTGACAGGCTGTTAAACAGTTGTTGTTTCTCTCTTCTAGAGGTCTTCTCCCGCAGTTAGGAATGTTAAAAGAAGGTAGTGTATAGAATGTTCTCTAGATGGTTGATGTGGTTTCGTGGTAACTCCCTCAAGTTGGTATGCTATCTTAAATAGCGGTAGACCGGAATTGCCCGTACATTATTACGTGTCCCTCTTTATAGCTCACCAGTAAGTCTCCTTTACAAATCTTGCCCTGAGTCTTAGGGCCTTGTGACTTGGCTAAAGAAAACCCAATGTAGGTCATCAAAAGAGTCGAGAATGGACGAAACGGCCCGAATCTCAAGAAATTGCTTCTCTAGATTCTCTCGGTAGTGTAACGCATTAATGGCAACTCGATAAGAAATGGGAAGACTAAGAGAGTGCGCAGTCAAAATTTTAACAGTTCTCGTAGATCACATTATTCGATGATTTTTAGAATTACCAAACTGTTAACTGTTCAATCTCATAGTCTCCCCAGTTACCATACGACACCTGGATTACCCAATGAATACAAAACTCTTTTCATTTTCTTTTTAGGAAACATTGACATCTAAATGTGGAAAGGAAAATTACTTTCAAGTGCCTTGGTGTTCAAATGTAAATGAACAAAACGCTTTCGTTTATGCAGCATCTTTATTTCATTTTCTGAACTTAATAACTTTAGTTAACAGCAATTAATAAAACTAAACACTTCGCAGAAACTGTTCGTAATAATTTAATTATTATTCAAACGCAGTGGTGATACATTCAAAAGCAATTAAAAGTATTCCGAGTGGTAAAATTAGAGCGGAAAACTAGATTCAAATAAAAAAATATCTAATAAACTTCAGTGGTGTGAATGAATCTTCTTAATCTAAAGATTTTGTCGCCTTTTATTCTCATCGTTTCGCGCTATTAACTCCATTTCCCTTCCTCGCGCTCTCCAGATTCTGAAAAGAAATATTTAAAGAACCCAATTTAATTGCAGCTGCAGCAGAAGCTTCGTAAACAGACTATAAATTTGAAACCCCTAATTGAACTTCCGAAATGCATCTATGGGGACCTTCGAAAGAAGGTTTACGAGTGTTTACCCTCATCATTCCATCCCCTTCTTTCTAGCTAATGGTCATCTCTCTCTATCTCTTCGTTTCATTTCAACCCACATTGGCCCATTACTTATAAAGCCAAATTCTATTCCTCCGCAATGTCCTTCCTTACATTTGTCAACCACAATGAAAGCATCCGAGAAAATTTATTTCTCTGTAAAGGATTACGAAAAGCAAGAGAGATTTTTTTCCCTTTCTCTTTCGAGAAGAGCGCAATTTATTCTCTCTTTTTTTTTTCCTTCTCAAAGATTCAGTTTTTTTTGTATTCACCCTTAATGAAATCATTTTTTTTGTCGTTCCTCCAGGCATTATCCTTTCAAATGCATTGGCATACAGTGAACGAAAATAAACATCCTTGAGATTCATTGCAACGAATTTTCTATTAGAAAAATCTTTTCGAAGTCAATTTCTTTCCATTACTCTTCAGTCGGTTCATCTTCATCGCATTTATTCTGAAACTAAATTGTTGGGGACATGCCGGAGAGTGGAGTTCGTATTCAGCATTCTCCGGTCTAGCCCTTAAATTGCACACCATTCAAATCTCCACCTCTTATTTACTTTCCATCGTCACTAAGAAATGACACAGAGGAACTGAAAAGTTAATCTTCATTACGGAAGAATTAAGTCTAGTGTGAGGCAGAGTCATACACTGTGAAAGTTCAGACACACCCTAGAACGCCTTTACTAACCATGCCGGATCACCTCAACGGAAGGTGTTGGATCATCTTGACAGAACATGCTAAATCATCTTTATAGATCATGTTGGATCACAGTGACAGAATATGCTGGATCGCCTTAACAGAACGCTCTAGATGTAGCCTAAACTTTGACACTTAGAGATCACCCGTGTGCGGGAGAACCACACCCTGTGCACGTTAAAAAACACGCTGTATGACCTTGACGGGAGGCTACCATCTGTCTCCCAACAGCTGTTCCAGTGGGTCCCCTCCCCCAACCTTTTCTGAGCCTTCGGGGTCCTTGTGACCTGGCCATTTAGCCCATGGTGTGCAAAAAAAGTGCCGCTCAGAGGTAAAACAACCCAACCCAACCCTGGAAATCATCGTCACTTGATGCAGAGCATGTTACATACCATGAGAGAATATGCTGGATTCTATTGACGGAACACACTTGATCGCTTTCGTAAGACCAACTGAATCATGTTCAGGAATCCTCTGGTTCGCCTTGATGAAATATATCGGATTGCTACAACAGAACCTATTGAATTTTCCTACAAGAACACTCTGAATCACCTTTCACAGATATAAAATGAATCTTCACCAACCTGACCTTTAATTTTCTCTTGACCTTTAATTTTCCAACAACATACCCATTCTGTAATTTTGTTCTTTATTTCAGGCACAGTTCCAGCTCAGGGCCTTAACGTTAGCGCGCAAGATTTGTCATCCATCAGTTCTCTTCTAATCCAGAATATAATCAGCATGAATATTTGTCTTTTACTCCCCTGGGGCGGGGGTGGCTCAGTCGGTAACGCGCCAGGCTCGTAATCAGTAGTTCCCAGGTTCGAGTCCCAGCTGGGTCAGCGTTGAGATTTATCTCCGTTGAGAAAATTCCCCACCCTGCCCACGGTCAGTAGGAGACACCGATGGGTTTGGAAAGGCCGCCGTCCGTCGGATGGGGCGTTAAGCCGTGGCCCCGTGTGCGGGAGAGCCGTACCCTGTGCACGTTAAAGAACACGCTGGATGGCTTTGACGGGAGGCTACCATCTGTCTTCCAACAGCTGTTCCAGTGGGTCCCCTCCCCCAACCTTCTCTGAGCCTTCGGGGTCCATGTGACCTGGCCATTTAGCCCATGGTGTGCAAAAAAAAAAGTGCCGCTCAGAAGTAAAACAACCCAACCCGCTCCTATTCAATTATTTCTTTGTCCATAATTGGTTTGAAGAAACAGGAAAGTTCCGCATCAAACCCAGAAATCTTTCCTACTCAACGCCACTACATCTAACTGCAAAAATCAAATTAGTGCTTTTCTCGCTGCTCAGTAAAACCAATAATTTTTTCTCTCTTCTCCTCTTCTTTCTTTTCCTCATCGCAATCTATTTGAATAACAAAGTGGAAACTTCAAAGCCAAATGGAGGCGGTCTCTTAGAGAGTGGCTGTGGCTATTTTAATGACTAAAAAGGTGGAGAAGCCTTTCGCAACGAAGTTTCCTGCCACTTTGCTTTAATCCTGAATCTCCTCTTTCCTTTTTCGTTGCCTGATCTTTCCGCGTTTCTCATCAGCATTTCTTTTTTCTTCCGTCTTCATTCTTTTTCTTCCCTCTGGGCTTCTATGAACACGCACACAAAAACGTTTGGTTTTCTTTACGTGAATTCTGAACCTCGGACCTTTTTTCATTGCTATCACTATTAAAAAGTCAAAGAAATAAATAAAAAAATAATTGCTCAAAAAATTGTATCTTTTTTTAATTGAAAAAAAATTGTTATTTAATATCAGCCTTTAATTAATTTATTCGCACTCAAATATATTAAGAGATAATTGCATTTGCAAATTTTTGATTGTAATAGTTTTCAATACAAACACTGCAGCTTTAATTAAATTCATTAAATATCCCCTCAAGCAGCTGCTTGCCACAGAGGTTCGACAGGGTTGAGTGTTTTACCTCTGAGCGGCACTTTTTTGCACACCATGGGCTAAATGGCCAGGTCACATGGACCCCGAAGGCTCAGAGAAGGTTGGGGAAGGGGACCCACTGGAACAGCTGTTGGGAGACAGATGGTAGCCTCCCGTCAAGGCCATCCAGCGTGTTCTTTAACGTGCACAGGGTATGGCTCTCCCGCACACGGGGCCACGGCTTAACGTCCCACCCGACGGACGGCGGCCTTTCCAAGGTTCGACAGGAGGCTGTCAGTTTTTTACTCCATAATCTGTGGGATGACCTTAATAGAAAGACAACTTAAATATCCATGCCTTACCCGGTGCTCGAACTCAGATCCCTTTGATCAATAGCCAAGCGCGCTAATCACTCGGCCACGAGACGGCTCTGCAGCCTTATAGGTCTATATAAACAGCAGGGAAGGGGGAATCTGAATTTTTCGTGTAGGCATTTTCATTTTTTCGTTTTCAACAAATAGCCAAGTCACAAAAACTCACAGAAATAATGATGGCCACTGGAGGACAAACGACAATTTCCCAAAGGCTTGCCTTTCTTGTTAAAGGATAGGTGTTCCAAAAAGCAAGTACTTTCAGTGAAACGTTGCGAATAATAAGGAGAAAGACTTGAAATAATTTGCTGCCCTGACTGGGACTCAAACCCATGTCTCTTAGAAGCATGCCAGGCATCATAACCGCTAGACTAACAAAGACGTTCTATTTTGTTGATTCGCGACTAACGTCATCTTTGTCTATTTTTCAGCAAATTATATCAAGTGTTTCTTGTCTACAACATTTTCCAGTAACACTTCATTACTCAAAATGGAGAACGATTTTCAAATCCCAAGAGGAAAGCAAAATAAAAATACAAGGAGAAAATTAAGTTAATTTCAAAAAGCAAACGCTAGTAAAATAACGATATAAGAACCGAATTCTGTGAATCTCAGACGACAGATCACAAAAGGCAAATACAATAAAAACGCAAAAAAAAATTGTGATTTTTTTAAAAAGCAATTGGAAATTGCCAACTACAAAATCAACACAAGAAGAAAATTCTGTGAATCTCAAAAAGCAAATGAAAAGAGGTTGGGTTGTTTTACCTCTGAGCGGCACTATTTTGCACACCATGGGCTAAATGGCCAGGTCACATGGACCCCGAAGGCTCAGAGAAGGTTGGGGGAGGACAACTGGAACAAGCTGTTGGGAGACAGATGGTAGCCTCCCGTCAAGGCCATCCAGCGTGTTCTTTAACGTGCACAGGGTATGGCTCTCCCGCACACGGGGCCACGGCTTAACGTCCCATCCGACGGACGGCAGCCTTTCCAAGCCCATCGGTGTCCCCTACTGACCGTGGGCAGGGCGGGGAATTTTGCGGAGATAAATCTCAACGCTGACCCAGCTGGGACTGCGAACCTGGGAACTACAGATTACGAGCCTAGCGCGCTACCGACTGAGCTACCCCGCCCCATGAAAAGAGGTAACTACAAAATCAATACAAGAAGAAAATTCTGTGAATCTCAAAAGCAAATCACAAGAGACAAATACAATAAGAAATCAAGAAAAACAATTCAATGAATTTTAAAAACAAATGAAAAAGGCAATTACAAAATCAATACAAGAAGAAAATTCTGTGACTCTCAAAAAGCAAATCACAGGAATCAATAGTTATATCCTTCGTCAGATCGTAAAGTCGCTTCTTAACCGTTGGATCATCTCATAAACAAATGTAATGAGGCTACTGAGCAGGACAAATCACGAACAAGAGATAAAGTCACTTAATGCTTCCTTATTAGAAAATATCTGCTTCAATATATCTTTTGGCAACTTAGCCACTCGGACAAAAGTAAACACACAAGCAATATCTCAACTTTTCCTGTTCATACCGATGAAATTTAATTTCTCTTCCTTATAACGTGTACTGGTGCTGTCCGTAGAAAATCTTTTCGTTATTACTTTAGTATCCAAAAAAATTGGTTTTGTTTACAATAGCTCACGGATATCCCGGCAGTTTTTGCCACCAGACTTCCCAGCTCCAATCAACAGTTTCCAAAGTCCACAAAACTTTTGTTTGTTGTTGAAAGGTTTGTGTTTTTCTCTAAAGAGCAATAACTTTGTCTAGAAACGCACACAACTGACTTTTTTTAGCTAAGTTGCTTTCATTTCTCTCTTTCTTCCCGTTTTGCTATCTTCTTTCGATACCAATACCCCCAACAAATGAAGAGATAGTATCTCAAGTCACATTTTGCGTAAATGCGTAAAAGTGAACTTTTAAGGACGAAAAAATGAATTCTGATAACCTTTTGGCTTCCTTGATCCAATGTTATTTTTTCTATCTCCCATCAAATTGGAAATGGAATAGATTCCACTTTTTCAGATGCAATTGAAAACGAAAAACCTAAACTCAACGCAGAAAGTATCAGTAAAAAAAGTATCGATTCATTTAATCAAGCTTATGATTTTGCACTACTTCCAAGCAAACTCTTGCTGATACTCCTCTTAAATCTGTTTTCACCTTCCACCTGTGCTTCTATACTTCGCAGTGAACCAAATGAGGGTCAAAGATCTCAAATCAAGATCGAGTTAGAAGTCTCACTGGATAGCTGTTAAGAAATCTCAAGTTCTTCGATCCTGATTTCGGCTTCTGCTCCTGAGAGTCTTTGCTTTAATTACTTTCGACTATTTTATATGAAAAATTAGAAAGATCAAAACCGTCAACCAGCCGAATCGGGGTTGAGTGAGTTGGCTTAACGTCTCATCCGATGGACGCGACCTTTCCAAGCTCATGGATGTCCCCCTTTCTCAAAGAAGGCTTAACGTCCCATCCGATGGACGCGACCTTTCCAAGCTCATGAATGTCCCCCTTTCTCAAAGAAGGCTTAACGTCCCATCCGATGGACGCGACCTTTCCAAGCTCATGGGTGTCCCCCTTTCTCAAAGAAGGCTTAACGTCCCATCCGATGGACGCGACCTTTCCAAGCTCATGGGTGTCCCCCTTTCTCAAAGAAGGCTTAACGTCCCATCCGATGGACGTGGCCTTTCCAAGCTCATGAATGTCCCCCTTTCTCAAAGAAGGCTTAACGTCCCATCCGATGGACGCGACCTTTCCAAGCTCATGAATGTCCCCCTTTCTCAAAGAAGGCTTAACGTCCCATCCGATGGACGCGACCTTTCCAAGCTCATGGGTGTCCCCCTTTCTCAAAGAAGGCTTAACGTCCCATCCGATGGACGCGACCTTTCCAAGCTCATGAATGTCCCCCTTTCTCAAAGAAGGCTTAACGTCCCATCCGATGGACGCGACTTTTCCAAGCTCATGAATGTCCCCCTTTCTCAAAGAAGGCTTAACGTCCCATCCGATGGACGCGACCTTTCCAAGCTCATGAATGTCCCCCTTTCTCAAAGAAGGCTTAACGTCCCATCCGATGGACGCGACCTTTCCAAGCTCATGGGTGTCCCCCTTTCTCAAAGAAGGCTTAACGTCCCATCCGATGGACGCGACCTTTCCAAGCTCATGGGTGTCCCCCTTTCTCAAAGAAGGCTTAACGTCCCATCCGATGGACGCGACCTTTCCAAGCTCATGGGTGTCCCCCTTTCTCAAAGAAGGCTTAACATCCCATCCGATGGACGCGACCTTTCCAAGCTCATGGGTGTCCCCCTTTCTCCAAGAAGGCTTAACATCCCATCCGATGGACGCGACCTTTCCAAGCTCATGGGTGTCCCCCTTTCTCAAAGAAGGCTTAACATCCCATCCGATGGACGTGGCCTTTCCAAGCTCATGGGTGTCCCCCTTTCTCAAAGAAGGCTTAACGTCCCATCCGATGGACGCGACCTTTCCAAGCTCATGGGTGTCCCCCTTTCTCAAAGAAGGCTTAACATCCCATCCGATGGACGCGACCTTTCCAAGCTCATGGGTGTCCCCCTTTCTCAAAGAAGGCTTAACGTCCCATCCGATGAACGCGACCTTTCCAAGCTCATGGGTGTCCCCCTTTCTCAAAGAAGGCTTAACGTCCCATCCGATGGACGCGACCTTTCCAAGCTCATGGGTGTCCCCCTTTCTCAAAGAAGGCTTAACATCCCATCCGATGGACGCGACCTTTCCAAGCTCATGGGTGTCCCCCTTTCTCCAAGAAGGCTTAACATCCCATCCGATGGACGCGACCTTTCCAAGCTCATGGGTGTCCCCCTTTCTCAAAGAAGGCTTAACATCCCATCCGATGGACGCGACCTTTCCAAGTTCATGGGTGTCCCCCTTTCTCAAAGAAGGCTTAACGTCCCATCCGATGGACGCGACCTTTCCAAGCTCATGAATGTCCCCCTTTCTCAAAGAAGGCTTAACGTCCCATCCGATGGACGCGACCTTTCCAAGCTCATGGGTGTCCCCCTTTCTCAAAGAAGGCTTAACGTCCCATCCGATGGACGCGACCTTTCCAAGCTCATGGGTGTCCCCCTTTCTCAAAGAAGGCTTAACGTCCCATCCGATGGACGCGACCTTTCCAAGCTCATGGGTGTCCCCCTTTCTCAAAGAAGGCTTAACATCCCATCCGATGGACGTGGCCTTTCCAAGCTCATGGGTGTCCCCCTTTCTCAAAGAAGGCTTAACGTCCCATCCGATGGACGCGACCTTTCCAAGCTCATGGGTGTCCCCCTTTCTCAAAGAAGGCTTAACATCCCATCCGATGGACGCGACCTTTCCAAGCTCATGGGTGTCCCCCTTTCTCAAAGAAGGCTTAACGTCCCATCCGATGGACGCGACCTTTCCAAGCTCATGGGTGTCCCCCTTTCTCAAAGAAGGCTTAACGTCCCATCCGATGGACGCGACCTTTCCAAGCTCATGAATGTCCCCCTTTCTCAAAGAAGGCTTAACGTCCCATCCGATGGACGCGACCTTTCCAAGCTCATGGGTGTCTCCCTTTCTCAAAGAAGGCTTAACGTCCCATCCGATGGACGCGACCTTTCCAAGCTCATGGGTGTCCCCCTTTCTCAAAGAAGGCTTAACGTCCCATCCGATGGACGCGACCTTTCCAAGCTCATGGGTGTCCCCCTTTCTCAAAGAAGGCTTAACATCCCATCCGATGGACGCGACCTTTCCAAGCTCATGGGTGTCCCCCTTTCTCCAAGAAGGCTTAACATCCCATCCGATGGACGCGACCTTTCCAAGCTCATGGATGTCCCCCTTTCTCAAAGAAGGCTTAACGTCCCATCCGATGGACGTGGCCTTTCCAAGCTCATGGGTGTCCCCCTTTCTCAAAGAAGGCTTAACGTCCCATCCGATGGACGCGACCTTTCCAAGCTCATGGGTGTCCCCCTTTCTCAAAGAAGGCTTAACGTCCGATCCGATGGACGCGACCTTTCCAAGCTCATGAATGTCCCCCTTTCTCAAAGAAGGCTTAACTTCCCATCCGATGGACGCGACCTTTCCAAGCTCATGGGTGTCCCCCTTTCTCAAAGAAGGCTTAACGTCCCATCCGATGGACGCGACCTTTCCAAGCTCATGGGTGTCCCCCTTTCTCAAAGAAGGCTTAACGTCCCATCCGATGGACGCGACCTTTTCAAGCTCATGGGTGTCCCCCTTTCTCAAAGAAGGCTTAACATCCCATCCGATGGACGCGACCTTTCCAAGCTCATGGGTGTCCCCCTTTCTCCAAGAAGGCTTAACATCCCATCCGATGGACGCGACCTTTCCAAGCTCATGGGTGTCCCCCTTTCTCAAAGAAGGCTTAACATCCCATCCGATGGACGCGACCTTTCCAAGCTCATGGGTGTCCCCCTTTCTCAAAGAAGGCTTAACGTCCCATCCGATGGACGCGACCTTTCCAAGCTCATGGGTGTCCCCCTTTCTCCAAGAAGGTTTAACATCCCATCCGATGGACGCGACCTTTCCAAGCTCATGGGTGTCCCCCTTTCTCAAAGAAGGCTTAACGTCCCATCCGATGGACGTGGCCTTTCCAAGCTCATGAATGTCCCCCTTTCTCAAAGAAGGCTTAACGTCCCATCCGATGGACGCGACCTTTTCAAGCTCATGGGTGTCCCCCTTTCTCAAAGAAGGCTTAACATCCCATCCGATGGACGCGACCTTTCCAAGCTCATGGGTGTCCCCCTTTCTCCAAGAAGGCTTAACATCCCATCCGATGGACGCGACCTTTCCAAGCTCATGGGTGTCCCCCTTTCTCCAAGAAGGCTTAACATCCCATCCGATGGACGCGACCTTTCCAAGCTCATGGGTGTCCCCCTTTCTCAAAGAAGGCTTAACATCCCATCCGATGGACGCGACCTTTCCAAGCTCATGGGTGTCCCCCTTTCTCCAAGAAGGCTTAACATCCCATCCGATGGACGCGACCTTTCCAAGCTCATGGGTGTCCCCCTTTCTCCAAGAAGGCTTAACATCCCATCCGATGGACGCGACCTTTCCAAGCTCATGGGTGTCCCCCTTTCTCAAAGAAGGCTTAACGTCCCATCCGATGGACGTGGCCTTTCCAAGCTCATGAATGTCCCCCTTTCTCAAAGAAGGCTTAACGTCCCATCCGATGGACGCGACCTTTCCAAGCTCATGAATGTCCCCCTTTCTCAAAGAAGGCTTAACGTCCCATCCGATGGACGTGGCCTTTCCAAGCTCATGGGTGTCCCCCTTTCTCAAAGAAGGCTTAACGTCCCATCCGATGGACGCGACCTTTCCAAGCTCATGGGTGTCCCCCTTTCTCAAAGAAGGCTTAACATCCCATCCGATGGACGCGACCTTTCCAAGCTCATGGGTGTCCCCCTTTCTCAAAGAAGGCTTAACGTCCCATCCGATGGACGCGACCTTTCCAAACTCATGAATGTCCCCCTTTCTCAAAGAAGGCTTAACGTCCCATCCGATGGACGCGACCTTTCCAAGCTCATGAATGTCCCCCTTTCTCAAAGAAGGCTTAACGTCCCATCCGATGGACGCGACCTTTCCAAGCTCATGAATGTCCCCCTTTCTCAAAGAAGGCTTAACGTCCCATCCGATGGACGCGACCTTTCCAAGCTCATGAATGTCCCCCTTTCTCAAAGAAGGCTTAACGTCCCATCCGATGGACGCGACCTTTCCAAGCTCATGAATGTCCCCCTTTCTCAAAGAAGGCTTAACGTCCCATCCGATGGACGCGACCTTTCCAAGCTCATGAATGTCCCCCTTTCTCAAAGAAGGCTTAACGTCCCATCCGATGGACGCGACCTTTCCAAGCTCATGAATGTCCCCCTTTCTCAAAGAAGGCTTAACGTCCCATCCGATGGACGCGACCTTTCCAAGCTCATGAATGTCCCCCTTTCTCAAAGAAGGCTTAACGTCCCATCCGATGGACGCGACCTTTCCAAGCTCATGAATGTCCCCCTTTCTCAAAGAAGGCTTAACGTCCCATCCGATGGACGCGACCTTTCCAAGCTCATGAATGTCCCCCTTTCTCAAAGAAGGCTTAACGTCCCATCCGATGGACGCGACCTTTCCAAGCTCATGAATGTCCCCCTTTCTCAAAGAAGGCTTAACGTCCCATCCGATGGACGCGACCTTTCCAAGCTCATGAATGTCCCCCTTTCTCAAAGAAGGCTTAACGTCCCATCCGATGGACGCGACCTTTCCAAGCTCATGAATGTCCCCCTTTCTCAAAGAAGGCTTAACGTCCCATCCGATGGACGCGACCTTTCCAAGCTCATGAATGTCCCCCTTTCTCAAAGAAGGCTTAACGTCCCATCCGATGGACGCGACCTTTCCAAGCTCATGAATGTCCCCCTTTCTCAAAGAAGGCTTAACGTCCCATCCGATGGACGCGGCCTTTCCAAGCTGCGATCAGCGAAAATAAATCTGAAAGCTTGAACAGTTGGGACTAGAATCTGGGAACTCCTTAAACTAATAATTAAGGATCTAGGGAATATCATATTTATATAAATGAGCTTATGATATTCCCTAGATCTTTAATTATTGTGATTGTTTCTGCCCATGTTATTTATATAAATAAACTTAACATGGGCAGAGCCAATCACATGACGCAATGGACCCTTCATGTTCCACATTCATTGTCTAAGCTGCTGTACACGGTATTCAGCAACAAATTATCACAAGAAAAGTCCTGTACACAAGGAAAACTTGAAAAAATGTTACTACCATCAAAAATGTGGTGGCTTGCTGCCAACTCCTGATAACAGATGGCGTCATTGGTTGCAATCAACAGTGGCGCCATCATCAAGATATATATGTTACTTAGTTGAAGAGTGGTATAACAATGGGAATAAAATAAAACATATATATCAGTGGTTCTCAACCTTTTATGCTTCACGTACCCCCTGGAAATGTGTATGTAACTGGCGTACCCCTTGTATAGATAGATAAAACTATAGTTATAGTATAACAATGGGAATAAAATAAAACATATATATCAGTGGTTCTCAACCTTTTATGCTTCACCTACCCCGTGGAAATGTGTATGTAACTGGCGTACCCCTTGCATAGATAGATAAAACTATAGTTATAGTATAACAATGGGAATAAAATAAAACATATATATCAGTGGTTCTCAACCTTTTATGCTTCACGTACCCCCTGGAAATGTGTATGTAACTGGCGTACCCCTTGTATAGATAGATAAAACTATAGTTATAGTATAACAATGGGAATAAAATAAAACATATATATCAGTGGTTCTCAACCTTTTATGCTTCACGTACCCCGTGGAAATGTGTATGTAACTGGCGTACCCCTTGTATAGATAGATAAAACTATAGTTATAGTATAACAATGGGAATAAAATAAAACATATATATCAGTGGTTCTCAACCTTTTATGCTTCACGTACCCCCTGGAAATGTATATGTAACTGGCGTACCCCTTGCATAGATAGATAAAACTATAGTTATAGTATAACAATGGGAATAAAATAAAACATATATATCAGTGGTTCTCAACCTTTTATGCTTCACGTACCCCCTGGAAATGTGTATGTAACTGGCGTACCCCTTGTATAGATAGATAAAACTATAGTTATAGTATAACAATGGGAATAAAATAAAACATATATATCAGTGGTTCTCAACCTTTTATGCTTCACGTACCCCGTGGAAATGTGTATGTAACTGGCGTACCCCTTGCATAGATAGATAAAACTATAGTTATAGTATAACAATGGGAATAAAATAAAACATATATATCAGTGGTTCTCAACCTTTTATGCTTCACGTACCCCCTGGAAATGTGTATGTAACTGGCGTACCCCTTGTATAGATAGATAAAACTATAGTTATAGTATAACAATGGGAATAAAATAAAACATATATATCAGTGGTTCTCAACCTTTTATGCTTCACGTACCCCGTGGAAATGTGTATGTAACTGGCGTACCCCTTGCATAGATAGATAAAACTATAGTTATAGTATAACAATGGGAATAAAATAAAATATATATATCAGTGGTTCTCAACCTTTTATGCTTCACGTACCCCCTGGAAATGTGTATGTAACTGGCTTACCCCTTGTATAGATAGATAAAACTATAATTATAGTATAACAATGGGAATAAAATAAAACATATATATCAGTGGTTCTCAACCTTTTATGCTTCACGTACCCCCTAGAAATGTGTATGTAACTGGCGTACCCCTTGTATAGATAGATAAAACTATAGTTATAGTATAACAATGGGAATAAAATAAAACATATATATCAGTGGTTCTCAACCTTTTATGCTTCACGTACCCCCTGGAAATGAGTATGTAACTGGCGTACCCCTTGTATAGATGGATAAAACTATAGTTATAGTATAACAATGGGAATAAAATAAAACATATATATCAGTGGTTCTCAACCTTTTATGCTTCACGTACACCCTGGAAATGTGTATGTAACTGGCGTACCCCTTGTATAGATAGATAAAACTATAGTTATAGTATAACAATGGGAATAAAATAAAACATATATATCAGTGGTTCTCAACCTTTTATGCTTCACGTACCCCCTGGAAATGTGTATGTAACTGGCGTACCCCTTGTATAGATAGATAAAACTATAGTTATAGTATAACAATGGGAATAAAATAAAACATATATATCAGTGGTTCTCAACCTTTTATGCTTCACGTACCCCCTGGAAATGTATATGTAACTGGCGTACCCCTTGCATAGATAGATAAAACTATAGTTATAGTATAACAATGGGAATAAAATAAAACATATATATCAGTGGTTCTCAACCTTTTATGCTTCACGTACCCCCTGGAAATGTGTATGTAACTGGCGTACCCCTTGTATAGATAGATAAAACTATAGTTATAGTATAACAATGGGAATAAAATAAAACATATATATCAGTGGTTCTCAACCTTTTATGCTTCACGTACCCCGTGGAAATGTGTATGTAACTGGCGTACCCCTTGCATAGATAGATAAAACTATAGTTATAGTATAACAATGGGAATAAAATAAAACATATATATCAGTGGTTCTCAACCTTTTATGCTTCACGTACCCCCTGGAAATGTGTATGTAACTGGCGTACCCCTTGTATAGATAGATAAAACTATAGTTATAGTATAACAATGGGAATAAAATAAAACATATATATCAGTGGTTCTCAACCTTTTATGCTTCACGTACCCCGTGGAAATGTGTATGTAACTGGCGTACCCCTTGCATAGATAGATAAAACTATAGTTATAGTATAACAATGGGAATAAAATAAAACATATATATCAGTGGTTCTCAACCTTTTATGCTTCACGTACCCCCTGGAAATGTGTATGTAACTGGCTTACCCCTTGTATAGATAGATAAAACTATAATTATAGTATAACAATGGTAATAAAATAAAACATATATATCAGTGGTTCTCAACCTTTTATGCTTCACGTACCCCCTGGAAATGTGTATGTAACTGGCGTACCCCTTGTATAGATAGATAAAACTATAGTTATAGTATAACAATGGGAATAAAATAAAACATATATATCAGTGGTTCTCAACCTTTTATGCTTCACGTACCCCCTGGAAATGAGTATGTAACTGGCGTACCCCTTGTATAGATGGATAAAACTATAGTTATAGTATAACAATGGGAATAAAATAAAACATATATATCAGTGGTTCTCAACCTTTTATGCTTCACGTACCCCCTGGAAATGTGTATGTAACTGGCGTACCCCTTGTATAGATAGATAAAACTATAGTTATAGTATAACAATGGGAATAAAATAAAACATATATATCAGTGGTTCTCAACCTTTTATGCTTCACGTACACCCTGGAAATGTGTATGTAACTGGCGTACCCCTTGTATAGATAGATAAAACTATAGTTATATTATAACAATGGGAATAAAATAAAACATATATATCAGTGGTTCTCAACCTTTTATGCTTCACGTACCCCCTGGAAATGTGTATGTAACTGGCGTACCCCTTGTATAGATAGATAAAACTATAGTTATAGTATAACAATGGGAATAAAATGAAACATATATATCAGTGGTTCTCAACCTTTTATGCTTCACGTACCCCCTGGAAATGTGTATGTAACTGGCGTACCCCTTGTATAGATAGATAAAACTATAGTTATAGTATAACAATGGGAATAAAATAAAACATATATATCAGTGGTTCTCAACCTTTTATGCTTCACGTACCCCCTGGAAATGTGTATGTAACTGGCGTACCCCTTGTATAGATAGATAAAACTATAGTTATAGTATAACAATGGGAATAAAATAAAACATATATATCAGTGGTTCTCAACCTTTTATGCTTCACGTACCCCCTGGAAATGTGTATGTAACTGGCGTACCCCTTGTATAGATAGATAAAACTATAGTTATAGTATAACAATGGGAATAAAATAAAACATATATATCAGTGGTTCTCAACCTTTTATGCTTCACGTACCCCCTGGAAATGTGTATGTAACTGGCGTACCCCTTGTATAGATAGATAAAACTATAGTTATAGTATAACAATGGGAATTAAAATAAAACACATATATATACAAATTAAATTCTGTATTCATAAATTACATATATCGATAAACACCAAACATGACATAAACAATATAACAAATTTTATAAAATTATAAACATTTTACTGGGTAATCGACTTTTGAGCTCTCACGGCGTACCCCAAAAGATTTTACCGCATATCCTACGTTGAGAACCCCTACTATAGAGAATGCTTACATGGCATGCGTTTCGTGTACTAGAATGGCAAGAGTCGCATTTAGATATTTTCATGCCCTAGGCATTAAGACATATCCGCGCACCCTGCACCTTAATCTCAGATTTACGATCCCTAAGTACGTGCCTAGTTTGCCTTTGCAAGACACATTCCTGAATATGTCTGAAACAAACCATCGCAACATATTTAAACGACGTATCCTATCACATACATCATACTATGCTTCAGTTCTTCACTAATAGAGATGGACTGCTTCAGCGTCATAATTAACAGTTCATCGCACAAAATTTGACTATGTGTGGTTTGAGGATTATGATTGAGAAATTTTAGTCATCATCTCTGGCCAGCCTAATCGCCTTATCTGAGCATTATTGCAAATTTCTGAGGATGCAGTGTATCGTGACATACAGGCGCGCATTCTATTATCCCCGATCCCGAAGAAACTAAATGCAGTATTGTACCAGGAATGACGTCACATCTTGACAGACACCTTCCACATACTCATGGAAGGGGCGGGGGTGGCTCAGTCGGTAGCGCGCCAGGCTCGTAATCTGTAGTTCCCAGGTTCGAGTCCCAGCTGGGTCAGCGTTGAGATTTATCTCCGCAAAATTATCCGTCCTGCCCACGGTCAGTAGGGGACACCGATGGGCTTGGAAAGGTCGCCGTCCGTCGGATTGGACGTTAAGACGTGGCCCCCGTGTGCGGGAGAGCCATACCCTGTGCACGTTAAAGAACACGCTGGATGGCCTTGACGGGAGGCTACCATTTGTCTCCCAACAGCTGTTCTCCTCCTCCAATCTTCTCTGAGCCTTCGGGGTCCATGTGACCTGGCCATTTAGCCCGTGGTGTGCAAAAAAGTGCCGCTCAGAGGTAAAACAACCCAACCCAAAAGCCTTCCTTTGACTAGGCTGCTGCTTTCCCACGGTCAGGTCCACACGACTCGTAGTTAAATTGAATCGACCCTTTTTTCCAAGCTCTTTCACTTTCTGCTCAACTCGACAAGTTCGTACTTTGAACTCTCTATTAGTCTCCCTTCTGCTCTTCATGATTCCCCCTTCCTAGCCCTTAACCCCATTACGACATCGTCACTCCTCTCTCTCACTCTTTTCTCGTCGCCTTAGCTCCATCTGGTTCCTGTTTGATTCTTATTTCCTGTAGCGAGTGTTCGTCTCCCATTCGATCACTTATTTTTGCTTTGCTTTCAATTTTCAAGACTGCAGATTTACGCTGTCCATTCGATCACTTACTGTTGCTGACCCCAATCGTCGTCATCTATATGACCCACCGATGTAAACTTCCAACGATGTTTAACTCTTATCTCGTGTGACCTTTCGGCCAGCGTAACAATGTAGATAAAAGGTTTTAATTTCAAACACACTACTCTACGAAAATATTACAGAATTTCTCAACGGGAATCCAACTTCGAAGTTTCATAACTTCTGAAATATTCATTCAGTCGAAAAATTTGACTGGAGATCACAATCAAATGAATTTAAATTTCGAATTTGCATAATATTCGTTCAATATTTAAATTTATGGAAGCTGGAATATTTGACAATAACGTGTTATATAAGGGGCGGAGGTGGCTCAGTCGGTAGCGCGCCAGGCTCGTAATCTGTAGTACCCAGGTTCGAGTCCCAGCTGGGTCAGCGTTGAGATTTATCTCCGCAAAATTCCCCGCCCTGCCCACGGTCAGTAGGGGACACCGATGGGCTTGGAAAGGTCGCCGTCCGTCGGATGGGACGTTAAGTCATGGCTCCGTGTGCGGGAGAGAGCCATACCCTGTGCACGTTAAAGAACACGCTGGATGGCCTTGACGGGAGGCTACCATCTGTCTCCCAACAGCTATTCCAGTGGGTCCCCTCCCCCAACCTTCTCTGAGCCTTCGGGGTCCATGTGACCTGGCCATTTAGCCCATGGTGTGCAAAAAAGTGCCGTTCAGAGGTAAAACAACCCAACCCAACGTGTTATATAAAAATCATTCATAATGGTGAAATATTGAAATAATCAGTACACAAACTTCTAAAATTTCTATATCTTAATTTTATTTTATTAAATGGTTTGAAATAATATTTATCATTTAAGTTTTATTTAATTTGTTAGGTAACTTCTTACGACGCATTACTCTTGTGAAGCTACTAATGTTTTTCTTACTCTGAAACTTTGTGACCACAAAGTTTCAAAACCCTACGTCTAACAGGAAGAGAGCAAAGGTTGAAAAACAGATTCTGAAAAGTCACGTGACTCGGAGCTTGAATTGTAAATAAGGTAGTAGGAGTAGGAGAGCAAGCTGTACTCTCTGACAGGGGTCTCATTTCAACCTCGTTTTTTACATACAAGGAGGAGGAGAGTGACCAATCCAAAGTGACCACCAGATGTACCCCCAAGAGTACTACACATCCACCTCAATGGTCAGTCCCCAAAGTCCCCCAATTTAGTTATCCAAAGTGACCACCAGATGTCCCCCCAAGAGTACTACACATCCACTCCAATGGTCAGTCCCCAAAGTCCCCAATTTAGTTATCCAAAGTAACCACCATATGTACCCCCAAGAGTTTACACATCCACCCCAATGGTCAGTCCCCCAATTTAGTTATCCAAAGTGACCACCAGATGTCCCCCCAAGAGTACTACACATCCACCCCAATGGTCAGTCCCCCAATTTAGTTATCCAAAGTGACCACCAGATGTCCCCCAAGAGTACTACACATCCACCCCAATGGTCAGTCCTCAAAGTCCCCCAATTTAGTTATCCAAAGTGACCACCAGATGTCCCCCCAAAGAGTACTACACATCCAACCCAATGGTCAGTCTCCAAAGTCCCCCAATTTAGTAAAAAACGGCGCCGTAATCGTCCACTTTGGACGCAAAAAACACCACCTTCGAGTGGGAAAAGCGCCCCCTAGCGGTGGAAGGGGTGGGGGAAAGTGGAAAGGATCAAAGTGGAAGGGAAAAGTGGTGCCTTGGTTTCTGAGATAGAAATTCTTTTCCACAATAATCGATGATCCGTGCTAAAAGAATCCTTGCTAACTATGGTGTTATTCAAGAAAGCTAATTCTCCCTTATTTCTTCACTGCATTTGAAATCTTCTCAAACGCGAAAAGCAGATTTCAACTCCTCTCTAAGCAGTACTTTTTGCAAACAATGGATTAAGTGGCGAGGTCACGAGGACCCCAAAAGCTCAGAGAAGGTTGTGGAAGGGACCCACTGGACAGCTGTAAGAGACAGACAGTAGCCTCCCGTCAAAGCCATCCAGTGCGTTCTTTAACGTGCACAGGGTATGGCTCTCCAGCACACGGAGCCAAGACTTAACGTTCTATCCGACGGACGTCGGTCTTTCCAAACCTATCAGTGTCCCCTACTGACAGAGGGCAGTGTGAAGAGTTTTACGGAGATAAATCTCAACGCTGGCCTAGGTGGGACTCGAACCTGGGAACCGCAGATTACGAACCTAGCGCGATACCGACTGAGCCACCCCCGCCCCGGCCTTACGGGGCGGGGGTGGCTCAGTCGGTAGCGCGCCTGGCTCGTAATCTGTAGTTCCCAGGTTCGAGTCCCAGCTGGGTCAGCGTTGAGATTTATCTCCACAAAATTCCCCGCCCTGCCCACGGTCAGTAGGGGACACCGATGGGCTTGGACAGGCCGTCGTCCGTCGGATGGGACGTTAAGCCGCGGCCCCGTGTGCGGGAGAGCCATACCCTGTGCACGTTAAAGAACACGTTGGATGGCCTTGACGGGAGGCTACCATCTGTCTCCCTACAGCTGTTCCAGTGGGTCCCCTCCCCCAACCTTCTCTGAGCCTTTGGGGTCCATGTGACCTGGCCATTTAGCCCATGGTGTGCAAAAAAGTGCCGCTCAGAGGTAAAACAACCCAACAACAACAAATGTCTCCTATCAGCATCTAATCGATCCCATCCTCTCTCTCTCTCTGACCCGTTGAGATCTGGGCATTTACACCATTATGTGTTCAAATGGTAAAACTCAGAGGTAAAACAACCGAGCCTAACTGAAGAATCTAACTGGAGAAAATAGAATTGTTCATTACATCAGATTGTTCTAATTAGGCGATGATCTATTACAAGACAATTTATTACACTCAGTGTTCGTTGAATTATGATGACGCAGCTCCATATTACGTTAATGGAAAGCTAATTTCGATGCTTCGAAACTTCTGAAATAAGTTTTTTATGGTAAAATATCACTCATGATAAATTGCAGATCTCAACTACATCTATCCAAATTTCGAATTCTAAATTTTTTTTTTCACTCATTATTTAAAGTGTGATGAAAATTGGTCAGGCAGGCTGTGATTCGGTTAATCTGAATGGTTAATTATCTTGAGATTAATTAATAGATTAATTATCTTGGGAGTTATGTAGCAGATACTGGTGATTTTCGGTATTAGATTTACAGACGATAGGTATTGCTGCCGGGACTTTTAAGAATCTATGGAGAGTGTGGAGAAATAGGCGTATACACCTAAAGACTAAAATTAGGCTGTATAATAGTTTGGTTCTTTCTAGGGTTAGTTATGGTAGTGAAACTTGGACGCTGTGTAAGCAAGATAACAGGAAACTTGATGCTTTTGATTCCAGATGCTTACGCAGTATCTTGGGCATTAGGTGGTTCAACTTTGTAACTAATGATGAGGTTAGGCAAAGGAGTTTGCAACCTCCTTTAAGCAGCATATTGTGCAGAGAGAGACTCCGTTGGTTTGGCCATGTTGCCCGTATGAATAATTATAGATTGGCGAATAGGGTTATGAACAGTGTGCCTAAAGGCCTCAGAAAGAGGGGGAGACCTAGGATGCGGTGGGCAGACAATGTCAAACAGGACCTTGTTAGAATTGGTGTGCAGTGGCCAGATGCAGTAGATGTAGCTCAGGATAGACTTGCTTGGAGAACTAAATTGCACGGTCTGGTTGGACCTCCGTAGTCCATGGCTGCTTGAGGATGACGATGATGATTTAAAGAGTTATAGAGTTTCAATATTAAACAACAACAATGCCATTATTAAAAATTTACCTCAAAGTTAATTTGATTAAAAAAAGTGCTTTTTAAACCATTTAATAAAAAAAACCGATTATTACATAAGTTTACGAAAATAATTCTTTCAGTGTTCGTCAGTTTTATTTAAGTTTCTTCCTTAGAGCTTTACTCATATTAATAATTCGAATTTCCATAACTCTTTAAATACTGAATGAATAATTTTAAAATTGAGATTAATTTTCTTGTAGTTGAGATCTGCAGTTTGTTATTATTGACATTTTACCATAAAAGGATTGTTTTAAAACTTACGAAGCATCAAAATTAACTTTCCACCGAGATAGCATAGGAGTGGACTAATCATATTTCAATGCACATTGAGTCTATATTGAGATTAGTTTATATGATTTTTTTTTATCCTTAGTCATTAAAAATTAGCTTTTAAAAATTTTCCATCTTCTATTCTTGAATATCTAGGCATGTTCCTGATGTGTTGGGTGCCATTCTTCACGTGCAACATCCTGGATGCGATCTGCATCAAGCTCGAGAGTGATGAGTGTCAACCGGGGATGACTGCTTTCCTCCTCACCACGTGGCTCGGCTACGTCAACAGCTGCGTCAATCCTGTCATCTACACCATCTTCAACATGGAGTTCCGTAAAGCATTCAAGAAGATCCTCACCGAATTCTGGAACTGTTGTTCTGGGCAACGGAGGTGAGGTCCGGGGATGACTGCTTTCCTCCTCACCACATGGCTCGGCTACGTCAACAGCTGCGTCAATCCTGTCATCTACACCATCTTCAACATGGAGTTCCGTAAGGCATTCAAGAAGATCCTCACCGAATTCTGGAACTGTTGTTCTGGGCAACGGAGGTGAGGTCCGGGGATGACTGCTTTCCTCCTCACCACGTGGCTCGGCTACGTCAACAGCTGCGTCAATCCTGTCATCTACACCATCTTCAACATGGAGTTCCGTAAGGCATTCAAGAAGATCCTCACCGAATTCTAGAACTGTTGTTCTGGGCAACGGAGGTGAGGTCATCGACTTATTGAGGACAATATTACTGTTGGCCGTCACATTCTGGTGTGGTCGGAACACCATTAACAAGATGGCGGCGACATCATCACTGTTGAGGGGATAATACGAAAACCTAAATCCGAAGACGACGAAATGTTTCGTCACGCAATCAAACGGAACTCTCCCGCTACGAAACAATATCAAAGGATTAATTGTGAATCTCAAAATTTATTGTAATGCATGCAGAGACACACTAAGACGTCATCAGTGTCTTCTTGCAACAGTTCTCTAGCAAAGAAAAGGAAAATGTAATTTATTGTATAAACACGTAATCTGTGATGGAACTTCGGTTTTTTTCGTTGCAATGATTTAACACAACAGAGTCATCAACACGTCACTGGATTGCTAGGTTTCTGATTGGTCTGTTTCAATATCGTTGTTTCTTCTTAGCCAATCAGAAGTGGAGATAAATATCTGGTTTCTCCACTGACGAATGATTTTACAAATTACCTCATCACGACGTCAGTAACGTAACGAACGGTTGCACGTGAGTTAAAGGTTTACGGGTTTTAGGACCACTCAACCAGGCGACTGCATATCCCAAGAAGTATTTTATCTGTCTGAATGATTCCTACCTGAGATTTCGACTTGTGATAGACATGCTAAAAGAAAGCTTCTCCCTAATGAAAGAAGGCGAGAAAAATAGTTCATTTGAAAATCATTTATTAGTTTGTTAGCTACATGAAATCAATGTCTGTCGATCAAGATCTGGTATAAGATGAAAATAAAATTAAATTGCATTACGTTTCTTAATGATAATGATAAAGAGAAAATAAAATTAAAGTTCCTGTAAGGTTTCTACATTCTTAATTTTCAGAATATGTTTCTCATTTTATCTATTACAGTAGATTAACTCAGGGGGGGCGAGGGGGGGGGGCTCAGTCGGTAGCGCGCCAGGCTCGTAATCTGTAGTTCCCAGGTTCGAGTCCCAGCTGGGTCAGCGTTGAGATTTATCTCCGCAAAATTCCCCGCCCTGCCCACGGTCAGTAGGAGACACCGATGGGCTTGGAAAGGCCGCCGTCCGTCGGATGGGACGTTAACCCGTGGCCCCGTGTGCGGGAGAGACATACCCTGTGTACGTTAAAGAACACGCTGGATGGCCTTGACGGGAGGCTACCATCTGTCTCCCAACAGCTGTTCCAATGGGTCCCCTCCCCCAACCTTCTCTGAGCCTTCGGGGTCCATGTGACCTGGCCATTTAGCCCATGGTGTGCAAAAAAGTGCCGCTCAGAGGTAAAACAACCCAACAACCCTAGATTTACTCAGGGAGGTTTAAGACACGCACAATTTAAATTGATTTTGGCTCAGATCAAACCGAAATCTTGAATCATCAGTAAATGCCAAAACCTGTGCTGTTCTTCTGATTGGGTGAATAGAAAATCGGTTGCAAAAGATGGATGAGCTCCCATCCTTTGAGTTTGTTGTTAACGATAGTTTAAAAATATTTTTTACAAACAGGAAAACAGGAAACATTGAATTTTTCCCGTTGATTCATTTCTCTGTACAACGACCGGGAATTAAGGCAAAGACATTTTTACTTAAATTTTCTCGAGATCATATCAGCATCTAGAAAAAATTAACCATTGAACAGGAGTTGATTAAAACGCTCTTCCGTTAGAAGCTCTTCTTTTTTAAGAATTTTTTCCCCTAAAAAGAAAATTTCCTCCTCCATCATTCTTTATAGAAATAAAATAAATACCCCCCTCAAGCAGCTGCTTGCCGCAGAGGTCTGACAGGAGCCTGTCAGTTTATATGCCATAGTAGAAGGTCTGAGAGGATGGCAGGACCTCAGCAGGAAAACGACACAATCAGCCATTCTTTAGCTTTTTTTAATTAATGACACAATTAAATTATATTCTTGCAAAAAATATGGGAAAAAGCTCACTTTTAGATAATAGTAAATCACGGATATGCACCCTGTTTTTTTTTTAATGATAGAAAAATGGGCAAATGTAAAAAAGTTGTGGGAGAACGAAAAGATTAAAAATATTCACTGGTATGGCTGCCAGAAAATTTCTAAAAAAATCGTAGCCAGATATTTTTTCTGAATTCTGTAATCAACCATGGTGTTCGGATACTTTTTTGAGCGACTGTAGGTGGTCATATTATTTGGATATTAGATCGTGTGGGCTCACTCACGGAAATATTGAGCGTGTGCAGTTACCGTTCACAGCAAACTGGAGCGTGTGCAGTAACTGCACACGCTCCAGTTTGCTGTGAACGGTAACTGGAGCGTGTACAGTTGCTGTACACGCTCCAGATATTTTTTCTGAATTCTGTAATCAACCATAGAGTTCGGATATTTTTTGAGTGACTGTAGCTCAGTGGTCAAAGCACCTGACATGTTGTCAGGAGGTCGTGGGTTCAGATCCCACCCGGATAATGACAATTTTTCCTCTATATTTATTTTTTTTTTAATTTGCAACATATAGGACAGAGAAGAGTCCTAGAAGCTACTCCTAGCTTTTTGCAGGCCTTCTCATACAAGGACATTCCCTACTAAGACCAAAGTCACTGCTGACCACTGCCTTAGTTAGAGCTAACACAACACACATTATTCAAACTCAGGTTTGCCATTTTTTCACCTCAATTATGGTTATTTAAATTTTCACAGGGGAGGGCATGGTTCTCTACCCTCCCCCTTCAGTTCTCTAACGGGAGGCTACCATCTGTCTCCCACTAGCTGTTCCAGTGGATCCTTTCCTCCAACCTTCTCTGAGCTTCGGGGTCCTTGCAATCTGGCCATTTAGCCTATTGTGTTAAAAAAAAGTGTCGCTTAGAGGTAAAAAAAACAACAACCGACTTTTCATCTCCTCTTTCAGGTCTTTCTACAATATATTGTAATCGAATATGCAGAAATAATAGAAGTATTTCTTCGATTAATAGAAGTATTATATTTTCCTTCTACATTCTGCGGAGAATTACAAATTGTAAATCAATCCCCTAAATTTCGATTTATTCCCTTTCCATTAATGACAGTATAAGTCATCGGGCTATAGTGAAATAAGTCAGTAATTCTTTTTTTAAAAAAAAAAGAGACAGAACATTTTTGTCGGTTATTTTATCGCCTTTCTCATTTTTCAATACAGTTTCTTCCTTTTTTTTTACGTTTTTATACAAGAAAGAAATAAAATAAACTTTAGAGAGCATGAGCATGTAGAATTGCGTCGCGTGAACAAGCCGACTTTTTCACGAGGATGTACTGATGGTAGCAGTTAAAGTGAAGTTCCGAAAGATTGATTGGGACAGATTCCTCTTCTGTTGCCATGACAGTGGAGGTGGGGAGGGGGGGATAGAGAAGAGCTTCAGGATAAAGCGTCTTGCTCCGAAATGCCAGGGATGATCCACGTGCACAAAAAGGAAGACAGTGAGACGCTCTTTCTTTCCCTCTTTCAGTCTTTCTTTCCCTTACCATATAAAACATTTTCCTGACCAAGGCATCTTGATACTGTATGCCACTTTTGCTTACGATTGTGAATATGAACGCTTTCGACGCTGACCATGTTAGAATGCATTTATTATCAAGATTGATGATTTCAAGAACAAAAAGAATATATGCAATGCAACGGGCAAATGTAAAGAAGTTATAGGAGAACGAAATGGTTAAAAATATTTACTGGTGTGACTGCCAGTCGTTGTATATATGTATATGTTTTTGCGCTGTGGGGAAAAAAATGTCTTTTGTAACTGTCATATTGGCAGCAAGGGAGCATTTCTGTAAAATGTATTTCCAGACTATGAAACGAATCATTCTGTCATACTTAAATTTAAAACAAAGGCACAAAACGTACAGTCAAAAACAGAATGCATGAACACTAAAGAAATAATGTGATAGTCTATGGTAGAAAACTATATCTTAAATCCCCACCACTTCTCCCCATAAATTTCTCCTGTATCTTTCGTTCATTTCCGTTTCAGAAGTGAATTATTTTTTAGGACTTGGAAAAAATAGTATGCATTATTTTTTAGGACTTTGGCTGGAATGAACTGTTGTAAATATGCCTTTATGTTCCATCCCATGTATTATGTTTTATTCCTTTGGTCTTGAGAGAGAAACAGAACCTGGAGACCTTTGAAATATTCCCATCTCTTGGGAACTCTTCCACTGATGCAGGTAATAAAACGGAAATTCATGGCGTGGTAGAATTCTGGAATCATCCATACTCATCACAAGCAGACACTTCAAGGAGAAGGGTTAGGTTGTTTTACCTCTGAGCGGCACTTTTTTGCACACCATGGGCTAAATGGCCAGGTCACATGGACACCGTAGGCTCAGAGAAGGTTGGGGGAGGGGACCCACTGGAACAGCTGTTGGGAGACAGATGGTAGCCTCCCGTCAAGGCCACCCAGCGTGTTCTTTGACGTGCACAGGGTATGGCTCTCCCGCATACGGGGCCACGGCTTAACGTCCCATCCGACGGACGGCGGCCTTTCCAAGCCCATCGGTGTCCCCTACTGTCCGTGGGCAGGGCGGGGAATTTTGCGGAGATAAATCTCAACGCTGACCCAGCTGGGACTCGAACCTGGGAACTACAGATTACGAGCCTGGCACGCTACCGACTGAGCCACCCCCGCCCCAGCAACAACTGTTGAAATGCTTACTGATGCCATCGCACATTCTGAATTTTATAAAAAAAAAATTTAATTTTTATGTTTGATCGAAGTCTGAAGACATTATGGGAAGCATCAAGTTCGAAGAATGTAACATTTTATGCATTTTTTTTTTGACAACGAATTATAAATTATCTGTTGTACTTTCTAGTGACAGATTCAAGTAACCAGAGATCTTAGAAAAATTCAAATTTAGGGCCCCATTATAACCATTTGATAAACATTAGTCACTACATAGCGAACGATGAATGTTTAAAAAAATTTCGAACTAAACGTAATGGTTCATATTTTATTACTAGAAGATTTACCGCGAGGTGCTCCGATCTTTAACTCAATTAGATTGCACTTTATAAATTATACAATAGGTGGCTCTCCCTTCGTATACAGATTTAACGTTCTCTTTGTTATGATTGATTTATTACTCCTTCTTTTTAGGGGTGAGAGGGCAAAAAAGATGAGGCATAATTTAAGATTGTCCACGATACTCCCTTATTAAAAAGGGGCGGGGGTGGCTTAGTCGGTAGCGCGCCAGGCTCGTAATCTGCAGTTCCCAGTTTCGAGTCCCAGCTGGGTCAGCGTTGAGATTTATCTCCGCAAAATTCTCCGCCCTGCCCACGGTCAGTAGGGGACACCAATGGGCTTGGAAAGGCCGCCGTCAGTCGCATGGAACGTTAAGCCGTGGCCCAGTGTGCGGGAGAGCTATACCCTGTGCACGTTAAAGAACACGCTGGATGGCCTTGACGGGAGACTATCATCTGTCTCCCAACAGCTGTTCCAGTGGGTCCCCTCCCCCAACCTTCTCTGAGCCTTCGGGGTCCATGTGACCTGGCAATTTAGCCCATGGTGTGCAAAAAAGTGCCGCTCAGAGGTAAAACAACCCAACCCAAATCCCTTCTCAGAATTTTTGAGGGATAACTCATTATGTTCATCAGTCGTTTCCCCTTTTTTGGAAGGATGATTTTTTGAGGGGAAACAAAGGTTGGGGGGGGACGAAACTTAACGTTTACTATGACAAGAGAAAGCTGTTTATCTCATTTGATGGTCTTATTCCTTTGGATTTTGAATAAAAATCTTCCCTAGGTTTATTTCTTTATTATTTGAGAAGAGGGGAAGAGAAAGAAAGGGGGGGGACAACAGTTCAGTCATGGGCATCGGCAGAATTTTTTCCAGGGGGAGGGAGGGCAAAAATGCTCTCAGGGGCGATCAAAATACCTCGGGGGGGGAGGGGGGCAAAAGAAAAATCAGAATTTGGAGATAGAAATATTTAGGCCGAACCATTTATTAATGATCACAGTTGGGAATAGAGCAATTATTAAAGCATCATATAAGGCAGGGGTGGGCAATTGTTTTCGTATCTACACTGCGCATGCGTATTGACGTGGCCGTCCTAGTGGAAAATACGAGACGAATCTACGGTCGCGCACGGGAAGGAAATTTCGGTTCAAGGCGGATTTTTCTGACTGTCTTGGCGGGCCACAAAAAACTCTTAGCGGGCCGCTATTTGTCCACCCCTGATATAAGGTAATTTAATTAACAACTAAGGACACTCGCAAACAAAATTAAAAAAAACCTTATTTTTGAAAATATATATATATAGAAAGGGTTTTCATATTAATAAAAAATATGCTTCCAAAAACAAAGGCTAACATTAAAAACTAATTAATTAACAATTTAATCTTTAATTTTCTTCGTCTTATTATTGATGATGAAAAATCTTCAAGAATCCATCGTCACTGCTGTGATCTTATTGATGATGAAGTTATCATGCACAAATCTTTTTTCTTTTTTTTGACATTAATGAAGAAGAAGAGTTTCATTAACTAATCTTTATTATTATGATTTACAACTTCAATGGGCGAGATGGCTCAGTCGGTAGCGCGCCAGGCTCGAAATCTGCGGTTCGCAGGTTCGAGCAGCCACCTGCGCCAGGGTTTGAGATTAATCTCCGCAAAATTTCCACCCTCAGTCGTAGGGTATACCGATAGGCTTGGAAAGGCCGCCGTCCGTCGGATGGGACATTAAGCTGTGGCCCCGTGTGCGGGAGAAACATACCCTGTACACGTTAAAGAACACTGGATGGCCTTGACGGGAGGCTACCATCTGTCTCCCAACAGCTGTTCCACTGGGTCCCCAACCTTCTCTGAGCCGTGGGGGTCATTGTGACCTGGCCATTTAGAACATTGTGTACAAGAAAAGTTCCTCTCAGAGGTAAAACAACCCAAACAACAACTTCAAAGTTAGTGAAATAAGAAATTGAACATTTTTTTTTCATTTTCTGTATCCTGAGGTAAAAAGAAAAGCCATCTTTTTCTTCTTTTCTCAGAAAAAATAAAAATTCTGCTGTCTGCAAATATTCGCCGCCAAACGACATCTGGATCTTTGGAATGAGTTTCAAGAGATACTTAACAATCAATTTCCTTTTCTTCAATTATCCCAGCTGTTTTGAGTAACTTACTTATCTGTCACCTATTCAATTAATGAGTGTCCTGTTTCTATCGCATATAAATAATGTAATGTAAATATCATTTAAGAATAAAATATAATTTATTTCTACTTGTTGACTTGGGCAGTGACTTTTTGAATTATTTCTGCACACAACACCATATTAATTCAACACATTGAACAACAACAAGTTCCACAACAAAATCGTCGTTATTTATTTGTTCATTACCACAGAAAAGTTCCAAAATACATCTACGAAAGGGCCAAAAATAAAAAGGTCGTCTAGATTAGACGTCTGAACCACAAATGTTGTCTAGACTACAGGTCTGAACGAAAAAGGTTGTCTAGACTAGAGGTCTGAACGAAAAAGGTCGTCTAGACCAGAGGTCTGAACGACAAGGATAGTCTAGACTAGATGTCTGAACCACAAAGGTCGTCTAGACTAGAGGTCTGAACGAAAAAGGTCATCTAGACTAGAGGTCTGAACGAAAAAGGTCGTCTAGACTACAGGTCTGAACGAAAAAAATGTCGTCTAGACTAGAGGTCTGAACAAAAAAAGGTCGTCTAGACTAGAGGTCTGAACGAAAAAAAGTCGTCTAGACTAGAGGTCTGAACGAAAAAAGGTCATCTAGACTAGAGGTCTGAACGAAAAATGATCGTCTAGACTAGAGGTCAGAACGAAAAAGGTCGTCTAGACTAGAGGTCTGAACGAAAAAAGGTCGTCTAGACTAGATGTCTGAACGAAAAAAGGTCTAGACTAGAGGTCTGAACGAAAAAAGGTCGTCTAGACTAGATGTCTGAACCACAAAGGTCGTCTAGACTAGAGGTCTGAACGAAAAAAAGGTCGTCTAGACCAGAGGTCTGAACGAAAAAAGGTCGTCTAGACTAGAGGTCTGAACGAAAAAAAGTCGTCTAGACCAGAGGTCTGAACGAAAAAAAAGTCGTCTAGACTAGATGTCTGAACCACAAAGGTCGTCTAGACTAGATGTCTGAACCACAAAGGTCGTCTAGACTAGAGGTCTGAACCACAAAGGTCGTCTGGACTATAGAGGTCTGAACGAAAAAAGGTCGTCTAGACTAGAGGTCTGAACGAAAAATGACGTCTAGACTAGAGGTCTGAACGAAAAATGATCGTCTAGACTAGAGGTCTGAACGAAAAAAGATCGTCTAGACTAGAGGTCCGAACGAAAAAAGGTCGTCTAGACTAGAGGTCTGAACGAAAAAGGTCGTCTAGACTAGAGGTCAGAGGCAAAATGTAGTCGCTTACAACTGAAAGTAATGACATTACATATGAAATTTAGGTTTATGTCTTAGTATTAAAATACCCATGGTTTACCAACTTTTACACTAATCCCACTTATTTGCCATCTCATATATATATTATAGATCAGTGGTCACCTGACCCCACGAAAACGCGAAGGTAGTAATGAAGATCCGATCTCTATTTAATCCGAAAAGCTCTAAAGCAGTAAAAAAAAAGGGTTTTTATTTCAAAAGTGAGATAAAATATTGTGAAAAAACACGATTATTCAAAAAAAAAAAAGGAAACATTCTACTCTGGATTTATCGAGAGATGGAAGCAATGACGTCATCATACTGTAAAACTGGCTAATTACTATTGAACACATAATGACTCCACAAAAAAAAAATTGATGTGCGGGTGCCTCAGCCACTAGCGGGCTGACATCCGGGGTCCATAGAAAGAGTTAGACTTCAAAGACGCCCCACAAAAGGTTTATACTTCATAGGGTCCACAGAAAGAGGTAGACTTCAAAGACGCCCCACAAAAGGTTTATACTTCATAGGGTTCACAGAAAGAGTTAGACTTCAAAGACGCCCCACAAAAGGTTTATACTTCATAGGGTTCACAGAAAGAGTTAGACTTCGAAGATGCCCCACAAAAGGTTTATACTTCATAGGGTTCACAGAAAGAGTTAGACTTCAAAGACGCCCCACAAAAGGTTTATACTTCATAGGGTTCACAGAAAGAGTTAGACTTCAAAGACGCCCCACAAAAGGTTTATACTTCATAGGGTTCACAGAGAGAGTTAGACTTCAAAGACGCCCACAAATGGTTTATACTTCATAGGGTTCACAGAAAGAGTTAGACTTCAAAGACGCCCCACAAAAGGTTTATACTTCATAGGGTTCACAGAAAGAGTCAAATTTCATTGGGAGTCTACAGAAAAAGCCAGATTTCATAGCTGTCCACAGAAAGATTTAGGCTTCATAGGGAGTTCGCAAAATTATTCAGACTTCATAGAGGGTCCACAGGAAAATTTAGATTTCATAGAGATCTAGAGGAAAATACTAAATTTTGTGTTCATAAAATGAGTTATATTTCATAGGGAGTACAGAGAAAGGTTTAGACTTCAGAGGGTTTCCATAGAAAGCGTTAGATTTTATAAGGGGTTTATAGAAAAGTTTTCATAGTGGGTGCACAGAGAAATTTAGGTTTCATAGTGGTTCCACAGAAAGGTTTTCGTTTCATCAGGGTCCAGAAATGTTTAACATCACAGGGTTGAAGAGGAATAGATAGATTTCTTTAGGGATCTACGGAAAGAATCCTATTTCATAGGAATCAGTAGAAAGAGTTAGATTTCGTGGGAGTCCAGTTTCAGAAGAGGAGTTTGACTTCATAAGAAGGCTACAATAAAGAGTGGGATTTCATAGGGAGTCCATAATAAAGTGTGGGATTTCATAGAGAGTCCACAGTAAAGAGTGGGATTTCATAGGGATCCAAAATAAAGAGTGGGATTTCATAGGGAGTCCATAGAAAGAGTTTAACTTCATAGAAGGTCCACAAAAAGAGTTACATTTTATAGGGGATCCACGGAAATATTTACACTTCTTAGAAAGTCTACACTAGACTAATAGAGAGTTAGACTTCATTAGTGGTACACAGAATGATTTAGAGTTTCCATAAAAAGAGTTAGATTTCATAGGAGGGTGTATAAAAAGAGTGGTTCATAGGCGGTGCATATAGAAATTTAGACTTCATAAGCGGTCCGCAGAAAGAGTTTGATTTCATAAGAGTCCAGAGAGAGGTTTAGATTTAATAATGTTTAAGCGGAAGAGTAGATTTTATAGGACATCAACCAAAAGAGTCGTATTTCATAAGACCTATGAAGACCTCATAAAGGATCCACAGAAAGAGTTTGACTTTATAGTGTTCGACAGAAAAAGTTATATTTCATAGGGAATCTACAGAAAGAGTCAGATTTCATAGGTGTCCACATAAGGATTTAGGCTTCATAGGGGGCGCACATAAAGATTTAAATTTCATAGGAGGGGGGGACAGAAATATTTAGACTTCTTACAAGTATCCATAGGGAGTCGAGTTTTTTCACTCGATACCCTATGTAGTTAGACTTCATAGGGTATCGAGTGATTAGACTTCAGAAAAAGAGTCCACAAAAAGAGTTAGATTTCATAGGAATCGAGAGAAGGTATTACAGTTCATAGGAGGGCCACAGAAAGAGTAAGATTTCATATGGTGTCTAAAGAAAAAGTTAGGACTTTATACGGTCCACAGAAAGAGCTAGACTTCGTAGGGGATCCACAGAAAGAGTTAGATTACATAAAGGGTCCAGAAAAAGGGTTACACTTCGTAAGGGGTCCACAGTGAGAGACTTCATAGAGAATCTGTGTCACTGAAAAGGTTGTGAAGCATTACTCTAGAACAGTGGTTCTCAACCTTTTATGCTTCACGTACCCCCTGGAAATGTGTATGTAACTGGCGTACCCCTTGTATAGATAGATAAAACTATAGTTATAGTATAACAATGGCAATAAAATAAAACATATATATCAGTGGTTCTCAACCTTTTATGCTTCACGTACCCCCTGGAAATGTGTATGTAACTGGCGTACCCCTTGTATAGATAGATAAAACTATAGTTATAGTATAACAATGGGAATAAAATAAAACATATATATCAGTGGTTCTCAACCTTTTATGCTTCACGTACCCCCTGGAAATGTGTATGTAACTGGCGTACCCCTTGTATAGATAGATAAAACTATAGTTATAGTATAACAATGGGAACAAAATAAAACATATATATCAGTGGTTCTCAACCTTTTATGCTTCACGAACCCCCTGGAAATGTGTATGTAACTGGCGTACCCCTTGTATAGATAGATAAAACTATAGTTATAGTATAACAATGGCAATAAAATAAAACAGATATATCAGTGGTTCTCAACCTTTTATGCTTCACGTACCCCCTGGAAATGTGTAATGTAACTGGCGTACCCCTTGTATAGATAGATAAAACTATAGTTATAGTATAACAATGGGAATAAAATAAAACTTATATATCAGTGGTTCTCAACCTTTAATACTTCACGTACCCCCTGGAAATGTGTATGTAACTGGCGTACCCCTTGTATAGATAGATAAAACTATAGTTATAGTATAACAATGGCAATAAAATAAAACATATATATCAGTGGTTCTCAACCTTTTATGCTTCACGTACACCCTAGAAATCTGTATGTAACTGGCGTACCCTTTGTATAGATAAAACTATAGTTATAGTATAACAATGGGAATAAAATAAAACATATATATCAGTGGTTCTCAACCTTTTATGCTTCACGTACCCCCTGGAAATGTGTATGTAACTGGCGTACCCCTTGTATAGATAGATAAAACTGTAGTTATAGTATAACAATGGGAATAAAATAAAACGTATATATCAGTGGTTCTCAACCTTTTATGCTTCACGTACCCCCTGGAAATGTGTATGTAACTGGCGTACCCCTTGTATAGATAGATAAAACTATAGTTATAGTATAACAATGGGAATAAAATAAAACATATATATCAGTGGTTCTCAACCTTTTATGCTTCACGTACCCCCTGGAAATGTGTATGTAACTGGCGTACCCTTTGTATAGATAGATAAAACTATAGTTATAGTATAACAATGGCAATAAAATAAAACATATATATCAGTGGTTCTCAACCTTTTATGCTTCACGAATCCCCTGGAAATGTGTATGTAACTGGCGTATCCTTTGTATAGATAGATAAAACTATAGTTATAGTATAACAATGGCAATAAAATAAAACATATATATCAGTGGTTCTCAACCTTTTATGCTTCACGTACCCCCTGGAAATGTGTATGTAACTGGCGTACCCTTTGTATAGATAGATAAAACTATAGTTATAGTATAACAATGGCAATAAAATAAAACATATATATCAGTGGTTCTCAACCTTTTATGCTTCACGAACCCCCTGGAAATGTGTATGTAACTGGCGTATCCTTTGTATAGATAGATAAAACTATAGTTATAGTATAACAATGGGAATAAAATAAAACTTATTTATATCAGTGGTTCTCAACCTTTTATGCTTCACGTACCCCCTGGAAATGTGTATGTAACTGGCGTATCCCTTGTATAGATAGATAAAACTATAGTTATAGTATAACAATGGGAATAAAATAAAACATATATATCAGTGGTTCTCAACCTTTTATGCTTCACGTACACCCTGGAAATGTGTATGTAACTGGCGTACCCCTTGTATAGAGAGATAAAACTATAGTTATAGTATAACAATGGGAATAAAATAAAACATATATATCAGTGGTTCTCAACCTTTTATGCTTCACGTACCCCTTGTATAGATAGATAAAACTATAGTTATAGTATAACAATGGGAATAAAATAAAACATATATATCAGTGGTTCTCAACCTTTTATGCTTCACGTACCCCTTGTATAGATAGATAAAACTATAGTTATAGTATAACAATGGGAATAAAATAAAACATATATATCAGTGGTTCTCAACCTTTTATGCTTCACGTACCCCTTGTATAGATAGATAAAACTATAGTTATAGTATAACAATGGGAATAAAATAAAACATATATATCAGTGGTTCTCAACCTTTTATGCTTCACGTACCCCTTGTATAGAGAGATAAAACTGTAGTTACAGTATAACAATGGGAATAAAATAAAACATATATATCAGTGGTTCTCAACCTTTTATGCTTCACGTACCCCTTGTATAGATAGATAAAACTATATTTATAGTATAACAATGGGAATAAAATAAAACATATATATCAGTGGTTCTCAACCTTTTATGCTTCACGTACCCCTTGTATAGAGAGATAAAACTATAGTTATAGCATAACAATGTGAATAAAATAAAACATATATATCAGTGGTTCTCAACCTTTTATGCTTCACGTACCCCTTGTATAGATAGATAAAACTATAGTTATAGTATAACAATGGGAATAAAATAAAACATATATATCAGTGGTTCTCAACCTTTTATGCTTCACGTATCCCCTGGAAATGTGTATGTAACTGGCGTACCCCTTGTATAGAGAGATAAAACTATAGTTATAGTATAACAATGGGAATAAAATAAAACATATATATCAGTGGTTCTCAACCTTTTATGCTTCACGTACCCCCTGGAAATGTGTATGTAACTGGCGTACCCCTTGTATAGATAGATAAAACTATAGTTATAGTATAACAATGGGAATAAAATAAAACATATATATCAGTGGTTCTCAACCTTTTATGCTTCACGTACCCCTTGTATAGATAGATAAAACTATAGTTATAGTATAACAATGGGAATAAAATAAAACATATATATCAGTGGTTCTCAACCTTTTATGCTTCACGTACCCCTTGTATAGAGAGATAAAACTATAGTTATAGCATAACAATGTGAATAAAATAAAACATATATATCAGTGGTTCTCAACCTTTTATGCTTCACGTACCCCTTGTATAGATAGATAAAACTATAGTTATAGTATAACAATGTGAATAAAATAAAGCATATATATCAGTGGTTCTCAACCTTTTATGCTTCACATACCCCTTGTATAGATAGATAAAACTATAGTTATAGTATAACAATGGAAATAAAATAAAACATATATATCAGTTGTTGTCAACCTTTTATGATTCACGTACCCCCTGGAAATGTGTATGTAACTGGCGTACCCCTTGTATAGAGAGATAAAACTATAGTTATAGTATAACAATGGGAATAAAATAAAACATATATATCAGTGGTTCTCAACCTTTTATGCTTCACGTACCCCCCTGGAAATGTGTATGTAACTGGCGTACCCCTTGTATTGATGGATAAAACTATAGTTATAGTGTAACAATGGGAATAAAATAAAACATATATATCAGTGGTTCTCAACCTTTTATGCTTCACGTACCCCCTGGAAATGTGTATGTAACTGGCGTACCCCTTGTATAGAGAGATAAAACTATAGTTATAGTATAACAATGGGAATAAAATAAAACATATATATCAGTGGTTCTCAACCTTTTATGCTTCACGTACCCCCTGGAAATGTGTATGTAACTGGCGTACCCCTTGTATAGAGAGATAAAACTATAGTTATAGTATAACAATGGGAATAAAATAAAACATATATATCAGTGGTTCTCAACCTTTTATGCTTCACGTACCCCCTGGAAATGTGTATGTAACTGGCGTACCCCTTGTATAGAGAGATAAAACTATAGTTATAGTATAACAATGGGAATAAAATAAAACATATATATCAGTGGTTCTCAACCTTTTATGCTTCACGTACCCCCTGGAAATGTGTATGTAACTGGCGTACCCCTTGTATAGAGAGATAAAACTATAGTTATAGTGTAACAATGGGAATAAAATAAAACATATATATCAGTGGTTCTCAACCTTTTATGCTTCACGTACCCCCTGGAAATGTGTATGTAACTGGCGTACCCCTTGTATAGATAGATAAAACTATAGTTACAGTATAACAATGGGAATAAAATAAAACATATATATCAGTGGTTCTCAACCTTTTATGCTTCACGTACCCCCTGGAAATGTGTATGTAACTGGCGTACCCCTTGTATAGAGAGATAAAACTATAGTTATAGTGTAACAATGGGAATAAAATAAAACATATATATCAGTGGTTCTCAACCTTTTATGCTTCACGTACCCCCTGGAAATGTGTATGTAACTGGCGTACCCCTTGTATAGAGAGATAAAACTATAGTTATAGTGTAACAATGGGAATAAAATAAAACATATATATCAGTGGTTCTCAACCTTTTATGCTTCACGTACCCCCTGGAAATGTGTATGTAACTGGCGTACCCCTTGTATAGAGAGATAAAACTATAGTTATAGTGTAACAATGGGAATAAAATAAAACATATATATCAGTGGTTCTCAACCTTTTATGCTTCACGTACCCCCTGGAAATGTGTATGTAACTGGCGTACCCCTTGTGTAGAGAGATAAAACTATAGCTATAGTATAACAATTGTTATTTATACTTTGTTACTAGATCTAGCGACTTTTGAGCTCTCACGGCATACATCAAAAACTTTTACCGCGTACCCCACGTTGAGAACTCCTACTCTAGACCATTTAAGGCCAAAATCTTCCCCTTGAAGTGTCCATCATTTGTTTGTCAAAACAATTTCCATTGCATTTTTTTAACTTAAGAGCATCTAAACTCATATAGTTTAACATACAAATAATTTAACAGCGTAATTTCGGCAAAATTGACACTCAACTTCACGTAATGGAAAAAAAATTATATACGAAGCAATAAGCAAATTTTTAAACATGAGCATTTTTAAATATAATTCCGCATCACATAATCAATAACCAAACTGAAAGGGAAAGGATACAAAATGCAACATTAACCAATTGCTAGATGCGTTACCAACTCTCACACATCACTCGGTATTGCTACAGTTGGTTGGTTTACCTCTGAGCGGCACTTTTTTGCACACCATGGGCTAAATGGCCAGGTCACATGGACCCCGAAGGCTCAGAGAAGGTTAGGGGAGGGGACCCACTGGAACAGCTGTTGGGAGACAGATGGTAGCCTCCCGTCAAGACCATCCAGCGTGTTCTTTAACGTGCACAGGGTATGGCTCTCCCGCACACGGAGCCAAGGCTTAACGTCCCATCCGACGGACGGCGGCCTTTCCAAGCCCATCGGTGTCCCCTACTGAACGTGGGCAGGGAATTTTGCGGAGATAAATCTCAACGCTGACCCAGCTGGGACTCGAACCTGGGAACTACAGATTACGAGCCTGGCGCGCTACCGACTGAGCCACCCCCGCCCTATGAGGTACGATCACACTATTAACCACATATTACGACGATCAAAAGAGTCGAAGGCTTTTGTGAAATCTACATGAGTTGGCTTGTATTATCTCTGAGCGGCATTCTTTTGTGCTCAATGGTTTAAATGCCCAGTTCACATGAACCTGAAGGGCTCAGAAGAGGACGTGGGAAGGAAACCCACTCTACAGTTGCTAGGATGCAAAATTTTATGGTGACATTCATAACGATCGATAGAATCAAAGTAACTCTATTGATCGTCAGCCAACACATCGTCATGTCAACGCTTGCACAGATAGAACTAGAACCTGTAAACTCCAAGGAGACTAATTGTAGCCTCTCGTCCAGGTCATCCAGCATGTTCGGTGATGTGGGTATGGCTCTCCTGTAGGTTCCCTGGAAACTGAAAATTAAAGCCTGGCATGCTACCAACTGAGGCATCCCCCAGCACAAAAATATATAAAAAAAAATAAATACCCCCTCAAGCAGCTGCTTGCCACAGAGGTCTGACAGGAGCCTGTCAGTTTATATGCCACAGTAGAAGGTCTGAGAGGATGGCAGGACCTTAGCAGAAAAACGACACAAACAGCCATGCCTTATCCGGGGCTCGAACCCAGGTCCCGTAGATCAGTAGCCAAGCGCGCTAACCACTCGGCCACAGGACGGCATAAAAAAAAGGAAGTAGATTATTTAATTCTCGGACTACTGTCGCCAATAATTAGCAGCTATTCGTACGAATTAATACATGATATATGGCAACATGGCGACTTTTAAAGGCCACGGAGCAGTGTGTGTAAGTTGAAATACGTTACTACACAATCGCAAGTTGGTTGGTTGGTTATTTTACTTCTGAGCGGCACTTTTTTGCACACCATGGGCTAAATGGCCAGGTCGCATGGACCCCGAAAGCTCAGAGAAGGTTGGGGGAGGGGACCCACTGGGAGAGCTGTTGGGAGACAGATGGTAGCATCCGGTCAAGGCCATCCAGCGTGTTCTTTAACGTGCACAGGGTATGGCTCTCTCCCACACACGGGGCCACGGCTTAACGTCCCATCCAACGGACGGCTGCCTTTCCAAGCCCATCGATGTCCCTTACTGACCGTGGGCAGCGCGGGGAGTTTTGCGGAGATAAATCTCAACGCTGACCCAGCTGGGACTCGAACCTGCGAACTACAGATTACGAGCCTGGCACGCTACCGACTGAGCAACCTCCGCCCCCCCCCCCCCCAATCGCAAGTAACAGTAGACCAGTACGTCGTCGGTCTGTGTCGTTTTCTCCCTTTGAAAAGGGGTTCGTTTCTGTGTGTGTTTTGCAGGTTACGGCTGATCGACAAAATGAACATCGGTATGTAAAACGTTACTGTGTTCAGCGAATCTTGAGTGGTGCAGAGACAGGTGCAGAAATGATTCAATTACGGAGGAGAGTCCTTAGAATGAAGAGCGACTTTCAAAAACAGCGGCTTCCATGGGAGACGACCCAAGATTTTGGGCAAGCAAACGTATCAAAGTTGCCAATTGTTGGCGACAACAGAACATAAATTAAACGTTCCATCCTTGTATAAAGCTAGCAATCGAAGGTGTCAGGAATTCCAATCATTTCTCAAGAATGAGTTTATGCAAAGTTATTGATCAATACATCCCCTACCACTTTGGAACCCACACCACTTCATCAGGCAGTTATCTATCAACTAAATTGGGGCAGGGGTGGCTCAGTCGGTAGCGCGCCAGGCTCGTAATCTGTAGTTCCCAGGTTCGAGTCCCAGCGGGGTCAGCGTTGAGATTTATCTCCGCAAAATTCCCCACCCTGCCCACGATCAGTAGGGGACACCGATGGGCTTGGAAAGGCCGCCGTCCGTCGGATTGGACGTTAAGCCGTGGCCCCGTGTGTGGGAGAGCCGTACCCTGTGTACGTTAAAGAACACGCTGGATGGCCTTGACGGGAGGCTACCATCTGTCTCCCAACAGCTGTTCCAGTAGGTCCCCTCCCCCAACCTTCTTTGAGCCTTCGGGGTCCATATGACCTGGCCATTTAGCCCATGGTGTGCAAAAAAGTGCCGCTCAGAGGTAAAACAACCCAACCTATCAACTAAATTCATTATTTTAATAAGCACAATAATGCAAAGAATTTTATCTTTTAGAAAGCAGATTGATTTCCCTATAATTTCCAGAAGAACTATGGTCCCCTTTTCATTTCCAATCTTCCTATTGCTTTTCACTCTGTCCTTGTCGGTTTGTGGATTTGTCAAAACAATTGTTCCACCAGATCATTAGAACTCGATCAATAAACTTAATTATTGATGTTAAAAAGAAAGCTTTTGAGACGGGGAGTGTCATAAATTATAAAAAGTTATCCCTAGATGTTTGTTCCCAGGTTCGAGTCCCAGCTGGTTCACCGTAGAGATTTATCTCCGCAAAATTCCCCGCCCTGCCCACGGTCAGTAGCGGACACAGAGGAGCTTGGAAAGGCCGCCGTCCGTAGGATGGGACATTAAGCCGTGGCCGCGTGTGCGGGAGAGCCATAACCTGTGCATCTTAAAGAACACACTGGATGTCCTTGACGGGAGGCTAACTCCGACCTACCAGCGGCGACCTTCTACTAACTCTCACCTGCCAGCGGCGACCTTCTGCTAATTCCCACTCTGCCAGTGGCGACCTTCTGCTAATTCCCACTCTGCCAGTGGCGACCTTCTGCTAATTCCCACCCTGCCAGCGGCGACCTTCTGCTAATTCCCACTCTGCCAGCGTCGACCTTCTACTAATTCCCACCCTGCCAGCGGCGACCTTCTACTAACTCCCACCCTGTCAGCGGCGAAGGGGACACCGATGGTATTGGAAAAACTGCCGTCCATCGGATGGGAAATTAAGTCATGTTTCCATGTGCATAAGAGCCCTATCCTGCACCCATTAAAGAACACGTTGGGTGGCCTTGACGAGAGAGCCAAATCTCTGTCTCGTAACTGCTCTGCAATGTATCCCTTTCTCAAGCCTTCTCTGAGCCCTTTGGATCCTTGAGAACTGGCAATTTAGCAATTGTGTGCAAAAAAGGTACAGCCAGTGGTAAAAAAAACATCTTAAAATCAGTAATGCATCTATCCTCATTACAAACGATGGGAGAACTACCCACATCATTTAGAACAGCGTTTCCCAAACTTTTCCTACGACGGAACACTTAGCAAATCCTGAAATTTTAACGGATTGGGTTGGGTTGTTTTACCTCTGAACGGCACTTTTTTGCACACCATGGGCTAAATGGGCAGGTCACATGGACCCCGAAGGCTCAGAGAAGGTTGGGGGAGGGGACCCACTGGAACAGCTGTTGGGAGACAGATGGTAGCCTCCCGTCAAGGCCATCCAGCGTGTTCTTTAACGTGCACAGGGTATGGCTCTCCCGCACACGGGGCCACGGCTTAACGTTCCATCCGACGGACGGCGGCCTTTCCAAGCCCATCGGTGTCCCCTACTGACCGTGGGCAGGGCGGGGAATTTTGCGGAGATAAATCTCAACGCTGACCCAGCTGGGACTCGAACCTGGGAACTACAGATTACGAGCCTGGCACGCTACCGACTGAGCCACCCCCGCCCCACTAGTATCAAGAAAAGCCTGTTTAATCATCCCATTTTCGTTCACTTACTGTAGTGAGGAGACTAGTAGAGTTATAATGACTAAGTAATCTCTCGTACTAAGCTGTGGTCTTCAAAGTTTCAGCTTTGGAGATAATTCTTTTAAAGTTAACACAACATTTATTAAGCTTCAGTTGCAAGATACTATTAACAACGTATGGTCAGATCCAATTTCGGCTCCCCTATAATACCTGATATCCCTACCAGAGCTAGCTCATGTGCTGTTGATTAATATACAGTATAATCGATCATAATTCTATGAAATCCATCAGGTAGCGTGTATTTATAACCCTGACAAACAAAGACTTATTAATTTTCGTCTCATTTTTAATAGTATCTTTGAATATGCTCCTTGCAATGGCAGCATTAATTAAAAAACCGTTCAACTTGTAAATGCGTGCAGTTATTCATTTTCTAAATGCAAAAAACCCCAAATCAGCTGACATTTATTGTCACTTGGTTCAGGTTGATGGAGGGGTGGCTCAGTCGGTAGCGCGCCAGGCTCGTAATCTGTAGTTCCCAGGTTCGAGTCCCAGCTGGGTCAGCGTTGAGATTTATCTCCGAAAAATTCCCCGCCCTGCCCACGGTCAGTAGGGGACACCGATGGCCTTGGAAAGACCGCCGTCCGTCGGATGGGACGTTAAGTCGTGATCCCGTGTGTGGGAGAGAGCCATACCCTGTGCACGTTAAAGAACACGCTGGATGGCCTTGACGGGAGGCTACCATCTGTCTCCCAACAGCTGTTAAAGTGGGTCCCTTCCCCCAACCTTCTCTGAGCCTTCGGGATCCTTGTGACTTGGCCATTTAGCCCATGGTGTGCAAAAAAAGTGCCGCTCAGAGGTAAAACAACCCAACTCAGGTTGATGATGAGTACCCAACGAAGAAATCAAATGTTGCAAAATGGTGTAGATTATTTAATGAAGGAAGAAAATCAATCAAGGATGAACAAAGAAGTGATACATCGCAAACACAAACCATTTCGGAGAACATTACTTGCATAAACAACAACATTATACAAAACCGAACATATCTTCGATATCTATGGTTCATCTTCATTGACTGTCTTCCTTTCATGAAATAACACGGGCACCATTTTGGGACATTTTATTTGCTCATTGCATACGCAACATAAACTTGCACTAACTCGCGATGAATGTCAACTTCTTTGGTTTTTTTGCATTGAGGAAAAGAATAAATGGACGCATTTCCAATTTGAACAGATTTTTTATCAACACAGTCATTTCCAAAAGATGTATTCAACGACACAGTTACAATTGAGACGAAAGTTGATAAACACCGGGCGGGGGTGACTCAGTCGGTAGCGCGCCAGGCTCGCAATCTGCAGTTCTTAGGTTTGAGTCCCAGCTGCGTCAGCGTTGAGATTTATCTCCGTAAAACTACCCGCCCTGTCCACGGTCAGTAAGGGACACCGATGGGCTTGGAAAGGCCGCCGTCCGTCGGATGGGACGTTAAGCCACGTGTGCTGGAGAGTTTATACCCTGTGCACGTCAAAGAACACGCTGGTTGGCCTTGACGGGAGTCTACCATCTGTCTCCCAACAGCTGTTCCAGTGGGTTCCCTCCCACAACCTTCTCTGAGCCTTCGGGGTCCATGTGACCTGGTCATTAAGCCCATGGAGTGCAAAAATGTGCCGCTCAGAGGTAAAACAACCCAACCCTGATAAGCACTGTGTTGCGCATGCCTGATTACGTCTCCTGGCTACAACCAATTTCAGCCTGTATACGCTTGGCTAAAAATTACAGGCCTTGCATTCATAGTTTTTGAACACCTTCGTATTCTTGAAAAACTAAATGAAGGAGATGGGGGGGGGGAACGTGTTTTAAAACGGATGGAAAAGAAGTGGCTTTATTTTTGAAAGGCTGTCGCTACTGATACTATTTTTGTTCCTGCAGCTTTAAATCTATGGGTTGGGTTGTTTTACCTCTGAGCGGCACTTTTTTGCACACCATGGGCTAAATGGTCAGGTCACATGGACCCCGAAGGCTCAGAGAAGGTTGGGGGAGGGGACCCACTGGAACAGCTGTTGGGAGACAGATGGTAGCCTCCCGTCAAGACCATCCAGCGTGTTCTTTAACGTGCACAGGGTATGGCTCTCCCGCACACGGAGCCACGGCTTAACGTTCCATACGACGGGCGGCGGCCTTTCCAAGCCCATCGGTGTCCCCTACTGACCGTGGGCAGGGAATTTTGCGGAGATAAATCTCAACGCTGACCCAGCTGGGACTCGAACCTGGGAACTACAGATTACGAGCCTGGCGCGCTACCGACTGAGCCACCCCCGCCCCCATTTTAAATCTGTGGTATTGTGTCTTTATTCTTTATACATGCTTTTATCACTATTGTATTTAGCTGTGCCGATATTGAATGCTCTATTGTCACTACTCCATTATTATTATTTCAGTATTGGTTGAGGAAACATATTTTAGATTATTGATAGTCCAGATGAACTTTCACGCCAAGCCCATATTGCATGATCCTTAATCTCTCATTCTCCTCAAAAATAAATAAAAGAGTTAACAAGAAGCTGTCCGACGCTACTTTTATAAACTAGTATAATCAAAATGTTTTCTACTTTAAGAAAAAATAAAAGTTGAGTAACGTTAGAACATCAACAGTAATAATAAAACACTTGTGTAAGAATTGTGTGTTTTAAAAGCATTATAAATTGACTTGGTTTGACATTAATTGGCACACTTCTGTAAAAACGAATAGCTTACAAGACATTGTAACGATTTTAGTAAAAAGATGTTCCTATAAACTTTCATCGGTGAACTATGGTGAAAAACTTTTTAAATCTTTGGAATTTAGAAAAAGGATCGCGTTTTTCGCAAAAAGGCGAAAGAAAAAGTTGCAATTTGTCATCGAAATTATGATTGAGTGACCTTTTTCATTGACAGAGAAATGGACGATAGATAATCATAGAGATAAAGACCTGCCTTGATAAAGAATCTGAAATCCTTTCCAACATAACATGCAACAGGCTGAAACTAAGATAACCTTAACTCAACATTATCGCCCTATAAATCCCTTTTCAGTATTGGGAAAGTATCAGAAAGAATGCCCAAAGTTAGGAAGAGTCCCAAAGGATTCAAACATACCCTGTCAATTCACTCACAGCGCGTTAAACCATAAATCTTTCCAACGAAGATACTTCACCTCACTAGTTGCGTCCGCAGTTTGCAGTCTTCCCATTACTTCCAATCAATAACCTCTCTTTGGCAAGAAGGATTCGCTGCTAGCAACATCACATTATATGGCAGAGAAGGGTTAGTTATCTCTGCTCGCGTTCCCAGTGACAGTTTAGAATTATGGTCAGCAACTCTCTCATCTGTAAGCATGGCTATTGTATGACAGCCCCGGTGCTCGCAAATGGCCTTATAAAGATCATTGTAATGCTGGAATTTTGGGCCGCTTGGTTATTGGCATCGATCAATTTTCTTCTTTTGTTCGATATCTGGCGAAGAATGGAACTTGCGAGATATGACGTCATTTATTTTAAAGTTTCATGGGCACCTTTACAGTGGATTGCAGATTGCAAAATCGATTATGATGCGCCCAGGTTGGCTAATTAAATCAAACCTTGTTGGAATGTTGAATGAAGGAATTATCTCATTCATTTTCCGAAAGAATGTCTACAAATTGAAAACCTCAAATCGAGCGGACTGCATTGATAGAAATGGAACAAATAGGTTGATATTATTGAATATCTAAAACGTTCTAAAAGCATTCAGCCATTATAAAAGATTGTATGCGTTTTATTTCTATGAAATTTTATTTCTCCTTCTAAATGCAGATGTCTTTATTTAAGCGTTTTATAAATATCGTGTTTTCCAAATTTAAACAAGAAAATATTTTCGAGGAGAAAGAGAAAACGGCACGCGCTAACGTGAGTGGAATGATGTAATATTAATATAGAGGAAATGTTTTCTGAGCAGAGTGTGATATGAACCTACGTCCACCAGATAACTTATTGACTGCTTAAAAGGAGGAGGGGAGAATAAAATATGTTCTAAGCCATCCAGAATGTTCTTTAATCTGATACAAAGTAACTAACATCGAGCTATAGCTTAAAATTCCATCCCAGGTCTTGAGGCTTCTCCTAATTTGTGGTTACTTTCTAACTGAGGGCTGGATGAGCACAAGCCAATAACTGATCACTTTCTGGTATGGATTATTTGCTTTCCTGGTGTCTGGCCATGGGTAAGACTCTCTAAACTTAAAGATGCCTGCCCCGCCAAAAACGGCACTACAGGCTAATCAGAGCTACTCTATAATTTTGTTCCCCCGCGAACCCCCGTCCGCTGGAAGGACACCATCATTTTCCTTTTACGCCTTTCTTTCTTTTACAACAGAGAATTTTACCCTTTATAAATGAAGACAACAGAGAATTTTACCCTTTATAAATGAAGACAACAGAGAATTTTTACCCTTTATAAATGAAGACAACAGAGAATTTTACCCTTTATAAATGAAGACAACAGAGAATTTTTTACCCTTTATAAATGAAGACAACAGAGAATTTTACCCTTTATAAATGAAGACAACAGAGAATTTTACCCTTTATAAATGAAGACAACAGAGAATTTTTACCCTTTATAAATGAAGACAACAGAGAATTTTACCCTTTATAAATGAAGACAACAGAGAATTTTTTACCCTTTATAAATGAAGACAACAGAGAATTTTACCCTTTATAAATGAAGACAACAGAGAATTTTACCCTTTATAAATGAAGACAACAGAGAATTTTTACCCTTTATAAATGAAGACAACAGAGAATTTTACCCTTTATAAATGAAGACAACAGAGAATTTTTTACCCTTTATAAATGAAGACAACAGAGAATTTTACCCTTTATAAATGAAGACAACAGAGAATTTTACCCTTTATAAATGAAGACAACAGAGAATTTTTTACCCTTTATAAATGAAGACAACAGAGAATTTTTACCCTTTATAAATGAAGACAACAGAGAATTTTACCCTTTATAAATGAAGACAACAGAGAATTTTTACCCTTTATAAATGAAGACAACAGAGAATTTTACCCTTTATAAATGAAGACAACAGAGAATTTTTACCCTTTATAAATGAAGACAACAGAGAATTTTTACCCTTTATAAATGAAGACAACAGAGAATTTTACCCTTTATAAATGAAGACAACAGAGAGTTTTACCCTTTATAAATGAAGACAACAGAGAATTTTACCCTTTATAAATGAAGACAACAGAGAATTTTTACCCTTTATAAATGAAGACAACAGAGAATTTTACCCTTTATAAATGAAGACAACAGAGAATTTTACCCTTTATAAATGAAGATGACAGAGAATTTTACCCTTTATAAATGAAGACGACAGAGAATTTTACCCTTTATAAATGAAGACAACAGAGAATTTTACCCTTTATAAATGAAGACAACAGAGAATTTTACCCCTTTCTTATGGAGCCCATTTCTCAATAAGGACAGGTCTTAGACAATCAGAGGACTGACCCTTTCCCCCAAAATGGTCAGGTTGCGGACAAGTGGAAATCGAACTTTTCTCCGCGAAGGGTCATGGGCAAGCGGAAATCAAACCTTTTCTTTCCCAGGGGTCATGAACAAGGGAGAGTTGACCTCTGTCTCATCGAAGGCAGTCAGTCCTTGGTCTTTTTCTCAAGGTCAAAGCATAATCAAACAGAGAAATGGCTTTCCTCCAAAGCAGGTCGTTGACAAGTCTAGAATGTCCCCGTTATCGCCGAACGTACGCCGCTGTTAAGCCAAGATTTCACTCCTTTGTCATCAAAGGTAGAACTAGCAGAGATTTGACCCCTTTCTCGCCGAGGGCATTAGCAAACAAGCGAAGGATTGACCCTTTCTTCGCCGAGGACAGGTTGTGGACAATCGGCGAAGTTTTCCTTTTGTCACCGAAGACAAATGGGGACATGCAAAAAATTGAATCGAAAGCAGTTCTCAGAAAAGCGAACTATATTTGAGCCACTTATGTCCATATCAAAAAAGTAATAAAGACTGTCTTTCAGCTTATTGTTCAAACAAAACGAACAAAATTTAGCACTAACTAAGCTAATCTCCTTTACAGTATCCACCAACTAACGAGGTATCGCGCAAAAATCAAAAATCACCGATACTAAAACAAAAGCATAATTAGTGTGAAATTCAACAAAAGATTTCGAATCGCTTGAGCAACAAAAGTTTTAAGAAAGAAAAATACTTTCCTTTTAAAGAGTTTTTTTTTTCTTTTTCTTTTTCGTTTTGGTGATAATACAGACAGACTAGTCTGTAGCTCGATAATTTCATTACACTGCCGGAGTTAATTAATAGTTTCCAATGAAATGAACCAAAAGAAAAGATGGAAAAAAAAATGAATTTGTCGGTAAACGCTAGATGGCAACCAAGCGACTTTTAATTGCAAGTATAAGGATCTGAAAAACCTTACGAGCGAAAGACGTAATTGAAATTGCTCGTATATGTATTAAAACGGTTTTGTATAGAAGCTTTATCAACCAAAAACATAGCACGCACATGAACGGGAAGATGTCATTTTTCCTATTATCTAATTACATGTATAACTGGCTTTGAAGCGATTCTGTTAGAAACTTAGGCGCAAATAAAATGTAATTATAACTTCGCTCTCAAAACAAAATTGCTCACCTTTAGCAAGTTTGTAAAAACACGCTATTCCGTAATAACCTACTAATAATATCCGGAACATAAATGAACATCGTTTTCCTTTCATTTGTTGGTGACGATGAATTTTTATTAAGCGCCTGTTGGTATTTTATAAAGCGAGCAGAATTTTTTTCAGCAATAGGAAATTGGAAGAGTCTCTTTAAAAATCGTTAAATGCTGTTCATTTGAGAAAATTGGATGCCTCTTTAAGGGGCCATTTTTAAATACTTCGACTTTTAAGAAGTGAAGCGTAAACATTCTTTACTTTTGTGCAGACATGGAAAAAAGTGACTGCAGGTGAGAATTCAATACATCGTAAGTCTAGACATATCGAAGAGTTACCACAATGTATTGATTTGGTTAGGAAAAGGTTACCTAGTGTGAGAGTTTGCGGAAAAGCCGCACTCAGCAAAAATTAAAATCTTAAGAAATTGTGGAAGATAAAAAAAAATTATAGCAGTCTATGCTTACTCAAACGTTCAGAAACGATTTCATCAAACTTAAAAAGACGCCCCAGTAGCGCCCAGTAAAACGACGCCCACAGTGAAAGCTGGTCACAGCCATTTCAAACAGTACCATAATTGCTCAGAATTCTTTCACTCCTTCAGGACCTATGTGCATTACCTTTTAGAATTTGTTTTAAACACAGTAAGAGTTGTCTCTGTTCTTGTAATGTTTGTTTATCAGTCTTAAATTTACCAGTCTTTAGTTTACCAGTCTTTAATGTCAGGAAAGGATTGAAATTTCGTGCTAGCTATGGATATAACAGAAACCTACAAACAATAGCATTCCAGATAAACTATTTCTGAAATGCAACAAGAACTGTTTTGCTACATTGCACAAGAAACTACAAAAACTATTTGTTGCATATCACAGGTGTATTCATTTGATGTGTTCATCATGTCATTGCAATTCTTTTACGTTTCTTTTACTGCTTTCTGAGTTTTCAAAATTTCGCATTTTTTTTGAGACGCTTTGTACATTTTAATGAATGTGATAAATTTCAGAGAAACTAAAAAGTTAAATTTTATATTTACTTGATCCTTTTATCATAAATAAAGCATAAATAAATGTAAATATTTTTCTTTTTTCCTATAAACAAGAATTTAGGTCTGAAGGAATTAAATTATTGCATTCTCTGATACTGTTGGGGCGGGGGTGGTTCAGTCGGTAGCGCGCCAGGCTCGTAATCTGTAGTTCCCAGGTTCGAGTCCTAGCTGGGTCAGCGTTGAGATTTATCTCCGCAAAATTCCCCGCCCTGCCCACGGCCAGTAGGGGACACCGATGGGCTTGAAAAGGCCACCGTCCGTCGGATGGGACGTTAAGCCGTGGCCCCGTGTGCGGGTGAGCCATACCCTGTGCACGTTAAAGAACACGCTGGAAGGCCTTGACGGGAGGCTACCATCTGTCTCCCAACAGCTGTTCCATTGGGTCCCCTCCCCCAACCTTCTCTGAGTCTTCGGGGTCCATGTGACCTGGCCATTTAGCCCATGGTGTGCAAAAGTTTCTTGTGTATGAAACAAAAACAGCAAGATTTATTTTTTGAGTGAGTGAGAAAATATTTTATATTATTCTTAAATAATTAAATTATTTTTTTTAAATTGAAAAGTTCAGTGGAAGTTGCCGGTGGGAAAATTGTTTTTTTTCTCATCAGGGATAGGCCGTGAAAAGCCAATCTTTGCTGACCAAAGCAGACTGTAGACAAATGAACCTTTCTACACAAAGACCTCTCACCCTGTGAGAAAAAGAGGCAAATTATTTTCGTCAGTGGAATCCCTTGACACCCTTTCATTGAATTTCAAATATCTAGCATAAGTAGATCGTTTCGAATATTCATTAAAGATTCATCTTTTCCGCATTTAATACTCTCTGGAAATTAAAATTAAACTACCTACTACTGAAAAAAATGTGACTACTGGTATTTGATTAGTACCTATCCAACTGAAAAGAAGCCTCCCGTCAAGGCCATCCAGCGTGTTCTTTAACGTGCACAGTGTATGGCTCTCCCCCACGGGGGCCACGGCTTAACGTCCCATCCGACGGACGGCGGCCTTTCCAAGCCCATCGGTGTCCCCTACTGACCGTGGGCAGGGAATTTTGCGGAGATAAATCTCAAAGCTGACCTAGCTGGGACTCGAACCCGGGAACTACAGATTACGAGCCTGACGAGTTACCTACTGAGCCACCCTCGCCCCCTCCTCGGGGGAGGAATAATCATTGTTGTCAGTGCAAATTTCGTGATCCTTCCCCCACTCCACCAACAAAATTTCAGATTTTTAGCATAAATACAACGTTTGCAATATTTGCTTAAAATTCTGCAATTTTCAAATCTTTCCACCGTTAACGGGAAAGCAATGAAAACCCTTTGGAGATTCAAAAAATGAGATTCGTAGTATTTCGAACCAAAAGAAATGTTTAGTTCTTCAATAAAACGAAAAAAAAATTTGAATGTGTACAGACAGACAGACAGATAGCAAAGTGAAAATATTTGCTCGTTTATTTTTTCTTAAACGAGGAAAAAATGAGCTCTAGATGTGACGTAGAAGATGGCGTCGAGAAAAAGCGCCGAATCTGCAGATCCAGCAGAGATTTTCTCCCAAGACTCCGGAAGCGGAGGTGACTCAGCCGGTAGTGTGCCATGCTCATAATCTGCAGTTCCCAGGTTCGAGTCCAAACTGGGCCAATGTTGAGATTTATCTCCCAAAACTCCCTGCCCTGCCCTTGATCAATAGGGTACACCGATGTACTTGGAAAGACCACCATTCGTTGGAGGGGACGTGAAGCCGTGGTCCCATGTGCGGGAGAGACATACCCTATGTACGTTAAATAACACCCTGGATGGCCTACCATCTGTCCCCAACAGCTGTCCAGTGGGTCCCCTCCCCCAACTTTCTTTCTCTGAGTCTTCGGGGTCCTTGTGATCTCTCCATTTAGCCCATTGTGTGCAAAAAAGTGCCGCTCAGAGGAAAAACACCCAAGATTCCTAATTCATGCTGAATAATCTGTGGAAGCTAGAAAGTCTAATTAGAAGGTCAAAGTTCATAAGCTATCAGAGAGCAGGGGGGAGGGGTCAGGAGTTGGCTCTCTCTGTAAGACGCCAGACTGATAATCTGATACTCCGAATACGACTGCATCTGGGCTGATATTTTCTCTTCTAATCCTCACTCTGTCTTCTCTGAGGAAGGAGACACCGACAAGCTTGAAATGGCACCATCCATCGAATAGGTCGTTAACATGGTCTCTTGGGGTAGGAGCACTCCCCTATGCACGTTAAAAACATACTGGATGGCCTTGACAGCAGACTTCCATCTATCTTCTAACAGCTGTCTCCAGTGGGTCCCCTCTCCCAATCTTCTCTGAGTCTTCGATAAGATAGATCTCCATCCTTTAAACAACTCTGATCCCTTGCAGTCCATGTTAACTGGTCATTTAACGCAGTGGGTTTTAGGCAGAAAATTACCCCTCGGAAGCAAAACAACCCAGCACAAACCAATCAGATGAAGATGAAAACAGATCGCCTTACTCTTCGCATTTCAGACTGGCATGCTAGTCTTAAAACACGAACAAAAAAAATGAAGTGACGGGTGGGGTAATGCCCATCAAAATTTCTTTGAAAATACTGCAGACATTACATGGTTTATCACGCCAAAAATCTGTTCAGGTTGCAAGCCAAGATTCATCCAGCTGCACGTAATGGCTTTTCTACTGTCTTCGGCCATTTCTGAGGAGCGTTACAAATGCATATTTATCTTCCAGGTTGGCATCGACAGAGCGCGGAGCACTCCAGACACTCACCGAACCAGTTCCTTCTCGGATATTTGATAAACGATAATAGGCTCCTTCGCCCTACTCTTCGGCTTTCGGTTTCACCCGAACACAACTCACTGAAGCGAGATTTATGTCGATCATAAATCGCCCTCGCTCTCGGCAGTTGGCGGAAATCTTCGTTCATCATCGGGTCTCCGAAACACACCACGAGACAACGAATCTGTCCAAGAAAGCTGGTTCAGCCTAGCTCATTCCACAAAAGCCTCACAGAAATGGAAGTTTTACTGTAAATAGCATCTTTTTGTCTTCTACGGTCATTTAGAGAACCCGGTTCTGTCATTCCCTGCAAGAACGAATTGTTTACTAGCGTCATAACCATAGCAACATCCCCAACCCAATATCCACCCTTTTTGTCGTCCTCAATCTCAACGAGACTTCTGCACTCATCTCCACGGGGAGCGGTCAAATTACAAGTCGTAATTTACCGTGAAGGATGCGTAGCTTTTATTGCGTAGAGGCGCGGAGACTCTTCGGTAGGAAAAGAGAAGATTGCGATGGACGCAAATCCCATGACCTGCAACTACAAGGGATTAGCGGGATTAGAGAAATGAATCAGTTTATCGGTGGGATGAAAAAACTTGGCACAGAAGTGGGAATGATTTATCTTTATTAATTGATATATGGAGATTGAATTGAGCCTTAAAGAAGAGGTACCCTAAATCAGATCCTCATCTTTAACAGCTTTAATTGCAATTACGTATGCAGTTGTTCCATCACACATTTTTCACCTAAAAAAGATTATGCTGGAATAAATGGTGGTAGTTCTAACCTGTTTAATTCCACATGCCACCAATTTGTTTACCACCAATTTATTTTTTCACAAATTGCCTCATATAAATTTCCTTTACCGCCACAACTACTCCTCCTGTTCGCCTTCACCTTTTGTGTCACTCACTATAATTTCCATTTCATTGCATACCACTCACCACTTCCTTCTATTCTTCATAATACTCACCATAATTTCCATCTCATTGCATACCACTCACTACTTCCTACCACTGTTCATATCACTCATCGTAATATCCCCTTCCTTACATACCATTCCCCACTTCCTACCACTGTTCATATCACTCACCATAATTTTTATCACCATACCACTCACCTTGTTTCTTTCTCAAACTTGCTTACCATTCGCTACTTCCTACCATTGTTCATATCACTCACAGTAATTTCCCTCTCCTTACATACCATTCCCCACTTCCTACCACTGTTCATATCATCACCATAATTTTCATCACCATACCACTCACCTTGTTTCTTTCTCACAAACTTGCTTACCATTCGCTACTTCCTACCATTGTTCATATCACTTATCGTAATTTCCCTCTCCTTTTCCTACCACTCTTCATATCACTAACCATAATTTTTATCACCATACCACTCACCTTGTTTCTTTCTCACAAACTTGCTTACCATTCGCTACTTCCTACCATTGTTCATATCACTCACAGTAATTTCCCTCTCCTTACATACCATTCCCCACTTCCTACCACTGTTCATATCACTCACCATAATTTTTATCACCATACCACTCACCTTGTTTCTTTCTCACAAACTTGCTTACCATTCGCTACTTCCTACCATTGTTCATATCACTTATCGTAATTTCCCACTCCTTACATATCATTCCCCACTTCCTACCACTGTTCATATCACTCACCATAATTTTTATCACCATACCACTCACCTTGTTTCTTTCTCACAAACTTGCTTACCATTCGCTATTTCCTACCATTGTTCATATCACTTATCGTAATTTCCCACTCCTTACATATCATTCCCCACTTCTTACCACTGTTCATATCACTCACCATAATTTTTATCACCATACCACTCACCTTGTTTCTTTCTCACAAACTTGCTTACCATTCGCTACTACCTACCATTGTTCATATCACTCACAGTAATTTCCCTCTCCTTACATACCATTCCCCACTTCCTACCACTGTTCATATCACTCAACATAATTTTTATCACCATACCACTCACCTTGTTTCTTTCTCACAAACTTGCTTATCATTCGCTACTTCCTACCACTGTTCATATCACTCACCATAATTTTCATCACCATACCATTCACTTTGTTTTTTTCTCACAAACTTGCTTATCATTCGCTTCTTCCTACCATTGTTCATATCATTTATCATAATTTCCCTCTCCTTACATACCATTCCCCACTTCCTACCACTGTTCATATCACTCACCATAATTTTCATCACCATACCACTAACCTTGTTTCTTTTTCACAAACTTGCTTACCATTCGCTACTCCTTCCATTGTTCATAACACTTATCGTAATATCCCTCTCCTTACATACCATTCCCCACTTCCTACAATTGTTCATATCACTCACCATAATTTTCATCACCATACCACTCACCTTGTTTCTTTCTCACAAACTTGCTTACCATTCGCTACTTCCTACCATTCTTCATATCACTTATCGTAATATCCCTCTCCTTTTCCTACCACTCTTCATATCACTAACCATAATTTTTATCACCATACCACTTACCTTGTTTCTTTCTCACAAACTTGCTTACCATTCGCTACTTCTTCCATTGTTCATATCACTTATCATAATATCCCTCTCCTTACATACCATTCCCCACTTCCTACCACTGTTCATATCACTCACCATAATTTTCATCACCATACCACTCACCTTGTTTCTTTCTCACAAACTTGCTTACCATTCGCTACTTCCTACTATTGTTCATATCACTCACAGTAATTTCCCTCTCCTTACATACCATTCCCCACTTCCTACCACTGTTCATATCACTCATCATAATTTTCATCACCATACCACTCACCTTGTTTCTTTCTCACAAACTTGCTTACCATTCGCTACTTCCTACCATTGTTCATATCACTCACAGTAATTTCCCTCTCCTTACATACCATTCCCCACTTCCTACCACTGTTCATATCACTCACCATTATTTTCATCGCCATACCACTCACCTTGTTTCTTTCTCACAAACTTGCTTACCATTCGCTACTTCCTACCATTGTTCATATCACTTATCGTAATATCCCTCTCCTTACATACCATTCCCCACTTCCTACCACTGTTCATATCACTCACCATAATTTTCATCACCATACCACTCACCTTGTTTCTTTTTCACAAACTTGCTTACCATTCGCTACTCCTTCCATTGTTCATAACACTTATCGTAATATCCCTCTCCTTACATACCATTCCCCACTTCCTACAACTGTTCATATCACTCACCATAATTTTCATCACCATACCACTCACCTTGTTTCTTTCTCACAAACTTGCTTACCATTCGCTACTTCCTACCATTCTTCATATCACTTATCGTAATATCCCTCTCCTTTTCCTACCACTCTTCATATCACTAACCATAATTTTTATCACCATACCACTTACCTTGTTTCTTTCTCACAAACTTGCTTACCATTCGCTACTTCTTCCATTGTTCATATCACTTATCATAATATCCCTCTCCTTACATACCATTCCCCACTTCCTACCACTGTTCATATCACTCACCATAATTTTCATCACCATACCACTCACCTTGTTTCTTTCTCACAAACTTGCTTACCATTCGCTACTTCCTACTATTGTTCATATCACTCACAGTAATTTCCCTCTCCTTACATACCATTCCCCACTTCCTACCACTGTTCATATCACTCACCATAATTTTCATCACCATACCACTCACCTTGTTTCTTTCTCACAAACTTGCTTACCATTCGCTACTTCCTACCATTGTTCATATCACTCACAGTAATTTCCCTCTCCTTACATACCATTCCCCACTTCCTACCACTGTTCATATCACTCACCATTATTTTCATCACCATACCACTCACTTTGTTTTTTTCTCACAAACTTGCTTAACATTCGCTACTTCCTACCATTGTTCATATCACTCAGAGTAATTTCCCTCTCCTTACATACCATTCCTCACTTCCTACCACTGTTCATATCATTCATCATAATTTTCATCACCATACCACTCACCTTGTTCCTTTCTCACAAACTTGCTTACCATTCGCTACTCCTACCATTGTTCATATCACTTATCGTAATTTCCCTCGCCTTACATACCATTCCCCACTTCCTACCACTGTTCATAACACTAACCATAATTTTTATCACCATACCACTCACATTGTTTCTTTCTCACAAACTTGCTTACCATTCGTTACTTCCTACCATTGTTCGTATCACTCATCGTAATTTCTCTCTCCTTACATACCATTCCCCACTTCCTACCACTGTTCATAACACTCACCATAATTTTCATCACCATACCACTCACCTTGTTTCTTTCTCACAAACTTGCTTACCATTCGCTACTTCCTACCATTGTTCATATCACTTATCGTAATTTCCCTCTCCTTACATACCATTCCCCACTTCCTACCACTGTTCATATCACTCGCCATAATATTCATTACCATACCACTCACCTTGTTTCTTTCTCACAAACTTGCTTACCATTCGTTACTTCCTACCATTGTTCGTATCACTCATCGTAATTTCTCTCTCCTTACATACCATTCCCCACTTCCTACCACTGTTCATAACACTCACCATAATTTTCATCACCATACCACTCACATTGTTTCTTTCTCACAAACTTGCTTACCATTCGCTACTTCCTACCATTGTTCATATCACTTATCGTAATTTCCCTCTCCTTACATACCATTCCCCACTTCCTATCACTGTTCATATCATCACCATAATTTTCATCACCATACCACTCACCTTGTTTCTTTCTCACAAACTTGCTTACCATTCGCTACTTCCTACCATTGTTCATATCACTTATCGTAATTTCCCTCTCCTTACATACCATTCCCCACTTCCTACCACTGTTCATATCACTCATCATAATTTTCATCACCATACCACTCACCTTGTTTCTTTCTCACAAACTTGCTTACCATTCGCTACTTCCTACCATTGTTCATATCACTCACAGTAATTTCCCTCTCCTTACATACCATTCCCCACTTCCTACCACTGTTCATATCACTCACCATAATTTTCATCACCATACCACTCACTTTGTTTTTTTCTCACAAACTTGCTTAACATTCGCTACTTCCTACCACTGTTCATAACACTAACCATAATTTTTATCACCATACCACTCACATTGTTTCTTTCTCACAAACTTGCTTACCATTCGTTACTTCCTACCATTGTTCGTATCACTCATCGTAATTTCCCTCTCCTTACATACCATTCCCCACTTCCTACCACTGTTCATAACACTCACCATAATTTTCATCACCATACCACTCACCTTGTTTCTTTCTCACAAACTTGCTTACCATTCGCTACTTCCTACCATTGTTCATATCACTTATCGTAATTTCCCTCTCCTTACATACCATTCCCCACTTCCTACCACTGTTCATATCACTCGCCATAATATTCATTACCATACCACTCACCTTGTTTCTTTCTCACAAACTTGCTTACCATTCGCTATTCCTACCATTGTTCATATCACTTATCGTAATTTCCCTCTCCTTACATACCATTCCCCACTTCCTACCACTGTTCATATCACTCACCATAATTTTGATTACCATACCACTCACCTTGTTCCTTTCTCACAAACTTGCTTACCATTCGCTACTCCTACCATTGTTCATATCACTTATCGTAATTTCCCTCTCCTTACATACCATTCCCCACTTCCTACCACTGTTCATATCACTCACCATAATTTTGATTACCATACCACTCACCTTGTTCCTTTCTCACAAACTTGCTTACCATTCGCTACTCCTACCATTGTTCATATCACTTATCGTAATTTCCCTCTCCTTACATACCATTCCCCACTTCCTACCACTGTTCATAACACTAACCATAATTTTCATCACCATACCACTCACCTTGTTTCTTTCTCACAAACTTGCTTACCATTCGCTACTTCCTACCATTGTTCATATCACTTATCGTAATTTCCCTCTCCTTACATACCATTCCCCACTTCCTACCACTGTTCATATCACTCACCATAATTTTCATTACCATACCACTCACCTTGTTTCTTTCTCACAAACTTGCTTACCATTCCCCACTTCCTACCACTGTTCATATCACTCACCATAATTTTCATCACCATACCACTCACCTTGTTTCTTTTTCACAAACTTGCTTACCATTCGCTACTCCTTCCATTGTTCATAACACTTATCGTAATATCCCTCTCCTTACATACCATTCCCCACTTCCTACAATTGTTCATATCACTCACCATAATTTTCATCACCATACCACTCACCTTGTTTCTTTCTCACAAACTTGCTTACCATTCGCTACTTCCTACCATTCTTCATATCACTTATCGTAATATCCCTCTCCTTTTCCTACCACTCTTCATATCACTAACCATAATTTTTATCACCATACCACTTACCTTGTTTCTTTCTCACAAACTTGCTTACCATTCGCTACTTCTTCCATTGTTCATATCACTTATCATAATATCCCTCTCCTTACATACCATTCCCCACTTCCTACCACTGTTCATATCACTCACCATAATTTTCATCACCATACCACTCACCTTGTTTCTTTCTCACAAACTTGCTTACCATTCGCTACTTCCTACCATTGTTCATATCACTCACAGTAATTTCCCTCTCCTTACATACCATTCCCCACTTCCTACCACTGTTCATATCACTCACCATTATTTTCATCACCATACCACTCACTTTGTTTTTTTCTCACAAACTTGCTTAACATTCGCTACTTCCTACCATTGTTCATATCACTCAGAGTAATTTCCCTCTCCTTACATACCATTCCTCACTTCCTACCACTGTTCATATCATTCATCATAATTTTCATCACCATACCACTCACCTTGTTCCTTTCTCACAAACTTGCTTACCATTCGCTACTCCTACCATTGTTCATATCACTTATCGTAATTTCCCTCGCCTTACATACCATTCCCCACTTCCTACCACTGTTCATAACACTAACCATAATTTTTATCACCATACCACTCACATTGTTTCTTTCTCACAAACTTGCTTACCATTCGTTACTTCCTACCATTGTTCGTATCACTCATCGTAATTTCTCTCTCCTTACATACCATTCCCCACTTCCTACCACTGTTCATAACACTCACCATAATTTTCATCACCATACCACTCACCTTGTTTCTTTCTCACAAACTTGCTTACCATTCGCTACATCCTACCATTGTTCATATCACTTATCGTAATTTCCCTCTCCTTACATACCATTCCCCACTTCCTACCACTGTTCATATCACTCGCCATAATATTCATTACCATACCACTCACCTTGTTTCTTTCTCACAAACTTGCTTACCATTCGCAACTTCCTACCATTGTTCATATCACTTATCGTAATTTCCCTCTCCTTACATACCATTCCCCACTTCCTACCACTGTTCATATCACTCATCATAATTTTCATCACCATACCACTCACCTTGTTTCTTTCTCACAAACTTGCTTACCATTCGCTACTTCCTACCATTGTTCATATCACTCACAGTAATTTCCCTCTCCTTACATACCATTCCCCACTTCCTATCACTGTTCATATCATCACCATAATTTTCATCACCATACCACTCACCTTGTTTCTTTCTCACAAACTTGCTTACCATTCGCAACTTCCTACCATTGTTCATATCACTTATCGTAATTTCCCTCTCCTTACATACCATTCCCCACTTCCTACCACTGTTCATATCACTCATCATAATTTTCATCACCATACCACTCACCTTGTTTCTTTCTCACAAACTTGCTTACCATTCGCTACTTCCTACCATTGTTCATATCACTCACAGTAATTTCCCTCTCCTTACATACCATTCCCCACTTCCTACCACTGTTCATATCACTCACCATAATTTTCATCACCATACCACTCACTTTGTTTTTTTCTCACAAACTTGCTTAACATTCGCTACTTCCTACCACTGTTCATAACACTAACCATAATTTTTATCACCATACCACTCACATTGTTTCTTTCTCACAAACTTGCTTACCATTCGTTACTTCCTACCATTGTTCGTATCACTCATCGCAATTTCCCTCTCCTTACATACCATTCCCCACTTCCTACCACTGTTCATAACACTCACCATAATTTTCATCACCATACCACTCACCTTGTTTCTTTCTCACAAACTTGCTTACCATTCGCTACTTCCTACCATTGTTCATATCACTCACAATAATTTCCCTCTCCTTACATACCATTCCCCACTTCCTACCACTGTTCATATCACTCGCCATAATATTCATTACCATACCACTCACCTTGTTTCTTTCTCACAAACTTGCTTACCATTCGCTACTTCCTACCATTGTTCATATCACTTATCGTAATTTCCCTCTCCTTACATACCATTCCCCACTTCCTACCACTGTTCATATCACTCACCATAATTTTGATTACCATACCACTCACCTTGTTCCTTTCTCACAAACTTGCTTACCATTCGCTACTCCTACCATTGTTCATATCACTTATCGTAATTTCCCTCTCCTTACATACCATTCCCCACTTCCTACCACTGTTCATAACACTAACCATAATTTTCATCACCATACCACTCACATTGTTTCTTTCTCACAAACTTGCTTACCATTCGTTACTTCCTACCATTGTTCGTATCACTCATCGTAATTTCCCTCTCCTTACATACCATTCCCCACTTCCTACCAATGTTCATATCACTCATCATAATTTTCATTACCATACCACTCACCTTGTTTCTTTCTCACAAACTTGCTTACCATTCGCTACTTCCTACCATTGTTCAAATCACTTATCGTAATTTCCCTCTCCTTACATACCATTCCCCACTTCCTACCACTGTTCATAACACTAACCATAATTTTCATCACCATACCACTCACATTGTTTCTTTCTCACAAACTTGCTTACCATTCGTTACTTCCTACCATTGTTCGTATCACTCATCGTAATTTCCCTCTCCTTACATACCATTCCCCACTTCCTACCACTGTTCATAACACTAACCATAATTTTCATCACCATACCACTCACATTGTTTCTTTCTCACAAACTTGCTTACCATTCGTTACTTCCTACCATTGTTCGTATCACTCATCGTAATATCCCTCTCCTTACATACCATTCCCACTTCCTACCACTGTTCATATCACTCACCATAATTTTCATTACCATACCACTCACCTTGTTTCTTTCTCACAAACTTGCTTACCATTCGCTACTTCCTACCATTGTTCATATCACTTATCGTAATTTCCCTCTCCTTACATACCATTCCCCACTTCCTACCACTGTTCATATCACTCATCATAATTTTCATCACCATACCACTCACCTTGTTTCTTTCTCACAAACTTGCTTACCATTCGCTACTTCCTACCATTGTTCATATCACTCACAGTAATTTCCCTCTCCTTACATACCATTCCCCACTTCCTACCACTGTTCATATCATTCACCATAATTTTCATCACCATACCACTCACTTTGTTTTTTTCTCACAAACTTGCTTAATATTCGCTACTTCCTACCATTGTTCATATCACTTATCGTAATATCCCTCTCCTTACATACCATTCCCCACTTCCTACCACTGTTCATATCACTCACCATAATTTTCATCACCATACCACTCACTTTGTTTTTTTCTCACAAACTTGCTTAACATTCGCTACTTCCTACCATTGTTCATATCACTTATCGTAATATCCCTCTCCTTACATACCATTCCCCACTTCCTACCACTGTTCATATCACTCACCATAATTTTCATCCCCATACCACTCACCTTGTTTCTTTCTCACAAACTTGCTTACCATTCGCTACTTCCTACCATTGTTCATATCACTCACAGTAATTTCCCTCTCCTTACATACCATTCCCCACTTCCTACCACTGTTCATAACACTCACCATCATTTTCATCACCATACCACTCACCTTGTTTCTTTCTCACAAACTTGCTTACCATTCGCTACTTCCTACCATTGTTCATATCACTTACAGTAATTTCCCTCTCCTTACATACCATTCCCCACATCCTACCACTGTTCATATCACTCATCATAATTTTCATCACCATACCACTCACCTTGTTTCTTTCTCACAAACTTGCTTACCATTCGCTACTTCCTACCATTGTTCATATCACTTATCGTAATATCCCTCTCCTTACATACCATTCCCCACTTCCTACCACTGTTCATATCACTCACCATAATTTTTATCACCATACCACTCACCTTGTTTCTTTCTCACAAACTTGCTTACCATTCGCTACTTCCTACCATTGTTCATATCACTCACAGTAATTTCCCTCTCCTTACATACCATTCCCCACTTCCTACCACTGTTCATATCACTCATCATAATTTTCATCACCATACCACTCACCTTGTTTCTTTCTCACAAACTTGCTTACCATTCGCTACTTCCTACCATTGTTCATATCACTTATCGTAATATCCCTCTCCTTACATACCATTCCCCACTTCCTACCACTGTTCATATCACTCACCATAATTTTTATCACCATACCACTCACCTTGTTTCTTTCTCACAAACTTGCTTACCATTCGCTACTTCCTACCATTGTTCATATCACTCACAGTAATTTCCCTCTCCTTACATACCATTCCCCACTTCCTACCACTGTTCATATCACTCATCATAATTTTTATCACCATACCACTCACCTTGTTTCTTTCTCACAAACTTGCTTACCATTCACTACTTCCTACCATTGTTCATATCACTTATCGTAATATCCCTCTCCTTACATACCATTCCCCACTTCCTACCACTGTTCATATCACTCATCATAATTTTTATCACCATACCACTCACCTTGTTTCTTTCCCACAAACTTGCTTACCATTCGCTACTTCCTACCATTGTTCATATCACTCACAGTAATTTCCCTCTCCTTACATACCATTCCCCACTTCCTACCACTGTTCATAACACTCACCATCATTTTCATCACCATACCACTCACCTTGTTTCTTTCTCACAAACTTGCTTACCATTCGCTACTTCCTACCATTGTTCATATCACTCACAGTAATTTCCCTCTCCTTACATACCATTCCCCACTTCCTACCACTGTTCATATCACTCATCATAATTTTTATCACCATACCACTCACCTTGTTTCTTTCTCACAAACTTGCTTACCATTCACTACTTCCTACCATTGTTCATATCACTTATCGTAATATCCCTCTCCTTACATACCATTCCCCACTTCCTACCACTGTTCATATCACTCATCATAATTTTTATCACCATACCACTCACCTTGTTTCTTTCCCACAAACTTGCTTACCATTCGCTACTTCCTACCATTGTTCATATCACTCACAGTAATTTCCCTCTCCTTACATACCATTCCCCACTTCCTACCACCGTTCATATCACTCATCATAATTTTTATCACCATACCACTCACCTTGTTTCTTTCTCACAAACTTGCTTACCATTCGCTACTTCCTACCATTGTTCATATCACTTATCGTAATATCCCTCTCCTTACATACCATTCCCCACTTCCTACCACTGTTCATATCACTCACCATAATTTTTATCACCATACCACTCACCTTGTTTCTTTCTCACAAACTTGCTTACCATTCGCTACTTCCTACCATTGTTCATATCACTCACAGTAATTTCCCTCTCCTTACATACCATTCCCCACTTCCTACCACTGTTCATATCACTCATCATAATTTTCATCACCATACCACTCACCTTGTTTCTTTCTCACAAACTTGCTTACCATTCGCTACTTCCTACCATTGTTCATATCACTTATCGTAATATCCCTCTCCTTACATACCATTCCCCACTTCCTACCACTGTTCATATCACTCACCATAATTTTTATCACCATACCACTCACCTTGTTTCTTTCTCACAAACTTGCTTACCATTCGCTACTTCCTACCATTGTTCATATCACTCACAGTAATTTCCCTCTCCTTACATACCATTCCCCACTTCCTACCACTGTTCATATCACTCATCATAATTTTTATCACCATACCACTCACCTTGTTTCTTTCTCACAAACTTGCTTACCATTCGCAACTTCCTACCATTGTTCATATCACTTATCGTAATATCCCTCTCCTTACATACCATTCCCCACTTCCTACCACTGTTCATATCACTCATCATAATTTTTATCACCATACCACTCACCTTGTTTCTTTCTCACAAACTTGCTTACCATTCGCTACTCCTACCATTGTTCATATCACTTATCGTAATTTCCCTCTCCTTACATACCATTCCCCACTTCCTACCACTGTTCATATCACTCACCATAATTTTCATCACCATACCACTCACCTTGTTTCTTTTTCACAAACTTGCTTACCATTCGCTACTCCTTCCATTGTTCATAACACTTATCGTAATATCCCTCTCCTTACATACCATTCCCCACTTCCTACCACTGTTCATATCACTCATCATAATTTTTATCACCATACCACTCACCTTGTTTCTTTCTCACAAACTTGCTTACCATTCGCAACTTCCTACCATTGTTCATATCACTTATCGTAATATCCCTCTCCTTACATACCATTCCCCACTTCCTACCACTGTTCATATCACTCATCATAATTTTTATCACCATACCACTCACCTTGTTTCTTTCTCACAAACTTGCTTACCATTCGCTACTCCTACCATTGTTCATATCACTTATCGTAATTTCCCTCTCCTTACATACCATTCCCCACTTCCTACCACTGTTCATATCACTCACCATAATTTTCATCACCATACCACTCACCTTGTTTCTTTTTCACAAACTTGCTTACCATTCGCTACTCCTTCCATTGTTCATAACACTTATCGTAATTTCCCTCTCCTTACATACCATTCCCCACTTCCTACCACTGTTCATATCACTCATCATAATTTTTATCACCATACCACTCACCTTGTTTCTTTCTCACAAACTTGCTTACCATTCGCTACTCCTACCATTGTTCATATCACTTATCGTAATTTCCCTCTCCTTACATACCATTCCCCACTTCCTACCACTGTTCATATCACTCACCATAATTTTCATCACCATACCACTCACCTTGTTTCTTTCTCACAAACTTGCTTACCATTCAAACACTTTTTCCAGTATATTTCCTTACCAAACACTTGTATTTCCATCACCAGATGTAACACCAAATTTTGGAGAAAAATCTCAAGTTGTTCATCGAACCTGAACTCTTCAGGTTACGTGGAATGAAACTTTTAAGTACTTCTGCTCGTACATGAAATAAAACTCGCAAAACTTTTTTTAAAATAATTTAGAAAATATTCTCCTTCTGTGACACTTTTCTTGTGAATGAAACCAAAATGACGAGAATAATTTTTATGAGAAAACATTCTTCTGCTCTGAACCCATTCTTTCATTTTCGTAAGTGCAAAAATTCATTTTATTTCCCCTTGATAGTACTTCTTACAATATTCCTAATGGGAATCTCAGTAGTAGCAACCATCAATTATATCACTAAAATTATTAAAGTACATTACAGTGGACTAATACTTTGTTTTCTGAATTCCTTTAATGAAACTCTTTCGGACATCATTTGCATTAGTACTGGCAGGTTCTCGTTGATTACCGAAAATATATATTATCCAGTCTTCTCCTTTCCTCGCCTATGAATCTAAGACGCTGAGATGGAAATGAATTATCAATTGGAGTCGACTCAAATAATTCTCCTCATTAAGAGATCTCTGCGCTTGATTCACATCAGAAAAGGGTAAATATCTCTCTTCCAGTAATTATATTTCCTACACCATATGTCTCAAAATTTGTTTCCGATAACCGTTCTAGACTCTGGTTTTCCTTCTTATTTCTACGCAGTGCTTCAAACATTTATTTTAAACTCTCCAGTGTGAATCTCCTTTTCTTTTTATACCATTTGAAAAACTCATTTTTTTTTCTCTCTCTTTCTCTCTTTAATGGATAAATGTCAAAATAAATGACTGCCCAAAAATTGCTCTGATATAAAGTGAAATATATTCCCAATTGATTTGTTAGAAAAGAATCTTATTCGTGGTCTTATCTCACCTTGCCTCACTTCCTAAATGAGAGGGGCGGGGGTGGCTCAGTCGGTAGCGCGCCAGGCTCGTAATCTGTAGTTCCCAGGTTCGAGTCCCAAATGGGTCAGCGTTGAGATTTATCTCCGCAAAATTCCCCGCCCTGCCCACGGTCAGTAGGGGACACCGATGGGCTTGGAAAGGCCGCCGTCCGTCGGATGGGACGTTAAGCCGTGGCCCCTGTGTGCGGGAGAGCCATACCCTGTGCACGTTAAAGAACACGCTGGATGGCCTTGACGGGAGGCTACCATCTGTCTCCCAACAGCTGTTCCAGTGGGTCCCCTCCCCCAACCTTCTCTGAGCCTTCGGGGTCCATGTGACCTGGCCATTTAGCCCATAGTGTGCAAAAAAGTGCCGCTCAGAGGTAAAACAACCCAACCCAATCTCTCACACTCATCTACAAAGAGCACCGCGTAAATGCTTTTCACAAACGATTTCTATTAAGGACTATATAATAGTTTGAATTCATGCCGTTCTTTCTTCCGAATAACTTTCCATCTCAAATCACTAAAGACGAAAGTCTTCAAGATACCAACCAGCCTTTCAAGGTTCAATAGTAAATGGATACACATCACGGATACAACTCGAACTGCAACAAGAAATGAAACCCACTTTCTCGGTTCTGTGATTTGCTACTAAACCTAAGGAAAAATCTCCTCAACGACACATTCTTCTCTTGCGTCAGTACTCAGGTCTCTTCAATTCCTTCCAGCGACATCAACTGCACGACATTCATATTCCCAAAATAAGAATAAATCCATTCGCAATCGCATTTAAAAGCTTGGTAACGACAGAAACTTCCTCGTTCGACTAAGGGTGTATTAACTATTCACCGTGCCGTGTATTATCCTCTAAACTAAGTTTGTAATGTGCATTATTTGAAAGAGGCGATTGCAGTTTAATTGGATTATTGGAGCCACGTCATCACCTACTAAGAGAATGTTTCAATCGTCTTATTTCCTTACAAGGCTATTGATGAGGCATTTCACGCCTCCGGTGCCTTAGAGAGCGATTCGCAGGAAGAGCACTTCATTGGAGCTTATGTCTGCTTCGTACCGTGCGATTAAAACTAAATAATATTTGACATGAAACGATCCGAGACAGATGCCATGAAGAATGCTTTTCTATTGATCACCTTCTCTCACAAATGTTCGTTAAGCCATATGCTTCGTTTATTGGTTATTCTTCGGTGCGCTTTAAAGCTGAAGGAAATGCTCCACTGGTGAAACGGTGGGTTGTTTTACCTCTGAGCGGCACTTTTTTTGCACACCATGGGCTAAATGGCCAGGTCACAAGGACCCCGAAGGCTCAGAGAAGGTTGGGGGAGGGGACCCACTGGAACAGCTGTTGGGAGACAGATGGTAGCCTCCCGTGAAGGCCATCCAGCGTGTTCTTTAACGTTGGGTTGTTTTACCTCTGAGCGGCACTTTTTTGCACACCATGGGCTAAATGGTCAGGTCACAAAGACCCCGAAGGCTCAGAGAAGGTTGGGGAAGGGACCCACTGGAACAGCTGTTGGGAGACAGATGGTAGCCTCCCGTCAAGGCCATCCAGCGTGTTCTTTAACGTGCACAGGGTATAACTCTCCCGCACACGGGGCCACGGCTTAACGTCCCATCCGACGGACGGTGGACTTTCCAAGCCCATCGGTGTCTCCTACTGACCGTGGGCAGGGCGGGGAATTTTGCGGAGATAAATCTCAACGCTGACCCAGCTGGGACTCGAACCTGGGAACTGCAGATTACGAGCCTGGCGCGCTACCGACTGAGCCACCCCCGCCCCGCTGGTGAAACGGTTTAACATTTCGGTTTTCGTCTGATTGTGAACTTATTCAAAGGATTTATAAGTTGACAAAAAACGAAATGTCTGCTTCTTGAATTGATATAATTGGATTTTCTGTTCACAAATTAACAACATTAATCTTCCAGTTCATAGGTCGGCTCAAGTCAACTCAAAAAATGCAAGTTGACAAGAAAGAATTTTTGCCACATCTTAATACAACTGAATTTTCATTCATAAATTGGCACAACCGAACTTTTAATTCTTAAGTTTACACGAATTAAATTGTAAATTAGGTTATGAATGAAATAGATCCAAATAAAATACTCTCCGAAAATATATTCTAAAAAGGATTAATTTTCTCGCAGAACACTGATACGTTATTACTGATTGATAAAATTTTTCATAAATTTGCTGCCACTTCGTACATAGTGTCAAAAGGGACCGAGGAAAATAAAAACAGAAAAAAAAAACCCGAAAGAAACGAAAGTTCGAAAATGTCCGCAAGTTTTAATATTTTCTCATTTTATTCGTAACTTCGCGGACTCATTGCATGCTCGCACCGTAAAAAACCAATTCAATTAATAACCTTTGCAACCATCATGTCTGGCAAAACAAATGTTTCAGTTCTGAAAGTTTTCTTTCCCGACAAGCATCGTCTCAGATAGCGACCTTTGTACTTTAAAGAGTTGGGTTGTTTTACCTCTGAGCGGCACTTTTTTGCACACCATGGGCTAAATGGCCAGGTCACAAGGACCCCGAAGACTCATAGAAGGTTGGGGGAGGATACCCACTGGAACAGCTGTTGGGAGACAGATGGTAGCCTCCCGTCAAGGCCATCCAGTGTATTCTTTAACGTGCACAGGGTATGACTCTCTCCCGCACACGGGGCCACAGCTTAACGTCCCTCCGACGGACGGCGGCCTCTCCAAGCCCATCGGTGTCTCCTACTGACCGTGGGCAGGGCGGGTTTGGGTTGTGTTGTTTTACCTCTGAGTGGCACTTTTTGCGCACCATGGGCTAAATGGCCAGGACACAAGGACCCCGAAAACTTAGAGAAGGTTGGGGGAGGAGACCCACTAGAACAGCTGTTGGGAGACAGATGGTAGCCTCCCATCAAGGCCATTCAGCGTGTTCTTTAACGTGCACAGGGTATGGCTCTCCCGCACACGGGGCCACGGCTTAACGTCCCATCCGACGGACGGAGGCCTTTCAAGCCCATCGGTGTCCCCTACTGACCGTGGGCAGAGCGGGGAATTTTTCGGAGATAAATCTCAACGCTGACGCAGCTGGGACTCGAACCTGGGAACTACAGATTACGAGCCTGGCGCGCTACCGACTGAGCCACCCCCGCCCCGTACTTTAAAGAATCCACTAAATGAAACACTCAGTCAAACAGCAATACAGGGATACGAAATGCACAAACATCTTAATAATTAAAATACTTATATTACCACCTTTGTACTCTACAGAACATACTGAATGATAAACTCAAACTTCAGTGCAAGAGTACTTCTGTACCTTTGTATTTTAAAGAATCAACTGAATGAAACTTTCACTCTTAATGCGGAGGTCTTCTGTATCCTTGTGTGGTATAAATAATCCACTGAATGTCCTTGCCAGAAGGCTGGATGCCATTCGTCGGATGGGATTTAAGCCATGGCCCCGTGTGCATGGAAGCCATAACCTGAACACGTTAAAGACCACGCTGAATCACCTTGAAGGAAGGCTACCATCTGTCTGCTAATAGTTGTCCAGTGAGTCCCCTGCCCCAACTTTCTCTGAACCCTTGAGCCTTGTGACTTGTGACTTGGGGTCCTTGTGACTTGATCACTTTAGCCCATTGTGTGCAAAAGTGCCGCTCAGAGGTAAAACAACTCCACCTTTTCAGAAGGTAGTATTGCCTTACCTTAGCCTTATGGGCCCTTGTGACTTGGTCATTACGCAGAAAAAGGGTATAGTTGAGGTAAGTTAAATTAATTAAATTAATTAAATGAGGTAAGTTAAATCTACGTAATTTTAAAATTCAAGTCACTACTTGAATATTTATCTGTCAGTCATAGATGGGTTGGGTTGTTTTACCTCTGAGAGGCACTTTTTTGCACACCATGGGCTAAATGGCCAGGTCACATGGACCCCGAAGGTTCAGAGAAGGTTGGGGGAGGGGACCCACTGGAACAGCTGTTGGGAGACAGATGATAGCCTCCCGTCAAGGCCATCCAGCGTGTTCTTTAACGTGCACAGGGTATGGCTACTCCGCACACGGGAGAGCCATACCCTGCGCATCTCCGCTCCCCTACTGACCGTGGGCAGGGTGCGGAATTTTGCGGAGATAAATCTCAACGCTGACCCAGCTGGGACTCGAACCTGGGAACTATAGATTACGAGCCTGGCGCACTACCGACTGAGCCACCCCCGCCCCTGTCAGTCATAGACCACCTCGCCTTTTAAACAATAAAACTATAATCACAAATGCAGTATACAACTTCTCCATTTCATGACTTAAAACAACATAAAGATTCCTCTCCCCCGAAAGAAATCTCCTCCAAAAAAAAAACAGGCGGAAGAACTTGACCTAAACGGTAAGAACTAGGACCTCCAAATTCGGTACAAGTTTCTTCTTTTCGTATCTTTAAATAATGTAGCATTTGCATACCCAAACAGGGGCGGGGGTGGCTCAGTCGGTAGCGCGCCAGGCTCGTAATCTGTAGTTCCCAGTTTCGAGTCCCAGCTGGGTCAGCGTTGAGATTTATCTCCGTATAACTCCCCGCCCTGCCCACGGTCAGTAGGGGACACCGATGGGCTTGGAAAGGCCGCCGTCCGTCGGATGGGACGTTAAGCCGTGGCCCCGTGTGCGGGAGAGCCATACCCTGTGCACGTTAAAGAACACGCTGGAGGCTACCATCTGTCTCCCAACAGCTGTTCCAGTGGGTCCCCTCCCCCAACCTTCTCTGAGCCTTCGGGGTCCTTGTGACCTGGCCATTTAGCCCATGGTGTGCAAAAAAGTGCCGCTCAGAGGTAAAACAACCCAAACTTTCTTATTATCACACCTAACTTCCCCCCCACACACTTCTTTGCAGATAAAAATAGAGTATTCCCTAAAAGCAAAAGCTATACCCACAAAACTAGATTGCTTTCTTTTTTCATAACTAATAGTAAAGTAAGGTTTTAGGCCTTTAACCTGCCTTCACCAAAATAAAAATCTCCTAAATTGCAATTGCTAGGATAATATCCAATTCCCCTACTGACCGTGGGCAGGGTGGGGAATTTTGCTGAGATAAATCTCAACGCTGACTCAGCTGGGACTCGAACCTGGGAACTACAGATTACGAGCCTGGCGCGCTACCGACTGAGCCGCCCCCGCCCCGCAAGGTATTGAATCAAGATCTTGAAAGCTCAAATGAAACTTAAGAAGCTGTTACATGTCTAAAATTGTAAACAAGAATTAGTACATGATAAGCATTGCAGCGTGGGCATTGAAATTTAACTGAAAGAAGACCACTTACTCACATCAACTTTGGGGATTTACCATTTCCAGTCGAAAATTGCAATTTAAAGTGACAACTTTTAGCGAAGAGGAAAAGATACTCAAAGCACTTTTCTAATTAGGAACTTTGTAAATGCAAGTGGGTGTAAGAAAGTACACAACATGAAAGATTTCGGACCTAAGTGAGGAGGTGGGCGCATCCAATCTGAGAAACGCTTGCAGCATCCCTCTCACTCCCAGATGATGGATTAGAGGAGCAGCAACAATGGCGGGATCTCTCTCAGGAGTTTGATATTGGATGCTTTGGAAAGAGATACGCGATAGGGAAAAAGAGACGGTGTGAAAGATGAGAACAAGAATTTGAAATGGCTGTAAGAACAGAATCAAACAGATCAGTGACGTATCCGGGAAAGGGTCATCCAAGTTAACCCCTCCCCGATTAAAGTCTAAAATCAAAATATTTGTTGGGGCGGGAGTGGCTCAGTCGGTAGCGCGCCAGGCTCGTAATCTGTAGTTCCCAGGTTCGAGTCCCAGCTGGGTCAGCGTTGAGATTTATTTCCGCAAAAATTCCCCGCCCTGCCCACGGTCAGTAGGGGACACCGATGGGTTTGGAAAGGCCGCCGTCCGTCGGATGGGACGTTAAGCGGTGGCCCCGTGTGTGGGAGAGCCATACTCTGTGCACGTTAAAGAACACGCTGGATGGCTTTGACGGGAGGCTACCATCTGTCTCCCAACTGTTCCAGTGGGTCCCCTCCCCCAACCTTCTCTGGGCCTTCGGGGTCCATGTGACCTGGCCATTTAGCCCATAGTGTGCAAAAAAGTGCCGCTCAGAGGTAAAACAACCCAACCCACAACCCTAAATTTTTGTTTGTAATGATTTGTTTTTTTAACCCGTTTCTTACTCCGTTACATGAAGCCTGTGATGTGATTAAGATTTCTGAAAAGCACAGGGGTTGGGTTGTTTTACCACTGAGCAGCACTTTTTTGCATACAATGGGCTAAATGGTCAGGTCACAAGGTCCCCGAAGGCTCAGGGAAGGTTGGAGGAGGGGCTGGGTTGCTTTACCTCTGAGCGGCACTTTTTTGCACACAATGGGCTAAATGGTCAGGTCACATGGACCCCGAAAGCTCAGAGAAGGTTGGGGGAGGGGACCCACTGGAACAGCTGTTGGGAGACAGATGGTAGCCTCCTGTCAAGGCCATCCAGCGTGTTCTTTAACGTGCACAGAGTATGGCTCTCCCGCACACGGGGCCACGGCTTAACGTACCATCCGACGGACGGCGGCCTTTCCAAGCCCATCGGTGTCCCCTACTGACCGTGGGCAGGGCGGGGAATTTTTCGGAGATAAATCTCGACGCTGACCGAGCTGGGACTCGAACCTGAGAACTACAGATTACGAGCCTGGCGCGCTACCGACTGAGCCACCCCCACCCCATATTCATTCGATAAATTTGCTGAAGAGAAAGAGAAATAATAGGAGGAGAGGGAGGTGGGGGGGGAACTGTGGAATACTTCATCCTCTATCGAAAGAAGTTCAAATCATACTTGGTCCCTTTAGAGTAACAAAGATAAAAAAAGAAAAACTTCCGAAGCAATGACTTAAGAATGAGAATGTTAGTCTACTTCAAATATTAAACAGTTCAATTCTTTTAAATTCGTTTCGAAGTTTCCAGAGGAAGAATAAAAAAAATGAAATTATCCAACTGACTCAACGAAACTCGGCTAGGAATGTTTATCAGGTCATTAGGCAAACTCCTCGGCTTCTTCCAGAGCTTCATTATATATTTTTTTTACTCCTTAATTTACCCACGAGGCATTATTATCAGGAACAAACAAGTAACTGTTTCGGGAAATAGACTTCTGCAACTACGCTATCCTCGAGACTGCCACCTCCTTTTTCTTCCCCTCCATCCCCCCCCTTTCCACAGCACTCCCCCATTCAACTTAGGTTAGAGACACTGTAGATAATTACCAAGAAACAAAAGGTAAAAAAAAGTGTTGCAGCTTTTTTTTTCTTCTTTTTTTTACAGTTTTTCACGCAATTTTGTTTTTTCTTTTGTGAACCTATGTCATTTAAATTTCTAAAATCGAGGGAATTTCAGAAACACACACACGCATATGGTGAGGTCGAATGATAATGATTTAAACAAGAGGAACATTTCTTAAAAAGAAACAAACGTAAGCATTCTCTGCTGCCAATTTGGGGATTGCAAAAGTAACTTTAAAATTGTTTGCAGAGTGGTTTGCTTTAATTTTTGATTTATATGGTTCTTTCATCTACGATTTTGCTACTTCGTCGGAAAAAACTTTCAAATCCAGACAAAAATAAATAACCCCAACCTTGCAGAAAATAATATTTAATAGATAAAAACATGGTAAAACAGAATACAGACAGAGTAAATATTGATTTGTCAAATACTGTTAACATCTGAAGAATGCTAACAGCCTTCGCAAAAATCAGGATTCGAAAGATGCTGACTCTACGAAGTCAATTCTAAAGTTTCAAAACTTTTCTGATCCTGGAAAAGATTTTCCTCTTTCAAAAATTCTTACAAACAAATAAAAGTTACCTTCTCGAAGAATGTCGGTTAAATTTCTCAAATATAATTTTTCAAAAATAGCCAACTCGGAAAACCAAAGAATAATAGAGAAAAAAATTTAAAAATCATTTTGTTCGCTACATTTTACCTCAGAAATGGAGTAATCAATCTTGATCTGAATCTTTATAGTCTCTCTCTCAACCTTCCTAGTAGAGAGGGATACTGGGAAGCATTCCAGAACTCTATGGGTTAGGTTGTTTTACCTCTGAGCGGCACTTTTCTGCACACCATGGGCTAAATGGCCAGGTCACATGGACCCCGAAGGCTCAGAGAAGGTTGGGGGAGGGGACCCACTGGAACAGCTGTTGGGAGACAGATGGTAGCCTCCCGTCAAGGCCATCAAGCGTGTTCTTTAACGTGCACAGGGCATGGCTCTCCCGCACACGGGGCCACGGCTTAACGTCCCATCCGACGGACGGCGGCCTTTCCAAGCCCATCGGTGTCCCCTACTGACCATGGGCAGGGCGGAAATTTTGCGGAGATAAATCTCAACGCTGACCCAGCTGGGACTTGAATCTGGGAACTACAGATTACGAGCCTGGCGCGCTACCGACTGACCCCCCCCGCCCCCCTGGCTGTCGGTCTCAAACAAAAGCTGCATCTATCCTCTCACCAGATTGTCGACATACATAGACCCATCGATCGTCAGCACCCAGAGAGAAACAGGATTCATCACTAAACACAAAAGTGTTCCATTCGTGACCCCAGTTCGCACGACTTCGGTACCAAGCCAGACGAGTGCTGCAATGGTTTGCAGTCAATGGCAGTCGACGTAACGGTTGCCTAGAGCACAGCTGTGCCTCGTGCAACCTTCGGTTTACTGTTCCGTCATTATGGGGACGTCCATGGCTGCTGACACATTCCGTCGAATATCTCCTGCAGTGCTCTGTGGTGACGAACGAGCATGTCGAACAATGCGCCTATCAAGTCGTGCTGACGTCTGTTGGACGGCACCACTCCCTCTGCGACGCACGCTAGAACCTTCATTTCGCGACTGTTGTCAACAGCGTCCAACAGTTCGTGCAACCCGATGAACTTGAGCAGCGACACGACGTGTAGCCCATCCAGCTTCACATAGGCCTATAATTCTTCCTCTCTCAAAAGCATCCAAATGGCAATAAACCTGCAGACGGCATGTACCAGGCATTTTCGACCTTCGCTGAACAATTTCCAAGTGGAACCACCTAATCTCAACCATTCGCACGACTTCCACCTGCATAAACACAATACCATCCCTGTTCCTTCTTGCACTTTTTACCTCTTGAGTCACACACGTAGGGGCGGCGGTGGCTCAGTCAGTAGCGCGCCAGGCTCGTAATCTGCAATTCCCAGGTTCGAGTCCCAGCTGGGTCAGCTTTGAGATTTATCTCCGCATAACTCCCCGCCCTGCCCACGGTGAGTAGGGGACACCGATGGGCTTGGAAAGGCCGCCGTCCGTCGGATGGGTCGTTAAGCCGTGGCCCCGTGTGCGGGAGAGCCATACCCTGTGCACATTAAAGAACACGCTGGATGGCCTTGACGGGAGACTACCATCTGTCTCCCAACAGCTGTTCCAGTGGGTCCCCTCCCCCAACCTTCTCTGAGCCTTCGGGGTCCATGTGACCTGGCCATTTAGCCCATGGTGTGCAAAAAAGTGCCGCTCAGAGGTAAAATAACCCAACCCAAAAGTCACACACGTCATTGGCTCCGGATTATCATCATTTGCATATCTCAATCGCGCACACCCACCCTTCTATTTGCATGTTTGTACACATCCTCCTGGGTGGGGCACTTTCAATGTCGAGCAGTGTATTTATTAAATAACCATAGCAATTATTTATGGACATGGAATTGCCGTAATTACTCAACAGCGAACCGATTTTTTAAATGACTTCAGCGTATTGCCAAAAGAACGATGTGAGAATGCACCGCGCTCACTTTCCTAATGACGGAAATGTTTTATCTAATCGTTACCATCCCGGTTGATAAATTACTAAACGAATAAAACAATGTAACACAAAATAAAGAAAAATAGCAATTAATTATCTGACAAATTCTGATTTCTAACTGCAATTGTTCTGCCTTTAGCTGTACAGTCGGTCAAAAAAGTATCCGAACACTATGGCTGTTTACAGAATTCAGAAAAAAATATCTGGCTACGATTTTTTTTTAGAAATTAGTGATCTGGCAACCTTCGTGTCACGTGACACGAAAGATCACTAATTTCTAAAAAAATCGTTGCCAGATATTTTTTCTGAATTCTGTAATCAGCCATGGTGTTCGGATACTTTTTTAATATATATAATGCGTATGAATATATAATGCAATGAATATGGAGCGGGTGCAGTTACCGTTCACGGCAAACTGGAGCGGTTGCGGTTAATGTTCACAACATATTGGATCGTGTGAGCTCACAAAGACCTGGATCGTGTGAGCTCACTCACGGAAATATTGAGCGTGTGCAGTTACCGTTCACAGCAAACTGGAGCGGTTGCGGCTAATGTTCACAGCACATTGGATCGTGTGAGCTCACAAAGACCTGGATCGTGTGAGCTCACTCACGGAAATATTGAGCGTGTGCAGTTACCGTTCACAGCAAACTGGAGCGGTTGCGGTTAATGTTCACAGCACATTGGATCGTGTGAGCTCACAAAGACCTGGATCGTGTGAGCTCACTCACGGAAATATTGAGCGTGTGCAGTTACCGTTCACAGCAAACTGGAGCGGTTGCGGTTAATGTTCACAGCACATTGGATCGTGTGAGCTCACAAAGACCTGGATCGTGTGAGCTCACTCACGGAAGTATTGAGCGTGTGCAGTTACCGTTCACAGCAAACTGGAGCGATTGCGGTTAATGTTCACAGCACATTGGATCGTGTGAGCTCACAAAGACCTGGATCGTGTGGGCTCACTCACGGAAATATTGAGCGTGTGCAGTTACCGTTCACAGCAAACTGGAGCGGTTGCGGTTAATGTTCACAGCACATTGGATCGTGTGAGCTCACAAAGACCTGGATCGTGTGAGCTCACTCACGGAAATATTGAGCGTGTGCAGTTACCGTTCACAGCAAACTGGAGCGGTTGCGGTTAATGTTCACAGCACATTGGATCGTGTGAGCTCACAAAGACCTGGATCGTGTGAGCTCACTCACGGAAATATTGAGCGTGTGCAGTTACCGTTCACAGCAAACTGGAGCGGTTGCGGTTAATGTTCACAGCACATTGGATCGTGTGAGCTCACAAAGACCTGGATCGTGTGAGCTCACTCACGGAAATATTGAGCGTGTGCAGTTACCGTTCACAGCAAACTGGAGCGGTTGCGGTTAATGTTCACAGCACATTGGATCGTGTGAGCTCACAAAGACCTGGATCGTGTGAGCTCACTCACGGAAGTATTGAGCGTGTGCAGTTACCGTTCACAGCAAACTGGAGCGGTTGCGGTTAATGTTCACAGCACATTGGATCGTGTGAGCTCACAAAGACCTGGATCGTGTGGGCTCACTCACGGAAATATTGAGCGTGTGCAGTTACCGTTCACAGCAAACTGGAGCGGTTGCGGTTAATGTTCAGAGCACATTGGATCGTGTGAGCTCACAAAGACCTGGATCGTGTGGGCTCACTCACGGAAATATTGAGCGTGTGCAGTTACTGTTCACAGCAAACTGGAGCGGTTGCGGCTAATGTTCACAGCACATTGGATCGTGTGAGCTCACAAAGACCTGGATCGTGTGAGCTCACTCACGGAAATATTGAGCGTGTGCAGTTACTGTTCACAGCAAACTGGAGCGGTTGCGGTTAATGTTCACAGCACATTGGATCGTGTGAGCTCACAAAGACCTGGATCGTGTGAGCTCACTCACGGAAATATTGAGCGTGTGCAGTTACCGTTCACAGCAAACTGGAGCGGTTGCGGTTAATGTTCACAGCACATTGGATCGTGTGAGCTCACAAAGACCTGGATCGTGTGAGCTCACTCACGGAAGTATTGAGCGTGTGCAGTTACCGTTCACAGCAAACTGGAGCGGTTGCGGCTAATGTTCACAGCACATTGGATCGTGTGAGCTCACAAAGACCTGGATCGTGTGAGCTCACTCACGGAAATATTGAGCGTGTGCAGTTACTGTTCACAGCAAACTGGAGCGGTTGCGGTTAATGTTCACAGCACATTGGATCGTGTGAGCTCACAAAGACCTGGATCGTGTGAGCTCACTCACGGAAATATTGAGCGTGTGCAGTTACCGTTCACAGCAAACTGGAGCGGTTGCGGTTAATGTTCACAGCACATTGGATCGTGTGAGCTCACAAAGACCTGGAACGTGTGAGCTCACTCACGGAAATATTGAGCGTGTGCAGTTACCGTTCACAGCAAACTGGAGCGTGTGCAGTTACTGCACACGCTCCAGTTTGCTGTGAACGGTAACTGGAGCGTGTACAGTTGCTGTACACGCTCCAGATATTTTTCCTGAATTCTGTAATCACGTGACCGACCGTGAGATTTTTGACCGACTGTACCAAGTACTAGCTTATAACACAAAATTTTGTACAGCAATAAAGCTGAAGATCTGAAAGGATATTTCAAAATCTCAGTTTCTACGGTTCTGCTGTTCTTCCTAGATTTTTGAAATCATTCGCATTTATGAACATATGTTATTGAAATAATCTGCATTTTATTGCATTTCCCCCTCCCCTCACCTCACTTGAATCGCTTTAGCAACCTGAATAGAAGCAAAAAAAAAATTTCTTGAAAAGATCCTAGGTGGAGAGGAAATAAAAACATAGTGCAGTATTTGGAAAAACGTTTTTAAAAATTCCTAGGGCATTTACCGCATTTTGGGTCGCATTTTGCGGTAAAAATGCGGTAAAAATGTAATAAAGGCGGTAAAAATGTAATAAAGGCGGTAAAAATGTAAATACAGTAAAAATGTAATAAAATGTAATAATGGTAAAAATACATTTTACGGTAAAAATACGGAAAGGCGCTCCTAGAGCCTTTACTACATTTTTACCACATTTTGGGTTCATTCCAGTTCAATTGAGTTGTTATCATTCCATCTATGCTTTTTTTGCAAAACCTTTTATCAATGAACAAAAAATACCTCATCATTTAACATAAAAAATTTCTGAGCTCCTCTCATTTTCGAAAATCTTGACTACTCTACTGGCCTAAATATAAAAATTAATCATTCCTTTTGAAAGGCAAATGCTTTAGACTGCTTGGGGAATGAATATGTCCCCTTCCCGTCTATTTAACGACAAACTAAAAGCCATTACACTCTTTAGGGGGTCCCAGCTGGGTCAGCGTTGAGATTTATCTCCGCAAAATTCCCCGCCCTGCCCACGGTCAGTAGAGGACACCGATGGGCTTGGAAAGGTCACCGTCCGTCGGATGGGACGTTAAGCAGTGGCCCCGTGTACGGGAGAGCCATACCCTGTGCACGTTAAAGAACACGCTGGATGGCCTTGACGGGAGGCTCCCAACAGCTGTTCCAGTGGGTCCCCTCCCCCAACCTTCTCTGAGCCAACCTTCTCTTAAATCCCATCCGACGAATGGCATCCAACCTTCTGGCAAGGACATTCAGTGGATTATTTATAGCACACAAGGATACAGAAGGCCTCCGCATTAAGCCTGAAAGTTTCATTCAGTTGATTCTTTAAAATACAAAGGTACAGAAGTACTCTTGCACTGAAGTTTGAGTTTATCATTCAGTATGTTCTGTAGAGTACAAAGGTGGTAATATAAGTATTTTAAGATGTTTGTGCATTTCGTATCCCTGTATTGCTGTTTGACTGAGTGTTTCATTTAGTGGATTCTTTAAAGTACGGGGCGGGGGTGGCTCAGTCGGTAGCGCGCCAGGCTCGTAATCTGTAGTTCCCAGGTTCGAGTCCCAACTGGGTCATCGCGTTCATATTTATCTCTGAAAAATTCCCCGCCCTGCCCACGGTCAGTAGAGGACATCGATGGACTTGGAAAGGTCACCGTCCGTCGGATGAGACGTTAAGCCGTGGTCACGTTTGAGGGAGAGCCATACTCTGTGCACGTTAAAGAACACGCTGGATGGCCTTGACGGAAGGCTACCATCTGTCTTCCAACAGCTGTTCCAGTGGGTCCCCAACCTTCTCTGAGCCTTCGGGTCCTTGTGACCTGGCCATTTAGCCCATGGTGTGCAAAAAAGTGCCGCTCAGAGGTAAAACAACCCAACCCAATCCTCTTTTCTGGATATTCCGTGTGGTTTGAAGACCAGAAAATTTTGAAGTCTTTTGCACCAAAGGAAAGTGTGAAACTGTGGCCGGCTGGTTCTGTATTCTTCTTCACATCATAAGATTCTATTCACATTCCTTCTGAAAACATTTTTTTTTTCCTCTGTGCTTTTTTTTTATTATTATTTTCTTATAGGGAGAAAAAAATAAACTTTTCTGTGAAAGGCAAACGTGATTCGTTGAAAAAGCAAAGAAATCGCTTCGACTATTTCTTTATTTTTATTATTTCTTGCTCAAATATCCAGTTCGTTCTCGAGACAGCCAGATGACAACAAGAGCGTGGATGCCGAAGAGGAAGAGGAGAAAGAGAAAAAAGAAGGCGAAGAAGATGAAGATCTCTTATCTCGACTTTTTTTTTAATGAAGAAGTAAGAGAATGCATTGTCTGTCTTCTCGCACGAACAGAAGAGATAGAAATCGAATTTTGCTAAAGCCAAGAAATGTTTCTCCTACTTCTTTTCTGCCGCGTGGGATGCTCGCATCATCTTGCCGCTAACTAATGGGGTTGTTCAGAAGAAGTACCGGAGGGAGGGAGCGAGGGAGAAAAGAGCACGTGAGGAGATGAAGAAGGAGTCAAACACTGACAGGGAAGATAACGAATTGTAAATTCGAATCTTCATTCTGAAGAATTATTCTTCAACAATGGCATTGTACGGAATTCCACCGCCAGATATCGCCGAGGGAATTTTTTTTTCATCTTGCAGATCGTGAGGATGCTCGGGATGCGGTGGAGACTTCTGCAGCAGAAAAGATAAATATTACTTCCAGCAGTTTATCACTCAGATATAGCCACTGAAGGGGTGGGGAGGAAAGAAGGACGTTGAGAAGAGGAGAGTCGTTCAACACTTCAAGGAATGAAATCCAAAGTTTTGAAAGCAAAGAATGTCGCTTTTATTTGCCCACTCGTCGAATCAAAAGGCTCCATTTCTCTTCGGCATTTCAGTATTTCTGTTTGTTTGTTTGTTTATCGCCGTTTTCACACGAGACGCAATGGCCGCATTGCTCGCGAGTGACTAAAATTAGGAATTGCCTCATTCCAAAAAAAAGATATTTTTATGAGTAAATTAAAAATAAAAATCAATAAATAAGATTAAATTAATGAATCTGAATGTAATTTGATCACTTCAGATTTTTGTTGTTGTATTTTTTGTTGTTTAATTTTTTTTTTATTTCATAAAGGTGCCAAAATACGTTTTACCCTCTGACGAGGAAGAGGTTAATTCCCCGTCCTGCCCACGGTCAGTACGAGACACCGATGGGCTTGGAAAGGTCACCGTCCGTCAGAGTGGGGCGGGGGTGGCTCAGTCGGTAGCGCGCCAGGCTCGTAATCTGTAGTTCCCAGGTTCGAGTCCCAGCTGGGTCAGCGTTGAGATTTATCTCCGCAAAATTCCCCGCCCTGCCCACGGTCAGTAGGGGACACCGATGGGCTTGGAAAGGCCGCCGTCCGTCGGATGGGACGTTAAGCCGTGGCCCCGTGTGCGGGAGAGCCACACCCTGTGCACGTTAAAGAACACGCTGGATGGCCTTGACGGGAGGCTACCATCTGTCTCCCAACAGCTGTTCCAGTGGGTCCCCTCCCTCAACCTTCTCTGAGCCTTCGGGGTCCATGTGACCTGGCCATTTAGCCCATGGTGTGCAAAAAAGTGCCGCTCAGAGGTAAAACAACCCAACCCAACCCTCCGTCAGATGGGACGTTAAGCCATGGCACCGTGTGCGGGAGAGCCATACCCTGTGCACGTTAAAGAACACGCTGGAAGGCCTTGACGGGAGGCTACCATCTGTCTCCCAACAGCTGTTCCAGTGGGTCCCCTCCCCCAACCTTCTCTGAGCCTTCGGGGTCCTTGTGACCTGGCCATTTAGCCCATGGTGTGCAAAAAAGTGCCTCTCAGAGGTAAAACAACCCAACTCAATACTTCCTATGATGATTGGAAAGGAAGCCGCTGTCATTGCCGGAGACCGTGATGAGGCACACTCCTCCACCTTTTCTTGTTCGCTCGCCAGGTGTTGGCCGCCGGATGAAACTTTATGGCACTGTCGGGGGGTGCGGGCGAGCACTGTTGCCACCTCGAGGAAAGGAACGGCATGGGAGAAAAGGTTCAGCGAGGGGACAGGGAAAATCGTATCGGACGTTAAAGTGTTGAGTCGTGCGTTTCTCGGAGACTTTGAAGGAAGGGGGGTGGGGGTGGCTCAGTCGGTAGCGCGGCAGGCTCGTAATCTGTAGTTCCCAGGTTCGAGTCCCAGCTGGGTCGGCGTTGAGATTTATCTCCGCAAAATTCCCCGCCCTGCCCACGGTCAGTAGGGGACACCAATGGGCTTGGAAAGGCCGCCGTTCGTTGGATGGGACGTTAAGCCGTGACCCCGTGTGCGTGAGAGCCATACCCTGTGCACGTTAAAGAACACGCTTGGTGGCCTTGACGGGAGGCTAACATCTGTCTCCCAACAGCTCTTCCAGTGGATCCCCTCCCCCAACCTTCTCTGAACCTTCGGGGTCCATGTGGCCTGGCCATTTAGCCCATGGTGTGCAAAAAAGTGCCGCTCAGAGGTAAAACAACCCAACCCAGCTGAGGGAAGGTCTCAGTGTAGGGTGTGATAGAATTCATCCCTAAGAATAGTCTGTGTGACTATAAGTCACTAGAGATCTGTGTGACTAATCCTAAGCAGTCTGTGTGACTATAAGTCACTAGAGATCTGTGTGAATAATCCTAAGCAGTCTGTATGACTACAGAAAATGGAAGATATATCTAAGAAAAAGCAGACAACCTCCTGAGACGTATCCTAGTAACAGAAAGGCAGCACTGATGAGAAGAATATAAATAAAGTTCATGTTAAGTTTGCACAAGTGTCTTATGATCATTGATCGATCAAAGGTTAATATTAAATCATTTTAAAGGTTGCATAGTATTAGGCGGAATTATCAACTAGATAAACACTCTAAGACACTGGCACTGGATTAAATAATTCTCGAACCTCATTATAAATTTTAAGTGTTGAACGTCCCCTACCCTTACCGCTGAACGTTACCACAAGAGTTGGTTGTGTTGTTTTACCTCTGAGCGGCACTTTTTTGCACACCATGGGCTAAATGGCCAGGTCACATGGACCCCGAAGGCTCAGAGAAGGTTGGGGAGGGGACCCACTGGAACAGCTGTTGGGAGACAGATGGTAGCCTCCCGTCAAGGCCATCCAGCGTGTTCTTTAACGTGCACAGGTTATGGCTCTCCCGCACACGGGGCCACGGCTTAACGTCCCATCCAACGGACGGCGGCCTTTCCAAGCCCATCGGTGTCCCCTACTGACCGTGGGAGGGGCGGGGAATTTTGCGGAGATAAATCTCAACGCTGACCCAGCTGGGACTCGAACCTGGGAACTACAGATTACGAGCCTGGCGCGCTACCAACTGAGCCCCCACCCGCCCCCCGATTATGGGGTGCTGGCTTTCAAACGAAAACGGAGTTTGTGTTTTTCACCTTTTAAAATCTTCTGACAATATTCGAACTCTTCTGACAATATTCGAACTAATCGATGACTAGGAAATTACAAATGGAATATTTTATTAGTACCTGTAAAACAAAAAAAATTTGTCACTTATATTTAAAGCAAAAAAACGCTATTTTTACTTTTTCATCCACCTCTGATGTGAGGGATTTATCATTGCTGACAATCTCTTGACCACGACACTTTACCAGCAGAATTTCGAATTTCTAGAATACATAGATCGCTTGCAATATTTATTTTTAAGCTTTGCTATTTTCAGTTTTTTTCCACTGTTAGAGAACGTTATTAATGCTTTTGGAAGTTTCGGGAAGTGCAAATCGTAATCTTTCAGTTCTCATTAAACTCGAAAAATATTTTTATCTCTAAAAAAAAAAGAGATGAAAAATCTAATAATTTTTATCTTTTTTTTTTCTCTTTTGAGCATCTTCTGTAGACGCTCAAAATAGTTGAGTGTCTACAGAGCAGACAGCAAATTGAAACTGTTATAGTGAAAAAAAACTGAAATGCCCGATGGGCTTTGGAGAATATGGAATGCCCTTTTCCAAGAGAAAAATGAGATTCTTTTCTGCACGCACCTCACCCATAAAGAGAAAAAGTGCGAGGGGAGGTAAATTTCTGTTCTCAATATTTTTTTTAATACTTAGAAATTATTTTTTTTAATACTCTTAAACCAAATACACATATTTCCTGGGGAGTTACAAACAAGAGAATAAAAAACGCGATTCTATCTAGGGTTAGATGGCAGAAGAAAAAGGTTTGAAGGTATAACCTCCCTCTCGAGAATATACTATGATTCAAAAAAATCCTTAGTTCAACAATTTACGTTAACAAAATTCCACGCAACAACCTTCCTTTCCAAACATCCTGCTCGTTCACTGATTCTGGCTATTACGAACAAAACTGTTTTGTAACAGCAAAAATCTTCAAAACGAAAAGATTCCCAACACTCTTGATCCATTTCCAAACGCAAACACGGTTCCCAAGGTAACCGGACGATGCCCTTGCGGATGCTCGAATTGACTGGGTTGGGTTGTTTTACCTCTGAGCGGCACTTTTTTGCACACCATGGGCTAAATGGCCAGATCACATGGACCCCGAAGGCTCAGAGATGGTTGGGGGAGGGGACCCACTGGAACAGCTGTTGGGAGACAGATGGTAGCCTCCCGTCAAGGCCATCCAGCGTGTTCTTTAACGTACACAGGGTATGGCTCTACCGCACACGGGGTCACGGCTTAACGTCCCATCCGACGGACGGTGGTCTTTCCAAGCCCATCGGTGTCCCCTACTGACCGTGGGCAGGGCGGGGAATTTTGCGGAGATAAATCTCAACGCTGACCCAGCTGGGACTCGAACCTGGGAACTACAGATTACGAGCCTGGCGCGCTACCGACTGAGCCACTCCCGTCCCGTCGAATTGACTGAAAGAAGCGATGAGATGATCAAGAGCGCAACCTTCGCCGTGGAAATATGTCCTCCTCGTGTGCGTGTCCTCTCCGTTGTTGCATCTGAGTTCCTCTGTCATCAGAGTGGCGGAAGCACAGATCGAACCTCAAGTGGAACGCCCAGGAGTAATCAGAGGACAAGGAGAGGACAGCTGGGTGGGAAGCTGACTCCCGGAGGACTCATTCCGGAAGTAATTAGTACTTTACGGGAGAAACCACCGTCGTTCATCACGTGAGTAAGCGGAAGTGGTAGGGCGGAACGGTCGGACCGCCCTTAACATATAACGTTCCCTTGTTATGCTTTCTCGTCTGGGCTTTATCGCGTAATGGGGCTTTATTCAATTAATAGAGACTCCTGTCTGAAGCCAGGGGGCGCTATTGACTCTCTCGTACGGATCATCGCAGAAGATAAGGTTAAAGGTGAGCAAGAACATTTCAGCGACAGAAAATGAGGGTAGAAAAGAAGATTGTTGCTGTTATGTAAATCGAATAGACATGCATTGCCTGTTCCTAGATTATTGTGTTCGAGTTTCAAACTCTATGAGCATTTCTGTGGTTTTGTCGAAAGGAAGTGAAGGAGTAGAGAGTTCGGTCAAATAAAGAAAGAAAGGAAAGGTTCAAGGATGGATACCCTCAAGGGAGGGGAAAAGGGAAAAAAGATCTTCCCTGGAAGTTCAGAAAAATTTTTATATCAATAGAATTGCTCTTTAGTTAAAAATATATACCGTATATTTCCGCAGATAAGACGATAGTTGAATCATAAAAAAAGGCTCCCAAAATTCGGGTCGTCTTATAGGACAGATACAAAAAAAAATTAGATTGAAATTTATATAAATTGAAACCATTATTACTACAACTATTCGAAAAATCTATCATATTATTTAAATACGCTATATAATAATACATTACATTGTAATAGTAAATAATACATTACATTGTAATAGTAAAACAATACTAACACAAAATAAATATTAAAAGTTATGATTTTTGAGCTACTGAGGAAAAAACGGACAACCGTAATTATTTACTAGCACAGAGTAGGGTATGTCCACAAAATAGAATAGCCCATACGACGCTTTTGTGAATAGTCAAGGTCATTACCCGAATGCCCGAATCAGTGCGAATGTTTGCGAATAGGACATAATTCCGTATACGCTATACAGTATTATTATCCAGATGATGATCGCCGATCTAAACTAAATTCATAGGCCGTTGAGAGTTTGGGGTCGTCTTATAGGACAGATATATGCTAAAACTATAAAACTTTGACGAAAATTTATACCTCGTCTTATCTGAAGGTCGTCTTATCCGCGGAAATATACGGTATTTGCTTTTGAATCCTGTTGAAATATCGACTATAAAAATTTCCTACGGGAATTTAATTTTCATTTACTTGTTTATGGATCCTCAAGTTAGGATGATAAAACTTTTGTACCCCTCCCACCAAAAAAAAAGGAATCCAAACAACCAATAAGCGTTATAATCAGATACTGGAGATATATTCAGGAAGCTAAATCATATGAAGACATAGGATTACCAGATGCATGGAGTTCGTAATCGAGTTCATTAGGAAAGATATTAATTGGTGTCTATAAATCTTTGCGCGCATAAATCTTATTTGACGTCTAACTCAACATTTAATTCGACACAATTTCATTGATTCTGTTGGTAAAATTACAGACCATCACTTAGTTACCTCACCTTTTGGAAGAAAGAAGATTGGGAACTTCTCCAAACACAAAAATAAAACACATCATCCAAATCTGCTGACTGAATTCAAAATAAAAAAAAATAAAATAAATACCCCCTCAAGCGGCTGCTTGCCACAGAGGTTCTGACAGGATCCTATCAGTTTATATGCCATAGTAGAAGGTCTGTGAAACCTTTCCTAAATTCCTTTGTAAGAATGAACACCAATTTCTCTGACGTTCTTTGACGCAGGTTTTTCCAAGAGACTTAACTCCTATTTTCGCACTCCATTTCAGCTCCATCAAAGAACTTTGAGATTGGTTCATCCATTCAATAAACCAACAGATCTTCCTTTAAATAACCGAGTGGGTTGTTTTACCTCTGAGCGGCACTTTTTTTGCACACCATGGGCTAAATGGCCAGGTCACATGGACCCCGAAGGCTCAGAGAAGGTTGGGGGAGGGGACCCACTGGAACAGCTGTTGGGAGACAGAATGACCTCCCGTCAAGGCCATCCAGCGTGTTCTTTAATGTGCACAGGGTATGGCTCTCCCACACACGGAACCACGGCTTAACGTCCCATCCGACAGACGGCGGCCTTTCCAAGCCCATCGGTGTCCCCTACTGACCGTGGGCAGGGCGGGGAATTTTGCGGAGATAAATCTCAACGCTGACCCAGCTGGGACTCGAACCTGGGAACTACAGATTACGAGCCTGGCGCGCTACCGACTGAGCCACCCCCGCCCCAACAACCGAGTGATATTTTAAACTATAACATTTCATAAACACTGTTTCGGAACGTTTTATAAAAAGCCGAGCACTTGGCTTTACTGCTTTTTTTCGCGCATCACCAAATGCCTGTGGATTTATACGATTTTTTATTGATTTCCCATTATTATATTATTTTTATGAGAAACAGTTTCGAAAGCATTGGTTAAGAAACTAACACTCTTCTTGTCAACATATTCTCACAAAAGAGTTCTGATAGCTATCTAACAGTCACTCTTTCTTGTGGGGCGGGGGTGGCTCGGTCGGTAGCGCGCCAGGCTCGTAATCTGTAGTTCCCAAGTTCGAGTCCCAGCTGGGTCAGCGTTGAGATTTATCTCCGCAAAATTCCCCACCCTGCCCACGGTCAGTAGGGGACACCGATGGGCTTCGAAAGGCCGCCGTCCGTCGGATGGGACGTTAAGCCGTGGTTCCGTGTGCGGGAGAAACATACCCTGTGCACGTTAAAGAACACGCTGGATGGCCTTGACAGGAGGCTACCATCTGTCTCCCAACAACTGTTCCAGTGGGTCCCCAACCTTCTCTGAGCCTTCAGGGTCCATGTGACCTGGCCATTTAGCCCATGGTGTGCAAAAAAGTGCCGCTCAGAGGTAAAACAACCCAAATGCCCGTGGATTTATACGATTTTTTATTGATTTCCCATTATTATATTTTTTTTATGAGAAACAGTTTCGAAAGCATTGGTTAAGAAACTAACACTCTTCTTGTCAACATATTCTCACAAAAGAGTTCTGATAGCTATCTAACAGTCACTCTTTCTTGCTGTTACTATATATAAATTTCTCTCATCTATTCCTATTTGAGATAAAAAAAAATATATTTTTCTCCCTAAAAGTTGCAACATATGTATTTTTCAGTTTCTTTCTGGTCTTCAAATACTTTTTGGCATTACCTTATCGGAAAGTGTCTAGAGTTCGAGTGAGCCAGCAGTACTTCCTCTTGATGGCGGTGATGTGTCTTTGGACAATCATTCATCGGTTGGTGGGAACAAAAAAACGATTTGACACTTTGGATGAAAATGGTCATCTTTCTTAGTCAATTTCTTTATTATAAAATGGAGATAAAAAATAAATTCAGAGGCTTCGTTCGTATATTAAACGATTATTACTTGATAGTGAGAAAACGTGTGAGTGATTGAATCGTTGAGTAGTAGGGTGAGTGATAACTTCTTTCTCAACCAAATGGATACAAAGAAGAAACTTTTTTCTTTTTCGCGAAGAAAGAAATCCTCGAGCACAGAATTATTAGATCAAGCCAAACCGAGACTATTTTTTGGTGTTCTTTGAGATCAAGATTCTTTCATGAGCTTTTTTAAAACTTAACAGTTAGACTCTTAACATCTGACTATCGAGGCATAGTTCATTTTTCTGCTTTTCGTTTGCTTCTTCTGAAATGGCTCTCCAGTGATTTCCTCGAGATTTTTCTCTCCTTTTTTCCTTGTTCAAGAAAGAACATCCCTTTGTCGTCTGCAGACATTAATCTTTCTCCTTTTTACAGATAAATTTAAAATTCTTTTTCAGTTGAATGGCTATTTATTATATAATGATTCGTATTTTTCAAACCACTTAGTACATTTAATAACGCCCTCTAGCTTTGGAAAGGGATGGGAAACGCCAAAACTTTAAAGGAATATTGCAAACGTTCCATTTAGGTTAGATTTTGAAATTTCGGTGATCCCCATGGCCGAGTGGTTAGCGCGCTTGGCTACTGATGTAAGGGACCTGGGTTCGAGCCCCGGATAAGGCATGGTTGTATGTGTTGTTTTCTGCTGAGGTCCTGCCATCCTCTCAGATCTTCTGCTTTGGCATATAAACTGACAGGCTCCTTTCAGACCTCTGTGGCAAGCAGCTGCTTGAGGGGGTATTTATCTTATGCCGTCCCATGACCGAGTGGTTAGCGCGCTTGGCTAGTGATCTAAAGGACCTGGGTTCGAGCCCCGGGTAAGGCATGGTTGTGCGTGTTGTTTTTCTGCTGAGGTCTTGCCATCCTCACAGACCTTCTACTGTGGCATATAAACTGACAGGCTCCTGTCAGACCTCTGTGGCAAGCAGCTGCTTGAGGGGGTATTTATTTATTTTTTATTAAAGGATGATGGTTAATAGGATGCAGCAATGCTTTGCTCCCTTACTAGTACTCTGGGGGGTTGGGAAAATGCAATTTTTTATTTTAAAAGATAAATGAAAAATTCCTTTTGTGTTTTACAAATATTAATAAAATATTACTCTTTTACATTTTTCCAAATAGCCGTTAGTTGAAATTCCCATTGTTAGAGAGTGTTAAATGAAGAAGAGACTGTTAAATGGAAAATATAAGAAGAGTTCATTCTCATTACATCCCATATTCCACAGAGGCGATTGCTATTCTTCTAGATTGCAATCACGAAATCAAAGGTGAACTAGATTCTTCAATTAGAAACCAAATGGAGCAATAATTGACTGAGTAGTACAAAACAATTGGAAATTCGTTTGGTATTAAATTCTAAACCAGCAGATATCTTAAAATGATTTTTCAATATCACATACTTCGTTCTTCCTCATTTTTAGCTCATTTTCAAAAAAAACGATCAAGAAAACGAACACAAGATCAAAGCAAATTATCATCATTTTTATTTCATTTTTTGCACCCTTCGAACTAAATGTCAGGACTCAGGACTAAGTAGGAAGTGATCCCTGGACAGCTGTTAGGAGATAGATGGAAGTCTCCAGTCACAGAGGTGATCCCCTGGACAGCTGTTAGGAGATAGATGGAAGTCTTCAGTCACGGATGTGATCCCATGGACAGCTGTTAGGAGATAGATGGAAGTCTCCAGTCACGGAGGTGATCCCTTGCACAGCTGTTAGGAGATAGATGGAAGTCTTCAGTCACGGAGGTGATCCCATGGACAGCTGTTAGGAGATAGAAGGAAGTCTTCAGTCACGGAGGTGATCCCATGGACAGCTGTTAGAAGATAGATGGAAGTCTCCAGTCACGGAGGTGATCCCCTGGACAGCTGTTAGGAGATAGATGGAAGTCTTCAGTCACGCAGATGATCCCATGGACAGCTGTTAGGAGATAGATGGAAGTCTCCAGTCACGGAGGTGATCCCCTGGACAGCTGTTAGGAGATAGATGGAAGTCTCCAGTCACGGAGGTGATCCCCTTGACAGCTGTTAGGAGATAGATGGAAGTCACTAGTTACGTAGCTGATCCCCTGGACAGGTGTTAGGAGATAGATGGAAGTCTCCAGTCACGGTGGTGATCCCCTGGACAGCTGTTAGGAGATAGATGGAAGTCACCAGTCACGGAGGTGATCCCCTTGACAGCTGTTAAGAGATAGATGGAAGTCACTAGTTACGTAGCTGATCCCCTGGACAGGTGTTAGGAGATAGGAAGTGTCCAGTCACGGAGATGATCCCCTGGACAGCTGTTAGGAGACAGATGGAAGTCACCAGTCACATAGCTGATCTCTTGGACAGGTTTAGGAGATATATAGAAGTCTCCAGTCACGGAGGTGATCCCCTGCACAGCTGTTAGGAGATAGATGGAAGTCTCCAGTCACGGAGGTGATCCCTTGCACAGCTGTTAGGAGATAGCTGGAAGTCTCCAGTCACGGAGGTGATCCCCTTGACAGCTGTTAGGAGATAGCTGGAAGTCTCCAGTCACGGAGGTGATCCCATGGACAGCTGTTAGGAGATAGATGGAAGTCTCCAGTCACGGAGGTGATCCCTGCACAGCTGTTACGAGATAGATGGAAGTCTCCAGTCACGGAGGTGATCCCCTTGACAGCTGTTAGGAGATAGATGGAAGTCACTAGTTACGTAGCTGATCCCCTGGACAGGTGTTAGGAGATAGGAAGTGTCCAGTCACGGAGGTGATCCCCTGGACAGCTGTTAGGAGATAGATGGAAGTCTTCAGTCATGGAGGTGATCCCATGGACAGCTGTTAGGAGATAGATGGAAGTCTTCAGTCACGGAGGTGATCCCCTGGACAGCTGTTAGGAGATATATGGAAGTCTTCAGTCACAGAGGTGATCCTTTGCACAGCTGTTAGGAGATAGATGGAAGTCTCCAGTCACGGAGGTGATCCCCTTGACAGCTGTTAGGAGATAGATGGAAGTCACTAGTCACAGAGGTGATCCCTTTGACAGCTGCTAGGAGATAGATGGAAGTCTCCAGTCACGGAGGTGATCCCTGCACAGCTGTTAGCAGATAGATGGAAGTCTCCAATCACGGAGGGGATCCCCTGGACAGCTGTTAGGAGATAGATGGAAGTCTCCAGTCACGGAGGTGATCCCCTGCACAGCTGTTAGGAGATAGATGGAAGTCTCCAATCACGGAGGGGATCCCTGGACAGCTGTTAGGAGATAGATGGAAGTCTCCAGTCACGGAGGTGATTCCCTGCACAGCTGTTAGGAGACAGATGGAAGTCTCCAGTCACGGAGGTGATCCCCTGGACAGCTGTTAGGAGATAGATGGAAGTCTCCAGTCACAGAGGTGATCCCTTGGATAGCTGTTAGAAGATAGATGGAAGTCTCCAGTCACGGAGGTGATCCCCTTGACAGCTGTTAGGAGATAGATGGAAGTCACTAGTTACGTAGCTGATCCCCTGGACAGGTGTTAGGAGATAGGAAGTGTCCAGTCACGGAGATGATCCCCTGGACAGCTGTTAGGATATAGATGGAAGTCTCCAGTAACGGAGGTGATCCCGTGGACAGCTGTTAGGAGATAGATGGAAGTTTTCAGTCACGGAGGTGATCCCATGGACAGCTGTTAGGAGATAGATGGAAGTCTCCAGTCACGGAGGTGATCCCCTGCACAGGTGTTAGGAGATAGACGGAAGTCTCCAGTCACGGAGGTGATCCCCTGGACAGGTGTTAGGAGATAGGAAGTGTCCAGTCACGGAGATGATCCCCTTTACAACTCTTAGGAGACAGATGGAAGTCACCAGTCATATAGCTGATCTCTTGGATAGGTGTTAGGAGATATATAGAAGTCTCCAGGCACGGAGGTGATCCCCTGGACACCTATTAGGAGATAGATGGAAGTCTCCAGTCACGGAGGTGATCCCCTGCACAGGTGTTAGGAGATAGATGGAAGTCTCCAGTCACGGAGGTGATCCCCTTGACAGCTGTTACGAGATAGATGGAAGTCACTAGTTACGTAGCTGAATCCCTGGACAGGTGTTAGGAGATAGGAAGTGTCCAGTCACGGAGATGATCCCCTTTACAACTGTTAGGAGACAGATGGAAGTCACCAGTCACATAGCTGATCTCTTGGACAGGTGTTAGGAGATATATAGAAGTCTCCAGTCACGGAGGTGATCCCCTGGACAGCTGTTAGGAGATAGATGGAAGTCTCCAGTCACGGAGGTGATCCCCTGCACAGGTGTTAGGAGATAGAAGGAAGTCTCCAGTCACGGAGGTGATCCCGTGGATAGCTGTTAGAAGATAGATGGAAGTCTCCAGTCACGGAGGTGATCCCCTTGACAGCTGTTAGGAGATAGATGGAAGTCACTAGTTACGTAGCTGAATCCCTGGACAGGTGTTAGGAGATAGGAAGTGTCCAGTCACGGAGATGATCCCCTTTACAACTGTTAGGAGACAGATGGAAGTCACCAGTCACATAGCTGATCTCTTGGACAGGTGTTAGGAGATATATAGAAGTCTCCAGTCACGGAGGTAATCCCCTGCACAGCTGTTAGGAGATAGATGGAAGTCTCCAGTCACGGAGGTGATCCCCTGGACAGCTGTCAGGAGATAGATGGAAGTGTCCAGTCACGGAGGTGATCCCCTGCACAGGTGTTAGGAGATAGATGGAAGTCTCCAGTCACGGAGGTGATCCCCTTGACAGCTGTTACGAGATAGATGGAAGTCACTAGTTACGTAGCTGAATCCCTGGACAGGTGTTAGGAGATAGGAAGTGTCCAGTCACGGAGATGATCCCCTTTACAACTGTTAGGAGACAGATGGAAGTCACCAGTCACATAGCTGATCTCTTGGACAGGTGTTATGAGATATATAGAAGTCTCCAGTCACGGAGGTGATCCCCTGGACAGCTGTTAGGAGATAGATGGAAGTCTCCAGTCACGGAGGTGATCCCCTGCACAGGTGTTAGGAGATAGAAGGAAGTCTCCAGTCACGGAGGTGATCCCGTGGATAGCTGTTAGAAGATAGATGGAAGTCTCCAGTCACGGAGGTGATCCCCTTGACAGCTGTTAGGAGATAGATGGAAGTCACTAGTTACGTAGCTGAATCCCTGGACAGGTGTTAGGAGATAGGAAGTGTCCAGTCACGGAGATGATCCCCTTTACAACTGTTAGGAGACAGATGGAAGTCACCAGTCACATAGCTGATCTCTTGGACAGGTGTTAGGAGATATATAGAAGTCTCCAGTCACGGAGGTAATCCCCTGCACAGCTGTTAGGAGATAGATGGAAGTCTCCAGTCACGGAGGTGATCCCCTTGACAGCTGTTAAGAGATAGATGGAAGTCACTAGTTACGTAGCTGATCCCCTGGACAGGTGTTAGGATATAGAAAGTGTCCAGTCACGGAGATGATCCCCTGGACAGCTGTTAGGATATAGATGGAAGTCTCCAGTCACTGAGGTGATCCCTTGGATAGCTGTTAGAAGATAGATGGAAGTCTCCAGTCACGGAGGTGATCCCCTTGACAGCTGTTAGGATATAGGTGGAAGTCTCCAGTCACGGAGGTGATCCCTTAGATAGCTGTTAGAAGATAGATGGAAGTCTCCAGTCACGGAGGTGATCCCCTTGACAGCTGTTAGGAGATAGATGGAAGTCACTAGTTACGTTGCTGATCCCCTGGACAGGTGTTAGGAGATAGGAAGTGTCCAGTCACGGAGATGATCCCCTGGACAGCTGTTAGGATATAGGTGGAAGTCTCCAGTCACGGAGGTGATCCCTTGGATAGCTGTTAGAAGATAGATGGAAGTCTCCAGTCACGGAGGTGATCCCCTTGACAGCTGTTAGGAGATAGATGGAAGTCACTAGTTACGTAGCTGATCCCCTGGACAGGTGTTAGGAGATAGGAAGTGTCCAGTCAGGGAGATGATCCCCTGAACAGCTGTTAGGATATAGATGGAAGTCTCCAGTCACGGAGGTGATCCCGTGGATAGCTGTTAGAAGATAGATGGAAGTCTCCAGTCACGGAGGTGATCCCCTGGACAGCTGTTAGGAGATAGATGAAAGTCACTAGTTACGTAGCTGATCCCCTGGACAGGTGTTAGGAGATAGGAAGTGTCCAGTCACGGAGATGATCCCCTTTACAGCTGTTAGGAGACAGATGGAAGTCACCAGTCACATAGCTGATCTCTTGGACAGGTGTTAGGAGATATATAGAAGTCTCCAGTCACGGAGGTGATCCCCTGCACAGGTGTTAGGAGATAGATGGAAGTCTCCAGTCACGGAGGTGATCCACTGGACAGCTGTTAGGAGATAGATGGAAGTCTCCAGTCACGGAGGTGATCCCCTTGACAGCTGTTAGGAGATAGATGGAAGTCACTAGTCACGGAGGTGATCCCCTGGACAGCTGTTAGGAGATAGATGGAAGTCTTCAGTCACGGAGGTGATCCCATGGACAGCTGTTAGGAGATAGATGGGAGTCTCCAGTCACGGAGGTGATCCCCTGGACAGCTGTTAGGAGATAGATGGAAGTCTCCAGTCACGGAGGTGATCCCCTGGACAGCTGTTAGGAGATAGATGGAAGTCTCCAGTCACAGAGGTGATCCCCTGGACAGCTGTTAGGAGATAGATGGAAGTTTCCAGTCACGGAGGTGATCCCTTGCACAGCTGTTAGGAGATAGATGGAAGTCACTAGTTACGTAGCTGATCCCCTGGACAGGTGTTAGGAGATAGGAAGTGTCCAGTCACGGAGATGATCCCCTGGACAGCTGTTAGGATATAGATGGAAGTCTCCAGTCACGGAGGTGATCCCCTGGACAGCTGTTAGGAGATAGATGGAAGTCTCCAGTCACGGAGGTGATCCCCTGGACAGCTGTTAGGAGATAGATGGAAGTCTCCAGTCACGGATGTGATCCCCTGCACAGCTGTTAGGAGATAGATGGAAGTCTCCAGTCACGGAGGTGATCCCCTGCACAGCTGTTAGGAGATAGATGGAAGTCTCCAGTCACAGAGGTGATCCCTTGCACAGCTGTTAGGAGATAGATGGAAGTCTCCAGTCACGGAGGTGATCCCTTGCACAGCTGTTAGGAGATAGATGGAAGTCACTAGTTACGTAGCTGATCCCCTGGACAGGTGTTAGGAGATAGGAAGTGTCCAGTCAGGGAGATGATCCCCTGAACAGCTGTTAGGATATAGATGGAAGTCTCCAGTCACGGAGGTGATCCCGTGGATAGCTGTTAGAAGATAGATGGAAGTCTCCAGTCACGGAGGTGATCCCCTGGACAGCTGTTAGGAGATAGATGAAAGTCACTAGTTACGTAGCTGATCCCCTGGACAGGTGTTAGGAGATAGGAAGTGTCCAGTCACGGAGATGATCCCCTTTACAGCTGTTAGGAGACAGATGGAAGTCACCAGTCACATAGCTGATCTCTTGGACAGGTGTTAGGAGATATATAGAAGTCTCCAGTCACGGAGGTGATCCCCTGCACAGGTGTTAGGAGATAGATGGAAGTCTCCAGTCACGGAGGTGATCCACTGGACAGCTGTTAGGAGATAGATGGAAGTCTCCAGTCACGGAGGTGATCCCCTTGACAGCTGTTAGGAGATAGATGGAAGTCACTAGTCACGGAGGTGATCCCCTGGACAGCTGTTAGGAGATAGATGGAAGTCTTCAGTCACGGAGGTGATCCCATGGACAGCTGTTAGGAGATAGATGGGAGTCTCCAGTCACGGAGGTGATCCCCTGGACAGCTGTTAGGAGATAGATGGAAGTCTCCAGTCACGGAGGTGATCCCCTGGACAGCTGTTAGGAGATAGATGGAAGTCTCCAGTCACAGAGGTGATCCCCTGGACAGCTGTTAGGAGATAGATGGAAGTTTCCAGTCACGGAGGTGATCCCTTGCACAGCTGTTAGGAGATAGATGGAAGTCACTAGTTACGTAGCTGATCCCCTGGACAGGTGTTAGGAGATAGGAAGTGTCCAGTCACGGAGATGATCCCCTGGACAGCTGTTAGGATATAGATGGAAGTCTCCAGTCACGGAGGTGATCCCCTGGACAGCTGTTAGGAGATAGATGGAAGTCTCCAGTCACGGAGGTGATCCCCTGGACAGCTGTTAGGAGATAGATGGAAGTCTCCAGTCACGGAGGTGATCCCCTGCACAGCTGTTAGGAGATAGATGGAAGTCTCCAGTCACGGAGGTGATCCCCTGCACAGCTGTTAGGAGATAGATGGAAGTCTCCAGTCACAGAGGTGATCCCTTGCACAGCTGTTAGGAGATAGATGGAAGTCTCCAGTCACGGAGGTGATCCCTTGCACAGCTGTTAGGAGATAGATGGAAGTCACTAGTTACGTAGCTGATCCCCTGGACAGGTGTTAGGAGATAGGAAGTGTCCAGTCACGGAGATGATCCCCTGGACAGCTGTTAGGATATAGATGGAAGTCTCCAGTCACGGAGGTGATCCCGTGGATAGCTGTTAGAAGATAGATGGAAGTCTCCAGTCACGGAGGTGATCCCCTTGACAGCTGTTAGGAGATAGATGGAAGTCACTAGTTACGTAGCTGATCCCCTGGACAGGTGTTAGGAGATAGGAAGTGTCCAGTCACGGAGATGATCCCCTTTACAGCTGTTAGGAGACAGATGGAAGTCACCACTCACATAGCTGATCTCTTGGACAGGTGTTAGGAGATATATAGAAGTCTCCAGTCACGGAGGTGATCCCCTGCACAGGTGTTAGGAGATAGATGGAAGTCTCCAGTCACGGAGGTGATCCACTGGACAGCTGTTAGGAGACAGATGGAAGTCACCAGTCACATAGCTGATCTCTTGAACAGGTGTTAGGAGATATATAGAAGTCTCCAGTCACGGAGGTGATCCCCTGCACAGGTGTTAGGAGATAGATGGAAGTCTCCAGTCACGGAGGTGATCCACTGGACAGCTGTTAGGAGACAGATGGAAGTCACCAGTCACATAGCTGATCTCTTGGACAGGTGTTAGGAGATATATAGAAGTCTCCAGTCACGGAGGTGATCCCCTGCACAGGTGTTAGGAGATAGATGGAAGTCTCCAGTCACGGAGGTGATCCACTGGACAGCTGTTAGGAGATAGATGGAAGTCTCCAGTCACGGAGGTGATCCCGTGGATAGCTGTTAGAAGATAGATGGAAGTCTCCAGTCACGGAGGTGATCCCCTTGACAGCTGTTAGGAGATAGATGGAAGTCACTAGTTACGTAGCTGAATCCCTGGACAGGTGTTAGGAGATAGGAAGTGTCCAGTCACGGAGATGATCCCCTTTACAACTGTTAGGAGACAGATGGAAGTCACCAGTCACATAGCTGATCTCTTGGACAGGTGTTAGGAGATATATAGAAGTCTCCAGTCACGGAGGTGATCCCCTGGACAGCTGTTAGGAGATATATAGAAGTCTCCAGTCACGGAGGTGATTCCCTGGACAGCTGTTAGGAGATAGATGGAAGTCTCCAGTCACGGAGGTGATCCCCTGCACAGGTGTTAGGAGATAGATGGAAGTCTCCAGTCACGGAGGTGATCCACTGGACAGCTGTTAGGAGATAGATGGAAGTCTCCAGTCACGGAGGTGATCCCGTGGATAGCTGTTAGAAGATAGATGGAAGTCTCCAGTCACGGAGGTGATCCCTTGCATAGCTGTTAGGAGATAGATGGAAGTCTCCAGTCACGGAGGTGATCCCCTGGACAGCTGTTAGGAGATAGATGGAAGTCTCCAGTCACGGAGGTGATCCCCTGCACAGCTGTTAGGAGATAGATGCAAGTCTCCAGTCACGGAGGTGATCCCCTGCACAGCTGTTAGGAGATAGATGGAAGTCTCCAGTCACGGAGGTGATCCCCTGGACAGCTGTTAGGAGATAGATGGAAGTCTCCAGTCACAGAGGTGATCCCCTGGACAGCTGTTAGGAGATAGATGGAAGTCTCCAGTCACGGAGGTGATCCCTTGCACAGCTGTTAGGAGATAGATGGAAGTCACTAGTTACGTAGCTGATCCCCTGGACAGGTGTTAGGAGATAGGAAGTGTCCAGTCACGGAGATGATTCCCCTGGACAGCTGTTAGGATATAGATGGAAGTCTCCAGTCACGGAGGTGATCCCGTGGATAGCTGTTAGAAGATAGATGGAAGTCTCCAGTCACGGAGGTGATCCCCTTGACAGCTGTTAGGAGATAGATGGAAGTCACTAGTTACGTAGCTGATCCCCTGGACAGGTGTTAGGAGATAGGAAGTGTCCAGTCACGGAGATGATCCCCTTTACAGCTGTTAGGAGACAGATGGAAGTCACCAGTCACATAGCTGATCTCTTGGACAGGTGTTAGCAGATATATAGAAGTCTCCAGTCACGGAGGTGATCCCCTGCACAGGTGTTAGGAGATAGATGGAAGTCTCCAGTCACGGAGGTGATCCACTGGAGAGCTGTTAGGAGATAGATGGAAGTCTCCAGTCACGGAGGTGATCCCCTTCACAGGTGTTAGGAGATAGATGGCAGTCTCCAGTCACGGAGGTGATCCACTGGACAGCTGTTAGGAGATAGATGGAAGTCTCCAGACACGGAGGTGATCCCGTGGATAGCTGTTAGAAGATAGATGGAAGTCTCCAGTCACGGAGGTGATCCCTTGCATAGCTGTTAGGAGATAGATGGAAGTCTCCAGTCGCGGAGGTGATCCCCTGCACAGCTGTTAGGAGATAGATGGAAGTCTCCAGTCACGGAGGTGATCCCCTGGAGAGCTGTTAGGAGATAGATGGAAGTCTCCAGTCACGGAGGTGATCCCCTGCACAGCTGTTAGGAGATAGATGGAAGTCTCCAGTCACGGAGGTGATCCCCTGGACAGCTGTTAGGAGATAGATGGAAGTCTCCAGTCACAGAGGTGATCCCCTGGACAGCTGTTAGGAGATAGATGGAAGTCTCCAGTCACGGAGGTGATCCCTTGCACAGCTGTTAGGAGATAGATGGAAGTCACTAGTTACGTAGCTGATCCCCTGGACAGGTGTTAGGAGATAGGAAGTGTCCAGTCACGGAGATGATCCCCTGGACAGCTGTTAGGATATAGATGGAAGTCTCCAGTCACGGAGGTGATCCCGTGGATAGCTGTTAGAAGATAGATGGAAGTCTCCAGTCACGGAGGTGATCCCCTTGACAGCTGTTAGGAGATAGATGGAAGTCACTAGTTACGTAGCTGATCCCCTGGACAGGTGTTAGGAGATAGGAAGTGTCCAGTCACGGAGATGATCCCCTTTACAGCTGTTAGGAGACAGATGGAAGTCACCAGTCACATAGCTGATCTCTCGGACAGGTGTTAGGAGATATATAGAAGTCTCCAGTCACGGAGGTGATCCCCTGCACAGGTGTTAGGAGATAGATGGAAGTCTCCAGTCACGGAGGTGATCCACTGGACAGCTGTTAGGAGACAGATGGAAGTCACCAGTCACATAGCTGATCTCTTGGACAGGTGTTAGGAGATATATAGAAGTCTCCAGTCACGGAGGTGATCCCCTGCACAGGTGTTAGGAGATAGATGGAAGTCTCCAGTCACGGAGGTGATCCACTGGACAGCTGTTAGGAGACAGATGGAAGTCACCAGTCACACAGCTGATCTCTTGGACAGGTGTTAGGAGATATATAGAAGTCTCCAGTCACGGAGGTGATCCCCTGCACAGGTGTTAGGAGATAGATGGAAGTCTCCAGTCACGGAGGTGATCCACTGGACAGCTGTTAGGAGATAGATGGAAGTCTCCAGTCACGGAGGTGATCCACTGGACAGCTGCTAGGAGATAGATGGAAGTCTCCAGTCACGGAGGTGATCCCCTGGACAGCTGTTAGGAGATGGATGGAAGTCTCCAGTCGCGGAGGTGATCCCCTGCACAGCTGTTAGGAGATAGATGGAAGTCTCCAGTCACGGAGGTGATCCCCTGGACAGCTGTTAGGAGATAGATGGAAGTCTCCAGTCACAGAGGTGATCCCCTGGACAGCTGTTAGGAGATAGATGGAAGTCTCCAGTCACGGAGGTGATCCCTTGCACAGCTGTTAGGAGATAGATGGAAGTCACTAGTTACGTAGCTGATCCCCTGGACAGGTGTTAGGAGATAGGAAGTGTCCAGTCAGAATCTATTCTAGAACCATCTGATATCCCCTGGACAGCTGTTAGGATATAGATCCCCTGGACGGAGTTATCCCCTGGACAGCTGTTAGGATATAGATGGAAGTCTCCAGTCACGGAGGTGATCCCCTGGACAGCTGTTAGGAGATAGATGGAAGTCTCCAGTCACGGAGGTGATCCCCTGCACAGGTTTTAGGAGATAGATGGAAGTCTCCAGTCACGGAGGTGATCCCCTTGACAGATGTTAGGAGATAGATGGAAGTCACTAGTTACGTACCTGATCCCCTGGTCAGGTGTTAGGAGATAGGAAGTGTCCAGTCACGCAGATGATCCCCTTTACAACTGTTAGGAGACAGATGGAAGTCACCAGTCACATAGCTGATCTCTTGGACAGGTGTTAGGAGATATATAGAAGTCTCCAGTCACGGAGGTGATCCCCTGGACAGCTGTTAGGAGATATATAGAAGTCTCCAGTCACGGAGGTGATCCCATGGACAGCTGTTAGGAGATAGATGGAAGTCTCCAGTCACGGAGGTGATCCCCTGCACAGGTGTTAGGAGATAGATGGAAGTCTCCAGTCACGGAGGTGATCCACTGGACAGCTGTTAGGAGATAGATGGAAGTCTCCAGTCACGGAGGTGATCCCGTGGATAGCTGTTAGAAGATAGATGGAAGTCTCCAGTCACGGAGGTGATCCCTTGCATAGCTGTTAGGAGATAGATGGAAGTCTCCAGTCACGGAGGTGATCCCCTGGACAGCTGTTAGGAGATAGATGGAAGTCTCCAGTCACGGAGGTGATCCCCTGCACAGCTGTTAGGAGATAGATGCAAGTCTCCAGTCACGGAGGTGATCCCCTGCACAGCTGTTAGGAGATAGATGGAAGTCTCCAGTCACGGAGGTGATCCCCTGGACAGCTGTTAGGAGATAGATGGAAGTCTCCAGTCACAGAAGTGATCCTCTGGACAGCTGTTAGGAGATAGATGGAAGTCTCCAGTCACGGAGGTGATCCCTTGCACAGCTGTTAGGAGATAGATGGAAGTCACTAGTTACGTAGCTGATCCCCTGGACAGGTGTTAGGAGATAGGAAGTGTCCAGTCACGGAGATGATCCCCTGGACAGCTGTTAGGATATAGATGGAAGTCTCCAGTCACGGAGGTGATCCCGTGGATAGCTGTTAGAAGATAGATGGAAGTCTCCAGTCACGGAGGTGATCCCCTTGACAGCTGTTAGGAGATAGATGGAAGTCACTAGTTACGTAGCTGATCCCCTGGACAGGTGTTAGGAGATAGGAAGTGTCCAGTCACGGAGATGATCCCCTTTACAGCTGTTAGGAGACAGATGGAAGTCACCAGTCACATAGCTGATCTCTTGGACAGGTGTTAGGAGATATATAGAAGTCTCCAGTCACGGAGGTGATCCACTGGACAGCTGTTAGGAGATAGATGGAAGTCTCCAGTCACGGAGGTGATCCCCTGGACAGCTGTTAGGAGATAGATGGAAGTCTCCAGTCATGGAGGTGATCCCTTGCACAGCTGTTAGGAGATAGATGGAAGTCTCCAGTCACGGAGGTGATCCCTTGCACAGCTGTTAGGAGATAGATGGAAGTCTCCAGTCACGGAGGTGATCCCTTGCACAGCTGTTAGGGGATAGATAGAAGTCTCCAGTCACGGAGGTGATCCCTTGCACAGCTGTTAGGAGATAGATGGAAGTCTCCAGTCACGGAGGTGATCCCTTGCACAGCTGTTAGGAGATAGATGGAAGTCACTAGTCACGGAGGTGATCCCCTTGACAGCTGTTAGGAGATAGATGGAAGTCTCCAGTCACGGAGTTGATCCCTTGCACAGCTGTTAGGAGATAGATGGAAGTCTCCAGTCACGGAGGTGATCCCTTGCACAGCTGTTAGGAGATAGATAGAAGTCTCCAGTCACGGAGGTGATCTCTTGCACAGCTGTTAGGAGATAGATGGAAGTCTCCAGTCACGGAGGTGATCCCCTTGACAGCTGTTAGGAGATAGATGGAAGTCTCCAGTCACGGAGGTGATCCCTTGCACAGCTGTTAGGAGATAGATGGAAGTCTCCAGTCACGGAGGTGATCCCCTGGACAGCTGTTTGGAGATAGATGGAAGTCTTCAGTCACGGAGGTGATCCCCTGGACAGCTGTTAGGAGATAGATGGAAGTCACTAGTCACGGAGGTGATCCCCTTGACAGCTGTTAGGAGATAGATGGAAGTCTCCAGTCACGGAGTTGATCCCTTGCACAGCTGTTAGGAGATAGATGGAAGTCTCCAGTCACGGAGGTGATCCGTTGCACAGCTGTTAGGAGATAGATAGGAGTCTCCAGTCACGGATGTGATCCCTTGCACAGCTGTTAGGAGATAGATAGAAGTCTCCAGTCACGGGGGTGATCCCCTGGACAGCTGTTAGGAGATAGATGGAAGTCTCCAGTCACGGAGGTGATCCCTTGCACAGCTGTTAGGAGATAGATGGAAGTCTCCAGTCACGGAGGTGATCCCCTGGACAGCTGTTAGGAGATAGATGGAAGTCTCTAGTCACGGAGGTGATCCCCTGGACAGCTGTTAGGAGATAGATGGAAGTCACTAGTCACGGAGGTGATCCCCTGGACAGCTGTTAGGAGATAGATGGAAGTCTCCAGTCACGGATGTGATCCCTTGCACAGCTGTTAGGAGATAGATGGAAGTCTCCAGTCATGGAGGTGATCCCCTGGACAGCTGTTAGGAGATAGATGGAAGTCTTCAGTCACGGATGTGATCCCATGGACAGCTGTTAGGAGATAGATGGAAGTCTCCAGTCACGGAGGTGATCCCATGGACAGCTGTTAGGAGATAGATGGAAGTCTTCAGTCACGGAGGTGATCCCATGGACAGCTGTTAGGAGATAGAAGGAAGTCTTCAGTCACGGAGGTGATCCCATGGACAGCTGTTAGAAGATAGATGGAAGTCTCCAGTCACGGAGGTGATCCCCTGGACAGCTGTTAGGAGATAGATGGAAGTCTCCAGTCACAGAGGTGATCCCCTGGACAGCTGGTAGGAGATAGATGGAAGTCTCCAGTCACGGAGGTGATCCCTTGCACAGCTGTTAGGAGATAGATGGAAGTCACTAGTTACGTAGCTGATCCCCTGGACAGGTGTTAGGAGATAGGAAGTGTCCAGTCACGGAGATGATCCCCTGGACAGCTGTTAGGATATAGATGGAAGTCTCCAGTCACGGAGGTGATCCCGTGGATAGCTGTTAGAAGATAGATGGAAGTCTCCAGTCACGGAGGTGATCCCCTTGACAGCTGTTAGGAGATAGATGGAAGTCACTAGTTACGTAGCTGATCCCCTGGACAGGTGTTAGGTGATAGGAAGTGTCCAGTCACGGAGATGATCCCCTTTACAGCTGTTAGGAGACAGATGGAAGTCACCAGTCACATAGCTGATCTCTTCGACGGGTGTTAGGAGATATATAGAAGTCTCCAGTCACGGAGGTGATCCCCTTGACAGCTGTTAGGAGATAGATGGAAGTCTCCAGTCACGGAGGTGATCCCTTGCACAGCTGTTAGGAGATAGGTGGAAGTCTCCAGTCACAGAGGTGATCCCTTGCACAGCTGTTAGGAGATAGATGGAAGTCTCCAGTCACGGAGGTGATCCCTTGCACAGCTGTTAGGAGATAGATGGAAGTCTCCAGTCACAGAGGTGATCCCTTGCACAGCTGTTAGGAGATAGATGGAAGTCTCCAGTCACGGAGGTGATCCCCTGTACAGCTGTTAGGAGATAGATGGAAGTCTCCAGTCACGGCCATCAAGTATGTTCATTTATCTGTACAGGGTATGATCAATTAAACATACTAACCATTGGGCTTGACCCCCTTACCTGCAGAATGATAGCCTTTTCCAAGTCTGTACGTTTTCTCTTACTCACCTAAGACTGAAGGGGGGGGGGGGGTTCAACCCTGGGAATATCAGATTACGAGCCTGATGAGTTATCATCTGAGCCAACCCCATCCCGAATTCCCCAAATCATTCCAATCTTTTCACATTCTCACTTAAAAAAATAAATGGAAAAATAAACTACATTGATTGCTGAAATTGAAAGGAGATATTTCTTTACACCTCGCTTTGTAAGCAAACAGAAAAACTTCAAAGATCGTCTTAGCGCTGATCTTTGCCAGCTTCCATTCTATTCGAAACAAAATGAAAAAGAGAAAAAAATCGTTTCGGAAAGGCACAAATTTTCGCAACAGAGTACAATCAACAGGAAATGTGTGCCCCGTAGTCATAACCGAGTCGGACAAGCGATAACTGAAAGTTAACAAACTTTCAAGAAAGCTTCGCTAAAATCTCAAAATCCTCAAAGAGAATTTCTTTAAAACTTATTTGTGTTCGGTGTTTTTCTGTTCTTCGTCGTCGATGTCAGCAGTTTATCAGTGAGCGTTGTTGTTGCAGTTTGGCTGGGACGTGATTGATGATCAGGAGATGACTTTGGTCCCCGAGATGAAGAAAAGGCGGGAGATAGGGAAGTTAATGCAAAGCTAATCAAAAGAAGCACTAAAAAAGTGTTTTATCTTTTTGAAATTCTTTAGGTTTTTACTGCAAATGTTCTACGAAAGTGAGCGTTACAACCGGACGCAATTTTCCGATTACGTTTTGTGAACTCCAAAAGTTTAAAGTTTGGCATTCGTGGAAAAACGCACTTTCGTTTTCGTGTTTTTTTTAACTGAAGTTTCACTTTAAGAAAGAACTATTTTAATATATTTAACTACTGATTGCAAAAGCCCCGAGAAGTTCCCGTAAAGAAATCGATAGTGAAGGTGGATAGGTCAATGAAACGGTTTCGTTGTTTTTTCGAATTTAAGAATAGCAAAGCTATAGTAGCAACTGCGAAGGTTGGGTTGGGTTGTTTTACCTCTGAGCGGCACTTTTTTGCACACCATGGGCTAAATGGCCAGGTCACATTTACCCCGAAGGCTCAGAGAAGGTTGGCGGAGGGGACCCACTGGTACAGCTGTTGGGAGACAGATGGTAGCCTCCCGTCAAGGCCATCCAGCGTGTTCTTTAACGTGCACAGGATATGGCTCTCCCACACATGGGGCCACGGCTTAACGTATCATCCGACGGACGGCGGCCTTTTCAAGCCCATCGGTGTCCCCTACTGACCGTGGACAGGGCGGGGAATTTTGGGAGATAAATCTCAACACTGACAAAGCTGGGACTCGAACCTGGGAACTACAGATTACGAGCCTGGCGCGCTACCGACTGAGTCACCCCCGCCCCCAATAGCAAAGCTTTAGTAGCAACTGCGAAGGCAATGGGAGACAATGAGCTTGCGCAGGTGATGCTTCTCATAGATCATTGGTTGCTTGACAAGTGATTGATAGGTCATTGACCTATGAGAACTGTCGAAACTTCAACTGTGCAGTCCCATAATCTCCCATTTACATACTCTTACGTTTTGCCACTGTACAAGAGAATATACATAAATTATGAGTTATATATAAATTCAGTTGCTCTAAAAATAATTTTGTGAATAAAGAAGAACTATCACCGGGACTTTGATTATGCGATGTAACAGAAGAGAATACAAGGATTACGACATACGGGAGTCATTGCAATCCTTACTAGAATACTATAAGAAAAAGAATAATTATTCTCTCAAAAAAGGCATCTTACTTTCCCATTTTGAACATAAAATGACTATCAAATCCATAATTTACACGAAACAGAAAATATAGTGTATCTATTTCAGAACGACTTGGTCAGTATTATTTAAATGAGAATGATAAAAACTTTGCAAAATCTGATGAACCTTCTGGTAAAACAAATTGCATCACTTTGAATTAGCATTTGTCACAAACATTTTACATGTAATAAAGTATAAAAAAATTACGAACAATAATAAAAATAAATTATGCGAACTTATTATGAAAGATGAGCAAAATTTAAAAAAGAGTGCTATAAAATATTTTTTCCTAATTTTCAGTGCAGTTTAATATAAAAATGTAAGGGTTAATAGAATGTTTGAATTTTGTTGTCAAAATTGGTTAAAATATGGCAGAGATTTGGCAACTCAAAATTTCTGCCACATTTTAACCAAAAATTGCTCACAGAATTTCGCAATAAACTATTTATTTCAACGTACGTTTATCAAAAATTACTGTATAATTTTGATGTATAGTGCCAGTTGTATCTAAACATATAGACAAGGTTTTTCCGCATTCCCAATTGTGTAGTGATACGACAACGTTCTTCACCATTCCGAATTGTATAGTGATACAACATTCTTCACTATTGCCAATTGTGTAGTGATACGACAACGTTCTTCACCATTCCCAATTGTGTAGTGATACAACAAAGTTCTTCAGCATTCCCAATTGTGTAGTGATACAACAAAGTTCTTCAGCATTCCCAGTTGTGTAGTGATACGACAACGTTCTTCACCATTCGCAATTGTGTAGTGATACGACAACGTTCTTCACCATTCCCAATAGCGTACTGATACGACGACGTTCTTCACCATTCACAATTGTGTAGTCATACAACAACGTTCTTCACCATTCCCAATTGTGTAGAAATACGACAACGTTCTTCACCATTCACAATTGTGTAGTGATACGACAACGTTCTTAACCATTCACAATAGCGTAGTGATACGACGACGTTCTTCATCATTCACAATTGTGTAGTGATACGACAGCGTTCTTCACCATTGCCAATTGTGTAGTGATATGACAACGTTCTTCACCATTCCCAGTTGTGTAGTGATACGACAACTTCACCATTCCCAATAGCGTAGTGATACGACGACGTTCTTCACCATTCCCAATTGTGTAGTGATACAACGGCGCCTTTCACGATTGCCAATTGTGTAGTCTTACGACAATGTCTTCAATGCACATTAAAGCGAGAAAGCGAAGTTGTTAGCATCCAAAATTTTCAATCCTAGACGAATAGAAACTTTGGTATCAGATTTCCCGCACTAAGTCCCTCAGTTAGGTAGGTGGCATGGCACTGCCAGATCCTCTCCCAAAAGAGTCATAAAACAACGCTCCTCCCAAAAAGTTTCCTCATTGCTAATATTATCAAGCAAATAATGCACATTAGGTAACGTCCCCGGGTAAAGTTGGTTTTCTGCCAGCATTTCTGGTTGAGTTCACATGGATGCGCATTACCCTATACGTCATTAATCTTCGACTATTAATGATATATATGAGATAACAAACTTCAATTATGCCTCAGTTGTTTGGTTTTTTATCTGCATTTAATGGTAATTTATTCCACGTTGATAAAAGAACCGAGGTTAATAAGGTTGATGCAGCAGAAATTTTGGGTGAAAATTGGATTTTTTTCCATTCAAATTTTTTAAATATGAAAATATAACTTCACCTCTGAATCGACGAATCGATTTTTTCACGCCCGAAAGAGTAAATGTTTTATCTTTTTCTTTCTATCCTTTATTAATTTAAAATCATAAAATGTGTTAAACTGAGTTATTTTCCATAGAGTGAATTCGGTGTTTGACAAACGTTTTTCTTTAATGTAAAATTAAAGTTTAATCTCACTTAATGAAGTCTTATCTTGCTCGTGGTAGAGAACTTAGTACACTACTGGAAAAAAAATGCAACACTTGCAAAAAGTTATGGGTTGTTTTACCTCTGAGCGGCACTTTTTTGCACACCATGGGCTAAATGGCCAGGTCACATGGACCCCGAAGGCTCAGAGAAGGTTGGGGGAGGGGACCCACTGGAACAGCTGTTGGGAAACAGATGGTAGCCTCCCGTCAAGGCCATCCATCGTGTTCTTTAACGTGCACAGGGTATGACTCTCCGGCACACGGGACCACGGTTTAACGTCCCATCAGACGGACAGCGGCCTTTCCAAGCCCAATGGTGTCCCCTACTGACCGTGGGCAGGGAATTTTGCGGAGATAAATCTCAACGCTGACCCAGCTGGGACTCGAACCTGGGAACTACAGATTACGAGCCTGGCGCGCTACCGACTGAGCCACCCCCGTCCCAATCAAAAGGGTTGATCCGATATATCTTCCCTTAACAGATTTCGACGAGTTATGTGTCAAATGAAAGCTTGCCACGCTAGTGTCATAGGTCCCTTCTCACGCTACGATGTGTAATAGTTTTTATTTATAGAATTTCTTTGGGTGGTGTTTTAAGGGAAGAACAGGGACTCCCCCCTCCCCTATTATATCCTATATTGCTTGTGTAAAAAGGCTAGTGTTTACTCAGTCAACCGACTGAGCCTGATACTTTAGATTTAGGTTGGTTTTACCTAGATGAGTGGGGCGGTGGTGGCTCAGTCGGTAGCGCGCCAGGCTCGTAATCTGTAGTTCCCAGGTTCGTGTCCCAGCTGGGTCTTATCTTGCCCGTTGAGATTTATCTCCGCAAAATTCCCCGCCCTTCCCACGGTCAGTAGGGGACACCGATGGATTTGGATAGGCCGCCGTCCGTCGAATAGCACGTTAATCCGTGACGCCGTGTGCGGGAGAGTCATACCCTGTGCACGTTAAAGAACACGCTGGATGGCCTTGACGTGAGGCTACCATCTGTCTCCCAACAGCTGTTCCAGTGGGTCCCTTCTCTGAGCCTTCGGGGTCCTTGTGGCCTGGCCATTTAGCCCATGGAGTGCAAAAAAGTGCCGCTCAGAGGTAAATAATCCAATCCTAGGTGAGCTGTTGGGCAAGAAAATCACATACTTTGAACATTATAGTTGGTTGTTTTACCTCTAAGCGGCACGTTTTTGCACAAAATGAGCTAAATGGCCAGGTCACAAGGACCTCAAGGGCTCAGAGAAGGTTGGGAGAGGGGATCTGTGATGACCCAAAAAAGACAAGGTTCTGTCGGACTACGACAGAGGTGTTGACCTGGGTTCGGATCCTGTCCGACTGGGCCAGATGTGATGTCCTCCCTTCTCAGATCTATGGAGATTGAGCCAAACGTCGTGGCCGCCGGAGACGATGCGATTGTTGTTTAATAATTACTTCACCTTCATTTCGGTGAAATTACAGGTTCTCGGTTTTTTAAGCCCGTGCCACTGCACGCCTTTGAAGAAACTGGTGTTGAATGATGAATAACAACAGTCCATTAATTACTGCACGAGAGTTAGATAAGAACGACACAGTTTTATTTATAATATATATAGCTACGTGCTGGGAATGCGCTCAACTCTGTGGGCCTATGCTGCTTTGATGCTGCAAACATTAATAATGAGGTGGAGAATCGCACGCTTTGTGAATCCTCACTTTACAGACCTCAAAACTTGACGAAAAGATAACCAACCTTTGCCTACACTGTGGTTCCTTCTGAAATACAAGAATAAAACAGATTCACACAAGAATCTCGATTTCCCTTTGGACTCGCACCCTCACTTCCAGGATTTATTGGGGCGGGGGGTGGTCAGTCGGTAGCGCGCTAGGCTCGTAATCTGTAGTTCCCAGGTTCGAGTCCCAGCTGGGTCAGCGTTGAGATTTATCTCCGCAAAATTCCCCGCCCTGCCCACGGTCAGTAGGGGACACCGATGGGCTTGGAAAGGCCGCCGTCCGTCGGATGAGACGTTAAGCCGTGGCCCCGTGTGCGGGAAAGCCATACCCTGTGCACGTTATAGAACACGCTGGATGGCCTTGACGGGAGGCTACCATCTGTCTCCCAACAGCTGTTCCAATGGGTCCCCTCCCCCAACCTTCTCTGAGCCTTCGGGGTCCATGTGACCTGGCCATTTAGCCCATGGTGTGCAAAAAAGTGCCGCTCAGAGGTAAAACAACCCAAAATCCAGGATTTATTTATTTCTTTATTTTTTTTTAGTATGGGCGGTGTCCTTCCGAAGCTTGTTGACACGACCTTTCGTTCAACGTGCTCGCACCAAGACTAAAGCTTCAAATCTACCGCCTAGCCTCGTCGCTACACCAGCGCCCCTAGGCTAGTCACTTACGGCATAAACAACTGCTGGCATTCGTCACCACTTAACGGAGCAGCTTTAGACCCGAAAAACAACAACGGTGAGTCATCCCAGCACAAACATTTCCAAGAACACATAAAAATATATACAACAATAAAATACGACAAAAATATACAATAAATAAATAAATATAAAATTCGAGGGACATGACAGGACCCACTGGAACAGCTGTTGGGAGACAGATTGTAGCCTCCCGTCAAGGCCATCCAACGTGTTCTTTAACGTGCACAGGGTATGGCTCTCCCTCCCATGAGGTCACGATTTTACGTCTCATTCGACCGACGGTAGCCTTTACAAGCCCATCGGTGTTTCCTACTGTGTTAGGGGGGACTTAAAAGATATTTATCTTTTCCCTCTAAGTTATTGATTTTGCATTTCTGTTACTTTAAGTACATTGCGTTATCTCCAATGAAAGCTTTTTGACCGTTACTACTCATTTGCCTTATAATGGGTTGGGTTGTATAATGGGTTTATATCATTGCATTATAATGGGTTGGGTTGTTTTACCTCTGAGCGGCACTTTTTTGCACACCATGGGCTAAATGGCCAGGTCACATGGACCGCGAAGGCTCAGAGATGGTTGGGGGAGGGGACCCACTGGAACAGCTGTTGGGAGACAGATGGTAGCCTCCCGTCAAGGCCATCCAGCGTGTTCTTTAGCGTTGGGTTGTTTTACCTCTGAGCGGCACTTTTTTGCACACCATGGGCTAAATGGCCAGGTCACATGGACCCCGAAGGCTCAGAGAAGGTTGGAGGAGGGGACCCACTGGAGAGACAGATGGTAGCCTCCCGTCAAGGCCATCCAGCGTATTCTTTAACGTGCACAGGGTATGGCTCTCCCGTACACGGGGCCACGGCTTAACGTCCCATCCGACGGACGGCGGCCTTTTCAAGCCCATCGGTGTCCCCTACTGACCGTGGCCAGGAAGGGGAATTTTGCGGAGATAAACTGCGGCGCTGACCCAGCTGGGACTCGAACCTGGGAACTACAGATTACGAGCCTCCTGCGCTACCGACTAAGCCACCCCCGTCCCATTGCCGTATAATCAAAGTTATTAGAGCAGCTGAACAAAATGATATTAATTCCTGCTTATATTATATCCAAACAATTTAATAGATAGAAATATTTACAGTTTAAGAGGATATTTCAAGACAGTAAGTAAACTTTCCTCTCCTCAGTTGGATTTCATGCTGACTCTTACAAATAAATGAATTATTCTCATAAAAACTTATTAACGTATTCGAAGGCTTTTCTCTAGTCATTCGAATAGGTCAGTTACCAACAGTTGCTGATATTGTCTTTCTATGCGAGAGACCGAGCTCAGTAGTTACAAAAATTTTCTTATTCAAGAAAAATGAACTTAATCGATCCGTACCTCAGGTTGTTGTCCTTGACGTCACGGAGATGGGGGCAGAGGATGGAGAGCATTCGGAGAGGATGGAGATGAGGAATGAGGCATTCGGAGAAGATGGAGCAGAGGATGGAGATTCGGAGAGGATGGAGAGCATTCGTCTTTAGCAGGTACAGTCGCTCAAAAAAGTATCCGAACACCATGGATGATTACAGAATTCAGAAAAAACATCTGGCAACGATTATTTTTTTAGAAATTAGTGATCTGGCAACCTTCGTGTCACGTGACACGATGGTTGCCAGATCACTAATCGTTGCCAGATGTTTTTTCTTAATTCTGTAATCATCCATGGTGTTCGGATACTTTTTTAATAGATATAATGCGTATGAATATATAATGCAATGAATATGGAGCGTGTGCAGTTACCGTTCACGGCAAACTGGAACGGTTGCAGTTAATGTTCACAGCACATTGGATCGTGTGAGCTTACAAAGACCTGGATCGTGTGGGCTCACTCACGGAAATATTGAGCGTGTGCAGTTACCGTTCACAGCAAACTGGAGCGTGCACAGTTGCTGTAGACGCTCCAGATATTTTTCCTGAATTCTATAATCACGTGACACGAAGGTTGCCAGATCACTAATTTCTAAAAAAATCGTTTCCAGATATTTTTTTCTGAATTCTGCAATCATCCATGGTGTTCGGATACTTTTTTAATATATATAATGCGTATGAATATATAATGCAATGAATATGGAGCGTGTGCAGTTACCGTTCACGGCAAACTGGAACGGTTGCAGTTAATGTTCACACCACATTGGATCGTGTGAGCTTACAAAGACCTGGATCGTGTGGGCTCACTCACGGAAATATTGAGCGTGTGCAGTTACCGTTCACAGCAAACTGGAGCGTGTGCAGTAACTGCACACGCTCCAGTTTGCTGTGAACGGTAACTGGAGCGTGTACAGTTGCTGTACACGCTCCAGATATTTTTCCTGAATTCTATAATCACGTGACGCGAAGGTTGCCAGATCACTAATTTCCAAAAAAATTGTTGCCAGGTATTTTTTCTGAATTCTGTAATCAACCATGGTGTTCGGATACTTTTTTGAGCGACTGTACTCCCCATGTGGCTCTGGGATTTCGGGGAAACGGCGTCCGTGGCTAATTTTGTCTTTTCCGCGTGCTCATGATTCCTAGAACATAGCAGGTATGTCGCCACGTGGTCGCTTGACCATCAGAGGGAGGCCGGCGTCTGCCGCTTGCGCCCGCTAATTGGAGCTGTCTTCTGCGGCGCCGTCCCACAAGATAATCCTGCTTTTTGAAGCGGCGTCAGTCTCTTCTTAAGTGTTGATGTGAAAGAGGATCTATGGCTTGTTCACCTTGTTACTTTGATAGGGTTGGGCTGGGTTGTTTTACCTCTGAGCGGCACTTTTTTGCACACCATGGGCTAAATGGCCAGGTCACATGGACCCCGAAGGCTCAGAGAAGGTTGGGGGAGGGGACCCACTGGAACAGCTGTTGGGAGACAGATGGTAGCCTCCCGTCAAGGCCATTCAGCGTGTTCTTTAAGTGCAGAGGGTATGGCTCTCCCGCACACGGAGCCACGGCTTAACGTCCCATCCGACGGACGACGGCCTTTCCAAGCCCATCGGTGTCCCCTACTGACCGTGGGCAGGGCGAGGAATTTTGCGGAGATAAATCTCAACGCTGACCCAGCTGGGACTCGAACCTAGGAACTACAGATTACGAGCCTGGCGCGCCCACCGACTGAGCCACCCCCGCCCTACTTTGATAGGAACGGCGAGCTTAGTTGCGTACTAACGGGGTGTGGAGCATATCACTTTCGATTCCAAGCCCCCTCTTAGGACGAGAAATTCGTTGCGCTTCCGTAGCTTCTTCTCTTTGGGAACAGAGGTGGACCCGTGAAGGTCACACGACGCGCCGCGAAATTCGCAGCTCTTTGTTTGAGAAATGTTCCTATTCAGTTATGAACAGATCGGGATCTGTGCATAACAACTGACCGAGGGCACAAGGAAAGCGGGGGGGGGGGGGGGGGAATTTTTCGGAAATAAATCTGAACGCTGGCCCAGGTGGAACTCGAACCTGGAAACTGCAGATACGGGCCTGGTGCGCTAACGACTGAGCCACCTCCTTTTTCACCTTAAAGAATATGCCGAATGTTTCTGACAGAAGTACAGCAAATGTTGGCTCATTTGCATCAGATAAATATCTGATGTTTCCAGGTTCGAGTCCCACGTTGTTGCCAGCGTTGAACTCCCGCTAACTCCCCCCCCCCCCCCCCCCATCACACACACACATACACTTCAGTGAGAAAGGGACACAGTTGGGCTGTGAAAGGCACCCTTCCGTCGGATGGGACGTGTCCCCATGTGAAGGATACACAAACCCTGTACACGTTAAAGAACATGCTCGATGGTCTTAACGGGAGGCTTCCATCTGTCTCCTGACAACTGTCCAGGGAGTCCTCTTTCCCTAACCTTCCCTGAGTCCTAGGGGTCTTTGTGACCTGACCCTTTCTCCCTTTGTGTATACACAAACGTTTTATTCACGGGCATCTCAATCCACAAAAATGTAGGAAACATTTTTTCCTCAAGGACAAAAAAACAGAAACGAATAATAAGTTTAGTGAAAAATAACTGTTCCTTCACTATTAATATTATACAAAAAACAAATATTTTACTTCTTTACCAGGGGCGGCTCAGTCGGTAGCGCGCCAGGCTCGTAATCTGTAGTTCCCAGGTTCGAGTCCCAGCTGGGTCAGCGTTGAGATTTATCTCCGCAAAATTCCCCGCCCTGCCAACGGTCAGTAGGGGACACCGATGGGCTTGGAAAGGCCGCCGTCCGTCGGATGGGACGTTAAGCCGTGGCCCCGTGTGCGGGAGAGCCATACCCTGTGCACGTTAAAGAACACGTTGGATGGCCTTGACGGGAGGCTACCATCTGTCTCCCAACAGCTGTTCCAGTGGGTCCCCTCCCCCAACCTTCTCTGAGCCTTCGGGGTCCATGTGACCTGGCCATTTAGCCCATGGTGTGCAAAAAAGTGCCGCTCAGAGGTAAAACAACCCAACTCAACCTGTTTACTTGTTTATGGTAGAATGTTATTAATTCTAAAAAGAATCGCAACGTGACGTGGATTTTTGCAATGACGTATTGCTTGCGAAGTCTTACCCTAAACCTAGCAAACATCTACTTCTGACACTTCATGATTATAACAAAACTGATTACCAACCGGTGCAATACAAAAAGAGAAAACATCGAAGCTTTTTTTGCGCATTCCTTGTCAACTACTTTCTCATGGCAGTTAACCTCTGTTGATACTCAGAATTCATCTCAACATTAGATTTCTTTCCTAAAAAAAAAGCTGTATTTCATACGGCAAAACATGACAACAAACACCCAAAAAAAGAAAGTGTAAAGAAATGCTTTTAATTAGATTTAAAAATGTTTCCTTTCATTTTCCCGCCGATTTAAGTTCATTAATTTTCCGCCATGTCTTACCCTTTTCACTTTCAGTTTCGCGCAAATAATTATTCAGACTGAAAAACAAAGAAAAAGATTTTCAATTACAGAAAAAAATTGTATAGAAAAAAAGACCTTCACACAATGTATTCTTTGTTTCTGTTTAGAGACAAATCTTTTATCAAATGATGAATCATGCTTCTTTTCCAAACCACTTGCGTATTTTTTCACTTCGAATGGCGTGTAATTCAATTAACTTTACAATTGCAAACAGGTTAATGTTCTATTTCTTTCGCCAATTTTTTTTGTTCAATTTCGACAGAATTAACTAAGAATCTAATTTCCTTTTGTTGATGTCCGCCTTCACCTAGAGAGAGTTTCATTTGATTGCTTGCTACCAATCGTACAAAGATCCCCTGGTTCTGGCATTAATTCTCATAAAACTGGAATGACAGGGTTGGGTTGGGTTGCTTTACCTCTGAGCGGCACTTTTTTGCACACCATGGGCTAAATGGCCAGGTCACATGGACCCCGAAGGCTCAGAGAAGGTTGGGGTAGGGGACCCACAGGAACAGCTGTTGGGAGACAGATGGTAGCCTCCCGTCAAGGCCATCCAGCGTGTTCTTTAACGTGCACAGGGTATGGCTCTCCCACATACGGAGCCACGGCTTAACTTCCCATCCGACGGACGGCGGCCTTTCCAACCCCATCGGTGTCCCCTACTGACCGTGGGCAGGGCGGAGAATTTTGCGGAGATAAATCTCAACGCTGGCCCAGCTGGGACTCGAACCTGGGAACTACAGATTACGAGCCTGGCGCGCTACCGACTGAGCCACCCCCGCCCCTAAAGACCCTGTGTAGAAGACCACCTGATGCCATGTATAGAAGAGGTAATCATTTCCCATTTACTTGATATTAGCTTTTTTCGTTTCAAGTTGCCTGCAGTCTTTGAGGGCGGGGGTGGCTCAGTCGGTAGTGTGCCAGGCTCGTAATCTGTAGTTCCCAGGTTCGAGTCCCAGCTGGATCAGCGTTGAGATTTATCTCCGCAAAATTCCCCGCCCTGCCCACGGTCAGTAGGGGACACCGATGGGCTTGGAAAGGCCGCCGTCCTTCGGATTGTACGTTAAGCCGTGGCCCCGTGTGCGGGAGAGCCATACCCTGTGCACCTTAAAGAACACGCTGGATGGCCTTGACGGGAGGCTACCATCTGTCACCCAACAGCTGTTCCAGTGGGTCCCCTCCCCCAACCTTCTCTGAGACTTCGGGGTCCATGTGACCTGGCCATTTAGCCCATGGTGTGCAAAAAAGTGCCGCTCAGAGGTAAAACAACCCAACCCAACCTGCAGTCTTTGAAGTATTCTAAGATTCATTTCTCACCTCATTTTTAAATCCGCTAAGCTTTAACGTACTATTAAAGTAAGTTTTTTTTTCCCATTAGCTTTTTCCATCATCACAAGACTCTATATTTTTTATAAGGATCCTTTCTCCTCTAAGACCAGAAAAAGTAAGTGAATGCAGAGACGAACTTTCTTCTTTATGTTGTTGGGTTGGGTTGTTTTACCTCTGAGCGGCACTTTTTTACACACCATGGGCTAAATGGCCAGGTCACAAGGACCCCGAAGGCTCAGAGAAGGTTGGAGGAGGGGACCCACTGGAACAGCTGACGGGATACAGATGGTAGCCTCCCGTCAAGGCCATCCAGCGTGTTCTTTAACTAAAGTTAAAAAACGCACACGGGGCCACGGCTTAACGTCCCATTCGACGGACAGCGGCCTTTCCAAACCCATCGGTGTCTCCTACTGACGGTGGACAGGGCGGGGAATTTTGCGGAGATAAATCTCAACTCTGACCCAGCTGGGACTCGAACCTGGGAACTGCAGATTACGAGCCTGGCGTGCTATCGACTGCCCCTTTCTTCTCACCCCCGCCCCTTTCTTCTTTATGACCAGAGAAAGTAAGCAAATGCAGAGGCGTATCTTTCTTTTCTCTGCATGGTAAACACATCAAAAAGCGAAAGTCGACTCAAACATCTGCATTAACGGATTTCTCGATTATCGAGTGAAGGATTATCCGGGCGCTGCGTGTCAGGGTTAGGGTTAACCCTCCCTATCTACCACATCAACCCCCGCCTCACTTTTTCATTTCTCTCGTTATCCTTTTCTTCAACTTCTAGAATTACAGCACAACGCTTTCATAATATCTTCAAATAAGCTAAGTACAAAATGTGCAATTGCTTTTAAAGGATTAAGAGATTAATCTTTTCGCTTCGGTGTGAAGAAATATCACTTAATGCTCTCGAAACCTGAGGTCTAAAGTCTTTCCTCAGTTTCCGAGCGTTATTGTGGAAAGTCATCCCGAGATTGCGGGTCTATGAGGATCCTAGGAACACATCTGTTATTTGGCTAAATTGAAACATGCAAGACAACTCTCAATGCCAAGGAAAAAATGGGCAAATGATGTTGAGTAACAATTGGTGACACAATTTTTTTGTGCGAATTGCGTGAGGAAAGAGAAAATTCCATTAATCTTTCCTCGAAATTATAAATGCTTAAACAAATTTTCCTTTTTTTAAAAAAAAAAAAGTGAAAAAGTGTTTATCTAAGTGACAAAAATTTAAGGATCAGAATGGTTGTTTGTTTGGTTGTTTTACCTCTGAGCGGCACTTTTTTGCACACCTTGGGCTAAATGGCCAGGTCACATGGAAGGCTCATAGAAGGCTCAATAATAGGTCATCCGAAGGCTAATAGAAGGTTGGGGGAGGGGACCCACCAACAGCTGTCCCAGCCAGTTGGGGCTGGAACAGCTGTTGGGAGACAGATGGTAGCCTCCCGTCAAGGCCATCCAGTGTGTTCTTTAACGTGCACAGGGTATGGCTCTCCCGCACACGGGGCGGATCAGAATGTGATGCATGGCTTGTCTTAATTTGGTAGTCATCCTCATGATAACCAAAGAGTTAAAGAGTCCAATGGACTGAACTTCGATTTTTTAGGCAGCTAAAGAGACTATGCGACTGCGCTGTTGATGCTTCACCATTTTTGCACAGTTCAATAAGTTAACTTTATGAGGTAATTAATAGCATTGACTCTTGATTTTTTTTTACCTCTGTGCTGACTTCTGGAGGTCTGTAAATGGTAGTTAGGTAGTCACTGGAAGGAGAGCTATGCACCAATCCCCTGTGATGATGCATAGAACCGGCCAGGCCTAGCACCTAATGTCCGACCCCGCCTTCTCGTGGTACAGACCGTTAGTACCTTTCAAAAGAGATACTCTCTTGTGGAAGTGAACGGAAGGGGAGGGCTGCCAGATTAGTGTGGTCTACTGATCTGGACAACTATGGCTACTTTTCTTTTTTTTCTACCCTGCTGAGGAGTGGTCAACCACACAGGGTCCTGGTGCTGACCATATAAACCCACTGGACTGGATTGGACCTCCGTAGCCCATGGCTGCTTGAGGATGATGATGATGATGATGACTTCTGGACAAGGATTGGCATAGCCGGCCCAGGACCCCTAATCTACTGTTCCCAGGTTCTAGTCCCAATTATAATAGCGTTGGGACAACAACAAGGACTGGCTTGGAACGACCACTGTCCGTTGATGGGACATAAAGCCGCAGCCCATGTGCAGTTAGAGTCATACCCTATGCATGTTAAAGAACACGCTAGATGGATTTGGAGGTAGATTATCATCTGTCTCCTAACAGCTGTGCAGTGAATCCCCTACTCCAACCTTTTCTGAGCTCCTGGGGTGCTTATGACCTTGCCATTGTGTGCAAAAAAAAAGAGCCACTCAGAAATAAAACAACTCAATTCAAAGCAAGAGTCGAACTGAGGTAAGTGATACGATACAGCGCAGCAGGTTCTTTTGTATTAATCCTCTTAATCGGTTACGAGTTATCGATGTCGAATATGATTAATGTTGACTTAATCTGGATCATCGCACCCAACAAAAAATAAATGAAAGATAAAAGAATAAAAAAACTTAAATAATCGTTTTTCTGATCGTATTGCTCATTTTTTTTTTACGTTTCGTTGTATTAGTTCAATTTTTTAAACAACAATGGGTTAGGTGGGTGGGTTGTTTTACAGTACTGTGCAAATTAGTTGGGACAATAGGAAAATGCGGTAACAAAGACACAACTAAAATATTTATTTGTTTAATAGTGTAGTTAATAGTGAATGTGACCCCCCCCCCCTTAGCTTTAATTACTTCTTTCACCCTCTCAACCATTGATGCCACTAGCTTTCCACACATCTCCTTCACTTCAGGGTCGTGGTACCACACTTTCATGACACTTTCTGTCATTTTGGTTTTCGTCGTGCAATCCATCTCAGATATGCGCGCTTTAATAATGGCCCACAAATTTTCAATGGGGTTTAGATCGGGTGAATTTCCTGGCCAATCCAATACCTTCAAATGTTGCTGGGTAAAGAAGCTCTTAGCAAGCTTAGAATAGTGGCATGGAGCCAGATCCTGTTGAAATACCCCATCGACGTTAGGAAACAGCTTCTGCAGTGTTGGGACCATTTTCGCCTCCAGAACGCCTATGTACTTTTTGCTGTCCATCATTCCTTCAATGGAGTGAAGCGTCTGTGGCCCGGAAGCTGCACGCGCAAGTTTAGACTTGCAGCAGAAGGTTACGAACAAGTTTAGACTTGCAGCAGAAGGTTACGAACAAGTTTAGACTTGCAGCAGAAGGTTACGAACAAGTTTAGACTTGCAGCAGTTTAGACTCTGCAGGGAACGGAACTTAGCGTTCCTTCGCTTGTCCCAACTAATTCGCACAGTACTGTACCTCTGAGCAGCATTTTTTTTTGCACACAATGGACTAAATGGCCAGGTTACAAGTACCCCGAAGGCTCAGAGAAGGTTGGGGAGGGGATTGACTGGAACTGCTATTGGGAGACAGATGGTAGCCTCCCGTCAAGGCCATCCAGAGTGTTCTTTAACGTGCACAGAGTATGGCTCTCTTGAACACGTGGCTATGGCTTAACGTCCCATCCGACTGACGGCGGCCTTTCCTGCTGACCATGGACAGGGCGGGGAGCTTCGCGGAGATAATTCTCAACGCTAACCCAGCTGGGACTCGAACATCGGAACTGCAGATAACGAGCCTGGCGTTCTACCGACTGAGCACTCCACGCCCTTCTGATCAAACAGACCAGGATTCGAGTAACAGGTAAAATATGGCTATTTGTCGTGTTATCTGTCTGTTGAGGTTTCACCTTCCTCTCAGATCTTCTCGATGAATTTTTATATTGACAGGCTCATTTCATACCTTTCTGGCAAGCAGTGCTTGAGAGTTATTTTTTATTTTACACCATAGAAGGAGAATAAATTCGGAAAAAAGAAAAATAACTGTAACGTGATTCTAGTCCATTCCTGTTCAACCCAGGTTGGGTTGTTTTACCTCTGAGCGGCACTTTTTTGCACACCATGGGCTAAATGGCCAGGTCACATGGACCCCGAAGGCTCAGAGAAGGTTGGGGGAGGGGACCCACTGGAACAGCTGTTGGGAGACAGATGGTAGCCTCCCGTCAAGGCCATCCAGCGTGTTCTTTAACGTGCACAGGGTATGGCTCTCCCGCACACGGGGCCACGTCTTAACGTCCTATCCGACGGAAGGCGGCCTTTCCAAGCCCATCGGTGTCCCCTACTGACCGTGGGCAGGGCGGGGAATTTTGCGGAGATAAATCTCAACGCTTACCCAGCTGGGACTCGAACCTGGGAACTACAGATTACGAGCCTGGCGCGCTACCGACTGAGCCCCCCTGTTCAACCCAATTACGAATATAATTTAATAGAGAAAGGCATTTTGGGGATTAAGTAATAATGGGTAACGGATTCTCTAGCTATAATGAAAGCTCTTGATGTAATGGAAGACGAAATTTCAATTTCTAATTTTCCGATGTAGATATTGCGCTTCTGTAAAATTCGGGTTTATTGTTAAAAACTTTGCACCTTAAAGGCAGTTGTGCGATTAATTCATTTTAATTGTTATCACTGAAAATGTAAAGTTCGTTTTAAATTTAAGTGTATTTCAGGAAACATTTATTCAAAAGCTACCGCTTATTATGTTCTCCTTTTTCACCTGTGAACTGGGGCGAGGATGGCTCAGTCGGTAGCGCGCCAGGCTCGTAATCTGTAGTTCCCAGATTCGAGTCCCAGCTGGGTCAGGGTTGAGATTTATTTCCGCAAAATTCCCCGCCCTGCCCACGGTCAGTAGGGGACACCGATGGACTTGGAAAGGCGCCGTCCGTCGGATGGGACGTTAATGTCGTCGTTAAAGTCGGATGGGACGTTAATGTCCCCGTGTGCGGGAGAGCCATACCCTGTGCACGTTAAAGAACACGCTGGATGGCCTTGACGGGAGGCTACCATCTGTCTCCCAACAGCTGTTCCAGTGGGTCCCCTCCCCCAACCTTCTCTTAGCCTTCGGGGTCCATGTGACCTGGCCATTTAGCCCATGGTGTGCAAAAAAGTGCCGTTCAGAGGTAAAACAACCCAACCCACCTGTGAACTTGTCTGTGTTTTATCTACCAATATATGTATGTTTCGGTGAAATAAACTTATTCAATTCAATTCTTTCGTACTATGGTGATTTCCTCTTTTATACTCCATAAATAAAATTCTGCACAAAATAAACTTGCTTAAAATTCTGCTTCCACCATCTTGAACAAAATAATCTACCGTTCTAGCCTCTGCTCTTTCGTTAAAAATGATCCTCATCATCGAAAAGTTATAACAAACGTTAAGCTTTTAAAAAAGAATTTTGTGAGTAATTTTTGTTAAAAAAAGAATGCCTCACTCCTAAAATATTTTCTGATTTTGTGTCTCGAACCTGGGAACCAGCTTCTGATGTTGGTGAAACAACCTCTGATGTTGGTGCTCACAGCAGCAAAAGCAACCGTGGCGCACTATGCAGGAGATTCATACGTTGTTCACGTTAAAGGAGGCGACAGATGATTTTTATAAAAGTCTCGGACTCCTTAACATCTATTTTGTGGTCCTCTGTCCCTACCTAATTTTGAACTCTTGATGTCCTTGGGACCTGGCTTGGGTTGTTTTACCTCTGAGCGTCACTTTGCACACCATGGGCTAAATGGCCAGGTCACATGGACCCCGAAGGCTCAGAGAAGGTTGGGGGAGGGGACCCACTGGAACAGCTGTTGGGAGACAGATGGTAGCCTCCCGTCAAGGCCATCCAGCGTGTTCTTTAACGTGCACAGGGTATGGCTCTCTCTCGCACACGGGGTCACGGCTTAACGTCCCATCCGATGGACGGCGACCTTTCCAAGCCCATCGGTGTCCCCTACTGACCGTGGGCAGGGCGGGGAATTTTTGCGGAGATAAATCTCAACGCTGACCCAGCTGGGACTCGAACCTGGGAACTACAGATTACGAGCCTGGCGCGCTACCGACTGAGCCACCCCCGCCCCCTTGGGACCTGGCCATTTAGTTTATTGTGTACACAAATATGCTGCTCAATCCTGAAGCATCTGAAGAAGAGTCGAGCCCATACATCATCATCATCATCCTCAAGCAGCCATGGGCTACGGAGGTCCAACCAGACCGCGCAGTTTAATTCTCCAAGCATATCTGTCCTGAGCTACATCTGCTGCATCCGGCCACTGTACACCAATTCTAACAAGGTCCTGTTTGACATTGTCTGCCCACCGCATCCTAGGTGTCCCCCTCCTTCTGAGGCCTCAGGCACACTGTTCATAACCCTATTCGCCAATCTATAATTATCCATACGGGCAACATGGCCAAACCAGCGGAGTCTCTCTCTGCACAATATGCTGCTTAAAGGAGGTTGCAGACTCCTTTGCCTAACCTCATCATTAGTTACAAAGTTAAACCACCTAATACCCAAGATACTGCGTAAGCATCTAGAATCAAAAGCATCTAGTTTCCTGTTATCTTGCTTACACAGCGTCCAAGTTTCACTACCATAACTAACCCTAGAAAGAACCAAACTATTATACAGTCTAATTTTAGTCTTTAGGTGTATACGCCTATTTCTCCCCAATCTCCATAGATTCTTAAAAGTCCCGGCAGCAATACCTATTCGTCTACATCGGCAGCAATACCCTATCGTCTGTTAATCTCATGCCGCACATCACCAGTATCAGTTACACAGCTCCCAAGGTAATTAAACTGTGACACCTGCTCAAGACTGCAACCATTCAGATTAACTGAATCACAACCTGCCTCACCAATTTTCATCACTTTAGTTTTCTCTCTGTTAATAACCAAACCTACTGTACTACCAGTCTCATCAACAGTTCGAATGAAAGAGTTCATATCATCAACATCATTTGCCAAAAGGGCTAAATCATCAGCATAATCTAAATCAGAAATTTTCGTATCTCCAGCCCATTTAAGGCCAAAAGCTTTCCCTTGAAGTGAATTTCGCATAACATAATCAACAACCAAACTAAAGAGAAAAGGAGACAAAATGCACCCTTGTCGAACACCAGAAGTAATGCTAAACCAATTGCTACAAGACTTACCAACCCTCACACATGACTCAGTGTTATTATAGAGAGCTTTCATTATGTTAACTAACTTGTCTGGTATACCATATGATCTCACAATCAACCACAAATTATGACGATCAACAGAGTCGAAAGCCTTTTTGAAATCAACAAAGCTAGCAACCAAAGGTTTCTGAAACTCTAAACATTTCTCAAGAATCTGCCTAAGTGAAAATATCTGATCCACACATCCCCTATCACTTCTGAACCCACATTGCTCATCACGCAATTGCCTGTCAACCAGATTTTTAATTCTATTAAGCACAATCATGGAAAGAACTTTACCTGGAACGGAGAGTAGGCTGATACCCCTATAGTTATCACAAGAACTGCGATCACCTTTTTTGAAAATAGGGATAATAATAGCTCTGGTAAAATCTTTAGGAACCATGCCTTTATCATAAAAGTTATTCAAAATTTCAGTCATCCAAATGGTAACTGAAACATTCCCAGCTCTAAGCATTTCCGTAGTAATTTCATCCACCCCTGGGGATTTATGACGTTTAAGTTTAGAAATAGCCAAACTAACTTCAGATTGTGTTATAGGACCAAAATTAAAGCCAACAATGCATCTATCATCATTGCAAACAATGGGAGTAGAACTAACCACATTGTTTAGAACATCACTGAAATGCTCAGCCCACCTAGCCATGACAGAATCCTCACCTTCTATAACCTTGCCTTGTTTATCCTTCAATCCCTGTATACCTGTTCGTTTTCTACCACACAAAACATTAACTATCTGGTACAGCTCTCTGCTGTTGTGCTGTCTAACTGCTTCCTCAGCTTTGTCAGCCAGGCCATCAAGCCAAAGATTCTTATCAGTAGCTAACTGATCCTTTACACGTTTATTAAGTTCTTTGTAATGCTTTCTATTAGGACTAGTAGGGTACTGATTAAGGACATTCCTGCAGTTCCTTCTTTCTGAAATAAGCTCAAGTGCCTTATCACTTAAAAAATTCTGCCTCCTCTGCTCCTTTTTCCCTAAAAGAGTACTGTTAGTTTCCAAAAAAGCCTGTTTAAAATGGCCCCATTCTTCCTCAACTTCAGTATTAAGCACACCATGACTGTCATAATGACTAAGTAACCTATCATGGTAAGCTTTAGCTATAACTGGCTCTTTCAGTGCTTCAGTGTTAAAGGTAAATTTTTTAACCCTAGCACAACACTTTTTAAGTTTAAGTTGCAAGACACTTTTAACAAGGTAATGGTCAGATCCCATTTCAGCTCCCCTATATGCCCTAGTATTTCTAACAGAACTAGCCCATTTGCTGTTAATTAATATATAATCAATCATATTCTTATGCAGCCCATCAGGTGAAACCCATGTGTATTTATGTATGTCGCGGTGTTTGTAATATGTGTTAGTTATTCTGAAACCATTGAGTTTACTTACCTGTAGGAGACGTTGCCCATTGCCATTGCAGCTACCAATACCAAAAGGGCCTATTACTCCTCCCCAAAGGTCAGAGTCGGTACCAACTTTGGCACTGAAGTCACCAAGAACAAGGGTAATATCTCCTTTCTTGACAGAATTCAAAATATCCTGAAATTGTCCGTAAAACCTATCCTTCTCATCCTCATCAGAATCCTCAGTGGGGGCATAACAGCAGATAACATTCAAGTCTTTAATGCTTGTCTGAAATTTTGCTGTAAGAAACCTTTCATTAATGCACTCATATCCTAGAAGAGCATCACTAGCATGTCTGCTGAGCAGCAGACCCACGCCTTGGTGATGCTTTCCATCCTCCCTCCCTGTAAAGAGAAATTTAAAGTTATTTTTAAGTATCTCACCTTTACCTGTCCATCTGGTCTCTTTCAAGCCTAGAATATCTAGGTTATAGCGCTGGAATTCCTGCATGAGGACATCAAGAGAATAATCTCTATGTAATGTCCTCACGTTCCACGTTCCTGCAGAGAGAAAATGATTAGTAGGATTTTTAAAGAAATTAGGTTTATTGAGATTGGTAGGGCCAACAATATCAAACAGCCCCCTGATCGCAGGCATGGGGCAAAGACCTGTTCCTCCTCCGCTAAAGGCTGAAGTCACCGATGCTGGTAGGAACTTCAGGCACCACCTTTTCAAGTGGACTTTTTCAAGAACCATATGGCCTGCCTGAGACACATTACTCCAGTTTAGGCTTGACGATGCCCAACTAGCTAAGTAAGTTTCAGGTACCTGCGATGGCCTCTGATTAGGATTATCCACCAGCTGATATAAGGTATCCCATGCCTCTGTTCACTTAGAGCTGGCAACCCAGAAGCAAACAGAAAACACAGCGGCAGACTCTCCCTCAACAGAGGCCCACCAGTGCAGCAAGTCCAGGATCCATAATCAAGCTCAAATCCATAAACAAGTCCAGTCTAGTAGGTATAAATGGTCAGCACCAGGACCCTGTGAAGTTGACCACTCCTCAGCAGGGTTGAAAAAAGTGGCCATAGATGACCAGATCAGTAGGCCATACTGAACTGGCAGCCCTCCCCTTCCGTTCCCTTCCAAAAGAGAATATCTCTTTTGAAAGGTACTAACGGCCTGCACCACGAGAAGGCGGGGTCGGACATTAAATGCTAGACCTGGCCGGTTCTGTGCATCATCACTGGGGATTGGTACACAGCTCTCCTTCCAGTTTACGCCTTTTTTATTTATCCTATTTTTCATTTTCACCACGCATAAAAATTTGACCTATATTTTGCGATTTCAAAACTTTTTCAGTACGTTAGGGCAATGATAAAATTTAGGAAACGGACAGTTGTGCATTAGCGAATTACGCTATTTCAATGAATGTAACTTCTGGGCTTATATAAGGATCTTTATTTTAGGATCCGGATGTGAACATCCCATTCCTTACATATCTAGGGGTTGCGGGAATATTCGCAAACTCGAAAAGAATAATTCGACTTTAAAATATTTGGAAATCGACGCACTTATACTGAAAGTTTCCGCTTCAGTTGATATAACAGAAATCACATGATCAAAGGAGCGGGGGTGGCTCAGTCGGTAGCGCGTCAGGCTCGTAATCTGTAGTTCCTAGGTTCGAGTCCCAGCTGGGTCAGCGTTGAGATTTATCTCCGCAAAATTCCCCGCCCTGCCCACGGTCAGTAGGGGACACCGATGGGCTTGGAAAGGCCGCCGTCCGTCGGATGGGACGTTAAGCCGTGGCCCCGTGTGCGGGAGAGCCATACCCTGTGCCGTTAAAGAACACGCTGGATGGCCTTGACGGGAGGCTACCATCTGTCTCCCAACATCTGTTCCAGTGGATCCCCTCCCCCAACCTTCTCTGAGCCTTCGGGGTCCATGTGACCTGGCCATTTAGCCCATGGTGTGCAAAAAAGTGCTGCTCAGAGGTAAAACAACCCAACATGATCAAAGTCAAATCAAAAATCACCTTCTGCTCATTCACATAACAAAAAATGAAAAAATCGGAAACGAGGTCCTTTCTACCAAAAAACAACAAACTAAACGAAAAAAAACTTAGCAACCAACGAAGAGGGAATTGTACAACAGCAAATTCCTCTCGCATCTGTCTTGTAGCTTCAGTTAGCGGTCTTATCTCTCTCAAGTGGCTTGCAGCCCCGGGTCCACTTCTTCCCTATCATAGACACGATCTGTCAAGACCCTACTGGAGTTCATGGAGATCCAAAAACAGCAGAGGCACTACAATGCCGTATCCATCATCATCTTTCTGGTCTCTCTCCTGGGATGACCGCCAGCCATATTTAGGCTTAACTCCACCCGCTAGGGGGCGTTGGCAGCCACCTGATCCACCCTATGTGCTCTTCACCGCAGAATCTTCATCATGTTAGCGTCAGCGGTGAATAATGGTTCAACCCTGGAGCTCAGGTGGCAGCGTCACTCTACTCACCCCGTGTGTTCTTTCCCAGGCTTAGTGAGTCTTAGTTGGGGCTTACCGATGGCCAACGTGGGGTGTTCTCTGAGTGCAAAAAAACTCCTTTGGCCTGATGATAATTGTGACCCTAGTACGGAATAAAAACACTTATTTTTACTGGCAGCTACATAAGACTCATCAATTGGTGTTTTAAGATAACGATCAAGGATAGGTTTCTCATTAACAAGGATTATTCGGTTCACTTAATTGCTTTGGAGGGAAAAAATACTCCAATTCCCCATTTACCTTTTATTTTCTTTAATTTTGCATGAAATATTTAACAGACAAAAAAGTTCAGTTCGTTTAAAAAATATATATATGTTTTTTTTTTTTTATTTTTAATCGTTGGCGATAATGATTTCACAGCGTTCGATTGTTTTACCTCTGAGATGCTCTTTTTTTGTACACAATGGGCTAAATGGCCAGGTCACAAAGACCCCAAAGGCTCGAAGAAAGTAATCTTCTAGGCAGCTGTTGAGACAGACGACAGCGTCTCATCAAAGTCATCCAGCGCGTTCTTTAACGTGCACAGTGGGCCAAGGATTAACGTCCTGTCCTAAGAACGGCTGCTTTTACAAGCCCATCGGTATTCGGGGCGGGGGTGGCTCAGTCGGTAGCGCGCCAGGCTCGTAATCTGTAGTTCCCAGGTTCGAGTCCCAGCTGGGTCAGCGTTGTGATTTATCTCCGCAAAATTCCCCGCCCTGCCCACGGTCAGTAGGGGACACCGATGGGCTTGGAAACGCCGCCGTCCGTCGGATGGTACGTTAAGCCGTGGCCTCGTGTGCGGGAGAGCCATACCCTGTGCACGTTAAAGAACACGCTGGATGGCCTTGACGGGAGACTACCACCTGTCTCCCAACAGCTTGTTCCAGTGGGTCCCCTCCCCCAACCTTCTCTGAGCCTTCGGGGTCAATGTGACCTGGCCATTTAGCCCATGGTGTGCAAAAAAGTGCCGCTCAGAGGTAAAACAACCCAACCCAGGCCATCGGTATTCCCCTTCTTACCGAGGACTCAGTGGGGATTTAGTGGAGATAAATCTCAAAACGGGCACAGTTGGGTCTCAAACCTAGGAGTTGCAAATTACGAACCTGGGGCGCTACCGACTGAGCCGATTCTCTTGCTTAATTTAGTAGGCAAGACAGAAATTGCGTTGATTCATTTTGTGGTGATTTGTTTGCAGCAAACATTTCAGTGCGAATTATTCAATTGGCAGAGTGCCAAGCTTTCCATCTGATTAAACTTCTAATAGTCTATTGTTCAGAATGAAGGGGGCAAGAGAATCTTCTTCTCTCCCCCCTCCCTCCTCCCAGACGCACAAACACACCACCGCCACCATCCACCTGCAGTATTAAAATGACAGGAACCGAGTCGCAAAATTTGTAAATAAGGGAGAGAAAAATATCATATATTGCAGTTCTTACAATTATTCTAGTAAAGAAAAATATTCAAATATTATTCTATTCTGGCTCACTCCACTTCCTTTCCCCAACTATCACAACCACACAAACTAAATTCTTTTCTAGATCTTTCCTAATTTTTCTCTGAAATCCAGGACTGTACAGAATTAATGCTCCCTTTGGTACAGTCGCTCAAAAAAATATCCGAACACTATGGTAGATTACAGAATTCAGAAAAAATACCAGGCAACGCTTTTTTTTTTAAGAAATTAGTGATCTGGCAACCTTCGTGTCACGTGATTACAGAATTCAGGAAAAATATCTGGAGCGTGTACAGCAACTGTACACGCTCCAGTTACCGTTCACAGCAAACTGGAGCGTGTGCAGTTACTGCACACGCTCCAGTTTGCTGTGAACGGTAACTGCACACGCTCAATATTTCTGTGAGTGAGCCCACACGATCTAGTATCAAAATAATATGACCACCTACAGTCGCTCAAAAAGTTATCCGAACACTATGGTTCAATACAGAATTCAGAAAAAATATCTGGCTACGATTTTTTTAGAAATTAGTGATCTGGCCAACCTTCGTGTCACATGACACGAAGGTTGGCCAGCTCACTAATTTCTAAAAAAAAAATCGCTGCCAGATATTTTTTCTGAATTCTGTAATCAACCATAGTGTCGGATATTTTTTTGAGCGACTGTACCTCTCTCTATTTGCATTGTAAAGAAATTGAATGATTTACATAGTTCTAAATGAAAACAAGCATTGAATTTTCAAGAATGAATATTTCCTATTCGTATTTCCTTTAATATTAAAATAATCCCTTCCCTTGTAACCGTAACTGTGTGTCCGTTTTGCTGGTAACCGTAACTGTGTGTCCGTTTTGCTGGTAACCGTAACTGAATCCAATATCTTCTGATCAGCGAAAGTGAAAATTGGTCACTCTATTTTTATTCCTCTAACTGGTCCTTAATGACGAACTTACGAAATTAGAGCCGGGACCAATTACTGCCATTACCATGATAACCGCACCTACTAATCCAGAAAAAGCAAAGGATCCCATTTGCTGGACAAAATGGTTTCCGTGCCAAGCAGACCCGCGGGAGAGCAATCCCCTTGATTTCCACTGCCCACCAATGCGTTCTCATTAATTCTCTGCCCACCAGGGTATTCTTTCTCCATCTCCTCGTGTTCTTAGCCAGTCGCTAGAAAGGTTTAAGAAACTTAAATAAATGAAACCCTAGAATGCTTTTTACCGAATTGTTCTATCAAGGGATCTGAAGAGTGAAAGGCTTTAAAAATAAAGTAAGGGTTGGGTTGGGTTGTTTTACCTCTGAGCGGCACTTTTTTGCACACCATGGGCTAAATGGCCAGGTCACATTGACCCCGAAGGCTCAGAGAAGGTTGGGGGAGGGGACACACTGGAACAGATGTTGGGAGACAGATGGTAGCCTCCCGTCAAGGCCATCCAGCGTGTTCTTCAACGTGCACAGGTATGGCTCTCCCGCACAGAGCCACGGCTTAACGTCCCATCCGACGGACGGCGGCCTTTCCAAGCCCATCGGTGTCCCCTACTGACCGTGGGCAGGGCGGGGAATTTTGCGGAGATAAATCTCAACGCTGACCCAGCTGGGACTCGAACCTGGGAACTACAGATTACGAGCCTGGAAGGTTGGGGGAGAGGACCCACTGGAACAGCTGTTGGGAGACAGATGGTAGCCTCCCGTCAAGGCCATCCAGCGTGTTCTTTAACGTGCACAGGGTATGGCTCTCCCGCACACGGAGCCACGGCTTAACGTCCCATCCGACGGACGGCGGCCTTTCCAAGCCCATCGGTGTCCCCTACTGACCGTGGGCAGGGCGGGGAATTTTGCGGAGATAAATCTCAACGCTGACCCAGCTGGGACTCGAACCTGGGAACTACAGATTACGAGCCTGGAAGGTTGGGGGAGAGGACCCACTGGAACAGCTGTTGGGAGACAGATGGTAGCCTCCCGTCAAGGCCATGCAGCGTGTTCTTTAACGTGCACAGGGTATGGCCCTCCCGCACACGGGGCCACGGCTTAACGTCCCATCCGACGGACGGCGGCCTTTCCAAGCCCATCGGTGTCCCCTACTGACCGTGGGCAGGGCGGGGAATTTTGCGGAGATAAATCTCAACGCTGACCCAGCTGGGACTCGAACCTGGGAACTACAGATTACGAGCCTGGAAGGTTGGGGGAGGGGACCCCCTGGAACAGCTATTGTGAGACAGATGGTAGTCTCCCGTCAAGGCCATCCAGCGTGTTCTTTAACGTGCACAGGGTATGGCTCTCTCCCGCACACGGTGCCACGGCTTAACGTCCCATCCGATGGACGGCGGCCTTTCCAAGCCCATCGGTGTCCCCTACTGACCGTGGGCAGGGCGGGGAATTTTGCGGAGATAAATCTCAACGCTGACCCAGCTGGGGGGCGAACCAATAAACTAAGGAGTTGGCTTAAAAGATTTTCGAATCAAAACAAGTTATTGTTGTTAGATTGTTTTGCATCTGAGGGGCACTTCTTTGTTCACTCAATGGGATCAAAGTCTCCAGGTCACAAGGATCCCAAAGGCTCAGATTGTGTATGGGAAGGAGACCCACTGGACACAGTTAGGTTGGTTGGTTTTATCTGTGAGCAGCACTTTTTTTTCACACCATGGGCTAAATGTCTAGGTTGCAAGGACCCCAATGGCTCAGAGTTGGGTGCAGGGAGAGGACCTATTTTATTTACTGGCTGTTACGAGACAGATGGGAGAATTCCTTCAAGATCGTCTAACAGAGTGGGTGCACAACTGTTGCCTGGTAACGAGCCGCATAAAAGACATTTTCTGAGTCTACGGGTCACATAAAAGACATTTTCCGAGTCTACGAGCCGCATAAAAGATATTTTCTGAGTCTGCGGGTAACATAAAAGATATTTTCTGATTCTGTGGGTAGCATAAAAGACATTTTTTGAGTGCGGGCCGAATAAAAGACATTTTCTGAGTCTACGGGCCGCATAAAAGATATTTTCTGAGTCTGCGGGTAACAAAAAAGATATTTTCTGATTCTGCGGGTAGCATAAAAGACATCTTCTGAGTCTGCGGGCAGCATAAGACACGTTTTCTGAGTCTGCGGGCAGCAAAAAAGATATTTTCTGAGTCCGCTGGCAGCATAAAAGGTATTTTCTGAGTCTACGGGTAGCATGAAAGACATTTTTTGAGTGCGGGCCGAATAAAAGACATTTTCTGAGTCTACGGGCCGCATAAAAGATATTTTCTGTCTGCGGGCAGCATAAAAGGTATTTTCTCAGTCTGCGGGCAGCATAAATGACATTTTCTGAGTCTGCGGGCAACAAAAAGGATATTTTGTGAGTCTGCGGGCAGCATAAAAGATATTTTGTGAGTCTGCGGGCAGCATAAAAGATATTTTGTGAGTCTGCGGGCAGCATAAAAGACATTTTCTGAGTCTGCGAGTCGCAGTTAGAAAATTTTTAACATGTAAAACAGACCGAAGGTATAACTTTGCACATAAACTCAATACTTCACTGAGAAAATTACAGAAATAATTACATTTTTTTACAAATTTGCAACAAACAACAGTAAGAATAACAAACAATGGCAAATATCGTTTCAATTTTTGACATCAACATAAGCAGTAGCGGGCGGCACGAAAACAATGACGAGCCTGAATTGCTACTGACTGGGTCCTCAACAAAAGATGATTTGGGTTGGGTTGTTTTACCTCTGAGCGGCACTTTTTTGCACACCATGGGTTAAATGACCAGGTCAAAAGGACCCCAAAGGCTCAGAGAAGGTTGGGGGAGGGGACCCACTGGAATATCTGTTGGGAGACAGATGGTAGCCTCCCGTCAAGGCCATCAGTGTGTTCTTTAGCGTGCACAGGGTATGGCTCTTCCACACACGGGGCCACGACTTAACCTTTCACCCGACGGACGGCGGCCTTTCCAAGCCCATTGGTGTCCCCTACTGACCGTGGGCAGGGCGGGGAGTTTTGCGGAGATAAATCTCAACGCTGACCCAGCTGGGACTCGAACCTGGGAACTACATATTACGAGCCTGGCGCGCTACCGACTGAGCCACCCCCGCCCATATATAACGTATCAGTGTATCATTTCTAACTCTTCCGTTCATTATTATTGCAAACCATCCCTACATTCTTCTGCAATCCCCCCCCCCCCCCACAGAGAAAAAACAAAGTTGTCCTCTTGTTGCCTTGCTATTATTCATTATCCCGCGTCAGTTTCCTCGAATGCCTTGCGCTTAAATCTTATCTCTCATTCACGAACAAAAAACAACGAAAGCCCAGCAGACACTTATTTTACATCATGTTAATTATCACGGCTAATTAAGCGTCTGTCGAATCGCTCGCAATACGAGGGCAACAAAACGAAAAAGAAAAGCCGATCTCGGTCTTTTGCAGCAGTTGTCCTCAAAAGCGGCTCGTTACACGGCCAAGGCACTACAAGCGGAAGACGGAGGCGGTTAATCGGGCGTTGAAATGAGCTCCGCTGACTACTTTTGTCTTGCAACGGCGACCACCCATTGCCTCTCCACCCCAATGCTACCTCCCACCCACCCCAGGCAGCGCCGACTGCAACGATCTTGTTTCTGTTGGGAGTTTTCCTTGAGATTCGCGAATGAAGCGTGTATCGCGAGGAATGACGTTATCGGCGATTTTTGTTAGCCGAGATTACGTTACGGTCGTGTGGCAACGGGGAAAAGTGGCGCCAACTATTTCCATCAGCGCGCGCTCGGAATGGATTGTTTAAGAAGTGACCGAATGCTTTCAGGTGTTAGGGAAAGAGACGGTGCAATTGGCTGGAAACGAAAACGAAGCAGCAAATGGGAGTCATAAATGGCAAATTCACAAATCGCAGCAGACTGGCTGAAATAGGTTACGTGCGGAGAAACCAGAACGTTGTCTTTTATTGAATCAAATTCAGCGACGGTGAAGATTTTTTAGGGTACCGCCACACAGAGAGCGATTTCTGCGGTTTAACGTTAGATGCATCAGCAGAGTTTGTGACGAAAAGGAGGTGTCCCCACACCAAACTGGAACATGTGCAGTAACTGACATGCTGCCTACTGATCCAACTCCCATTTCAACCCCGCTCTGCCCACGGTCAGTAGGGAACACCGATGGGCTTGGAAAGGCCGCCGTCCATCGGATGGGACGTTAAGGCGTGGCCCGTTTGCGGGAGAGCCATACCCTATGCACGTAAAGAATACGCTGGATGGCCTTGACGGGAGGCTACCATCTGTCTCCCAACAGCTGTTCAAGTGGATCCCCTCCCCCAACCTTCTCTGAGCCTTCGGGGTCCATGTGATCTGGTCATTCAGCCCATGGTGTGCAAAAAAGTGCCGCTCAGCGGTAAAACAACCCAACGTTAAAGAACACGCTGGATGGCCTTGACGGGAGGCTACCATCTGTCTCCCAACAGCTGTTTCAGTGGGTCCCCTCCCCCAACCTTCTCTGAGCCTTCGGGGTCCATGTGATCTGGCCATTTAGCCCATGGTGTGCAAAAAAGTGCCGCTCAGAGGTAAAACAACCCAACGTTAAAGAACACGCTGGATGGCCTTGACGGGAGGCTACCATCTGTCTCCTAACAGCTGTTCCAGTGGGTCCCCTCCCCCAACCTTTTCTGAGCCTTAGGGGTCTTTGTGACCTGGCCATTTAGCCCATGGTGTGCAAAAAAGTGCCGCTCAGAGGTAAAACAACCCAACCCATTTCAACGAAAGAGGAAACTAAATATAGAATCAAAAATGATGACAACAAATTTCATCAGAAGCTGGAGCTTGTGCATTTACTGCGCAAGCTCCAATTTGCTGTGAGGCCACCTACGTTGTTGGTAATGGTTCTGGTTTAAGACGCCGCAGATTCTAAAGCACTTAAAATGTTTCATATGTGATCCTAATTCCTTTTTGTTTCGTTTTTCGTTATGGTGAAACCTTGACGCTGAGACTGAAAGAAGCGACCAATATTTTTAAGCGCTGACGTTTACGCTTTTGACTTTACCGGAAACACCAGTGATGTTTCTCTGCATAAGTCATGAGGAGGAAAGAATCAAAAGGTGGAAAGGCAATGTGGAAGTAAAAATTGCCGAAAAGGAGAACATTAAGGCGGGCTACAAACTTAATGATGCGACTTCTCACAAACTGCTTCCGAAAAGAATCTTCAGCGATGGTTATAAAACTGAACAAATGTTTAAAAAACATGAAAGTTGCGCATTCGCTACGTCTCCATCCATCTTTTGGTTTTACATTTTTTCCTCATGTTTGTTTGCTTTTTTATTTCCATAGCTCTTCCTAAGGCAAAGTCACTCTTAGAGTGGTTGCCACCGTCATTCCCATAGGACATTAAATCTTGGTTGTACTCATCTCAGTCGCACTTTGTTCACGTTCATAAAACATTATTTTACCAGAGACCCCTATCTGCCCATAACAGCAGTGGGCATCGCTTGATCAATGTGCAATGAAGCCCTCGTCCTGAATACTATATGGGGCTCTTCTGGAGCGTTGGCTCCATTTGGAGCTTCTATTCATGAAACTCCTTATGCGTGGGCAATCTGCAAGGCCCCTGTATGTGACCTGAGCTTTCGTATAATACACCAAGTCTGTATCTAGAGGGGCGGGGGTGGCTCAGTCGGTAGCGCGCCAGGCTCGTAATCTGTAGTTTCCAGGTTCGAGTCCCAGCTGGGTCAGCGTTGAGATTTATCTCCGCAAAATTCCCCGCCCTGCCCACGGTCAGTAGGGGACACCGATGGGCTTGGAAAGGCCGCCGTCCGTCGGATGGGACGTTAAGCCGTGGCACCGTGTGCAGGAGAGCCATACCCTGTGCACGTTAAAGAACACGCTGGATGGCCTAGACGGGAGACTACCATCTGTCTCACAACAGCTGTTACAGTGGGTCCCCTTCCCCAACCTTCTCTGAGCCTTCGGGGTCCCTGTGACCTGGCCATTTAGCCCATGGTGTACAAAAAAAGTGCCGCTCAGAGGTAAAACAACAACCCATATCTAGAAATAAATAAAAAGGGAGGAGGGGAGACTGGTGAAAAAACTCAATGGATTCAAGAGACTGCAATTCATTGCAGTATGACATTTTCCCCCTCCGTTTGAGAAATATTTAAATAATTATTCAAAAATGCTTGAAATGTGCATAAGCATAATAATACTTTCGCCTCTAATACCCTTAGTAGCATTCTCAAAATTGGGGGGAGGGCATGGCCCCCATGTTCTCTCCCCCTAGGATCTTCTCTTCTCTTCCCCTAGGAATGCCGGACCTAGGGGACCTTCCCCTAGGTCCGGCATTTTATACGTTGTATACTCCAATCGGCAATTCCATGTTATGTGAATGAGCAGTCCCGTTCAAAATCTAACTTTGTTAATAACTTCTCACAAGAAAATGTCGCTAGTTGGGTTGTTTTACCTCTGAGCGGCACTTTTTTGCACACCATGGGCTAAATGGCTGAGCCACCCCCGCCCCCTCCAATCGGCAATTCCATGTTATGTGAATGAGCAGTCCCGTTCAAAACTTCTAACTTTGTTAATAACTTTTCACAAGAAAATGTCGCTAGAGATTGAATTGAATATCTCACCCAAATCTCTATAAATCTCGATTTTCAGCAAGTTTCGTTAAAAAAAAGCTTCGCTTCCCCGCTGATAAGTTTCTGCTTTAAAAGTGATGAAAACTAAAAAAAATCGTTAAATAAACTTCTCAAGTAACATTTACCTTTTTAAACAATTTGTTTCAACGGTTATTTTTTTTTTTCGTTATAATCAACTTTACCGGTAATTTCTTATGACTAGGAACTTTTCTCTTAAATGTTTTAATTTCCGTAACTCTTCAGATATTAGGGTCGGGGGTGGCTCAGTCGGTAGCGCGCTAGGCTCGTAATCTGTAGTTCCCAGGTTCGAGTCCCAGCTGGGTCAGCGTTGAGATTTATCTCCGCAAAATTCCCCGCCCTGCACACGGTCAGTAGGGGACACCGATGGGCTTGGAAAGGCCGCCGTCCGTCGGATGGGACGTTAAGCCGTGGCCCCGTGTGCGGGAGAGCCATACCTTGTGCACGTTAAAGAACACGCTGGATGGCCTTGACGGGAGACTACCATCTGTCTCACAACAGCTGTTCCAAGGGGTCCCCTCCCCCCAACCTTCTCTGAGCCCTCGTGGTCCATGTGACCTGGCACTTTAGCCCATGGTGTGCAAAAAAAAGTGCCGCTCAGAAGTAAAACAACCCAACCTTTAAATATTAAACTATGACATTAAAAAATAGATATTTAGAGAGATTTGAGTGAGATCTTCAAATTATCTCGCCGGACATTGGGGAAAGAGTGGCTCAGTCGGTAGCGCGCCAGGCTAGTAAACTGAAGTTCCAAGTTCGAGTTCCAGCTAGGTCACCGTTTAAATTTATCTCCGCAAAACTCCCTGCCCTGCCTTCGGTCAGTATGGGAACACCGATGGGCTTGAAAAGGCCGCCGTCCGTCGGATGAGACGTATAAACCGTGTCTCCGTGTGCAGAGAGAGCTTTACTTTGTGCACGTTAAAGAACACGCTGGACAGCCTTGATGGGAGTCTACGATCTGTCTCCTACCAGCTGTCCAGTGGGTCCCTTCCCACAAATCCACTCTGAGCTCTCGGGGTCCTTGTGACGTGGCTATTTAGCCACGTATGCCGTACAGAGGCAAACCAAATCAGAATAGTTTTCCGCATAAAATGATTTTTGGAGTAAGGGAGCTTTGAATATAGCTTTCCAATAACATAATAGGAAGTGTCTTAATACATGTTGGAGGATTTAAAAACTGTGGTGTCATCCAGTAGGTTCGATCGAACAACTGGATTATGCCACTAATTCAACAACCAATGGGATTGAACCAACTGGATATCAGCACTAAATCCCCAGAGAGTGTAAAACTTGTTGGCAAATTAAAAATAAATTTAAATAATAGAAGTAATTTACAAAACACACAACAATTATTAATAATAACAAATGTACCCAAATAAAAACCTCTTCGGTCAATCTTTCTTTCACTGTTACTTAAAAAGATTTTTCCTTAAATTCGTTTCGCATCATTGTACGTTAAAAACAGAAATAAGGAAATTCAAATGAATAAACCTGTTGTTAAAAAGTCGTAATGACAACACTGACTGTGTATGCCTAAACCACAACGTATACTGTTAAAATACAAATTGTATTTGAAGGCTCTCTTGGGGGCTGACCATTTGTAGGAACGAAGAAAAAAATTAAGAATAAAGAAAAACCGGCTTCTCCCAGTAAAATTTCTTTCCCAAAATAATGATTGCTGCTTATGCATATATATTCTGCCATATGGGGACATCTGCCGGCAGCGACAGTAAGGGTTGACGCCAAGTTTAGCAAATTTCCAACGGGACACATCCAATGAAAGCGAGTGCAGTTCACTGCTGAAAAACGTTTGATCCTTTTTCAAGACTTATACCACCTGTAATTCCCTAAATTAATGACTCCCTAAAAAATCACCCGTCATTCCCAAAATCGATGATTCCCTAAATGAAATGACAACCAGTAATTCCCTAAATTTATGATTCCCTATGACAACCCGTCATCCTAAATCGATGATTCCCTAAATGAAATGACAACCAGTAATTCCCTAAATTTATGATTCCCTAAATGAAATTACAACCAGTAATTCCCTAAATTTATGATTCATTAAATGAAATGACAACCCGTCATCCTAAATCGATGATTCCCTAAATGAAATGACAACCAGTAATTCCCTAAATGAAATGACAACCAGTAATTCCCTAAATTTATGATTCCCTAAATGAAATGACAACCTGTCATCTAAATCGATGATTCCCTAAATGAAATGACAACCAGTAATTCCCTAAATTTATGATTCCCTAAATGAAATAACAACTCGTCATCCTAAATCGATGATTCCCAAAATGAAATGATAACCAGTTATTCCCTAATATTATGATTCCCTAAATGAAATGACAACCCGTCATCCTAAATCGATGATTCCCTAAATGAAATGACAACCAGTAATTCCCTAAATGAAATGACAACCAGTAATTCCCTAAATGAAATGACAACCAGTAATTCCCTAAATTTATGATTCCCTAAATGAAATGACAACCCGTCATCCTAAATCGATGATTCCCTAAATGAAATGACAACCAGTAATTCCCTAAATTTATGATTCCCTAAATGAAATGATAACCTGTCATCCTAAATCGATGATTCCCTATATGTAATGACAACCAGTAATTCCCTAAATTTATGATTCCCTAAATGAAATGACAACCAGTCATCCTAAATCGATGATTCCCTAAATGAAATGACAACCAGTAATTCCCTAAATTTATGATTCCCTAAATGAAATGACAACCTGTCATCCTAAATCGATGATTCCCTAAATGAAATGACAACCAGTAATTCCCTAAATTTATGATTCCCTAAATGAAATGACAACCCGTCATCCTAAATCGATGATTCCCTAAATGAAATGACAACCAGTAATTCCCTAAATTTATGATTCCCTAAATGAAATGACAACCAGTCATCCTAAATCGATGATTCCCTAAATGAAATGACAACCAGTAATTCCCTAAATTTATGATTCCCTAAATGAAATGACAACCCGTCATCCTAAATCGATGATTCCCTAAATGAAATGACAACCAGTAATTCCCTAAATTTATGATTCCCTAAATGAAATGACAACCTGTCATCCTAAATCGATGATTCCCTAAATGAAATGACAACCAGTAATTCCCTAAATTTATGATTCCCTAAATGAAATGATAACCTGTCATCCTAAATCGATGATTCCCTAAATGAAATGACAACCAGTAATTCCCTAAATTTATGATTCCCTAAATGAAATGACAACCTGTCATCCTAAATCGATGATTCCCTAAATGAAATGACAACCAGTAATTGCCCAAATTTATGATTCCCTAAATGAAATGACAACCCGTCATCCTAAATCGATGATTCCCTAAATGAAATGACAACCAGTAATTCCCTAAATTGATGATTCCCCAAATAAAATGACTACCCGATTCCAAATTTCTCCCTATGTGTTGCATTCCGTGTTGCATTAAAAAATCTGTGTATTATAAAACACGAGTTAGAGTTTAAAACAACCTTCCGTTGAATTTCAGCGGGATTTTGATAGCATAAAGTAATAATTAAGGCAGATTAAATACCCTAAATGAAATTAAATTCCAGTTACCCTTCTGCCCTTCAACTTCGTGTCTGCCTCGCACCATTAAATCTCCCTCCTTCCCTTTTATCCCCCCGTCCCTTTTATCCTCCCCCCCTCCCGGCACCTCCATCTGAACTTCCAACAGCAAACGAACCATGAACACGAACTAACTCTGGTGTCATATTTCTCTCCACTGACACCTACCTAAAGGAACGAAATAAAACCGCGTTTATTTACCAACGTGTTTGTCTCCCCAAACAGCCAGTTTACTTTCGCCCAGAGTTTTCCCGCGACTCTGAGATAGCTGGCACGTCGGCGAGACGAAATGACCGGAAGTACCGAGTTAGAGCACTTCCTGTCACCGCCTCGGTGATTAATGGTCCGCGCGGTTAGGTGGCGCGACCAATTTGGCAGGAATAGTGTGACGTCGCGTGCCCTCCTCACGCCGGGTTCGGATTTTCTGGGCGTAAAGAGGGCGATGCCAAAACGAGAAAGCGTAATTCTCGCCTGCCTCAACCTGGTGCGATAGTTTTCGTTCAGCAAGAGGAACAGCAGCAGTTAATTCTGATTCGGTAGCAGCGTCGAGAAAAAATACAAGAGCATCGACCAAGACACGAAGCCTGTATGTGTTTGAAAAGAACACGAAGATAAAATTACTCCGTTGATGTAATAACAGTCGCCTTTAGGATAAGGAGGGAGATCACTAAGGAACAAATCGTGGTCTTTAATAAAGTCTCTATTAACAGAACTTCCTGGGAACACAAAGTCAGCTCTCTGTTTTTACGGACTCACTTGTCTCTCTGATCATCGAATCGGAGATAAACGAAGCTACGATGGGAACACAAAGTCAGCTCTCTGTTTTTACGGACTCACTTGTCTCTCTGATCCGATCGAATCGGAGATAAACGAAGCTACGATGGAAACACAAAGTCAGCTCTCTGTTTTTACGGACTCACTTGTCTCTCTGATCATCGAATCGGAGATAAACGAAGCTACGATGGGAACACAAAGTCAGCTCTCTGTTTTTACGGACTCACTTGTCTCTCTGATCATCGAATCGGAGATAAACGAAGCTACGATGGGAACACAAAGTCAGCTCTCTGTTTTTACGGACTCACTTGTCTCTCTGATCACCGAATCGGAGATAAACGAAGCTACGATGGGAACACAAAGTCAGCTCTCTGTTTTTACGGACTCACTTGTCTCTCTGATCATCGAATCGGAGATAAACGAAGCTACGATGGGAACACAAAGTCAGCTCTCTGTTTTTACGGACTCACTTGTCTCTCTGATCATCGAATCGGAGATAAACGAAGCTACGATGGGAACACAAAGTCAGCTCTCTGTTTTTACGGACTCACTTGTCTCTCTGATCACCGAATCGGAGATAAACGAAGCTACGATGGGAACACAAAGTCAGCTCTCTGTTTTTGCGGACTCACTTGTCTCTCTGATCATCGAATCGGAGATAAACGAAGCTACGATGGGAACACAAAGTCAGCTCTCTGTTTTTACGGACTCACTTGTCTCTCTGATCCGATCGAATCGGAGATAAACGAAGCTACGATGGGAACACAAAGTCAGCTATCTGTTTTTACGGACTCACTTGTCTCTCTGATCATCGAATCGGAGATAAACGAAGCTACGATGGGAACACAAAGTCAGCTCTCTGTTTTTACGGACTCACTTGTCTCTCTGATCATCGAATCGGAGATAAACGAAGCTACGATGGGAACATAAAGTCAGCTCTCTGTTTTTACGGACTCACTTGTCTCTCTGATCCGATCGAATCGGAGATAAACGAAGCTACGATGGGAACACAAAATCAGCTCTATGTTTTTACGGACTCACTTGTCTCTCTGATCCGATCGAATCGGAGATGAACGAAGCTACGGTGGGAACACAAAGTCAGCTCTATGTTTTTACGGACTCACTTGTCTCTCTGATCCGATCGAATCGGAGATAAACGAAGCTACGATGGGAACACAAAGTCAGCTATCTGTTTTTACGGACTCACTTGTCTCTCTGATCATCGAATCGGAGATAAACGAAGCTACGATGGGAACACAAAGTCAGCTCTCTGTTTTTACGGACTCACTTATCTCTCTGATCATCGAATCGGAGATAAACGAAGCTACGATGGGAACACAAAGTCAGCTCTCTGTTTTTACGGACTCACTTGTCTCTCTGATCATCGAATCGGAGATAAACGAAGCTACGATGGGAACACAAAGTCAGCTCTCTGTTTTTACGGACTCACTTGTCTCTCTGATCCGATCGAATCGGAGATAAACGAAGCTACGATGGGAACACAAAGTCAGCTCTCTGTTTTTACGGACTCACTTGTCTCTCTGATCATCGAATCGGAGATAAACGAAGCTACGATGGGAACACAAAGTCAGCTCTCTGTTTTTACGGACTCACTTGTCTCTCTGATCATCGAATCGGAGATAAACGAAGCTACGATGGGAACACAAAGTCAGCTCTCTGTTTTTACGGACTCACTTGTCTCTCTGATCACCGAATCGGAGATAAACGAAGCTACGATGGGAACACAAAGTCAGCTCTCTGTTTTTACGGACTCACTTGTCTCTCTGATCATCGAATCGGAGATAAACGAAGCTACGATGGGAACACAAAGTCAGCTCTCTGTTTTTACGGACTCACTTGTCTCTCTGATCATCGAATCGGAGATAAACGAAGCTACGATGGGAACATAAAGTCAGCTCTCTGTTTTTACGGACTCACTTGTCTCTCTGATCCGATCGAATCGGAGATAAACGAAGCTACGATGGGAACACAAAATCAGCTCTATGTTTTTACGGACTCACTTGTCTCTCTGATCCGATCGAATCGGAGATGAACGAAGCTACGGTGGGAACACAAAGTCAGCTCTATGTTTTTACGGACTCACTTGTCTCTCTGATCCGATCGAATCGGAGATAAACGAAGCTACGATGGGAACACAAAGTCAGCTATCTGTTTTTACGGACTCACTTGTCTCTCTGATCATCGAATCGGAGATAAACGAAGCTACGATGGGAACACAAAGTCAGCTCTCTGTTTTTACGGACTCACTTATCTCTCTGATCATCGAATCGGAGATAAACGAAGCTACGATGGGAACACAAAGTCAGCTCTCTGTTTTTACGGACTCACTTGTCTCTCTGATCATCGAATCGGAGATAAACGAAGCTACGATGGGAACACAAAGTCAGCTCTCTGTTTTTACGGACTCACTTGTCTCTCTGATCCGATCGAATCGGAGATAAACGAAGCTACGATGGGAACACAAAGTCAGCTCTCTGTTTTTACGGACTCACTTGTCTCTCTGATCATCGAATCGGAGATAAACGAAGCTACGATGGGAACACAAAGTCAGCTCTCTGTTTTTACGGACTCACTTGTCTCTCTGATCATCGAATCGGAGATAAACGAAGCTACGATGGGAACACAAAGTCAGCTCTCTGTTTTTACGGACTCACTTGTCTCTCTGATCACCGAATCGGAGATAAACGAAGCTACGATGGGAACACAAAGTCAGCTCTCTGTTTTTACGGACTCACTTGTCTCTCTGATCATCGAATCGGAGATAAACGAAGCTACGATGGGAACACAAAGTCAGCTCTCTGTTTTTACGGACTCACTTGTCTCTCTGATCATCGAATCGGAGATAAACGAAGCTACGATGGGAACACAAAATCAGCTCTATGTTTTTACGGACTCACTTGTCTCTCTGATCATCGAATCGGAGATAAACGAAGCTACGATGGGAACATAAAGTCAGCTCTCTGTTTTTACGGACTCACTTGTCTCTCTGATCCGATCGAATCGGAGATAAACGAAGCTACGATGGGAACACAAAATCAGCTCTATGTTTTTACGGACTCACTTGTCTCTCTGATCCAATCGAATCGGAGATGAACGAAGCTACGATGGGAACACAAAGTCAGCTCTATGTTTTTACGGACTCACTTGTCTCTCTGATCCGATCGAATCGGAGATAAACGAAGCTACGATGGGAACACAAAGTCAGCTATCTGTTTTTACGGACTCACTTGTCTCTCTGATCATCGAATCGGAGATAAACGAAGCTACGATGGGAACACAAAGTCAGCTCTCTGTTTTTACGGACTCACTTATCTCTCTGATCATCGAATCGGAGATAAACGAAGCTACGATGGGAACACAAAGTCAGCTCTATGTTTTTACGGACTCACTTGTCTCTCTGATCATCGAATCGGAGATAAACGAAGCTACGATGGGAACACAAAGTCAGCTCTCTGTTTTTACGGACTCACTTGTCTCTCTGATCATCGAATCGGAGATAAACGAAGCTACGAAAGCATTCACTTTATTCAATCCGAAGCAGGAGAACACAGTGATCAGTTGCAATGAATGAGTGTTTTATCGGTTCATAAAAAAGCAAATCGAGTTGCCTTGTTAGGTTTAAGCGTATAACAACAGTAATGCTTGGAAGAGCGAAAGAAATGCAGCACAATTAAGAAGAACATTCACACTCTATGTAAACGTGGAAATGGGGAACAGATCCATTAGCATTAGGAGCAAATATCGCCACTTGAATCCTCTAAACGCTCATCCTTTGATTTCGCCTTGACACTAAGAAATAAATCTTATTTAACACTTTCATTTCCTCTGTATCTAATAATATCTCATCTACCTAAAAAGTTTCTGTATGCTTTATAAGATCAATTTGTTTCTGCCCTATCATAATGTACCCAACTTTTTACTTTTCCTACTAAAGTAATATATAAAGTCCTATTAAAGCATACCCAATTTATTCCTCTTTTTTTTTTTCGAGTATACCAATTTTTTTTTTATTAGAGTGTGCCCAATTTTCTGCTTTTATTATTATAGTGTACCAATTTGCTACTTTTCCTATTTCAGTGAACTCAGTCTATTCCTATTCTCAATCTGTTCACTATCTATTATTTTTGCTATTAGATTATACCCAATTTATTCTCTCTCAATAGAGCATACCAATTTATTCTCTCTCAATAGAGTATACCCAATTTATTCTCTCTCAATAGAGTTTTTTGAGAGATTTTTTTCATTACTATTAGACTACCAAATTTATTCTCTTCCTTATTAAAGGTGTACCCACTTTATTCTCTTCCTTATTAAAGGTGTACCCACTTTATTCTCTTTCGTACTAGAGTGTACCCAATTTATTCTCTTTCCTATTAAAGTATACCCAAATCTCTTATTTTTTTCTATTAGAGTATACCCAAATTATTCTCTCTTTTTTCCTATAGAGTGTACCCAAATTATTCTCTTTTTTTCCTATTAGAATATACCAAAAATTACTGTTTTTTTTTTTCTATTAGGGTATACCCAATTTATTCTCTCTTTTTTTCCTATTATAGTATACCCAATTTATTTTATTTCCTATTACAGTGTATCCAATTATTCTCTTTCGTATTAGAGTATATCCCAATCATTCTTTTTTCTTATTATTATTAGAGTATACCCAATTTATTTTATTTCCTATTAGGATATGCCCAATTTATTCTCTTTCCTATTAGAGTATAAACAAATTATTCCTTTTATTTTCCTATTATGGTGTATCTAATTTGCTTTCTTTTCTATTAGAGTGTACCCAATTTGCTACTTTTTTACTCGAGTTTGACCAATTTGCTACATTTTCAATCGGTGTGTGCTCAGTCTATTCCTGTTCTCAATCTGTTCACCATTTATTCTTTTTTCCCATTAGAATGCAACTAATTGTCTCCTTTTCCCATTAGAATGCAACTAATTGTCTCCTTTTCCTATTAGAGTGAACCTGATCTATTCCTTTTTTTATTAGAATGCTAAAAGTTTTTCTCATTTTCCTCTTGGAATTTTACTTAGTCGTTTGTTCTGCTTTTGCAGTACACCTATCCCTCGATTTACACTGATAATAGGTTCTGCACAAAATCAATATCTTCAGTGCAAATCAATATCTTCAATCAATATCTTCAATAATCTATAAATATAATAATTCAATAAATCAATATCTTCAATAATTTACACAATAATCAGTGTAAATCAATATCTTCAATCAATATCTTCAGTGTAAATCGAGGGATAGGTGTATAGTCAATTTAATCTTTTTTTTTTATTAAAATGTGCTTATCCATTCCATTTATTACTCGAGTGTACTTGATTAATTCCGTTTATTTTATTATTAGAGTGTATCCAATTGTTTACTTTGTTATTTTTTATTATTATTATTCCTTTCTTTTTAATGGAATATATCCAATCTATTTCTTTACCCATTAACGTGTTGTCAATCTATTACCTTCAATTCGAGTTTACTAGATATTTTATTATTATTACTCCTTTCTTTTTAATGGAATATATCCAATCTATTTCTTTACCCATTAACGTGTTGTCAATCTATTACCTTCAATTCGAGTTTACTAGATATTTTTTCCATATCTTTTTAAAATGTGTCCAATTTACCCTTTTCGTATTATAATGTAATTAATCGCTTCTTTTTCCTATTGGAGTATACCCAAATTATTCTTTTTTCGTTCTATAATATACCAGTCACCTTCCTTTCTTATTACAATCTACCCATCCTTTTCTTTTTTATATATTTGAATATGCTCCGTTGAGTTCTTTCTTTTTTTTTTATTTGAATACTCTCTGTTGAATTCTCTCTTTTTTTATTTGAATATGCTCTACTGAATTTTTTTATTTGAATATACTCTGATGATTTTTTTTATTATTATTTCAATATACTCTGTTGAATTCTTTTTTTTATTTCAATATACTCTGTTGAATTCTTTTTTGAATATACTCTATTGAATTCCTTTTTTTTTTCTTTTCAGGTTGCGCTTCATTCATTCACTTTATTATATCTGCTCCGCTTCAGAATTTTCTGTCAGAAATATTATAATCGTAGCTGCCACATTAGTCCCAAGAGTCCCAAACACTAAGCTCCATCATCAGTGCAAGAAGGTGATAATGTCCACGGATGAGCAAATCTTCCCCATCCCGATCTCCCTCCTTTTTCCTGTCACACCTCAGCAAGGGCAACAGCCATGCTCCGCGAAGCACTGCTTTCACGTCGTTTCCGCGCCAGATGTTGTCTGATAAAATTCTCCTAATGCGCAGGAAAAACCCGAAGCATCATCAACCCGAGATGCAAGGGATCCACATTCTCCAATTATGCAGATCGACGCTGCTGTAAAGTAATCGTAATAAAATTTTCCTACAAAGCTCCACTCTTACCGTAACCCACCGACCGGAAACGCTTTAATCTGCAAACTAATTAATCCTGGGATCTTTAGGTGCCTTCGAATTTCCGGAAAGGCGTGATTAAAGAGGGATGCTGAGGATGACATCTGCTGCAGACTCCTTACGAGGTGAGGAGAGATCGCTTGAGAATCCTCCGATATCCATTACGAGGGATGAGGGTGGATAGGATAAGATTACCTGGGATGAGGAGTCCTTGACCTTTGACCTGATTTATAACGCTTTGCTGAAGATAGTTACAAAGAAATCCATCACTTTCTAATGAAAGGATTGCTGTTGAGAGAGAGGGAGTTTTTTTTTTAGCAGGCGGATTTAAATCGAGACCTTTTTCGTAGTTATAAGTATTCAGTAAATCTTCAGTAATTTAATTCAAATTCAGTTCTGGAGAAAAATTAGAGGAACCCAACATTCCCTTGGAACGATCTTATACAACAAGAAACATTTCTACAATAAATTAATTTACTGTTTACTTCTTCTAATAGCGTCACAAATTCAGGCAGCTTAAATAATGAAAAAAACTCGACTTAATTAGTATTCAAATTACTACTTTGAAGTCGATTCAACTCTTAGAGGAAAAATTGTCTTAAGCCGGGTGGGATCCGAACCCACGACCTCCTGATAACATTTTCTACAAGCTTTCAGAGTAATGAAAAGTTCATTGGCGAATTATTTTATCTTTAAAAATGTCATCAAATTCTTAATCACAGTCTCAGATCCAGATGAAATTCTTTCACCATCACTTCAAGAATTTGGCAACATCACTCTGAAATTCTCAATAATACCAGCATCTTTTACACCTCGTCTAGAGTAGTTTGATGTTTAGTATACTTACTGACTTAGGAAGTTACTTATGTTCTTCTACCTTTCTTGAAAACTGGAAAATCCATCATCAACTTGTATTAAGGCCTTCTTATTTCACTTGAACCACTGTTAAGAAATAATGAAAAATTTAGAACTTTTGAAACAAAGAAACTATTTCCTCTGTGGGTTCTGAAAAGCAAAAATAAAAGTAAAACGCAATGAAGAATTCACTTACTCAATTTAAAGCAACTTCAAAGTGATAAAGGCGACAGCAATCGTTCAATGGACAAAAGGAGTCCAATTTGGTGTCCTATCTTCCTTTCCAAACAATCTGAATTCAGAAAAAAAAATCGTTTTTGAAATATGAATTTTATCTTTTACTATTCAGAACCCATATTAAAAGATCATTTCTCCTTCTCTCTCTTTTTTTTTATTCAGAACTTATATAAAAAGATATATTTTTCTTTTTTTCTTACATATTTTATTATTAACCATATGTGATAACTTTGTGCCTTGACCTTATAGCCTTACCTTATAGCGATAACTTTTCTTTGGACATTGTCCCTAAAAATGCCGAGCTTGTTCTGCTTTGGAGAGGAGATTTAATAACTTCCTCTCCAAAAGCATGCCACTATATATATATGTTTCCATTTGACAGGTAACTAGTTGTGATTGGCAGCTATGTTAGAGAGACATTGCGAAACAACCGTTGTCACACTATCTCCTTTTTCTGGGAGGAAAAAAAATATGAATGGATAATTTTTATTTTGCTAAGTTTGTATTTTTTTTTTATTCTTAATTTTTCTTCTCCTCTCTCACACTTTTTCTGTAGCATTTCGCCAAGCGCTTTCCCTGAATCTCTCAGTCTATTTTTGGTTAAGTTTATATATTTCTGTCTTTTGGTTTCAGGAATTTATCTGTTTTAACTTTTTAAACCTTATATTCGACAGTGGATGCTATAATCAATGTGGGCGGGGGTGGCTCAATCGGTAGCGCGCCAGGCTCATAATCTGTAGTTCCCAGATTCGAGTCCCAGCTGGGTCAGCGTTGAGATTTATCTCCGCAAAATTCCCCGCCCTGCCCACGGTCAGTAGGGGACTTGGAAAGTCCCCCGGACGTCGGATGGGACGTTAAGCCGTGGCCCCGTGTGCGGGAGAGCCATACCCTGTGCACGTTAAAGAACACACTGGATGGCCTTGACGGGAGGCTACCATCTGTCTCCCAACAGCTGTTCCAGTGGGTCTCCTCCCCGAACCTTCTCTGAGCCTTCGGGGTCCATGTGACCTGGCCATTTAGCCCATGGTGTGCAAAAAAAGTGTCGCTCAGAGGTAAAACAACCCAACGCTATAATCAATAGTGGATATCCATTTCTATTTTCATATTCAAAAAGGGATTTTTTTCTGTGTATATGCATAGTGTTATCTGTTCAACTGCGGACATTTAAATGGACTTGTGTTTCAGTCTAAGTATAATGAATATTTCTTTTATAGTACAGAATTTATACTAAAGTTTCGCATCTCTTGATTCATTTTCCTATCCCAAAATTTTCTAACGTGCTCTATTCATGTTCTGGAAATTTTCGCATTGAAGTTACCCATGACTTAGCTTCTATTGGAGCAGTCATTTTCATTCTGTAATATCTGAACAAAAATCTCATAATCCCCTTCCTGATATAGATTGGCCAGGAGATTGACTTGAACGTTTCACGTATATATATATACTGGTTTCCATAAATTAAGGAAAATCCCTATATTATGTCAATGGGAAGCTAATGTCGAAGCTCTATAACTTCTAAAATAAGTTATTTTGTTTTGAAAAATGTGATTGCAGATAAAGATCTCAATCAAATAAATCAATATCTCGATTTTCAACAATATTCGTTCAATATTTAATGAGTTATGGAAGTTTGAATATTTAACAACAGCAATGCCAGTCTTAAGAAACTTAAATCAAAACTGAAGAATAGCGAAAGAATTCTTTACAAAATGTTCTAAAATACAAACTTATTTTATTAAACACTTTGACACAATACTTATGACTAAGTTTTAATTAACTTCTGAAGTCAATTTTTCTGGCTGGCATTGTTATCGCCAAATATTCAAACTTCCATAACTCATTAAATACTGAACAAATATTCTTGAAAATCGAGATATTGATTTATTTGATTGAGATCTATATTTATTTGCAATCACATTTTTTAAAACAAAAAAACTTATTTTAGAAGTTATAGAGCTTTTACGTTAGTTTCCCATTGACTTAACATAGGGATTTTCCTTAATTTATGAAAACCAGTGTACATATAAAAAAAAACCAGTAAAAAAAAAACAGAAACCAGTAATATCTCTCATTATTTTGCCTTAAATCTCAATGAAGTTATTCAAGGAAATGAGTGTTCTTACTTCTACTGTTGTTTCGAGATGCTTTTTGACGATTATATCTCTTCCTTCTCTGTGTTTTGATTCTCACATCTCTCTAATTATCTCCGTTTCAATGGCTCTCTGTCAGAACAACGGTTTCTCTTTCAAAACTTTCAGCTCTTCTTCAATCGTCGCCATCTTCTCAGTCTTACAAAGTATTTTTATCTTCCTATGTTGACTGTAGCGTTATCAAGAATAATTCTTACACGCCACACCACAGCAAATTTCCCACCAGCTGTCTGTGCTTTTGATTCTGGAGCTTTGGTGTCCCGACGGCGACATCATCCAGCAACGTATAAAGATAAGAAATTCAACTCCAATAGGAATGTGTAAAAGAGTATCATCACCTCTGCGTAGAGTGAAATCAGATTTACAGCGACGAATGCAAAGTCAGCTGACAGGTTTCGTGATGTTAGTTTCCTTGATATATTAAATATTCCAAACTAAACACCTTTTTGAGGTCGCCACAATTACCCGAAGTTGGAATATTTTTTATGCATTCTTTGATAGCATCTCTTTAATTCATTTCGATGAGATTTATGGGATTGACTGCAAAGAAAACGGTCGGTTTCATAATCCCCTGATGCATCGCACACAATTCAAGTGGGATGAGTACCTTGGAAGAGAGAAGGCAGTCTCCTACTGCAAAGAGATGTTGAAAGGAAAAGGAACCCCATTTTTCAAGCCCATCTCATTTTCACCTTCATCATTTTCATCTTCATCTTTTCAAGCCAATCAGAAGTAATCCCAAGATATGCAGAAATAAAGAAAAATTAATGCAGAATCGAATCTTGTACTAATCATTGAAATTTTATTCCCCGCCCTGCCCACGGTCAGTAGGGGACACCGATTGGGCTTGGAAAGTCCGCTGGACGTCGGATGGGACGTTAAGACGTGGTTCCGTGTGTGGAAGAGCTATACCCTGTGCACGTTAAAGAACGCGCTGGATGGCCTTGACGGGAGGCTACCATCTGTCTCTCAACAGCTGTTACAGTAGGTTCCCTCCCCCAACCTACTCTGAGCCTTCGGGATCCATGTGACCTGGCCATTTAGCCCATGGTGTGCAAAAAAGTGCCGCTCAGAAGTAAAACAACCCAACCCATTGAAATTTTACGCAGATCCATCTCAGGACCCTTGGATAGATAAATTTAGCGAATTTGTATTTCGCGAAATCTAATTGCCCATAAAAGAATTAATTTTGTTCGCTCTACAAAGTCTTTAATTCTAATTCTTCTGCTTATGTCTTAGAATGGAAAGGTCTGAGAAACAAAACTCTGGATTTACCAACTTCTGAAAGTCTCGTCCTTGTCCCTCTAACGAAGACCAATATTACAAACTCTTGCAAACAAAGACAAAACCTATTTTAACACCACTTTAATAATGGGGCAGCACAAAGCCAAACAGCGCTTTATAATTAAGGTAATTAACTATTTATAGCACTAATAAATTTGGACTCAAACTGTAATGAAGCCTTGTGCGAGTTGCACTTCAGGCAAGGGCATAGAAGGTCAGGTAAGCCATCCGACAGCACTTTCCTCTATGCCGACGATTCCTTCTCTACTTGAAATTTCCGCTATCCAACCCCCTTTTCCCAAATCCTCCTCTTGCAGGCCAGTTTCTGCTTTTGTTGCCTCTGAGGAGGATGGAGAACATTACAGGAAAGGAAGGATGGTAGGAGACTGTTGGACCTGGCGTGCTTCTAATTACGTCTCTCGAGAAAGCGGAGGTGGGGGGAGAACTCTTTCCGAGGCTATTAATTGCAGATTAGCACAAGGTTGTAGCGACACTACCTGCCGCGCTGGCACTTTCAATTTAAGTTCGAAATTCGAGACTTCCTCTCCTTTGAGAGAGGAAGAGAGGGTAAAAGAAAAGTAGGTGGAGAGAAATGAGGACGAAGAGTGTTCAGAAGTGAACAGGAGGAGTCGAAGAGAGAAAGGAAAAATCTCGAAAATGAATAATTGCTGCTGACCTGACGTAAAATTAAAAAAAAATAAATGTGAGAAATTACTCCCCGGTGAATGCAGAAAGAAAAGACTGATTTTTTTTGGAAGAGCTTCTCTTGTTGGCTAAGAGCAAACAAGAACGGAACAAAAGTGTAATTGGCGAATATATATATATAAGTTTAACACGTTTAGAAAAGATTCAGTATGATTATTTATAAATTATTTTTTCTTCCTGTGATTAATGCGGCGTTTTAAGAAGTTCTTATGAGGCTGTTATTGGACGGTCTTTAGTCGTTTTGAAATAGAATGAACACAGAAACTGGTTTAGGATTACTTTCTAAAATGCTCCAATCTCGGAATTTGAGGCCAATGGCAAAGATTTCAAGCCTATAAGCCCAAACTGGGTCGTATATAAAGGTCTGAACATTTCCACTTCATAATCCTCACAATAACTAAATGTATTGTTGTAAATTTACAATAGCGAAAGACTGAATAATCCCCTGTGCTCATACCCCAACCTTCTCTGAGCCTTCGGGGTCTTTGTGACCTGGACATTTAGCCCATTGTGTACAAAAAATTCCACTCAAAGGTAAAACAACCCAATCCTATCACCCTTCCTCAAAAGTCAGAACCAGTACCAACTTTGGCATTGAAATCCATCTGTCTCCCAACAGCTGTTCCAGTGGGTCCCCTCCCCCAACCTTCTCTGAGCCTTCGGGGTCTTTGTGACCTGGACATTTAGCCCATTGTGTACAAAAAATTCCACTCAAAGGTAAAACAACCCAATCCTATCACCCTTCCTCAAAAGTCAGAACCAGTACCAACTTTGGCATTGAAATCCATCTGTCTCCCAACAGCTGTTCCAATGGGTCCCCTCCCCCAACCTTCTCTGAGCCTTCGGGGTCTTTGTGACCTGGACATTTAGCCCATTGTGTACAAAAAATTCCACTCAAAGGTAAAACAACCCAATCCTATCACCCTTCCTCAAAAGTCAGAACCAGTACCAACTTTGGCATTGAAATCCATCTGTCTCCCAACAGCTGTTCCAATGGGTCCCCTCCCCCAACCTTCTCTGAGCCTTCGGGGTCTTTGTGACCTGGACATTTAGCCCATTGTGTACAAAAAATTCCACTCAAAGGTAAAACAACCCAATCCTATCACCCTTCCTCAAAAGTCAGAACCAGTACCAACTTTGGCATTGAAATCCATCTGTCTCCCAACAGCTGTTCCAGTGGGTCCCCTCCCCCAACCTTCTCTGAGCCTTCGGGGTCTTTGTGACCTGGACATTTAGCCCATTGTGTACAAAAAATTCCACTCAAAGGTAAAACAACCCAATCCTATCACCCTTCCTCAAAAGTCAGAACCAGTACCAACTTTGGCATTGAAATCCATCTGTCTCCCAACAGCTGTTCCAGTGGGTCCCCTCCCCCAACCTTCTCTGAGCCTTCGGGGTCTTTGTGACCTGGACATTTAGCCCATTGTGTACAAAAAATTCCACTCAAAGGTAAAACAACCCAATCCTATCACCCTTCCTCAAAAGTCAGAACCAGTACCAACTTTGGCATTGAAATCCATCTGTCTCCCAACAGCTGTTCCAGTGGGTCCCCTCCCCCAACCTTCTCTGAGCCTTCGGGGTCTTTGTGACCTGGACATTTAGCCCATTGTGTACAAAAAATTCCACTCAAAGGTAAAACAACCCAATCCTATCACCCTTCCTCAAAAGTCAGAACCAGTACCAACTTTGGCATTGAAATCCATCTGTCTCCCAACAGCTGTTCCAGTGGGTCCCCTCCCCCAACCTTCTCTGAGCCTTCGGGGTCTTTGTGACCTGGACATTTAGCCCATTGTGTACAAAAAATGCCACTCAAAGGTAAAACAACCCAATCCTATCACCCTTCCTCAAAAGTCAGAACCAGTACCAACTTTGGCATTGAAATCCATCTGTCTCCCAACAGCTGTTCCAGTGGGTCCCCTCCCCCAACCTTCTCTGAGCCTTCGGGGTCTTTGTGACCTGGACATTTAGCCCATTGTGTACAAAAAATTCCACTCAAAGGTAAAACAACCCAATCCTATCACCCTTCCTCAAAAGTCAGAACCAGTACCAACTTTGGCATTGAAATCCATCTGTCTCCCAACAGCTGTTCCAGTGGGTCCCCTCCCCCAACCTTCTCTGAGCCTTCGGGGTCTTTGTGACCTGGACATTTAGCCCATTGTGTACAAAAAATGCCACTCAAAGGTAAAACAACCCAATCCTATCACCCTTCCTCAAAAGTCAGAACCAGTACCAACTTTGGCATTGAAATCCATCTGTCTCCCAACAGCTGTTCCAGTGGGTCCCCTCCCCCAACCTTCTCTGAGCCTTCGGGGTCTTTGTGACCTGGACATTTAGCCCATTGTGTACAAAAAATTCCACTCAAAGGTAAAACAACCCAATCCTATCACCCTTCCTCAAAAGTCAGAACCAGTACCAACTTTGGCATTGAAATCCATCTGTCTCCCAACAGCTGTTCCAGTGGGTCCCCTCCCCCAACCTTCTCTGAGCCTTCGGGGTCTTTGTGACCTGGACATTTAGCCCATTGTGTACAAAAAATTCCACTCAAAGGTAAAACAACCCAATCCTATCACCCTTCCTCAAAAGTCAGAACCAGTACCAACTTTGGCATTGAAATCCATCTGTCTCCCAACAGCTGTTCCAGTGGGTCCCCTCCCCCAACCTTCTCTGAGCCTTCGGGGTCTTTGTGACCTGGACATTTAGCCCATTGTGTACAAAAAATTCCACTCAAAGGTAAAACAACCCAATCCTATCACCCTTCCTCAAAAGTCAGAACCAGTACCAACTTTGGCATTGAAATCCATCTGTCTCCCAACAGCTGTTCCAGTGGGTCCCCTCCCCCAACCTTCTCTGAGCCTTCGGGGTCTTTGTGACCTGGACATTTAGCCCATTGTGTACAAAAAATTCCACTCAAAGGTAAAACAACCCAATCCTATCACCCTTCCTCAAAAGTCAGAACCAGTACCAACTTTGGCATTGAAATCCATCTGTCTCCCAACAGCTGTTCCAGTGGGTCCCCTCCCCCAACCTTCTCTGAGCCTTCGGGGTCTTTGTGACCTGGACATTTAGCCCATTGTGTACAAAAAATGCCACTCAAAGGTAAAACAACCCAATCCTATCACCCTTCCTCAAAAGTCAGAACCAGTACCAACTTTGGCATTGAAATCCATCTGTCTCCCAACAGCTGTTCCAGTGGGTCCCCTCCCCCAACCTTCTCTGAGCCTTCGGGGTCTTTGTGACCTGGACATTTAGCCCATTGTGTACAAAAAATTCCACTCAAAGGTAAAACAACCCAATCCTATCACCCTTCCTCAAAAGTCAGAACCAGTACCAACTTTGGCATTGAAATCCATCTGTCTCCCAACAGCTGTTCCAGTGGGTCCCCTCCCCCAACCTTCTCTGAGCCTTCGGGGTCTTTGTGACCTGGACATTTAGCCCATTGTGTACAAAAAATGCCACTCAAAGGTAAAACAACCCAATCCTATCACCCTTCCTCAAAAGTCAGAACCAGTACCAACTTTGGCATTGAAATCCATCTGTCTCCCAACAGCTGTTCCAGTGGGTCCCCTCCCCCAACCTTCTCTGAGCCTTCGGGGTCTTTGTGACCTGGACATTTAGCCCATTGTGTACAAAAAATTCCACTCAAAGGTAAAACAACCCAATCCTATCACCCTTCCTCAAAAGTCAGAACCAGTACCAACTTTGGCATTGAAATCCATCTGTCTCCCAACAGCTGTTCCAGTGGGTCCCCTCCCCCAACCTTCTCTGAGCCTTCGGGGTCTTTGTGACCTGGACATTTAGCCCATTGTGTACAAAAAATTCCACTCAAAGGTAAAACAACCCAATCCTATCACCCTTCCTCAAAAGTCAGAACCAGTACCAACTTTGGCATTGAAATCCATCTGTCTCCCAACAGCTGTTCCAGTGGGTCCCCTCCCCCAACCTTCTCTGAGCCTTCGGGGTCTTTGTGACCTGGACATTTAGCCCATTGTGTACAAAAAATTCCACTCAAAGGTAAAACAACCCAATCCTATCACCCTTCCTCAAAAGTCAGAACCAGTACCAACTTTGGCATTGAAATCCATCTGTCTCCCAACAGCTGTTCCAGTGGGTCCCCTCCCCCAACCTTCTCTGAGCCTTCGGGGTCTTTGTGACCTGGACATTTAGCCCATTGTGTACAAAAAATTCCACTCAAAGGTAAAACAACCCAATCCTATCACCCTTCCTCAAAAGTCAGAACCAGTACCAACTTTGGCATTGAAATCCATCTGTCTCCCAACAGCTGTTCCAGTGGGTCCCCTCCCCCAACCTTCTCTGAGCCTTCGGGGTCTTTGTGACCTGGACATTTAGCCCATTGTGTACAAAAAATTCCACTCAAAGGTAAAACAACCCAATCCTATCACCCTTCCTCAAAAGTCAGAACCAGTACCAACTTTGGCATTGAAATCCATCTGTCTCCCAACAGCTGTTCCAGTGGGTCCCCTCCCCCAACCTTCTCTGAGCCTTCGGGGTCTTTGTGACCTGGACATTTAGCCCATTGTGTACAAAAAATTCCACTCAAAGGTAAAACAACCCAATCCTATCACCCTTCCTCAAAAGTCAGAACCAGTACCAACTTTGGCATTGAAATCCATCTGTCTCCCAACAGCTGTTCCAGTGGGTCCCCTCCCCCAACCTTCTCTGAGCCTTCGGGGTCTTTGTGACCTGGACATTTAGCCCATTGTGTACAAAAAATTCCACTCAAAGGTAAAACAACCCAATCCTATCACCCTTCCTCAAAAGTCAGAACCAGTACCAACTTTGGCATTGAAATCCATCTGTCTCCCAACAGCTGTTCCAGTGGGTCCCCTCCCCCAACCTTCTCTGAGCCTTCGGGGTCTTTGTGACCTGGACATTTAGCCCATTGTGTACAAAAAATTCCACTCAAAGGTAAAACAACCCAATCCTATCACCCTTCCTCAAAAGTCAGAACCAGTACCAACTTTGGCATTGAAATCCATCTGTCTCCCAACAGCTGTTCCAGTGGGTCCCCTCCCCCAACCTTCTCTGAGCCTTCGGGGTCTTTGTGACCTGGACATTTAGCCCATTGTGTACAAAAAATTCCACTCAAAGGTAAAACAACCCAATCCTATCACCCTTCCTCAAAAGTCAGAACCAGTACCAACTTTGGCATTGAAATCCATCTGTCTCCCAACAGCTGTTCCAGTGGGTCCCCTCCCCCAACCTTCTCTGAGCCTTCGGGGTCTTTGTGACCTGGACATTTAGCCCATTGTGTACAAAAAATTCCACTCAAAGGTAAAACAACCCAATCCTATCACCCTTCCTCAAAAGTCAGAACCAGTACCAACTTTGGCATTGAAATCCATCTGTCTCCCAACAGCTGTTCCAGTGGGTCCCCTCCCCCAACCTTCTCTGAGCCTTCGGGGTCTTTGTGACCTGGACATTTAGCCCATTGTGTACAAAAAATTCCACTCAAAGGTAAAACAACCCAATCCTATCACCCTTCCTCAAAAGTCAGAACCAGTACCAACTTTGGCATTGAAATCCATCTGTCTCCCAACAGCTGTTCCAGTGGGTCCCCTCCCCCAACCTTCTCTGAGCCTTCGGGGTCTTTGTGACCTGGACATTTAGCCCATTGTGTACAAAAAATTCCACTCAAAGGTAAAACAACCCAATCCTATCACCCTTCCTCAAAAGTCAGAACCAGTACCAACTTTGGCATTGAAATCCATCTGTCTCCCAACAGCTGTTCCAGTGGGTCCCCTCCCCCAACCTTCTCTGAGCCTTCGGGGTCTTTGTGACCTGGACATTTAGCCCATTGTGTACAAAAAATTCCACTCAAAGGTAAAACAACCCAATCCTATCACCCTTCCTCAAAAGTCAGAACCAGTACCAACTTTGGCATTGAAATCCATCTGTCTCCCAACAGCTGTTCCAGTGGGTCCCCTCCCCCAACCTTCTCTGAGCCTTCGGGGTCTTTGTGACCTGGACATTTAGCCCATTGTGTACAAAAAATTCCACTCAAAGGTAAAACAACCCAATCCTATCACCCTTCCTCAAAAGTCAGAACCAGTACCAACTTTGGCATTGAAATCCATCTGTCTCCCAACAGCTGTTCCAGTGGGTCCCCTCCCCCAACCTTCTCTGAGCCTTCGGGGTCTTTGTGACCTGGACATTTAGCCCATTGTGTACAAAAAATTCCACTCAAAGGTAAAACAACCCAATCCTATCACCCTTCCTCAAAAGTCAGAACCAGTACCAACTTTGGCATTGAAATCCATCTGTCTCCCAACAGCTGTTCCAGTGGGTCCCCTCCCCCAACCTTCTCTGAGCCTTCGGGGTCTTTGTGACCTGGACATTTAGCCCATTGTGTACAAAAAATTCCACTCAAAGGTAAAACAACCCAATCCTATCACCCTTCCTCAAAAGTCAGAACCAGTACCAACTTTGGCATTGAAATCCATCTGTCTCCCAACAGCTGTTCCAGTGGGTCCCCTCCCCCAACCTTCTCTGAGCCTTCGGGGTCTTTGTGACCTGGACATTTAGCCCATTGTGTACAAAAAATTCCACTCAAAGGTAAAACAACCCAATCCTATCACCCTTCCTCAAAAGTCAGAACCAGTACCAACTTTGGCATTGAAATCCATCTGTCTCCCAACAGCTGTTCCAGTGGGTCCCCTCCCCCAACCTTCTCTGAGCCTTCGGGGTCTTTGTGACCTGGACATTTAGCCCATTGTGTACAAAAAATTCCACTCAAAGGTAAAACAACCCAATCCTATCACCCTTCCTCAAAAGTCAGAACCAGTACCAACTTTGGCATTGAAATCCATCTGTCTCCCAACAGCTGTTCCAGTGGGTCCCCTCCCCCAACCTTCTCTGAGCCTTCGGGGTCTTTGTGACCTGGACATTTAGCCCATTGTGTACAAAAAATTCCACTCAAAGGTAAAACAACCCAATCCTATCACCCTTCCTCAAAAGTCAGAACCAGTACCAACTTTGGCATTGAAATCCATCTGTCTCCCAACAGCTGTTCCAGTGGGTCCCCTCCCCCAACCTTCTCTGAGCCTTCGGGGTCTTTGTGACCTGGACATTTAGCCCATTGTGTACAAAAAATTCCACTCAAAGGTAAAACAACCCAATCCTATCACCCTTCCTCAAAAGTCAGAACCAGTACCAACTTTGGCATTGAAATCCATCTGTCTCCCAACAGCTGTTCCAGTGGGTCCCCTCCCCCAACCTTCTCTGAGCCTTCGGGGTCTTTGTGACCTGGACATTTAGCCCATTGTGTACAAAAAATTCCACTCAAAGGTAAAACAACCCAATCCTATCACCCTTCCTCAAAAGTCAGAACCAGTACCAACTTTGGCATTGAAATCCATCTGTCTCCCAACAGCTGTTCCAGTGGGTCCCCTCCCCCAACCTTCTCTGAGCCTTCGGGGTCTTTGTGACCTGGACATTTAGCCCATTGTGTACAAAAAATTCCACTCAAAGGTAAAACAACCCAATCCTATCACCCTTCCTCAAAAGTCAGAACCAGTACCAACTTTGGCATTGAAATCCATCTGTCTCCCAACAGCTGTTCCAGTGGGTCCCCTCCCCCAACCTTCTCTGAGCCTTCGGGGTCTTTGTGACCTGGACATTTAGCCCATTGTGTACAAAAAATTCCACTCAAAGGTAAAACAACCCAATCCTATCACCCTTCCTCAAAAGTCAGAACCAGTACCAACTTTGGCATTGAAATCCATCTGTCTCCCAACAGCTGTTCCAGTGGGTCCCCTCCCCCAACCTTCTCTGAGCCTTCGGGGTCTTTGTGACCTGGACATTTAGCCCATTGTGTACAAAAAATTCCACTCAAAGGTAAAACAACCCAATCCTATCACCCTTCCTCAAAAGTCAGAACCAGTACCAACTTTGGCATTGAAATCCATCTGTCTCCCAACAGCTGTTCCAGTGGGTCCCCTCCCCCAACCTTCTCTGAGCCTTCGGGGTCTTTGTGACCTGGACATTTAGCCCATTGTGTACAAAAAATTCCACTCAAAGGTAAAACAACCCAATCCTATCACCCTTCCTCAAAAGTCAGAACCAGTACCAACTTTGGCATTGAAATCCATCTGTCTCCCAACAGCTGTTCCAGTGGGTCCCCTCCCCCAACCTTCTCTGAGCCTTCGGGGTCTTTGTGACCTGGACATTTAGCCCATTGTGTACAAAAAATTCCACTCAAAGGTAAAACAACCCAATCCTATCACCCTTCCTCAAAAGTCAGAACCAGTACCAACTTTGGCATTGAAATCCATCTGTCTCCCAACAGCTGTTCCAGTGGGTCCCCTCCCCCAACCTTCTCTGAGCCTTCGGGGTCTTTGTGACCTGGACATTTAGCCCATTGTGTACAAAAAATTCCACTCAAAGGTAAAACAACCCAATCCTATCACCCTTCCTCAAAAGTCAGAACCAGTACCAACTTTGGCATTGAAATCCATCTGTCTCCCAACAGCTGTTCCAGTGGGTCCCCTCCCCCAACCTTCTCTGAGCCTTCGGGGTCTTTGTGACCTGGACATTTAGCCCATTGTGTACAAAAAATTCCACTCAAAGGTAAAACAACCCAATCCTATCACCCTTCCTCAAAAGTCAGAACCAGTACCAACTTTGGCATTGAAATCCATCTGTCTCCCAACAGCTGTTCCAGTGGGTCCCCTCCCCCAACCTTCTCTGAGCCTTCGGGGTCTTTGTGACCTGGACATTTAGCCCATTGTGTACAAAAAATTCCACTCAAAGGTAAAACAACCCAATCCTATCACCCTTCCTCAAAAGTCAGAACCAGTACCAACTTTGGCATTGAAATCCATCTGTCTCCCAACAGCTGTTCCAGTGGGTCCCCTCCCCCAACCTTCTCTGAGCCTTCGGGGTCTTTGTGACCTGGACATTTAGCCCATTGTGTACAAAAAATTCCACTCAAAGGTAAAACAACCCAATCCTATCACCCTTCCTCAAAAGTCAGAACCAGTACCAACTTTGGCATTGAAATCCATCTGTCTCCCAACAGCTGTTCCAGTGGGTCCCCTCCCCCAACCTTCTCTGAGCCTTCGGGGTCTTTGTGACCTGGACATTTAGCCCATTGTGTACAAAAAATTCCACTCAAAGGTAAAACAACCCAATCCTATCACCCTTCCTCAAAAGTCAGAACCAGTACCAACTTTGGCATTGAAATCCATCTGTCTCCCAACAGCTGTTCCAGTGGGTCCCCTCCCCCAACCTTCTCTGAGCCTTCGGGGTCTTTGTGACCTGGACATTTAGCCCATTGTGTACAAAAAATTCCACTCAAAGGTAAAACAACCCAATCCTATCACCCTTCCTCAAAAGTCAGAACCAGTACCAACTTTGGCATTGAAATCCATCTGTCTCCCAACAGCTGTTCCAGTGGGTCCCCTCCCCCAACCTTCTCTGAGCCTTCGGGGTCTTTGTGACCTGGACATTTAGCCCATTGTGTACAAAAAATTCCACTCAAAGGTAAAACAACCCAATCCTATCACCCTTCCTCAAAAGTCAGAACCAGTACCAACTTTGGCATTGAAATCCATCTGTCTCCCAACAGCTGTTCCAGTGGGTCCCCTCCCCCAACCTTCTCTGAGCCTTCGGGGTCTTTGTGACCTGGACATTTAGCCCATTGTGTACAAAAAATTCCACTCAAAGGTAAAACAACCCAATCCTATCACCCTTCCTCAAAAGTCAGAACCAGTACCAACTTTGGCATTGAAATCCATCTGTCTCCCAACAGCTGTTCCAGTGGGTCCCCTCCCCCAACCTTCTCTGAGCCTTCGGGGTCTTTGTGACCTGGACATTTAGCCCATTGTGTACAAAAAATTCCACTCAAAGGTAAAACAACCCAATCCTATCACCCTTCCTCAAAAGTCAGAACCAGTACCAACTTTGGCATTGAAATCCATCTGTCTCCCAACAGCTGTTCCAGTGGGTCCCCTCCCCCAACCTTCTCTGAGCCTTCGGGGTCTTTGTGACCTGGACATTTAGCCCATTGTGTACAAAAAATTCCACTCAAAGGTAAAACAACCCAATCCTATCACCCTTCCTCAAAAGTCAGAACCAGTACCAACTTTGGCATTGAAATCCATCTGTCTCCCAACAGCTGTTCCAGTGGGTCCCCTCCCCCAACCTTCTCTGAGCCTTCGGGGTCTTTGTGACCTGGACATTTAGCCCATTGTGTACAAAAAATGCCACTCAAAGGTAAAACAACCCAATCCTATCACCCTTCCTCAAAAGTCAGAACCAGTACCAACTTTGGCATTGAAATCCATCTGTCTCCCAACAGCTGTTCCAGTGGGTCCCCTCCCCCAACCTTCTCTGAGCCTTCGGGGTCTTTGTGACCTGGACATTTAGCCCATTGTGTACAAAAAATTCCACTCAAAGGTAAAACAACCCAATCCTATCACCCTTCCTCAAAAGTCAGAACCAGTACCAACTTTGGCATTGAAATCCATCTGTCTCCCAACAGCTGTTCCAGTGGGTCCCCTCCCCCAACCTTCTCTGAGCCTTCGGGGTCTTTGTGACCTGGACATTTAGCCCATTGTGTACAAAAAATGCCACTCAAAGGTAAAACAACCCAATCCTATCACCCTTCCTCAAAAGTCAGAACCAGTACCAACTTTGGCATTGAAATCCATCTGTCTCCCAACAGCTGTTCCAGTGGGTCCCCTCCCCCAACCTTCTCTGAGCCTTCGGGGTCTTTGTGACCTGGACATTTAGCCCATTGTGTACAAAAAATTCCACTCAAAGGTAAAACAACCCAATCCTATCACCCTTCCTCAAAAGTCAGAACCAGTACCAACTTTGGCATTGAAATCCATCTGTCTCCCAACAGCTGTTCCAGTGGGTCCCCTCCCCCAACCTTCTCTGAGCCTTCGGGGTCTTTGTGACCTGGACATTTAGCCCATTGTGTACAAAAAATTCCACTCAAAGGTAAAACAACCCAATCCTATCACCCTTCCTCAAAAGTCAGAACCAGTACCAACTTTGGCATTGAAATCCATCTGTCTCCCAACAGCTGTTCCAGTGGGTCCCCTCCCCCAACCTTCTCTGAGCCTGTATGTCACCATTTTTATTTATAATACTTACGCAACGCCAGTAACAAGGAATCAGATATTAAGCAAATACTGCACACAAAAAAACACAACCAACTTAACTTTTTCTACTATTTACAAAATTAACAACTTGATAACATAAACACAGCAATTTCAGCATTAGTAATATTTTAACGAAGTTGACAAGTGCATTTTCACTAACTTTCTAACTCTCAGATCACATTTACACATGACTGCATGCAGACACGTGCCCAGTATTTAGTTTCTGGGGAAGGGGAGTCAGGAATACGAAGGGGGTCTGAAATTAAGATTATTAAAATATTCCACAGGACGGGTTAAAATGATATTCTATATGGAATAAAATTTTAGAGTTTTATTTTTAAAACAGTGTTGGGCATATACTCGGGAGCTAAAATAGAATCGTACAAAGACACCTCTTTTGGATTTCAAAGTAGGTGGTCAAGTTTAAGATTTCTCACAAAATGACCAGACCTATACAGTGGATTTCCTTCCCCTAGAATCTCTGAGCCCTCGGTGTCCGTGTGACCTAGCCATTTAGTGCACTGTGCGCAAAAAAAAGTGCCGCTGAAAGAGAAGACTAGCTAACCCAAAGGACCCCCTCTTCATTCACTTGGATGATCCTCCTAAACCATTCTCTTAAATAAATTGTGGGTGAAGCCTTCTCCTATTTCTGTTTTCACGGAGTAAGTTTTAAACGCTATTTTGGAGACTGAAGAAAAAATAAAATCTTCTCAGGAATCTACTTGTGCCAAATATTCAGTCGGACTGTGCTTTCGATTGCAATCTTGCTCACGTACAAAGAAATAATTAACATAATCCTTACACACTTCCCTACCTAAAATATTAGAGAATTTCTATGCTTTGTCAATGGGAATCTAACTTCGAAGCTCTATAACTTCTATAACTTCTCCTATAATTTCTATAATTTCTAAGCTCAATAACTTCTCTTCTTTCTATAACTTCTCTTCTTCTATAACTCCTATAATTTCTCTTCTTTCTATAACTTCTACAACTTCTCTTCTTTCTATAACTTCTATAACTTCTCTACTTTCTGTAACTTCAATAATTCTCTTCTTCTATAACTCCTATAACTTCTTTTCTTTCTGTAACTCCTATAACTTCTCTTCTTTCTATAACTTCTCTTCTTTCTGTAACTACTATAACTTCTCTTCTTTCTTTAACTTCAATAACTTCTCTTCTTTCTATAATTTCAATAACTTCTCTTCTTTCTTTAACTTCAATAACTTCTCTTCTTTCTATAACTTCTATAACTTCTCTTCTTTCTGTAACTTCTATAACTTCTTTCTATAACTTCTAAAATATTCATTTAATGCAAGGATATGACCGAAGATAAATTAAAAATCATAACCAAATCTATCTAAATCTCTATTTTTAAAAATGTTCGTTCAGTATTTACAGAGTTATAAAAGCTGGAATATTTAACGATAAATCTCTTCTTTCATAAAAAAATCATCTATGTCTAATCATCTATATGTCAAATTGCCGTCTCTTAGCCGAATGGTTAGCGCGCTTACTACTGCTCAGAGGGACCTGGGTTCGATCCCCGGGTAAGGCATGGATATTTGTTTTGTTTTTCTGCTGAAGTCCCACAGTCCTCAGACCTTCTACTTTGGCGTGTAAACTGACAGGTTCCTGTCAGATCTCTGTGGCAAGCAGCTGCTTGAGGGAATAATTTATATATCTTTATTTGTAATCGTCTAATACTGAAATAATTATTACCCAAACTTCTAAAATGTATATTAATTTTATTAAATGGTTTGAAATAATATTTATCATTTAAATAATAATTACTTTATAAGATAAAATCTTAAGAAAAATTACTGTTACGAAATATTCCAGCTTCCATACTCTTCAAATACCGAAAGAATATTGTAAAAAAATCGAGTTTTTTAATAGATTTCATCACGATCTCTATATTTAGTGACATCTTTCCATTAAATTCCTATTTTAGAAGTTACAGAGTCCGCAGTTAGATTCCCATTGGCATAACATGGAAATTCACTAATATTTTTGGTAGAACAGGACATTGTAATTTCGTTTCTGGCTTAAGATCGTTTCCCTCCCCACTAAAAAGTCGAAAAAATAAAAATTATCAGTTGTTTTATTGTGCCTCAAGGGACGACGAAGAAATTGGGAGGAAAGATTAGAATGTTTTCCTTTCGTCAGCAATTCAATCTCACCAGATTCCGTCTTATCTTTCACATAGAGTGTGGTGTCGTCGTTGTTCAGCATCTGATAAGTGGAGGAGGAGAAATCCTGACACTTTAAGCGCAACATTGGTCGGGAGTGGCTCTTCAATTCCCCCAAGTGAACTTGCGATAAATGAATCAGACTTAAACTTGCATCGTGAAGTGATGTGAAATGGCGCTGCGTGATTGTTTTTTACCGGCGTCGGCTTTTCATGACTCTTAAAAGAGAAAACGAAATTTTTACGCTTTGATCTAATTGGAAAAGCAAGAAAAAAAACGTTAAAAAACACATAAAGACAAGTGGAAGGAAAAAACAAACTCAAAGAGAAGGGGCGGGAGTGGCTTAGCTTGTAGCGCGCCAGGTTCGTAATCTACAGTTCCCTGTTAGAGTCCCAACTAGACCGGTGTTGAGATTTAACTCCCCAAAACTTCCCGCCTCGTTCAGTAGGGGACACCAATGGACTAGGAAAGGCCGCCGTTCGTCGGATAGGACGTAAAGCCGTGATTCCATGTAGGGGAGGGGAGGGGGGTGGCTCAGTCGGTAGCGCGCCAAGCACGTAATCTGAAGTTCCAAGGTTCGAGTCCCAGCTGGGTCAGCGTTGAGATTTAACTCCGCAAAATTCCCCGCCCTGCCCACAGTCAGTAGGGGACACCGATGGGCTTGGAGAGGCCGCCGTCCGTCGGATGGGACGTTAAGCCCATGTGTGGGAGAGTCATACCCTATGCACGTTAAAGAACACACTGGATGGCCTTGACGGGAGGCTACCATCTGTCTCCCAACAGCTGTTCCAGTGGGTCCCCTCCCCCAACCTTCTCTGAGCCTTCGGGGTCCATGTGACCTGGCCATTTAGCCCATGGTGTGCAAAAAAGTGCCGCTCAGAGGTAAAACAACCCAACCCATTGTCGAAAAATGATTTCTATTCAAGATGAAACGCTTACAGAGCCAGACACGATTTCTCAGTTTGTATCGATCTAGACTCGCAACTAAGAGCAGTAGATTCGATCCCAAACCTTTCTAGCTTTCATCTATTATTAACTGTTGGTCTGTTTTTGCTGGGGTCTTTGGGGCAGAAGAAGAAAGCAAGAATTATAAACTACTCCTACGAACAATTTCCTCATACGAACCTTCGCTAGATGAACTTTCACGTATAGGATTCATTACAGATTCTGAACGCTTAAATCTGATGTTAAAAGACCATCTGAACTATTTTTGTCGTTTAATGTGCCGTCAAACAGAAGTGAGCCTGGCGTCAATATATGGAAGCTGAATTCATGGCGTCGACACGTGAAAACTGCTACCTGCTACATGGCTGGCTGGTGTAGATGATTCTAGCCGACAGACCTCTAGTGCATAGAGCTCATTATTGTACATCACAGTTATAATTTATTAAAAGCGCTAAAATGAATCAATACTGAGCTAACGGACTACAATGCAAGATTACTGCATTGTGTTCTAGCTGAACAACAATGGAGATGGGAGGTCACTTAATTTACAACCAATATTTTTACTATACTTTCGGGCTCAAACGTCAATCGCCTTAACAACTCAGCTAAGTTGTTAAGATAACCATAGGTTGGGTTGTTTTACCTCTGAGCGGCACTTTTTTGCACACCATGGGCTAAATGGCCAGGTCACATGGACCCCGAAGGCTCAGAGAAGGTTGGGGGAGGGGATCCACTGGAACAGCTGTTGGGAGACAGATGGTACCCTCCCGTCAAGGCCATCCAGCGTGTTCTTTAACGTGCACGGGGTATGGCACTCCCACACACGGGACCACGGTTTAACGTCCAATCCGACGGACGGTGGCCTTTCCAAGCCCATCGGTGTCCCCTACTGACCATGGGCAGGGCGGGGAATTTTGCGGAGATAAATCTCAACGCTCACCCATCTGGGACTCGAACCTAGGAACTACAGATTACGAACCTGGCGCCCTACCGACTGAGCCACCCCCGCCCCTTTTAAAATAGATAGACAGGTCTTTATTATCTTTATGCAATACACAGAAATAATCACCCCAGATCCACAAAAGTTCCCACTCACGTGTGGATTCGATTTTACATTAATATAATAATTATAATATAGAAAATTTAATTCCAACTCCCTCACATTATCTTATTGTACATTAATTTACATTAAAAGTGTAATTGGTGAATATATATATATAAGTTATAATATATATTAATGTAAATGATAATACAAAATTTAGATAGTAAATAATAATTGTAAAAATTTATCTAATTAACAAAATTTTGATTCCAAAAACTTCCATTCCGCATTAAAACATCTACTCGCTAAATAAATATTGTAATGAAATAAACGAATGGAAACTGAGCGTGAGTTCAAAAACAGTATTTAACAATTATAATTCTAAAATAATGTATACTATTACAAAAGTATGAATGAAACATTTATACACACTAAATTTAACCAACACAAATCTTTATCAGTATAAAAATAAACCTTTTGAAGAACATAACACCTTTTTACTCTTCCTACAAAGAGATGTTTCCTCTATAATTCCGTCGGATGGGACGTTAAGCCGTGGCCCCGTGTGTGGGAGAGCCATACCCTGTGCACGTAAAGAACACACTGGATGGCCTTAACGAGAGGCTACCATCTATCTCTAAACAGCTGTTCCAGTGGGTCCCCTCCCCCAACCTTCTCTGAGCCTTCGGGGTCCATGTGACCTGGCCATTTAGCCCATGGTGTGCAAAAAAGTGCCGCTCAGAGGTAAAACAACCCAACACAATCCAAACCCGCCCTGCCCACGGTTAGTAGGAGACACCGATGGGCTTGGAAAGGCAACCGTCCGTCGGATGGGACGTTAAGCAGTGGTTCTGTGTGCGGGAGAGCCATATCCTGTACACGTTAAAGAACACGCTTCATAGGAGGCTATCGTCTGTTTCCCAACAGATGTCCAGTGGATCCCCTCTCCCAACCTTCGCTGAGCCTTCGGGGTCCTTGTGACCGGCCCATTTAGCACACGGTGTGCAAAAAAATGCCGCTCAGAGGTAAAACAACCCAACCAAAAAGAAATTTTCTTTTAGCTCCTAAAATAAAAAAGGTGGCAGCCTCCCGTCAAGGCCATCCAGCGTGTTCCTTAACGTGCACAGGGTATGTCTCCCGCACACAGGGCCACGGATTAACGTCCCATTCGACGGACGGCGGCCTTTCCAAGCCCATCGGTGTCCCCTACTGACCGTGGGCAGGGCGGAGAATTTTGCGGATATAAATCTTAACGCTGACTCAGCTGAGACTCGAACCTGGGAACTACAGATTACGAGCCTAGTGCGCTACCGACTGAGCTACCCCCCCCCCCCCGCCCCGAAAAATGACTCGGTGTAATAATTATTTACTCTGAGCGGCACTTTTTGTTTTTCACGTTGTCGCTGGATGGCCCAGACGACAACGTGAAAACAATAGCTCTCCTTTTTTAGTCAACTAAATAGCTAAGGGAGGAAATAAAATGGTTTGTTGAGACAAAGGCAATAAAACGGACAACAAGCGAAAGTCAACTGAGCATCTAATGATGTAACAAAGAACTAAACGAACCGAAAACAATAGATAAAAAACAATGTGAAAACAAACAAAGCGTGCAACAACGAAAGAGAGAAGAGAACAAGGCAGACGTGACGGTGGGAAAAGGAATTTTTAAAAACAATCAAATTAGCGGTAAATTTGTAATCAATAGTAAAAAAGATTTCAAAGTCGGTCTGATCACGTGATGAATTTCCTTGTTTGTCGCCAAGGGCAACATCTGGATCTCCAAAAGAAAACAGAAAGAGTGAAAAAGAAACAACTTTAATCAGAGAAAAAATGATCAGTTCTGCCGAGCAATATGCATCAACCGTGTGTAATTTATGAACAAAATATGTTAATTTAATTATTACACCGAGTCATTTTTCGGGGCGGGGGGGGGGGGGGGGTAGCTCAGTCGGTAGCGCGCCAGGCTCGTAATCTGTAGTTCCCAGGTTCGAGTCCCAGCTGAGTAAGCGTTGAGATTTATCTCCGCAAAAATTCCCCGCCCTGCCCACGGTCAGTAGGGGACACCGATGGGCTTGGAAAGGCCGCCGTCCGTCGGATGGGCCGTTAAGCCGTGGCTCCGTGTGCGGGAGAGCCATACCCTGTGCACGTTAAGGAACACGCTGGATGGCCTTGACTGGAGGCTACCATCTGTCTCCCAACAGCTGTTCCAGTGAGTCTCCTCCCCCAACCTTCTCTGAGCCTTCGGGGTCCATGTGACCTGGCCATTTAGCCCATGGTGTGCAAAAAAGTGCCGCTCAGAGGTAAAACAACCCAACACTCGCGTCATTTGTTGTTTTCTTTCGTACATTAAATCTTCTGGTAGTTGGTGTTTTTTACCTTTATTAACCAGCAAGTTAATATGTGGGGTCCACTTTTTTAATCCAGTATTGTCCCAAAAATTGATGTTCCTAGACTCGTTTTATGAGAGGTTAGGCTGTTTTAGCTCTGAGCGGCACTTTTTTGCACACCATGGGCTAAATGGCCAGGTCACATGGACCCCGAAGGCTCAGAGAAGGTTGGGGGAGGGGACCCACTGGAACAGCTGTTGGGAGACAGATGGTAGCCTCCCGTCAAGGTCAACCAGCGTGTTCTTTAACGTGCACAGGGTATGTCTCTCCCGCACACGGGGCCACGGCTTAACGTCCCATCCGACGGACGGCTGCCTTTCCAAGCCCATCGGTGTCCCCTACTGACCGTGGGCAGGGCGGGGAATTTTGCGGAGATAAATCTCAACGCTGACCCAGCTGGGACTCGAACCTGGGAACTACAGATTACGAGCCTGTCGCGCTACCGACTGAGCCACCCTCGCCCCCCTACTCTAGAGAGTTATGTCATCCACGAATAGTGGCAGTCTTACTTGTTTGGAGATTTCTGTTGGTGTGGAGAAATAGGCGTATACACCAAAAGACTAAAATTAGACTGTATAATAGTTTGGTTCTTTCTAGGGTTAGTTATGGTAGGGAAACTTGGACACTTTGTAAACAAGATAACAGGAAACTAGATGCTTTAGATTCCAGATGCTTACGCAATATCTTGGGTATTAGGTGGTTCAACTTTGTAACTAATGATGAGGTTAAGCAAAGGAGTCTGCAACCTCCTTTAAGCAGCATATTGTGCAGAGAGAGACTCCGTTGGTTTGGCCATGTTGCTAGTATGAATGATTATAGATTGGCGAATAGGGTTATGAACAGTGTGCCTAGAGGCCTCAGAAAGATGGGGAGACCTAGGATGCGGTGGGCAGACAATGTCAAACAGAACCTTGTTAGAATTGGTGTGCAGTAGCCAGATGCAGTAGATGTAGCTCAGGATAGACTTGCTTGGAGAACTAAATTGCACGGTCTGGTTGGACCTCCGTAGCCCATGGCTGCTTGAGGATGAGAATGATGAGGATGATGGCTTCTGGTAGGTCATACAGATATATATTCCCACAACTTTATGCAAGGTCAAGAAAATTAATTTTGCATTGCCAAAAACTTTACATCATTACATAAAGCAATCACTGTAAAAATTTACAACATACTACTGCTATGTAATATATGAAACTAAGTTACATTAATAACTGTTTCAGAAAATATTATTTCTGAATTGTTTGAAATATGGAAAAAAATTGTATAATGGGCATTATTTAGGAGAACACTAGAAGGAAAAGCAAGGTCAGAATCTCAAAATTGTGATATTTATATTTACATATATGAATGCGATTGAGCAAAGATATACACTTCCCTGCTAAAATATTAGTGAATTTCTCGTTACGTCAATGCGAATCTAACTTCCAAGATTCATCATTTTTAATCGTGCAATTTAATGGACAAATATGACTGAAGATAAAAAATCTACATAAATCTCGATTTTCAACAATATTATTTCACCATATTTAAAGAGTTATGGAAGAATATTTCAAAACAATAATACGTTACAAGAATGTATCCCAGAAAATTAAATAATAAATAAATAAAATTAATACCCCCTCAAGCAACTGTTTGCCACAGAGGTCTGAGAGGTACCTTGTCAGTTTAATACGCCTTATTAGGTCTGTGAGGATGGTGGGACCTCAGCAGAAAAACAACACAAGCACCCGATGCCTTTCCCGGGGTCGATCCCAGGTCCCTTTAGGGGGCGGGGGGGGGGGGCTCAGTCGGTAGCGCGCCAGGCTCGTAATCTGTAGTTCCCAGGTTCGAGTCCCAGCTGGGTCAGCGTTGAGATTTATCTCCGCAAAATTCCCCGCCCTGCCCACGGTCAGTAGGGGACACCGATGGGCTTGGAAAGACCGCCGTCCGTCGGATGGGACGTTAAGCCGTGGCCCCGTGTGCGGGAGAGCCATACCCTGTGTACGTTAAAGAACACGCTGGATGGCCTTGATGGGAGGCTACCATCTGTCTCCCAACAGTTGTTCCAGTGGGTCCCCTCCCCCAACTTTCTCTGAGCCTTCGGGGTTCTTGTGACCTGGCCATTTAGCCCATGGTGTGCAAAAAAGTGCCGCTCAGAGGTAAAACAATCCAAAAAAACTCCTCCCCCAACCTTCTCTGAGCCTTCGGGGTCCATGTGACCTGACCATTTAGCCCATGGTGTGCAAAAAAGGGCCGCTCAGAGGTAAAACAACCCAACACAGCCCAAACCCGCCCTGCCCACGGTCAGTAGGAGACACCGATGGGCTTGGAAAGGCCGCCATCCGTCGGATAGGACGTTAAGCCGTGTCCCCATGTGCAAGAGAGCCATACCCTGTGCACGTTAAAGAACACGCTGGATGGCCTTGACGGGAGGCTACCAGCTGTCTCCCAACAGCTGTTCCAATGGGTCCCCTCCCCCAACCTTCTCTGAGCCTTCGGGGTCCATATGACCTGGCCATTTAGCCCATGGTGTGCAAAACGGTGCCGCTCAGAGGTAAAACAACCCAACCCAACTGGGATGATAGCGGGTACCTCATTCTCTCTATATCAAACAATGTCCGGAATCACTCTGCAAGCAATATCTGGACTCATCTGTGAAGACTACGGAACCTCCATTGCTCTTCTGTCCAGTTAACATGAGTGCGTGCCCAATTCAACCGCTCTATCCTGTGACGTGACGTGAGGGATATACAAATTACTGGCCTTCCAGCGTACAGATCTCCCTCATGAAGCCTTCTACGCACAGTAGAAGCTGATGCAACCCTCCCAGTGGCTGCTGAAAGAGAGGGAGTAGACGTCCTGCTCCTTCGTGCTGTTAATTTCAGATATCGGTCTTGTGCAGCGGTCGTAACTCTAGCCCTTCCTCGGCTAAAACTCCGAGACGCGGAATCAGTGCTAAGAAATTATTCCACAATCTGTGGACCACAGAAGGCCTCACATTCAATCATCGTGCCATGTCCGACTGACTTTGGCCAGCTTCGAGCCGGCCAATAACTCTGCACCGCAGTTCACTTGGCAAATGATGTCTCGAAGCCATTCCTACACAATGGATATTTCGAATTTCGTTTCTCAGGTTTACAACACAAAATAACGATCCATTCCTATCCGATTACGCAAATTGACGCAACCTAGACTAATTTGCATACAATATGCTCACTCGGCATTACTTTACTGGTTATACGAACAAGTTTGGTGACAATCGCACAATTTTTTGGCGAATTATCATGATTTTTCTCATTTTTCCTTAATTTATGGAAACCAGTGTATAATAATATCGTTGGGAATGTGAGGGATCAAGCAACGATTGATGACTTTCTCGGCTAGAGTTTGCGAATGAGAAGAAGCTGGGAATGAAGAACGGATATAATAATGTCTTAGGGCAGGGGTTCTTAACGTGGGGTAAGCGGTAAAATTTTTTGGGGTACGCCGTGAGAGCTCAAAAGTTACTAGATATAGTAACAAAATCGCTAAGTTGGCATTATTATACTATAACTATAGTTTTATCTATCTGTATAAGGGGTACGCCAGTTACATACACATTTCCAAGGGGTACGTGAAGCATAAAAGGTTGAAAACCACTGTCTTAGGGAATGTGAGGAATATGGCAAAGGTTAGTAGCTTTCTCGATTGAAATTTGCAAATTAGAAAAAACTACGAATGGAGAACGGAATAGAAAGACGTCATTATCCAAAACAGCGATTTCTAACCATCTATTGAACTTATCGAGTTTATATTTTGGACTGTACATTCTAACGCTACTCTTAATATTCTGCCAAAATTTCAGGTTCCTAGTCCCTTTATGTGAAGAGTTTTAGCGCCCACAGATATATTTTATTATAAATGTAAAACACTTGCCGTAGACGCTCCCTAACGAGTTGAGGATTGATACCATTTCAGGCGTCGAATCTTGCTTTTCATTGGTTTTCGTGGTTAAATGTTTAAGCCAGAATGGACAAAAACTCTTTGAAGGAGACTTGTCACTCCATTCTTTATGTGAAACAGAATATAGAGTTTCTAATCTGATAGTCAATGTTGTAGTTACGAAAATTTCACTGGAATGATGGTGATTTTGTTGAAAAAAACTAACATTTTGGGTTCATTGCTATAAAAGAGCGCAGGAGGACTTCAACATCAGTTCCTCTTCAAGCGCGAGGCCATTGCGGAGCACACCATTTGCACTCTCGCCCAGGCCCGGATGTAGAAAAATTCAAGGGGGAGGGCAAGCAATGAAACCGAGCCGGAAAAATGTAAAAGACGGGGGGGGGGAGTGAATCCAAGAGACTGAATTTCCGCTGCAGTGCAACATCTTCACCTCAGTTTTAGAGGTATTTAAAAAAATGTGTGAAATATTCATAAGTGTAATAATTTTTGGCATCCATTATTCTTACTAGCATTCTCAAAGGAGGGTGGCATGGTCCCATTCCTCCCCTCCCCTGATCCAGCCCAGCACTCGCCTAATACAGGCCTCTGCTCTGAATGTCAGGTGAAGAGTCTGGAACTCTATCAACAGAACCAACGCCCACCTCATTTTGTTATAAATATAAATGAATTAATAAGTTATATCTAACATCAGTAGCGAATCTAAAAGCAGAACTCGGTAATTTCTTCAGTGAGTCATACCTTGAGAACATCAAAGAACATGTTGGACATCCTTCCCGGCAAGCTTCTGTCTTCTAACGGACATCCAGCGGATCTCCTTCACTTCTTGGGGCTCCTAGTAACCTAGCCATTTAACCCACTATGTGCAAAAATAAGCACCCTTCGGAAGTAAAACAATCCATCCTAATTAATGCCCATTGAATGTGGGGCGGGGGTGGCTCAGTCGGTAGCGCGCCAAGCTCGTAATCTGTAGTTCCCAGGTTCGAGTCCCAGCTGGGTCAGCGTTGAGATTTATCTCCGCAAAATTCCCCGCCTTGCCCACGGTCAGTAGGGGACACCGATGGGCTTGAAAAGGCCGCCGTCCGTCGGATGGGGACGTTAAGCCGTGGCCCCGTGTACGGGAGAGCCACACCCTGTGCACGTTAAAGAACACGCTGGATGGCCTTGACGGGAAGCTACCATCTGTCTCCCAACAGCTGTTCCAGAGGGTCCCCTCCCCCAACCTTCTCTGAGCCTTCGGGGTCCATGTGACCTGGCCATTTAGCCCATGGTGTGCAAAAAAGTGCCGCTCAGAGGTAAAACAACCCAACCCATTGAATGTAAATAGAAATTAAAAAAATTCTCTATTGTAGGTTCCGATCTTAGCTTAATCTTTCTTTGCAAATAAATTTCTCAAAGTCTTCTCCAATTTTGATACAAACTGTATAACGACTCAGCCACAACTGCTACTTGCTTACACTACTCGCTCTAGGCACCGATTATTGTTTGATTAATTGCCACGGATTCTCCCTGCCAATTGAAACGTCTTCACGTCACTGAGTGGTTATTTTCCCTGACGGGAAAGTACAGCTGTCGCTCTGAAGAGACGCGCTAAGAACTCTTCACATAGTTTTGCTCGGAGGATCCCAAGACTAATGGCGCGGTTTGTTTACCTTCAAGGTTCTCGTGACAAGATGATGCACAGCGTGGAATCCAATTAATCACGAGAAGCAAAGCACGTGTCACAAAAAGCAAGGAACGGGAAAGAATCAGAGCGAGGAGAGAAACTGGCAGACAGACAACTAAACAAAACGCATTTTCTTTGCTCCTGATGCCCCCCCACACGCTGTGCTCAAAGCGTTGTTGGGTTGGGTTGTTTTACCTCTGAGCGGCACTTTTTTGCCCACCATGGGCTAAATGGCCAGGTCACATGGACCCCGAAGGCTCAGAGAAGGTTGGGGGGAGGGGACCCACTGGAACAGCTGTTGGGAGACAGATGGTAGCCTCCCGTCAAGGCCATCCACCGTGTTCTATAACGTGCACAGGGTATGGCTCTCCCGCACACGGGGCCACGGCTTAACGTCCCATCCGACGGACGGTGGCCTTTCCAAGCCGATCGGTGTTCCCTACTGACCGTGGGCAGGGCGGAGAGTTTTGTGGAGATAAATCTGAACGCTGACCCAGCTGGGACTCGAACCTGGGAACTACAGATTACGAGCCTGGCGCGCTACCGACTGAGCCACCCCCGCCCCTGCTCAAAGGGTGAACGGTCTTAAAGTGTACAGTTAATGCTGTGATGAGAGCGTAGGTGCTCTTCAAGAGACAGCCGAGAACAAAAAACAGATGAGAGAATAACGTCAGCTTCGGGCTCTTTGATTTTGTTCTTCTGCATTTGGTGTGAGATTGGTGGATTCTCAAGGGAGAACCGGAATCTGAGGGAGACTCCGTCTTTCGAGTTCGCCGCGAATTAGCCTTGCATCACGTCGAAGACGAGGCTCTCGTTCTCTCCACTTTGTGGTTGGTAAGACAGGTAAAGAGCTCTTAGGTGGAGAGACTATCTGAAGTGTTCTTATTTCTGTAGGTTGGGTTGGGTTGTTTTACCTCTGAGCGGCACTTTTTTGCACACCATGGGCTAAATGGCCAGGTCACATGGACCCCGAAGGCTCAGAGAAGGTTGGGGGAGGGGACCCACTGGAACAGCTGTTGGGAGACAGATGGTAGCCTCCGTCAAGGCCATCCAGCGTGTTCTTTAACGTGCACAGGGTATGGCTCTCCTGCACACGGGGCCACGGCTTAACGTCCCATCCGACGGACGGCGGCCTTTCCAAGCCCATCGGTGTCCCCTACTGACCGTGGGTAGGGCGGGGAATTTTGCGGAGATAAATGATCTTAGGTGGAGAGACTATCTGAAGTGTTCTTATTTCTGTAGACTTCTAAAGAATTCTGCAGAACTGAAAAGGAAAGTTTAATTTTATGGGAGGTTTTACGATTTTTTCGCTGTCTCCACTGTCTATGTTATAAGAATAGAAAGTCACTGGAAAACTCAGAAAATTTTAAATATGTTTGATTTTTAAGGAAAAACTTCGCAGGAAATAATTGAAGATACCAGTAAAAATTTATCAAAATATCCATTTTCAACAAGATTCGAAAACAAATTTCAAGTTCAGGAAACGAAAGCATTTAAGGGCAATGTTGATATTCAGAAGAAACCTCGAAAAGAAATTAACACAAATGATAACTGTTACAAAAAATCGTTCACAAAAATTAAATGTTACTTTAGAAGTATTCTTATATTCCGCTATCTCCGTTTTTTTTTTCCCAGGTTCGAGTCCCAGCTGGGTCAGCGTTGAGATTTATCTCCGCAAAAATTCCCCGCCCTGCCCACGGTCAGTAGGGGACACCGATGGGCTTGAAAAGGCCGCCGTCCGTCGGATGGGACGTTAAGCCGTGGCCCCGTGTGCGGGAGAGACATACCCTGTGCACGTTAAAGAACACGGTGGATGGCCTTGACGGGAGGCTACCATCTATCTCCCAACAGCTGTTCCAGTGGGTCCCCTCCCCCAACCTTCTCTGAGCCTTCGGGGTCCATGTGACCTGGCCATTTAGCCCATGGTGTGCAAAAACTGCCGCTCAGAGGTAAAACAACCCAACCCGTTTTTTTTTTTAAAAACGTTATATCCATGCTGTTTTAGCGGACTCTCCTACCTTCCCACCTACTTGCTTTACCATATGTCGGCTTTGGGTGTAAAGCAACAGCCTAATGGCTTACTGTTGGCAGATTCCCCAAACAGCTCGTTCAAGTCGCACAATTCCTCTCAACTCAATTTTCCATTTCTCAAATAACACCATAATACATTTTATGAATTCAAATAACATCACAACGTATTCTATAAATTCAAATCACACCACAACGCATTCCATGAATTCAATTAACACCACAACGCATTCTATGATTTCAAATAACACCACAACGCATTCTATGATTTCAAATAACACCACAACGCACTCTATGATTTCAAATAACACCACAACGCATTCCATGGATTCAAATAACACCACAACGCATCTATGATTTCAAATAACACCACAACACATTCTATGATTTCAAATAACACCACAACGCATTCTATGATTTCAAATAATACCACAACGCATTCCATGGATTCAAATAACACCACAACGCATTCTATGATTTCAAATAACACCACAACGCACTCTATGAATTCAAATAATACCACAACGCATTCTATTATTTCAAATAACACCACAACGCATTCTATGAATTCAAATAATACCACAATGCATTCTATGAATTCAAATAGTATCACAACGCATTCTATGAATTCAAATAAGACCACAACACATTCTATGAATTCAAATAACACAACACATTCTATGGATTCAAATAACAGCACAGCACATTCTATGATTTCAAATAATACCACAACACATTCTATAAATTCAGATAACGCCACAGCACATTCTATGAATTCAGATAACAATGCATTCTATGAATTCAGATAATACCACAGCACATTCTATGAATTCAGATAACGCCACAACGCATTCTATGAATTCAAATAACACCGCAACAGTTTTTTTAGCGATCTGCTTGGGGAATCCTACAGCAGGAGGCCATTAGGGTGTTGCATACTATGCAAAGCCGACGTAATAAGGCAAGGAGATTTAAAGTTAGGAGAGCCCCGTAAAATAGCATAATTTTTTTTAAAAAACGGTGGAGATAGTGGAATATACAAATACTGAATTACTGCAAAATGAGGGGCGGGTGTGACTCAGTCGGTAGCGCGTCAGGCTCGTAATCTGTAGTTCCCAGGTTCGAGTCCCAGCTGGGTCGGCGTTGAGATTTATCTCCGCAAAATTCCCCGTCCTGCCCACAGTCAATAGGGGACACCGATGGGCTTGGAAAGGCCGCCGTCCGTCGGATGGGACGTTAAGCCGTGGCCCGTGTACGAGAGAGCCATACCCTGTGCACGTCAAAGAACACGCTGGTTGGCCTTGACGGGAGGCTACCATCTGTCTCCCAACAGCTGTTCCAGTGGGTCCCCTCCCCCAACCTTCTCTGAGCCTTCGTGGTCCATGTGACCTGGCCATTTAGCCCATTGTGTGCAAAAAGTGCCGCTCAGAGGTAAAACAACCCAACCCAAACAACTGCATAATGAAATAATTAAATATTATAATTACTTTAGAAATTCTTCTAGTCATTCTTTCATTTTTAACAATTCTGAAATGTTAAAAAAAGAGCGCCTAAAAGTAACGTCTGCTAATTATTGCAGACTCAATTACTTTAAATGCTAAACGAACATTGTTTAGAACTGAGATTTAAAGACATTTAAATGAGATTTTTATCTCCAGTGATCTTTTCAGATAGAAAGCTGCTTTTAAAGTTAGAGAGCTTTGATTGCGATTTTACATTCACCTAGTATGGGAATTCCTTTGATAATACACACGTGTTTTATTGACATAATGTAATATTATAATACACATACTTTGATGATATAGGGTCTTAAAGGGAGTCCAACGACCAGGGGAATCTCTCTCGAACACGTGACGTTACGGGAATAATAACGATTGGTGCAACGAAAGGATTCAACAATGGCAACGAGGTCTGGAAGTATTGCAGCTCATTTGGTGGTGACGAGTTTGAAGACTTGTTAGTCTAAACTTCAAAACTCTTTAGGGAGAAAAAGATATCTAAATTTATAGATCACCACCGATTTAGAATTAAGGTAATTTATTTGTTGTTATTGTTCTCAAATATATTGCCGAGATATATATCTCAATATATATATGTATTGCCGAGATTTATAATTTACTCAATCCCCCACCCCAAAATAAGCAAAAAATCATCCGGTAGGTTCTCTTCAATTATTGTCAAGGGCTCCACTGAGAACTTACGATGATTGAATCATCATCCAACTGAATAATGATCATCGCATATGGGCTCGAAAGTTGGGTTGGTTGTTTTTCCTCTGAGCGGCACTTTTTTGCACACCATGGGCTAAATGGCCAGGTCACAAGACCCCGAATGCTCAGAGAACATTGGGGGAGGGGACCCACTAGAACAACTGTTGGGAGATGGATGGTAGCCTCCCGTCAAGGCCATCCAGTGTGTTCTTTAACGTGCAAAGGGTATGGATCTCCCGCACACGGAGCCACGGTTTAATGTCCCATCGACGGACGGCCAAGCCCATCGGTGTCCCCTACCGAACGTGGGCAGGGCGGGGAGTTTTGCAGATATAAACCTCGATGCCGACCCAGCTGGGGCTAGAACTTCAGATTACGAGCCTGGCGCGCTACCGACTGAGCCACCCACGCCCCTGGCTCGAAAGTAAGAACCAAAATATACAAAATTTAGAGTTAATCTGTTTAATTTCTGAAAATCCCATTTAACAGAGAAATCGCGGTGGTTGAGATTCTTACAGCAAAACTGTCCAAAACACAAAACTTATTAATAGAAACATCACTCCAGCATTCACTTCCATTGATGAACGACTAAAAATATCTGATTTTATTTCTATCACCTGCTAAGAAAGAAACATCCTACGGAAAACGAATGGTTCGCAGCACATCAAATTTATTCCATTTGCAAGCTGACAGACGGATTTCGAAAATAACGGAGTCCTCATCCAGTCATGACACTTCTCCTCATCCCCTCCTCCAACTCGTTCCTTCCCGAAGGAGAATTCACTCCAAAGGTCGAACCCATTCGATTCCGCGGTCTGTTCGTAACCGGAATCAATCGGCGGCGCACGTACGGCGCGAGGTGCGCATGCAATTCCGACTTCCTCGTGAGCGAGCCCGGGCATCAACGACCGCTCATTAGATACTCGAACGCATCGCTCAGCCGCGCGGAACAAGTCACGTTCTCCATCCCTTAGCATGCGACGCATTGTTAGCACAGAGTGGAGCAAAGTGCGCTTCCATTCCACGACGATATTCGAAGCCCCCCCCCCCACACACACACACACATACACTCACCCCCCTTGAACTGACTATCGATTGAACTGTGACTATCGTAAAACACGATCCTAGGGAAAGAAAGAGAGAGATCATCCACGGGGAATTCTCTTACACTCCGAAGATGATGATGACGATGGGGAGGAAAACGGAGAAGGACTTTAGTGAGAGCAACTCCTGAAATACACTTCCAATGATCTGTTTAGTCGTGCAAGATCTTCGGCGGATTTTATTTCTTAAGGAACTGAACTCTGTAAACGTTTGAGAATTCAGAATATTTCTACTTAAGTTAAAACCAGGAATATTTTCCTTTTCAAACATTTAAATTTTATGTATTTTGCGAGAAATGGAAGGGGAGATGTTTATACTAACCCACACAACCATAATATCCAAGGAACATCCATAAAATATCTAAGATGACTATAAGATATCCATTAGTCATATCTGATATCCTTTGGCTATATTCAGGATATTGTGGTTTTGTGGGAAAGTGAAGAATAATTTTTTTTAGAGAGAGTTGCTCTTTCCACGCATTTGATTTGATCATTTCTCAAAATTCAAATTTGACATGACATTCATTTAATGTGGATCGGGATATTTTAACACCCTAAAAACACTTTTCTTCTGAGCTACGTATTACGTAAGCAGCCGGTTCACAAGGATCCATAAGTTAAGTTGGGTTGGGTTGTTTTACCTCTGAGCGGCACTTTTTTGCACACCATGGGCTAAATGGCCAGGTCACATGGACTCCGTAGGCTCAGAGATGGTTGGGGGAGGGGACCCACTGGAACAGCTGTTGGGAGACAGATGGTAGCCTCCCGTCAAGGCCATCCAGCGTGTTCTTTAACGTGCACAGGGTATGGCTCTCCCGCACACGGGGCCACGGCTTAACGTCCCATCCGACGGACGGCGGCCTTTCTAAGTCCATCGGTGTCCCGTACTGACCGTGGGCAGGGCAGGGAATTTTGCGGAGATAAATTTCAACGCTGACCCAGCTGGAACTCGAACCTGGGAACTACAGATTACGAGCCTGGCGCGCTACCGACTGAGTCACCCCCGCCTCTATCATAGAGGAAGTTGAGACCTCAGCAGAACAACAACATAAACATCCATGCCTTATCTGGAGCTCGAACCCAGGTCCCTTTTATCAATAGAGAAGCGCATTAACTACATACTGGTATTATAATACCCTCCACTGTTGTCATTCAAAATATTCCAGAGCCCCAGAATTTTAGATCTGAGTTACACTACTGCGCCTTCGTTGTGACTATTTGCATAATTGTCTACGTCGTACACTTCTCGAATCTTCTGACTCTGGTTTGATTGAAAATGAAATTATGGCTGTGAGGGATGATGAATGATGGGCTGTTTCCAATAGTCCCGTCCATCGGATGAAACGTCAGAACCGACTGGGACGGGGATGGCTCAGTCGGTAGCGCGCCAGGCTCGTAATCTGCAGTTCCCAAGTTCGGGTCTCACCTGTGCCAGCATTTAGTTTTACTTAACTTGGGAACTGCAGCAAAATTACCCCCCCCCCTCTTCTCTCTGTTAGTAGGGGACACCCACCTACTACTCTGTGGGGACACCGATTGATTTGTAAAGGCGTCCATCGGATGGACATAAAGCCCCCCTTATGCACATTAAAGAACACGCTGGATGGTCTTGACGGGAAACGATCATCTATTTCCCAACGGCTGTCCAATGGTCCCTTCCCCCCCTCAACCTTCTCTGAGCTCTTGGGGTCCTTGTGACCTGTGGTTCCTTCCCCTCCCTACCTTCTCTGAGCTCTTGGGGTCCTTGTGACCAGTGGTCCCTTCCCTCCCCCCAACATTTTCTGAACTCTTGGAGTCCTTGTGACCAGTGGTCCCTTCCCTCCCCAACCTTCTCTGAGCTCTTGAGGTCCTTTTGACCAGTGGTCCCTACTCCCCAACCTGCTCTGAGATCTTGGGGATCTTGTGACCAGTGGTCCCTTCCCCTCCAATCTTCTCTGAGCTCTTGAGGTCCTTGTGGCCAGTGGTCCCTTCCCCCAACCTTCTCTGAGCTCTTGAGGTCCTTGTGACCAGTGGGCCCTTCCCCTCCAATCTTCTCTGAGCTCTTGGGGTCCTTGTGACCAGTCGTCCCTTCCCCCAACCTTCTCTGAGCTCTTGGGGTCCTTGTGACCAGTGGTCCCTTCCCCTCCAATCTTCTCTGAGCTCTTGGGGTCCTTGTGACCAGTGGTCCCTTCCCCCAACCTTCTCCGAGCTCTTGGGGACCTTGTGACCAGTGGTCCCTTCCCCCAACCTTCTCTGAGCTCTTGGAGTCCTTATGACCAGTGGTCCCTTCCCCTCCAATCTTCTCTGAGTTCTTGGGGTCCTTGTGACCAGTGGTCCCTTCCCCCACAACCTTCTCTGAGCTCTTGGGGTCCTTGTGACCAGTGGTCCCTTCCCCTCCAATCTTCTCTGAGTTCTTGGGGTCCTTGTGACCAGTGGTCCCTTCCCCCACAACCTTCTCTGAGCTCTTGGGGTCCTTTTGACCAATGGTCCCTTCCCGTCACAACCTTCTCCGAGCTCTTGGGGACCTTGTGACCAGTGGTCCCTTCCCCCAACCTTCTCTGAGCTCTTGGAGTCCTTATGACCAGTGGTCCCTTCCCCTCCAATCTTCTCTGAGTTCTTGGGGTCCTTGTGACCAGTGGTCCCTTCCCCACAACCTTCTCTGTGCTCTTGGGGTCCTTTTGACCAATCGTCCCTTCCTGTCACAACCTTCTCTGAGCTCTTGGGGTCCTTGTGACCAGTGGTCCCTTCCCCCCAACCTTCTCTGAGCTCTTGAGGTCCTTGCGACCTTGCTATTTAGCCCATTTTTTTTTGCAAAAAGAAAGGTAAAGCAACCCAAGCTGCGATCAGAAAAAACAATTACGACAAATACGAAATGAAAACAATGAACCCAAAGAGCTAAACGTCATGAGGACGAGAGTGTCAATATTCGTTCACTTGATGGAAGCCCCATTGTTCCAGCTGAGCGCTCTTCATCTTGTTGCTCCCTTTATTTTTGCTTCACTTCCCTTCCTGTAAAACTCGATGGAAAAACTAGTCAAGATTTCGAGGAGATTTGCGCTAAGCTTACTTTGAGCCGAGGAAAGAAGATAGAAGGTGACGTTTGGAAGTGAGCAGCCATTAGATGCGGTAGTTAAGTCTATCAGGCAGCAAGGGTGGGATCATGCTCAGAGTTGCGGTGATCCCTCTCCAGCAGAGAGAGTGGGAGGAGAGATGCTGCCAAGGAAATGCTGACTAGACTTCGACATTTGTCCGAAGGGAAGAGATTATAACGCTATCACACGATCTGGGAACTTGGAGACATCTTCTTATTTGGCCACAAATCCTAAAGGATCTCTCTTGTCACACTCCCTGTGTTCAATAGCCAACTGTCTGACGAAGACACACACTCCCCCTTAGCAACGGACAACGCCGACTTTGTCTGACCTTGTGCACAAGAAGGAAAAAGAAACGATTGAGTTTCGAGCGCAAGATTCTTTTCAATCTTCATTTCCGAGAGGAGGAAGAAATAGCGAATAGTTTCCAGAGACCGCTTTCAATAACGATGTTGTTCTTTGTTTGCGAACTGTTGTTTACAAGTTACCGAAGAAGAATGCATCCTGCTAGTAAGGCAAGCGAAAATCTTAACGGAGTAGATCTTAGAGAGAGGAGTGTATGTACAAAAGGAAACAAAAGGCAGATAACTCTGCAAGTAAGGGGCGGGGGTGGCTCAGTCGGTAGCGCGCCAGGCTCGTAATCTGTAGTTCCCAGGTGCGAGTCCCAGCTGGGTCAGCGTTGAGATTTATCTCCGCAAAATTCCCCGCCCTGCCCACGGTCAGTAGGGGACACCGATGGGTTTGGAAAGGCCGCCGTCCGTCGGATGGGACGTTAAGCCGTGGCCCCGTATACGGGAGAGTCATACACTGTACACGTTAAAGAACACACTAGATGACCATGACGGGAGGCTACCATCTGTCTCCCAACAGCTGTTCCAGTGGGTCCCCTCCCCCAACCTTCTCTGAGCCTTCGGGGTCCATGTGACCTGGCCATTTAGCCCATTGTGTGCAAAAAAATGCCGCTCAGAGATAAAACAACCCAACTCTAATCGACCACTCTCTGTTTTTAATATAACTGCAAGAAATCTCTTCAGAATCATTCATTTATAACAAAGCTGAGAAAGAAAAGGATATATATTCAGGAGACAAAAACTGTCTTCTGATTACAGGACCGTATTCACTTCCAGTGAATCCCAGGAATTCTTCATATTACAAACTCTTTCTGCTACGAAGGATTGTTTTTCGAGGTAGAAGGGCACAGGTGGTGAACTAACAACAGTAAACAAAATCACCTTTCTCTCTCGAGCGCACTTCCTTCACACCGCGCGATGTCTTCTATAGCGAAACCTCCAATTTGCATAACGCGGGCTGTCATGCAGAAGATCCCGCCACGTCTTAAACAATGCTAATGCCCGAGGCTCCACGAGGAAGCCAGTGTCGTTCCCGCCAGAATGGTTTCCTTCGTTCGCGACTCCCTCCAACCGCAATTTATCGTTGTTGCCAGATGCGTAATTCTTTCTTCTTAAATTCTCACTTTTGTCGCTTCCAAAACTTCAACAGATTATTGTCGACATGATCACGGCCATGCATAATAATTATTATGTAAATTCATGATTACTAAAATTTGCATTTGAATTGGAGTCATTCGTAGAAGAGGTGGACACACCATTTACCATCTGTTGATGCCATATTTCGTTTTAACGCTCCTTTGACTTGCCGTTCAGTTGTTGTCCATATAAATTACCTCTTGGATGCTTTGCTTTCATTCCCTTTAATTTGGTTCAAGGTTAGAGTAAAAAATGATCTTCTTCGGTGTGATGAAAATTTTTTTCTTGTAATGTCAAAGAATTATCGTGGATGCATTAATTCACTGAACGTAATCTCAACGGAAGCATGAATCATCGTTTAGAAGTCAAGTTTTAATTATTTAGGTGAATGAAGCAGCTTTATGGTTAGTCGGTTGATGTAACGCTTAAATCGCAGAGAATGCAGGTGTCCCTTTCGCGCACGAGGAAGAAACACAGAATAGCCATTACAGTGTTCCGCTTTCGCAAATTAGGGCATTAAGAATGTAACAACATACACCGAAGAGCCGGAAAATATATGACCACCTACCAAGTATGATGTTGGTCCTCCACTGCTGCCAAAACAGCTACGAGATTTCTAAAGGTGTCTTGTGGTATCTGATACCAACACGTTACCAGCAGATCCTTTAACTCTTGTAAGTTATGTGGTTGAGTCACAGGAGATCGAGTTGGGTTGGGTTGTTTTACCTCTGAGCGGCACTTTTTTTGCACACCATGGGCTAAATGGCCAGGTCACATGGATCCTGAATGCTCAGAGAAGGTTGGGGGAGGGGACCCACTGGAACAGCTGTTGGGAGACAAATGGTAGCCTCCCGTCAAGGCCATCCAGCGTGTTCTTTAACGTGCACAGGGTATGGCTCTCCCGCACACGGGGCCACGGCTTAACGTCCCATCCGACGCACGGCGGCCTGTCCAAGCCCATCGGTGTCCCTTACTGACCGTGGGCAGGGCATGGAATTTTGCGGAGATAAATCTCAACGCTGACCCAGCTGGGACTCGAACCTGGGAACTACAGATTACGAGCCTGGCGCGCTACCGACTGAGCCACCCCCGCCCCACAGGAGATCGGATATGCTGTTCCAACCCAAACCACAGATGCTCGATTGGATTGATGTCTGGGGAATTTGGAGATCAGGGCTATACCTGGAAGTCTTCCTCATGTTCCGCGAACCATTTGGAAGAAGTTTCCCTTTTTTCGTTCCAATAATACTTTGCGAAGTGGCCAGTGGAAGAAGGTTATCCTGCGAGGTGGATTTGTGAAGATAGCAGATTCGTTAGGTATGCTACCAGACATCATTCATCGGAAGAAGTGATGCGGCGAGCTATAGATCTGCTCAAGGCAGACCAAAGTCAGGCAGATGTTGTCAGATGGCTTAATGTGACCCATTAAATGATTAATAGGCTTTAACAGAGATTCTAATACGATCAGAGCTCATCCAGACGATTCAGTAATGGACAACGACGGACATCAACCCAAAGGTAGAACTGCCTTCTGATGTTAAGCAATCAAGGGAACAGGATTCTACTCCACATCAACTGCGATCGGACCAAGCAGCAGCAAGTGAAACTGCAATATCGTCTACCACCAAAATTCCATGAGGTGTATCCTCTATGTTAAGAGGCCAGTGGTATGCATTCCTCTGCCCTGACGTCTTGGGAGGGATCATCTACACTGGGATAGAGAGCAGGTCAATTGGACCCAGGAGAAAAGGCTGCCCATACGTTTCACGGATGAACCGAAATTTTCTATCCCTATGATTCGCTGTGTCACTTGATTTGATGTAGAGGGAAACAAGAACACTCCATCATGCCACAAATATCCGTGAAAGGGACACCTACAGTGGTGGTAAAGTCATGGTTTCGGGACGGATATCTTCGGGAAGTGGCACAGATCTATATGTGCTTACAACAGGCTTTGTCACCAGCCGCAGGTACAGGAATAAATCTTGGATCCCTTCATGCGACCATAAGTATGTGCTTGAGTTGGGTTGCTTTACCTCTGAGTGACACTTTTTTGCACATAATGGGCTAAATGGACAGGTCATAAGGACCCCAAAGGCTCAGAGAAGGTTGGGGGAGGGGACGCACTGTAACAGCTGTTGGGAGACACATGATACACCTGTTCCTGTCAAGGTCATCCAGTGTGTTCTTTAATGTGCACAGGTATGGCTCTCCCGCACACGGGACCACGGCTTAACGTCTCATTCGACGGGCTGCGGTCTTTCGAAGCCCATTGGTTCCCCTACTGACCATGGGCAGAGTAGGGAGTTTTGTGGAGATAAATTTCAATGCTCACTCAGCTGGGACTCGAACCTGGAAACTATATGAAGGTGCAATTGGTCATACTTTCATGCCACAGGACAATAAGACCCATCCATACCTTTGACGCTTTGTAGATAGCTATCCAGGTTGGGTTCGGTTGTTTAACCTCTGAGCAGCACTTTTTTGCGCACCATGGGCTAAATGGCCAGGTCACAAGGACCTCAAAGGCTCAGAGGAGGTTGGGGGGAGGGGACCCACTGTAACAACTGTTGGGAGACAGATGGTAGCCTCCCGTCAAGGCCATCCAGCGTGTTCTTTAATGTGCATATGGCTCTCCCGCACACACGGGATCACGACTTAACGTCCCATCCGTCGGATGGCGGCCTTTCCAAACCCATCAGTGTCTCCTACTGACCGTGGACAGGGCGGTAGTTTTCCAGGAAGTAATTGATTATTTATATTATCTTTCTATATTTTATGTTATATTTCTATATTTTACTGATATACTTGGGGCGGGGGTGGCTCAGTCGGTAGCGCGCCAGACTCGTAATCTGTAGTTCCCAGGTTCGAGTCCCAGCTGGGTCAGCGTTGAGATTTATCTCCGCAAAATTCCCCGCCCCGTCCACGGTCAGTAGGGGACACCGATGGACTTGGAAAGGCCGCCGTCCGTTGGATGGGATGTTAAGCCGTGGCCACGTGTGCTGGAGAGCCATACCCTGTGCATGTTAAGGAACACACTGGATGGCCTTGACGGAAGGCTACCATCTGTCTCCCAACAGCTATTCCAGTGGGTCCTCTCCCACAACCTTCTCTGAGCCTTCGGGGTCCATGTGACCTGGCCATTTAGCCCATGGTGTGCAAAAAACTGCCGCTCAGAGGTAAAACAACCCAACCCAACTGATATACTTTCGTTAGACCATCGTGGCAGGAAGGATGCTTCGGGAGGAATTCTTTTATCAGATTACTATACAGCTTTAATAATCTTCTTGTTGCCTTATAAATGATTCAAGATATTTCTATCTCATAAATAACGGAATACTTAATGCGTAAAAGAATACACGTTATCATCATTAAATATTAATAGATTTCAAAAATTAAATCTTTGAAGAGATCGTATTTATTGTAAAGTGTCGCCCATCAGCTACGTAACGCTCCGAGGCGAAATAGGGATTAATGCTTTTGTGATGTTGCGTTACATGGTGTGAGGTCGCAGCATACTCTTCGCAGCCTCACTAAAACCGATATGCTGATTCTACGCTTTTTTCTTGGTAACACCTTAGGTTTGCCTATCACGTGACTCCTGCACAAGTGGCAGCTGCCTCTGCCAGCAGACGTAGTCACTCGTTGTCGCCAGAAGAGAACCGGCATCTGTTTGAAATGCCAGGCAAAGTTTTCGGTTGAATATTTTTGTATTTTACAGTCAGACATGACTTGACCATTTATGGTCCTTGTCTTTCTTCATTTTTTTTACACGTTTTCTTCGGTATTCCCGAGCTGTCAATGTAAAGCATTTTTATTGGCTGAATATGGCGCAGTAAAGGATATAGAAAAAAAAAATAATTAGTTTAATAATGATGCGGTCTGGAACGGAGCTCTGGTACAGTCGCTCAAAAAAGTATCCGAACACTACGGTTGATTACAGATTCAGAAAAAATATCTGGCAACTATTTTTTTAGAAATTAGTGATCTGGCAACCTTCGTGTCACGTGATTACAGAATCCAAGAAAAATATCTGGAGCGTGTACAGCAATTGTACACGCTCCAGTTACCGTTCACAGCAAACTGGAGCGTGTGCAGTTACTGCACACGCTCCAGTTTGCTGTGAACGGTAACTGCACACGCTCAATATTTCCGTGAGTGAGCCCACACGATCTAGTATCAAAATAATATGACCACCTACAGTCGCTCAAAAAAGTATCCGAACACCATGGTCGATTACAGAATTCAGAAAAAATATCTGGCAACGATTTATTTAGAAATTAGTGATCTGGCAACCTTCGTGTCACGTGACACGAAGGTTGCCAGATCACTAATTTCTAAAAAAATCGTTACCAGATATTTTTTCTGAATTCTGTAATCAACCGTAGTGTTCGGATACTTTTTTGAGCGACTGTACACATTTTTTCCTCTCTACGTTTAAGTGGATTTTTTTTAACATCCTTGAAAAATATGCGCATCATATATGTTTACTATTTCTTTTTGTCTTCGTTCCTGCTATTAACATTTTGAAAGGGGGGGGGGGGGTCATATCCCTCTTGGCAACCCCTCTTAGGTCATGTTATGATGCATTTATATTAATATCATCATCATAACAAGTAAGAAAGTAAGTACGAAAGTTTATTTTCTGTTTTATGTACACATACAGTGCACGGTTGTTACAAAGTAATAATTAAAATAACAACTATTCACTCTATAATACAAATAAGCTTGAATATATATTTTAACGTATATATATAAAACTTTAAACTATGCATTTCATTTCTTACAACGAAAGTTATTTGGTATTGTGCATTTTTCTCCTGTATTTTTACCATTACGATAACATTACCATACACCTTACATAGTAAGATCATCCCACACGAGTAAAACTCTTTTGTGTGGTTAATAAATAAAAAAAAAAGTTCATACATCTTTAATATTTAAGGAATAATTTTACATTTAATTTTTCCATATAGTTCTTTTTTTTTTCTTTTATAAAAATTTAACACTTTCTAAGTTTAGTTCCACTATTCATTTTCTAAGTCCTTACACAAATTCATTTATTTTTCTTACATCCTTTATATAATTTGGAATAAAATGAAATAATATTGGGGAAATATAAATGTAATGCCTGGTAATAATATTCTCTGTTGCAAAAAGCTCTTCCAATAATAAGTTTTTAATAATCTAATATTAACCTCAAAGGCTCTGACGATTTGTTCATTCCAAGTTTTCTTTATATGTTTGATTACATTAAAAATATATAGTTTTCTCACTTGCAAGATGCCCAGCATTTGATAATCCTGCATTCCTCACGTTCTCTTCTTCTCTTTCTTAGCATGCACCTAATTATATGGTTTTGGACTCCCTCTAGCGGTTTAATATATGTATTATAAGCTCCCCCCCTGGGGCGGGGGTGGCTCAGTCGGTAGCGCGCCAGGCTCGTAATCTGTAGTTCCCAGGTTCGAGTCCCAGCGGGGTCAGCGTTGAGATTTATCTCCGCAAAAATTCCCCGCCCTGTCCACGGTCAGTAGGAGACACCGATGGGCTTGGAAAGGCCGCCGTCCGTCGGATGGGACGTTAAGCCGTGGCCCCGTGTGCGGGAGAGACATACCCTGTGCACGTTAAAGAACACGCTGGATGGCCTTGACGGGAGGCTACCATCTGTCTCCCAACAGCTGTTCCAGTGGGTCCCCTCTCCCAACCTTCTCTGAGCCTTCGGGGTCCATGTGACCTGGCCATTTAGCCCATGGTGGGCAAAAAAGTGCCTCTCAGAGATAAAACAACCAACAACCCAAATAAGCTCCCCCCCATGACAAAATACCATAGTTAAGATAAGATTTTATCCAAGCATTATAATAATTTTTAATAATGATAAGTCTTCAAAATTCCTGATACAGTACATTTAAGGATTACTACATTGATTTTTTAAAGATGCTTTATATTTACCAATTCCAAGTTAATTATCTGTCTACAATTATTCCTAAATAGCAATAACTCTCTATTCTTTCAATGCTTTCACATCTACATATATCACCACTACAGGACCTATGATGATAGTTTAGTTTCTCTTTAAAAAAAACCTGTTTATTTCCTCTAATTCTAATGTTCATATACTTTGTTTTCTTGATGTTTAACACCAACCTATAATTAACCTTATTGAACTCGTCTGCTATTTTACATAAATCATCGCTTATTTGGTTAATTAATATGTCTTCTCTACCAGAAAAAAATATTGTTGTGTCATCTGCAAAAGTAATTATTTTACCATTTAACCGTAAATCACACAGGTCATTAACATAAATTAAAAATAGCACTGGACCCAATACAGATCCCTGGGGCACTCCAAACTGCAATGTAACTTCGTCACTGATTTGATTTTTAATTCTTATCCTTTGTTTCCTGCCAGTTAATTAAATAACTTTGAATCCATTTCAACATAACCCCCATAAAGACAGTTGCTTGTAATTTGCACAATAAAATTTCATGTGAAACAGTATCGAAGGTTTTTTATATATCTAGGAATAGAATTAATGATTTTTTGGTTTTTGTTTAGACTATTATATAGCCGTCTCGTGGCCGAGTGGTTAGCGCGCTTGGCTACTAATCTACGGGACCTGGGTTCGAGCCTCGGGTAAGGCATGGCTGTTTGTGTCGTTTTTCTGCTGAGGTCCTGCCATCCTCTCAGACCTTCTACTATGGCATATAAACTGACAGGCTCCTGCTCTGTGGCAAGCAGCTGCTTGAGGGGGTATTTATTTTTATTTTTTTTATTATATATCATGGAAATCAATTCCAATACCACATTTTCTGTTCCTGTACCTTTCCTGAATTCAAACTGATTTAAGGAAAAAAAAGCTGGTTTTATCTAAGAAACATATTATTTTTTGTTTTACAAATTTTTCATATATTTTCGAGAATATAGACAACAACGATATTGGTCTATAATTTTCCAATCGTTTTGCCCCCCTCCCTTATGATTAATACAATAATTGCCATTTTCAAAACTGCTGGAAAAAATACCCTACTGAAAAGATTTATTCAATCATCATCATCATCCTCCTCAAGCAGTCATGGGTTACGGAGGTCTAACCAGACCGTGCAATTTAGTTCTCCAAGCAAGTCTGTCCTGAGCTACATCTACTGCATCTGGCCACTGCACACCAATTCTAACAAGGTCCTGTTTGACATTGTCTGCCCACCGCATCCTAGGTCTCCCCTTCTTTCTGAGGCCTTTAGACACACTGTTCATAACCTTATTCGCCAATCTATAATTATTCATACGGGCAACATGGCCAAACCAACGGAGTCTCTCTCTGCACAATATGCTGTTTAAAGGAGGTTGCAAACTCCTTTGCTTAACCTCATCATTAGTTACAAAGTTGAACCACCTAATGCCCAAGATACTGCGTAAGCATCTGGAATCAAAAGCATCTATTTTCCTGTTATCTTGTTTACAAAGTGTCCAAGTTTCAGTACCATAACTAACCCTAGAAAGAATCAAACTATTATACAGTCTAATTTTAGTCTTTAGGTGTATACGCCTATTTCTCCACAATCTCCATAGATTCTTAAAAATCCTGGCAGCAATCCCTATTCGTCTGTTAATCTCATGCCGCACATCACCATTATCTGTTACATAGCTCCCAAGATAATTAAACTGTGACACCTGCTCAAGACTGCAATCATTCAGATGAACTGAATCACAGCCTGCCTGACCAATTTTCATCACTTTAGTTTTCTCTCTGTTTATAACCAAACCTACTTTACTACCAGTCTCATCAACAGCTCGAATGAAAGAGTTCATCTCATCAACATCATTTGCCAAAAGGGCTAAATCATCAGCATAATCTAAATCAGAAATTTTCGTATCTCCAGCCCATTTAAGGCCAAAATCTTTCCCTCAAAGTGAATTTCGCATAACATAATCAATAACCAAGCTAAAGAGAAAAGGAGACAAAATGCACCCTTGTTGAACACCAGAAATAATGCTAAACCAATTGCTACAAGCCTTACCAACTCCCACACTAATAAACATAAAATATACTTTATTTCTGGATAAATTTCCTTAACAATTTTTGCAGTAATGCCATCAAAACCACTTTATTTTCCATTTCTTAGGCTATTTATAACTTCATTATTTTGTGGCTCCGCAATGTAGTCCACAAAAAATGTATTTTTTATGTGTCCCTGTATATTACATATAAAGGTATCATCACTATTTTCAGAGTTAGCCAAAGTTTCAACAATGTCTTTAAAATACTTATTTAATCTGTTTGCTAGCAAAAGAGGATTCCTATTCGCAGAGTATACCTCCCCCTCATTATCAATTTCTAGATTTAAGTTATTTCTCTTTATGTCATTCCCACATAATTAGTAGTATACGCATAATTAGAATTATAGTATCCCAGTTTTTCTTTGAGTTTGATTTATTTCCTACAAACCTATTTCTGTAACATAGATTTTTTGCTTACCTAATTAACGATGTGAGTAAATTTCTATATGTCTTATAGTCTATAATATCCTGTTCAGATAATAAATTTAGTTTATAACTTTTTCCCAATTCTTTTTCATTCCTTTATAGAATTAACAATACCATTTGTGATCCACGGTTTTAGGTTTTTTGGTATTACACAGACAAAAATCTTCTTAATCTCTTACATTTCCGATTACTATAGGATAAGGAGCAAGGATAGTGACTCAGTTGACAGCGAACCAGAATCGTAACCTGATATTTCCAGGTTCGAGTCCCCACTATTCCTACATTGAGATTTTATCCTCTAAACCCAACTTTGCTCACTCTGATGGAAAAAAAAAGGTCGCGGTCCTACAGCGTTGCGAAACATTAAAATAAGTGGAGAAAAACTGGCATAAAAATTTACGATTGTCATGAAATTTTAGAACTAGAATTGCTCTGAAGAATTTTTGTGAGATATTTGAAAATGGTGGGAAATACAGCTACCTACCTAGAAGGAATAGACGAACCAATCAGCATACTTGAACGTCTCATGACGTGTACCTCGCTGACGTAGGGTTGGGTTGTTTTATCTCTGAGCGGCACTTTTCTGCACACCATGGGCTAAATAGCCCGGTCACATGGACCCCAAAGGCTCAGAGAAGGTTGGGGGAGGGGACCCACTGGAACAGCTATTAGGAGACAGATGGTAGCCTCCCGTCAAGTCCATTAAGCGTGTTCTTTAACGTGCACAGGGTATGGCTCTCCCACACACGGGACCACTGCTTAATGTCCCATCCGACGGACGGCGGCCTTTCCAAGCCCATCGGTGTCCCCTACTGACCGTGGGCAGGGCGGGGAATTTCGCGGAGATAAATCTCAACGCTGACCCAGCTGGGACTCGAACCTGGGAACTACAGATTACGAGCCTGGCGCGCTACCGACTGAGCCTCCCCCGCCCCCGCTGACGTAGGAATCTAAAGGAGCTATAAAAACAGCGGTAATCGTCAGCGGTCAAACAAAATGATAAAGAATTGGATTTCCAAGAGTACGCGATATCTTTAATAACACGCGCGAGACGACGTTATGTACAGTAGCTGACGAAATTTTAAAGATGTTGGATCACTGTGTTGTCAGAAGCTGGATGGTCTCGTACGAAATCTCCTTTCGTGTGGTCGTGACACCCGAATGTTTGTAATCTGTAGTTCCCAGGTTCGAGTCCCAGTTGGGTCAGCGTTGAGATTTATCTCCGCAAAATTCCCCGCCCTGCCCACGGTCAGTAGGGGACACCGATGGGCTTGGAAAGACCGCCGTCCGTCGGATGGGACGTTAAGCCTTGGCCCCGTGTGCGGGAGAGACATACCCTGTGCACGTTAAAGAACACGCTGGATGGCCTTGACGGTAGGCTACCATCTGTCTTCCAACAGCTGTTCCAGTGGGTCCCCTCCCCCAACCTTCTCTGAGCCTTCGGGGTCCATGTGACCTGGCCATTTAGCCCATGGTGTGCAAAAAAGTGCCGCAAAAAAGTAGGGCTACGTGCTGAAGGCACGCCGCAGATTCATTGTTGGCACCTCAGAAGCTCCGTTTACTGGAGCGGCTCGTTTTCTGTCCACCACGCAGACCGGAGGAGAGAAGAAGACTGCACTTTTTCTGCAAAAGTTTTTCGAGGCACACTGCCCGGTTCCCCTGGCAGAGGTCACCTACTCTCATGCGTGACTGTACGCGATTGGCCAGAGTAGCCGAGGTGCGAATCTCAGCTCCCCTCCGGCCAACGTTGCTTACCAGGCATGTCCCGTAGTCCCTCTGCCATCTGGGATTTCCATCTCCATCAGGAAAGTTCTGGGCCTGCGGTCAGCTTTCTTCAACAAGAGCTGAACGCAGAAAAAATGTCACAATATGGAGATCTGTCGAAAATATCACTATTAAAATGGAAAGGCGATGTTGGCTGACAGTCCTCCTTTCAGAAAGTCCTGTCCTCGTTATAAAATCACGTGGGCATGACAATACTTGCGTGGTGACAACACTTTCAATAAATGGGGCGGGGGTGGCTCAGTCGGTAGCGCGCCAGGCTCGTAATCTGTAGTTCCCAGGTTCGAGTCCCAGCTGGGTCAGCGTTGAGATTTATCTCCACAAAATTCCCCGCCCTGCCCACGGTCAGTAGGGGACATCGATGGGCTTGGAAAGGCCGCCGTCCGTCGGATGGGACGTTAAGCCGTGGCCCCGTGTGCGGGAGAGCCATACCCTGTGCACGTTAAAGAACACGCTGGATGGCCTTGACCGGAGGCTACCATCTGTCTCCCAACAGCTGTTCCAATGGGTCCCCTTCCCCAACCTTCTCTGAGCCTTCGGGGTCCACGTGACCTGGCCATTTAGCCCATGGTGTGCAAAAAGTGCCGCTCAGAGGTAAAACAACCCAAACAACGTTCAATAAAATATTTTATTCATTTATTTATTAAGATTATATTAAAATATCATTCAACAATTTAAGACTACTACTCTTTAAAAAATAAATAATAAAATCGAATTTTGATATTCAATATACAATTAAAACTGCTAATTGAACTTTTACATTTGCGTCAGTCTGTTAATTTATTTCCGCTACAGCCCCCCCCCCTGCCCTCGGTCAGAAAGGGAACACCAATGGACTTAGTAAGGACACCGTCCGTCGGATGAGATGTTAAATCTTGGCCCCATGTTCTTTGCACGTAAAAGAGTACGCTGGATGTCCTTGAAAGGAGGCTACCATCTGTCATACTAACAGCTATTCAGTAGGTCCACTACCCAAACATTCTCTGAGCCTGTGGGGTCCTTGTGCCCTGGCGATTTAGCCCACTGTAAACAAAAAGTGCCGTTCAGAGGTAAAGCAAACAAAATCTTTCCTTAGTGTGCTGCAGGAATCCTAAGTGAGTGATGGGGCGGGGGTGGCTCAGTCGGTAGCGCACCAGGCTCGTAATCTGCAATTCCCAGGTTCGAGTCCCAGCTGGGTCAGCGTTGAGATTTATCTCCGCAAAATTCCCCGCCCTGCCCACGGTCAGTAGGGGACACCGATGGGCTTGGTAAGGCCGCCGTCCGTCGGATGGGACGTTAAGCCGTGACCCCGTGTGCGGGAGAGCCATACCCTGTGCACGTTAAAGAACACGCTGGATGGCTTTGACGGGAGGTTACCATCTGTCTCCCAACAGCTGTTCCAGTGGGTCCCCTCCCCCAACCTTCTCTGAGCCTTCGGGGTCCATGTGACCTGGCCATTTAGCCCATGGTGTGCAAAAAAGTGCCGCTCAGAGGTAAAACAACCCAACCTAAGTGAGTGATGTCAAACCAACTAAGTCAAACCCTCCCCATTTTAAAATAAAAAAAACTTATCTACTATAAATAAATAATAACTCACATAAGAATTTGAGAATTATTGCAAAGCAAGCAAGCAACCAATCGCAAGCATGCAATTCCGAAATATCCATTAGAATCGGATATCCAGTCGGTCAATAAAAATTGTGTAAGCTTTACAATCGAAAGTTAAATCTTCCTTTGACAGATATCATCTGTTTTCTTTTGGTTTAACTCCCACCTGCATACTTTAACTCGGAAAACTATACAGCAAAACATCCTCTCTTTCCTTAACCGAAAGGATTTTGTTTTTGCAACGCAATCCCATTCAGGATCGTCTTTTCTGTAAGACTCGTTAGAAACTTTCTTTCTCTCTCAGCACACTGCTCATGATCGTAGAGAGTGCACAATCATTTCCGTTCTCCCCGGCTCCGAAGAGGAACGGCGGCAAATGCAGTTTTTGGTGGCGTGACATTAGCAATAGCGTCTGTCACGCAGGGGCCCCCGAAGACACGAGATGGGTGAGAAATTCTCAGCCGACTCCAGGCTCGGTTGCCTCCTCGTGCTCCTGCTGCTATCAATCCCTACCTGTCACCGAAACAGCTCGATATCGTTAATCACTAGCAGAGCACTGTAACATCGTCACACAGGGCGTGCCTCAGCCGAGAGAGAGATCTGTGGGTTTTATGGCATATTCTAAAGCAGATTTCTTTTTAGCATCATTGCAGCCGGAAAAAAGGTTTTTTGTTAGAGTTGTTTTACCTTTTCAGCTGCTTTTTTTATTTTTCTGATGCACAATGGACTAAAAGGCTGTCGGGTAAATCAGGCTCGTGAAAGAGACCCTGATTCATCACAGCTTGAACCAGCATTAAGTTTCTTACCTCAACATTCTTTACCTATTCTTACTTAACACAATCCTCAGCTCTAAGGTAGTCGTCGACTTTTTTCATATACAGAGAACTCAAGATTGACTTAATTGCTACCTGATGTTTTCAATTTCAAGTCTACGCTGTGTCTGGTTGGCTTTTTCCACCTTATTTTCCTTTGGCCCTCAGGATCGACTTTTTTCAAATACAGAGAACGCAAGATTGACTTAATTGCTACCTGATGTTTTCAATTTCAAGTCTACGCTGTGTCTGGTTGGCTTTTTCCACCTTATTTTCCTTTGGCCCTCAGGATCGACTTTTTTCAAATACAGAGAACGCAAGATTGACTTAATTGCTACCTGATGTTTTCAATTTCAAGTCTACGCTGTGTCTGGTTGGCTTTTTCCACCTTATTTTCCTTTGGCCCTCAGGATCGACTTTTTTCAAATACAGAGAACGCAAGACTGACTTAATTGGTACCTGATGTTTTCAATTTCAAGTCTACGCTGTGTCTGGTTGGCTTTTTCCACCTTATTTTCCTTTGGCCCTCAGGATCGACTTTTTTCAAATACAGAGAACGCAAGATTGACTTAATTGCTACCTGATGTTTTCAATTTCAAGTCTACGCTGTGTCTGGTTGGCTTTTTCCACCTTATTTTCCTTTGGCCCTCAGGATCGACTTTTTTCAAATACAGAGAACGCAAGATTGACTTAATTGGTACCTGATGTTTTCAATTTCAAGTCTACGCTGTGTCTGGTTGGCTTTTTCCACCTTATTTTCCTTTGGCCCTCAGGATCGACTTTTTTCAAATACAGAGAACGCAAGACTGACTTAATTGGTACCTGATGTTTTCAATTTCAAGTCTACGCTGTGTCTGGTTGGCTTTTTCCACCTTATTTTCCTTTGGCCCTCAGGATCGACTTTTTTCAAATACAGAGAACGCAAGACTGACTTAATTGGTACCTGATGTTTTCAATTTCAAGTCTACGCTGTGTCTGGTTGGCTTTTTCCACCTTATTTTCCTTTGGCCCTCAGGATCGACTTTTTTCAAATACAGAGAACGCAAGATTGACTTAATTGCTACCTGATGTTTTCAATTTCAAGTCTACGCTGTGTCTGGTTGGCTTTTTCCACCGTATTTTCCTTTGGCCCTCAGGATCGACTTTTTTCAAATACAGAGAACGCAAGATTGACTTAATTGCTACCTGATGTTTTCAATTTCAAGTCTACGCTGTGTCTGGTTGGCTTTTTCCACCTTATTTTCCTTTGGCCCTCAGGATCGACTTTTTTCAAATACAGAGAACGCAAGACTGACTTAATTGGTACCTGATGTTTTCAATTTCAAGTCTACGCTGTGTCTGGTTGGCTTTTTCCACCTTATTTTCCTTTGGCCCTCAGGATCGACTTTTTTCAAATACAGAGAACGCAAGATTGACTTAATTGCTACCTGATGTTTTCAATTTCAAGTCTACGCTGTGTCTGGTTGGCTTTTTCCACCTTATTTTCCTTTGGCCCTCAGGATCGACTTTTTTCAAATACAGAGAACGCAAGATTGACTTAATTGCTACCTGATGTTTTCAATTTCAAGTCTACGCTGTGTCTGGTTGGCTTTTTCCACCTTATTTTCCTTTGGCCCTCAGGATCGACTTTTTTCAAATACAGAGAACGCAAGATTGACTTAATTGCTACCTGATGTTTTCAATTTCAAGTCTACGCTGTGTCTGGTTGGCTTTTTCCACCTTATTTTCCTTTGGCCCTCAGGATCGACTTTTTTCAAATACAGAGAACGCAAGACTGACTTAATTGGTACCTGATGTTTTCAATTTCAAGTCTACGCTGTGTCTGGTTGGCTTTTTCCACCTTATTTTCCTTTGGCCCTCAGGATCGACTTTTTTCAAATACAGAGAACGCAAGATTGACTTAATTGCTACCTGATGTTTTCAATTTCAAGTCTACGCTGTGTCTGGTTGGCTTTTTCCACCTTATTTTCCTTTGGCCCTCAGGATCGACTTTTTTCAAATACAGAGAACGCAAGATTGACTTAATTGGTACCTGATGTTTTCAATTTCAAGTCTACGCTGTGTCTGGTTGGCTTTTTCCACCTTATTTTCCTTTGGCCCTCAGGATCGACTTTTTTCAAATACAGAGAACGCAAGACTGACTTAATTGCTACCTGATGTTTTCAATTTCAAGTCTACGCTGTGTCTGGTTGGCTTTTTCCACCTTATTTTCCTTTGGCCCTCAGGATCGACTTTTTTCAAATACAGAGAACGCAAGACTGACTTAATTGGTACCTGATGTTTTCAATTTCAAGTCTACGCTGTGTCTGGTTGGCTTTTTCCACCTTATTTTCCTTTGGCCCTCAGGATCGACTTTTTTCAAATACAGAGAACGCAAGATTGACTTAATTGCTACCTGATGTTTTCAATTTCAAGTCTACGCTGTGTCTGGTTGGCTTTTTCCACCTTATTTTCCTTTGGCCCTCAGGATCGACTTTTTTCAAATACAGAGAACGCAAGATTGACTTAATTGCTACCTGATGTTTTCAATTTCAAGTCTACGCTGTGTCTGGTTGGCTTTTTCCACCTTATTTTCCTTTGGCCCTCAGGATCGACTTTTTTCAAATACAGAGAACGCAAGACTGACTTAATTGGTACCTGATGTTTTCAATTTCAAGTCTACGCTGTGTCTGGTTGGCTTTTTCCACCTTATTTTCCTTTGGCCCTCAGGATCGACTTTTTTCAAATACAGAGAACGCAAGATTGACTTAATTGCTACCTGATGTTTTCAATTTCAAGTCTACGCTGTGTCTGGTTGGCTTTTTCCACCTTATTTTCCTTTGGCCCTCAGGATCGACTTTTTTCAAATACAGAGAACGCAAGATTGACTTAATTGCTACCTGATGTTTTCAATTTCAAGTCTACGCTGTGTCTGGTTGGCTTTTTCCACCTTATTTTCCTTTGGCCCTCAGGATCGACTTTTTTCAAATACAGAGAACGCAAGATTGACTTAATTGCTACCTGATGTTTTCAATTTCAAGTCTACGCTGTGTCTGGTTGGCTTTTTCCACCTTATTTTCCTTTGGCCCTCAGGATCGACTTTTTTCAAATACAGAGAACGCAAGACTGACTTAATTGGTACCTGATGTTTTCAATTTCAAGTCTACGCTGTGTCTGGTTGGCTTTTTCCACCTTATTTTCCTTTGGCCCTCAGGATCGAATTTTTTCAAATACAGAGAACGCAAGATTGACTAATTGGTACCTGATGTTTTCAATTTCAAGTCTACGCTATGTCTGGTTGGCTTTTTCCAGCTAATTTTCCTTTGGCCCTCAGGATCGACTTTTTTCAAATACAGAGAACGCAAGATTGACTTAATTGGTACCTGATGTTTTCAATTTCAAGTCTACGCTGTGTCTGGTTGGCCTTTTCCACCTAATTTTCCTTTGGCCCTCAGGATCGACTTTTTTCAAATACAGAGAACGCAAGATTGACTTAATTGCTACCTGATGTTTTCAATTTCAAGTCTACGCTGTGTCTGGTTGGCTTTTTCCAGCTAATTTTCCTTTGGCCCTCAGGATCGAATTTTTTCAAATACAGAGAACGCAAGATTGACTTAATTGGTACCTGATGTTTTCAATTTCAAGTCTACGGTGTGTCTGGTTGGCCTTTTCCACCTAATTTTCCTTTGGCCCTCAGGATCGACTTTTTTCAAATACAGAGAACGCAAGATTGACTAATTGGTACCTGATGTTTTCAATTTCAAGTCTACGCGTGTCTGGTTGGCGTTTTCCATCTAATTTTCCTTTGGCCCTCAGGATCGACTTTTTTCAAATACAGAGAACGCAAGATTGACTTAATTGGTACCTGATGTTTTCAATTTCAAGTCTACGCTGTGTCTGGTTGGCCTTTTCCAGCTAATTTTCCTTTGGCCCTCAGGATCGACTTTTTTCAAATACAGAGAACGCAAGATTGACTAATTGCTACCTGATGTTTTCAATTTCAAGTCTACGCTGTGTCTGGTTGGCGTTTTCCAGCTAATTTTCCTTTGGCCCTCAGGATCGACTTTTTTCAAATACAGAGAACGCAAGATTGACTAATTGCTACCTGATGTTTTCAATTTCAAGTCTACGCTGTGTCTGGTTGGCCTTTTCCAGCTAATTTTCCTTTGGCCCTCAGGATCGACTTTTTTCAAATACAGAGAACGCAAGATTGACTAATTGCTACCTGATGTTTTCAATTTCAAGTCTACGCTGTGTCTGGTTGGCGTTTTCCAGCTAATTTTCCTTTGGCCCTCAGGATCGACTTTTTTCAAATACAGAGAACGCAAGACTGACTTAATCGGTACCTGATGTTTTCAATTTCAAGTCTACGCTGCGTCTGGTTGGCCTTTTCCACCTAATTTTCCTTTGGCCCTCAGGATCGACTTTTTTCAAATACAGAGAACGCAAGATTGACTTAATTGCTACCTGATGTTTTCAATTTCAAGTCTACGCTGTGTCTGGTTGGCGTTTTCCACCTAATTTTCCTTCGGCCCTCAGGATCGACTTTTTTCAAATACAGAGAACGCAAGATTGACTAATTGGTACCTGATGTTTTCAATTTCAAGTCTACGTTGTGTCTGGTTGGCTTTTTCCAGCTAATTTTCCTTTGGCCCTCAGGAAAGAAGAGCATTGATGAGCTTGAAGATCAACGTCTGTCCGATGGGATGTGTAGCAATAGCTCCGTATGGAGGATTCAACTTCCACTGTGTACTTTCAAGAACACTCTGTATGACTTTAACATGAGACTTCCATCTGTCCCTAATAGCTGTTCACTCAATCTCGTTTCCGTACATAACTCAGAGCCCGTGACACACCGAAGGAGAGTTTAGGGGTTATAACCTCTCCTTCGGGGCTTGAATAACGTATATGTTCTGAGGAAGTAATCTGTAGGTCCCAGGTTCGAGTCCCAGCTGGGTCAGCGTTGAGAGTTATCTCCGCAAAACTCCCCGCCCTACCCACGGTCAGTAGGGGACACCGATGGGCTTGGAAAAGCCGCCGTCCGTCGGATGAGACGTCAAGCCGTGGCCCCGTGTGCGGGAGAGTAATACACTGTGCACGTTAAAGAACACGCTGGATGGCCTTGACGGGAGGCTACCATCTGTCTCCCAACAGCTGTTCCAGTGGGTCCCTCCCCCAACCTTATCTGAGCCTTCGGGGTCCATGAGACCTGGCCATTTAGCCCATGGTGTGCAAAAAAAGTGCCGCTCAGAGGTAAAACTACCCAACGTTAAAGAACATGCTGGATGGCCTTGACGGGAGGCTACCATCTGTCTCCCAACAGCTATTCCAGTGGATCCCCTCCTCCAACCTTCTCTGAGCATTCGGGGTCCTTGTGACTTGGCCATTTTGCCCATGGTGTGCAAAAAAAGTGCCGCTCAGAGGTAAACCAGCAAAACCTCCACACTTGCCCTCGAAATCCTTTTTGCCCAAAGTGTCCAAATACTTTCGACAACAGCGGGAATTTTAAACAGCAAAGTTTTGACAAGATTCGCGATTATCCTCTTTTTTTTAGGAATACAAAACTCTACCAAAGACAGCAACTCCCGTACTTCATTCCGTTATCGCTGTCTGCTAAAGAGATCGAGCAAATGGACTCGAGAACTCTTTAGCCTTTGTAACAGATCGGACAATGTTCGTGACAGAACCAAACTCCTTTGACTTGCGCCACTAATCTAAATAAGAAATGTAAAAAAAAGAAAGCTACCAAACGTGCATGAAAGGCAACAGACAAAGAGCGCACCTTTCGTGGCACAATAAAACTCGAAAGGAAGGTTATCTACACGAATCTTTTTTTAAATTCAGAACTAAGAAACAAAACTTCTTTGTGAGTTGTGAAAGAAACTTTTTGCGCTGACTTTAAAGGTGCTTTCGTCTGCATGTTTTTGCCAACGAACTTCAAGTAGGGTGTTTTGTTTCCTTTTTCCTTCCTTCCATTTTCTCTCCTTCCTTTCACTTGCCTGTGCTTTTTATCCGAAACGGCTGCAAGTGAGTAATTATCAATAATGCCGCAGGGATTACTGAAGTGCATTATATCCTACAAAAAAATTATAGGTGATAAATAATGAACTTAAGCGCAGAAAAAAGTTATGAGTTTTTTGGGGGGAGTTAATCATATTTTTCCATAATTAGAGAAAACTTAGTTGAACTGAGCAAAACTTTTTGTCCATTTTTCTGGCAATATCCAGCCTAAGTTGCTATTTCGACATTAAATAACAAACAAATCATTAAACAATATTTCAAATACAAATGGGAATAGAACTTCCACAGAAAGCCAAGGAAATAAGGAGAGAAAGAGTTGGGTTGGGTTGTTTTACCGCTGAGCGGCACTTTTTTGCACACCATGGGCTAAATGGCCAGGTCACATGGACCCCGAAGGCTCAGAGAAGGTTGGGGGAGGGGACCCACTGGAACAGCTGTTAGGAGACAGATGGTAGCCTCCCGTCAAGGCCATCCAGCGTGTTCTTTAACGTGCACAGGGTATGTCTCTCCCGCACACGGGGCCAGGGCTTAACGTCCCATCCGACGGACGGCGGCCTTTTCAAGCCCATCGGTGTCCCCTACTGACCGTGGGCAGGGCGGGGAATTTTGCGGAGATAAATCTCAATGCTGACCCAGCTGGGACTCGAACCTGGGAACTACAGATTACGAGCTTGGCGCGCTACCGACTGAGCCACCCCCGCCCCAGGAGAGAAAAAGGCAACGGAGACATGAATACTTCTTCTTATTCCTGGAATTAAGTCGTTTTACCTCTGAACAGTTTCTTGTGTGCATGTTCATAATCGGCTAAATAGCCAGGTCACGAGGACCCCAAGTGCTCAGAGTACATTGGGGAAGGGGACCCACTAGACAGATGTCTGAAGACTGATGGAATCTCCCGTCAAGGCCATCCAGTGTGTTCTTTAATATGCACAGAGTATGACTCTCCTGTACAGTTGCTCAAAAAAATATCCGAACACTATTGGTCGATTACAGAATTCAGAAAAAATATCTGGCAACGACGTTTTTTGGAAATTAGTGATCTGGCAACCTTCGTGTCACGTGACACGACCCTGCATGTCACGTGACACGAAGGTTGCCAGATCACTAATTTCCAAAAAAAAGTCGTTGCCAGATATTTTTTCTGAATTCTGTAATCGACCATAGTGTTTGGATATTTTTTTTTCAGCGACTGTACACGACCCACGGGTTTACGTTCCATCGGACGGACGGCGGCCTCTTCAAGACCATCGGTGTCTTCTTTCTGACAGAGGGGTTCTCAAAGCAGGAACAGTTGGGACTCGAACCTGGAAAACTAACGATAGAGGCATCCCTCTCTTCCTTTCCTGGAGAATTATAATAACAAGAATGAAGACGGTAAAAAAAAAATAAACATTTATTTATTACACGTATCTTGCAAAGAATTTTTTTAAATGATCATTAGCCCGTAAAGAAAAAAAAAAGCATACATTTCACTATTGGTGAAAACAATTTCTGATAAAGAATTATCGGAATAGCTTTCTAGTCGGTTTCAGTTCAATTTAATTATTTGCTTCCCTCCTTCCTATTAACTCCGCAAAATTCCCCGCCCTGCCCACGGTCAGTACGGGACACCGATGGGCTTGGAAAGGCCGCCGTCCGTCGGATGGGACGTTAAGCCGTGGCCCCGTGTGCGGGAGAGCCATAACCTGTGCACGTTAAAGAACACGCTGGATGGCCTTGACGGGAGGCACCATCTGTCTCCCAACAGCTGTTCCAGTGGGTCCCCTCCCCCAACCTTCTCTGAGCCTTCGGGGTCCATGTGACCTGGCCATTTAGCCCATTGTGTGCAAAAAAGTGCCGCTCAGAGGTAAAACAACCCAACGTTAAAGAACACGCTGGATGGCCTTGACGGGAGACTACCATCTGTCTCCCAACAGCTGTTCCAGTGGATCCCCTCCCCCAACCTTCTCTGAGCCTTCGGGGTCCATGTGACCTGGCCATTTAGCCCATTGTGTTCAAAAAAGTGCCGCTCAGAGGTAAAACAACAGAACGTTAAAGAACACGCTGGATGGCCTTGACGGGAGGCACCATCTGTCTCCCAACAGCTGTTCCAGTGGGTCCCCTCCCCCAACCTTCTCTGAGCCTTCGGGGTCCATGTGACCTGGCCATTTAGCCCATGGTGTGCAAAAAAGTGCCGCTCAGAGGTAAAACAACACAACGTTAAAGAACACGCTGGAGGGCCTTGACGGGAGGCTACCATCTGTCTCCCAACAGTTGTTCCAGTGGGTCCCCTCCCCCAACCTTCTCTGAGCCTTCGGGGTCCATGTGACCTGGCCATTTAGCCCATTGTGTTCAAAAAAGTGCCGCTCAGAGGTAAAACAACACAACGTTAAAGAACACGCTGGATGGCCTTGACGGGAGGCTACCATCTGTCTCCCAACAGCTGTTCCAGTGGGTCCCCTCCCCCAACCTTCTCTGAGCCTTCGGGGTCCATGTGACCTGGCCATTTAGCCCATTGTGTGCAAAAAAGTGCCGCTCAGAGGTAAAACAACCCAACGTTAAAGAACACGCTGGATGGCCTTGACGGGAGACTACCATCTGTCTCCCAACAGCCGTTCCAGTGGGTCCCCTCCCCCAACCTTCTCTGAGCCTTCGGTGTCCATGTGACCTGGCCATTTAGCCCATGGTGTGCAAAAAAGTGCCGCTCAGAGGTAAAACAACCCAACAACCTTCCTATTAAACCTAAATATTTCTCTAAAGAAAGATCCCTCAGTGACTAAGACAACTTCTAATTCTTAGATATTAAAGACTTCACAGGTCGCGCAAATTAAGCACTTTATTTAAAAAATGTCTTAAATGCCGCTGCTCTTAGCGTATTCTTTAACGTGCACAAGGTATGGCTCTCCCGCACACGGGGCCACGGCTTAACGTCCCATTAGGCGGAAGGCGGTCTTTCCAAGCCCAATCAGTGCACTCTACTGATAGAGGGCAGAGAAATTATGCGGAAATAAATCTCAACGCTAGCCCAGCTGGGACTCGAACCTGGAAACTGCAGAGAAATATTATGTCATGGGCTACTGACTCATAACTTTTTTCTGCAATAAAAAATACTGGCGATATTAAAAAAGACATTTTTTGTCGTTTAACACGTTAAATCTAAAGGATTTTATGCGAAATCATATTCTGAGTTGGGTTGGGTTGTTTTACCTCTGAGCGGCACTTTTTTGCACACCATGGGCTAAATGGCCAGGTCACATGGACCCCGAAGGCTCAGAGAAGGTTGGGGGAGGGGACCCACTGGAACAGCTGTTGGGAGACAGATGGTAGTCTCCCGTCAAGGCCATCCAGCGTGTTCTTTAACGTGCACAGGGTATGGCTCTCCCGCACACGGAACCACGGCTTAACGTCCCATCCGACGGACGGCGGCCTTTCCAAGCCCACCGGTGTCCCCTACTGACCGTGGGCAGGGCGGGGAATTTTGCGGAGATAAATCTCAACGCTGACCCAGCTGGGACTCGAACCTGGGAACTACAGATTACGAGCTTGGCGCGCTACCGACTGAGCCACTCCCGCCCCCTATCATATTCTGATATCATTAAGGAACAAACTGCATGGTATTAATAGCAAGCTTCAATTTATTTATTAATAATATGGATGATGAGAGTTTCATATTATCCTTCTCTAGAAGAAGATATTTGTTGGAAGGTTTCACCAGCAGCCCAAAAAACATCGATTAAATGTTGACACCAATCCCAGGCCCTGATTACCGAAAAAGCCCGTAAGGCCAGAGTCTAGACATCTTATTGCAAAGAGCCACCAAACTCTGCAGATCATTTCAACTTAAATTAAGTTTGCTCCGGAGATGGGAAGAAATGTTTTTACTCTAAACTCCATCATCTTTAAAACAATTAGTTATGATTTGCTGGATGATGTAAAAGCGACTCGGCACAGCAGCATTCTCCAGTGGAAAAGAGAAGCAACTATGTTTGAAAGTCAGAATAATGTTAGAAAATATCGGGCGTCCTGGAAGCTCCGGTATGCACGCTATGCCTAGGGCACCCCGGAGCCCGGGAAGCATGTTATGCTTAGGGCTCCCCTAAACTTAAGCGACCTTTGGCCAATCCAAAATATCGTCTCATTGATGTAAGGAGAGGTTAGCAGAGAAAGAACCAACATCTGCAGAGTGTATTCAACCCTAGCACTTGGTTGGTTTACCTCTGAGCAGCACTTTTTTGCACACAATGGGCTAAACTGCCAGGTCATAAGGGTTGGGTTGTTTTACCTCTGAGCGGCACTTTTTTGCACACCATGGGCTAAATGGCCAGGTCACATGGACCCCGAAGGCTCAGAGAAGGTTGGGGGAGAGAACCCACTGGAACGGCTGTTGGGAGACAGATGATAGCCTACCGTCAATGCCATCCAGCGTGTTCTTTAAATTGCACAGGATATGGCTCTCCCGCACACGGGCCCACAGCTTAACTTCCAATCCGACGGAAGGCGGCCTTTACAAGCCCATCGGTGTCCCCTACTGACCATGGGAGTTTTGCGGAGATAAATCTCAATGCTGACCCAGTTGGGACTCGAACCTGGGAACTGCAGATTACGAGCCTGGCGCGCTACCGGCTGAGCCACCCGTCCCCAACCCTAGGAGTCATCATCATCATCCTCAAGCAGCCATGGGCTACGGAGGTCCAACCAGACCGCGCAGTTTAATTCTCCAAGCATATCTGTCCTGAGCTACATCTGCTGCATCCGGCCACTGTACACCAATTCTAACAAGGTCCTGTTTGACATTGTCTGCCCACCGCATCCTAGGTGTCCCCCTCCTTCTGAGGCCTCAGGCACACTGTTCATAACCCTATTCGCCAATCTATAATTATCCATACGGGCAACATGGCCAAACCAGCGGAGTCTCTCTCTGCACAATATGCTGCTTAAAGGAGGTTGCAGACTCCTTTGCCTAACCTCATCATTAGTTACAAAGTTAAACCACCTAATACCCAAGATACTGCGTAAGCATCTAGAATCAAAAGCATCTAGTTTCCTGTTATCTTGTTTACACAGCGTCCAGGTTTCACTACCATAACTAACCCTAGAAAGAACCAAACTATTATACAGATCTATACTATCTTTTATGATAAAGGCATAGTTCCTAAGGATTTTACCAGAGCTATTGTTATCCCTATTTTCAAAAAAGGTGATCGCAGTTCTTGTGATAACTATAGGGGTATCAGCCTACTCTCTGTTCCAGGTAAAGTTCTTTCCATGATTGTGCTTAATAGAATTAAGAATCTGGTTGAAAGGCAATTGCGTGATGAGCAATGTGGATTCAGAAGTGGTAGGGGATGTGTGGATCAGATATTTTCACTTAGGCAGATTCTTGAGAAATGTTTAGAGTTTCAGAAACCTTTGGTTGCTAGCTTTGTTGATTTCAAAAAGGCTTTCGACTCTGTTGATCGTCATAATTTGTGGTTGATTGTGAAATCATATGGTATACCAGACAAGTTAGTTAACATAATGAAAGCTCTCTATAATAACACTGAGTCGTGTGTGAGAGTTGGTAAGGCTTGTAGCAATTGGTTTAGCATTACTTCTGGTGTTCGACAAGGGTGCATTTTGTCTCCTTTTCTCTTTAGTTTGGTTGTTGATTATGTTATGCGAAATTCACTTCAAGGGAAAGCTTTTGGCCTTAAATGGGCTGGAGATACGAAAATTTCTGATTTAGATTATGCTGATGATTTAGCCCTTTTGGCAAATGATGTTGATGAGATGAACTCTTTCATTCGAGCTGTTGATGAGACTGGTAGTACAGTAGGTTTGGTTATAAACAGAGAGAAAACTAAAGTGATGAAAATTGGTCAGGCAAGTTGTGATTCAGTTAATCTGAATGGTTGCAGTCTTGAGCAGGTGTCACAGTTTAATTACCTTGGGAGCTACGTAACTGATACTGGTGATGTGCGGCATGAGATTAACAGACGAATAGGGATTGCTGCCGGGACTTTTAAGAATCTATGGAGATTGTGGAGAAATAGGCGTAACTCCTAAAGACCCTAGGAGTATCAGGTTAATAACCTGAAGCTTTACCGATTGAACTAACTCCCATCCCCAATTCGTGGGGAAACACTGATTTCAATGTTTTCGCATTCACCAAATTCTTATTAAATTAAAATTATAAATCGTTTTACCAAATCTCGAATAATTTCGTTTTACTTTATATATTGCGAGTCGACTCCGAAATCTTGGAAAGGCCGCCGTCCGTCGGATGGGACGTTAAGCCGTGGCCCCGTGTGCGGGAGAGCCATACCCTGTGCACGTTAAAGAACACGCTGGAAGGCCTTGACGGGAGGCTACCATCTGTCTCCCAACAGCTGTTCCAGTGGGTCTCCTCCCCCAACCTTCTCTGAGCCTTCGGGGTCCATGTGACCTGGCCATTTAGCCCATGGTGTGCAAAAAAAGTGCCGCTCAGAGGTAAAACAACCGAACCCAACCAAAATCTTGTTATCAGAATTCAGCTGCTTTTCCCTGGGTTGTTTGGGTTGTTTCAACTCTGAGCGGCACTTTTTTGCACACCATGGGCTAAATGGCCAGGTCACACGGACCCCGAAGGCTCAGAGAAGGTTGGGGGAGGGGACCCACTGGAACAGCTGTTGGGAGACAGATGGTAGCCTCCCGTCAAGGCCATCCAGCGTGTTCTTTAACGTGCACAGGGTATGGCTCTCCCACACACGGGGCCACGGCTTAACGTCCCATCCGATGGACGGCGGCCTTTCCAAGCCCATCGGTGTCCCCTACTGACCGTGGGCAGGGCGGGGAATTTTGCGGAGATAAATCTCAACGCTGACCCAGCTGGGACTCGAACCTGGGAACTACAGATTACGAGCCTGGCGCGCTACCGACTGAGCCACCCCCGCCCCCGCTTTTCCCTGAGTAGCTTTCCTGTTAAAGGAATCTATTTCGTGGGATTTGTTCAAAACGCGCAAATAAGAAGAAAGAGCAACTAGAAACCACTAAAAATTAACATCATTAGCAGAAAAATGCATAACTGGACATACTCAACGCTTCCCGCTAGTTAAGTGCATCAAGACTGTAGAACTGTTTATTTAAAGGACATTTCTTAATTGTATTTAATTTGCAGTGTTAGTTTCCATTCTCCTCTCGTTCCATCCTCCTGAAATCCCCTTTGAGGACTATCTCTTTGTCAGAGGATGCTTAAAGTCAGGAAACACAGCTACTCGAAAAAGAAATTTACAAAGCACATCAATTAGCAAACATTTGAGACAATAGTAGCTTCCTTCGTGACACTTTGGAAAACAACACCGGACGATCTTCCCTACCACAGGGGGCGGAGGTGACTCAGTCGGTAGCGCGCCAGGCTCATCATCTGTAGTTCCCAGGTTCGAGTCCCAGCTGGGTCAGCGTTGAGATTTATCTCCGCAAAATTCCCCGCCCTGCCCACGGTCAGTAGGGGACATCGATGGGCTTGGAAAGGCCGCCGTCCGTTGGATGGGACGTTAAGCCGTGTCCACGTGTGCGGGAGAGCCATACCCTGTGCACGTTAAAGAACACGCTGGATGGCCTTGACGGGAGGCTACCATCTGTCTCCCAACAGCTGTTCCAGTGGGTCCCCTCCCCCAACCTTCTCTGAGCCTTCGGGGTCCATGTGACCTGGCCATTTAGCCCATGGTGTGCAAAAAAGTGCCGCTCAGAGGTAAAACAACCCAACCCTACCACAGATCTTTAAAACAGAATGGCTTCTATTTTGCAAAGCAGAGAAAATGTCGAAACGCTATCAGAACATCACGTACATCCAGCCTCTAGAGATCCCCAGCAGGTTCTTTATGACACATTGCGAACGTGAACCGCAAGCCAACAACAGCAAGTTGTCCTTGCTCGCCAACAAACATTGCACATAGAGATGGGGCATTAGCTCAAAATTCGTACGATCCTCTCCTCTTTTGTGACAGTTTTCTCGGCGACAACGATTATAACAAAGTAATGGTATTCCCTGAGATCACCTACTGCGGACCAGAGAATAATTACTGCCCTGCTTTACGGTTTTAGAGAAACCTCTACTGCAGACCAGAGAATAATTACTGCCCTGCTTTACGGTTTTAGAGAAACCTCTACTGCAGACCAGAGAATAATTACAACCATTTCGATTCTGTTCTGTCTGCCACACTGTCAACTTTCATTTCGATTCTGACGCCGTAAACAATTCCATTAGTTCAACGCGAATAGGAGACAGAAGGCATCAGCAGTAATGTACAAGGATCAGGGGCGTTTACATTTCAACTGGAAACAAGCAGACACCGTGTAATTTTCTGTTTTGTTTATTCGTCACTCGAGATAGAAGTATCTGTTCTCATTCCTCGGACATGTTTAGTTAGGGTTACGAAATGTAGTGGCCATCCGTACAAGGAGAATAACTTCAGAATTCTCGTCTCTCTCCCTTGTCTTCCTGACTATAAATTTTCCTTGCTCGTCCCAGAAAGTTGGAGTAGATATTTCTGATGTTACATACAGAAAAGAATTTAAAGTTACGTTCGAGCACGGAATGGAAGATATGGCTAATAAATTGTACGGAATGTTACTGTAAAAGATTAAGACAGACTATAAATGTGTAGAACAACAACATTTGTGCTTTGAGAAATGTTTTATACAAACCGCAGTTTTATTTTTGCTATCGGTCAAGATTTGTACACTCGTCTGATAACATTTACCACGGCGTGATCAGATGTTTGGTTAAGAAACACTTTTTTTATTTCAGATGTTAACAAACAAATATGACTGCTGGAAAGAGTCTGAAACATTTGGGTGTGTCACCTTATTTCTGAATAAAACTTTACCTGTATTCGTTTTATTATATTAATGGAAATTTCCATGCATTCTGATGTACACAGGATATCAAAATGAAACCATGAAACTTCAAAACGTGCATATCAGAATCAGTAATGGGAGTTGGGTAAGGAAATTACGAGGAAAATGCAACCATGAGGGTACATGGTTGGATTGTCTACCTCTGGAAAAAAATGTTCTTTTTTTGCACACAATAGGCATACAATGGGGCACTTTTTTGCACACCATGGGCTAAATGGCCAGGTCACATGGACCCCGAAGGCTCAGAGAAGGTTGGGGGAGGGGACCCACTGGAACAGCTGTTGGGAGACAGATGGTAGCTTCCCGTCAAGGCCATCCAGCGTGTTCTTTAACGTGCACAAGGTATGTCTCTCCCGCACACGGGGCCAAGGCTTAACGTTCCATCTGTCGGACGGCGGCCTTTCGAAGCCCATCGGTGTCCCCTACTGACCACCCCCGTCGTCAGGAACTACAAAAATAGGCAAAAGAGCTACGCATATGAAAGGTAGATTATGGATCAGTTAGGCTGAAAAGAAAAAAATGTTGAATATAGGGAAAGCGAAAAATAAAAGAACCATCTAAAATCTCTTCCTGCATCACCATCAATGACAGCCATTCAGGAGAGACCAGCAATAACGTGCAAACGCTCTCCATGCATCTATCGGTTGCCTAGAAAAATCTGTTATATCACTTGTGCTTCGAGAAACGAGACTTCATGCGTTATCGTCTTTTTCACGCAAAATTGTTTTCGTTTCCCTTTTTGTTCGGGGGAGGGAGTGAAGGAAATGAGGAAATAACTCCGAAGTCATCAAACCAAAAAAGATTTCTTGACGACCTACTTGATGTGAGTACCGTACTGCATAAAGCTACCAGTCTCGGGTTACACGGAACGAAATAAAAATGAGATTAAGTTTTTCTTTTCAAATGTACATTTATGATGCACGAAAATTTCGCAAATATAACATTTGTTTAGTGCAGTGATGACAGCAGAGACGTTTAATGTTAATACGAACGAAAAGTTGAAGCAATGTTTAACTGAAATGACAAATCTTCTACAACACTGTGGCTGACAAGTGGCAGCTGGCGCGGACTGGGAAGGGTAGCTGGGCGCTGTAGTGCCTCGAGTCCTTAGGGGCGGGGGTGGCTCAGTTGGTAGCGCGCCAGGCTCGTAATCTGTAGTTCCCAGGTTCGAGTCCCAGCTGGGTCAGCGTTGAGATTTATCTCCGCAAAAAATCCGCGCCCTGCCCACGGTCAGTAGGGGACACCGATGGGCTTGGAAAGGCCGCCGTCCGTCGGATGGGACGCTAAGCCGTGGCCCCGTGTGCGGGAGAGCCATACCCTATGCACGTTAATGAACACGCTGGATGGCCTTGACGGGAGGCTACCATCTGTCTCCCAACAGCTGTTCCAGTGGGTCTCCTCCCCCAACCTTCTCTGAGCTTACGGGGTCCATGTGACCTGGCCATTTAGCCCATGGTGTGCAAAAAAGTGCCGCTCAGAGGTGAAACAACCCAACCCACGTACGAACTTTTAGGTTGGGTTGTTTTACCTCTGAACCCGATGGATCAGAGAAGGTTGGGGGAGGAGACTCACTGGAACAGCTATTGGGAGACAGATGGTAGCCTCCCGTCAAGGCCACCTAGTGTGTTCTTTAACGTGCACAGTGTATGACTCTCCCGCACACGGGGCCACGGCTTAACGTCCCATCCGATGGACGGCGGCATTTCCAATTCCATCTGTGTCCCTACTGACCGTGGGCAGGGCGGGGAATTTTGCGGAGATAAATCACAACGCCTACCCAGCTGGGACTCGAATCTGGGGACTACAGATTACGGGCCTGGCGCGCTACCGACTGAGCCACCCCCGCCCGACCCCTACGAACTCTAAAAAGAATAAGTATTGAAATCTTGAAAGAGAAACCGGATTTTTTTTAACGAAGCCCAGACCCCTCTGCTACAGCTGCGTCCCTGAAAAAGAGTGCCAGTCCGCCCCTGAGTGGGAGGAAGGAGAAAAGTGCATAAGGAGTCTTTTCCCTCTAAAAAATTTCGCTGAAGGAGGCAGTGTACTGCATAAATAGTAGAATGGCCGATGCTACAACGAAAATTTAAAATTATCAAAATGAAACCTTTAAAGTTACACTGTCATCAAGTTCTAAAATATACCAGTAACATGAAGTTGAAAAAACAGATGTTTGATTAAAATTATGAATTTACTCGGGTTTTTAATGTATCACATTGTTTAATAGGGTAAAAAAAAAATTTCATCAGTCTCCCAATAGATGTCCATTGGGTCCCCTTGCTCCAACCTTCTCTGAGCCTTAGGGGTCCTTATGACCTGGCCATTCAGCCAATTGAAAAAAAAAGAGTGCCGCTTCAGTGGTAAAACAGTCACTGAACCACATGCTTATTAATTTCAGTAGAATGCAAAAATAAAAATATTCAACATATCGACTTTTGATTTCCACCTCTAATTATTTTGAGCACCCTCAATTTTAATTCATTCTTTTATGGCTACTTAGTTGTTGTTTTTTTTTACTTTATGGATAGCCTGGTTTTTTCACTGCATATATACAGGGTGATTCAAAACTTATCGTTCAAATTTCGTGGGGAGGTAGGAAATACGTCAGGAAACCGATTTCACATAGGAAAGTATGTCCGCAAATGTACGCATGCGTATGTAGAGGGCGCTGTGTGTACCCAACCAGTGTACAGCTCGCCCGACCACTCCCGCTGTCATCAGTGTACGAGCTGACTTACTAGTGATAAGATGAATCGTTTTACGCATCAAGAGCTAGCGGATATGCATCTCGCATATGGAATCTCGCACCTGAACCGAACATTCGGAGCTCGATGGATCGGTAGAGGTGGACCGATCGCTTGGCCACCCAGGTCACCTGATTTATCGCCCATGGATTTCTTTTTGTGGGGGGCCATGAAATACCATGTGTACGAGATCCCCGTCGACAGTGAAATGGACCTTGTTGCACGAATAGTGGCCGCCGCAGGCATTGTCCGTGATATGCCAGGCGTTTTTTGAAAATGTTCGGCGGTCAATGCAACGGCGCTGTGAATCCTGTGTCCGTATAAATGGTCGCAATTTTGAGCACCTACTGTGAACCTGTACTTTACCTTGTTGAAATAAAAGTCACATTAGTTACCACTTAACTGTACTGTTTCTTTGTGTTCACTTTACTTGTCCATGTAGACGACGTTTGCGGACATACTTTCCTATGTGAAATCGGTTTCCTGACGTATTCCCTACCTCCCCACGAAATTTGAACGATAAGTTTTGAATCACCCTGTATATACTGGCTCTACCTCTCTCTGTCGATGTTCACGAGAAACTAAAGATTAACCTTACAGAATCTGACACGCATTGGGTGTTGTTGGGTTGGGTTGTTTTACCTCTGAGCGGCACTTTTTTGCACACCATGGGCTAAATGGTCAGGTCACATGGACCCCGAAGGCTCAGAGAAGGTTGGGGGAGGGGACCCACTGGAACAGCTGTTGGGAGACAGATGGTAGCCTCCCGTCAAGGCCATCCAGCGTGTTCTTTAACGTGCACAGGGTATGGCTCTCCCGCACACGGTGACACGACTTAACGTCCCATCCGACGGACGGCGGCCTTTCCAAGCCCATCGGTGTCCCCTACTGACCGTGGGCAGGGCGGGGAATTTTGCGGAGATAAATCTCAACGCTGACCCAGCTGGGACTCGAACCTGGGAACTACAGATTACGAGCCTGGCGCGCTACCGATTGAGCCACCCCCGCCCCACCATTGGGTGTTGTCATCCACACAGCTTGTTTACCTTTGCATTATACTTTTGAATAGATTTTCCGTTGAAGAATTTTTCTCACGCAAAAGCAATAAATATACTGGCCTCCACCAAGTCGAATTTATATTTAAGAGTCCTGATATATCGGAAAGAAAATGTCCTCTTAAGATTACTCATACATTTTTCTGACAACGAAACATGTTCAGCATGAAGAAGGAACCCATTCTAGTCCATTTCGTAGAAAATTCTGATCTTGTGGCCTGTTGCATCTTATTTCTTTACGATAAAGAAAAGAAACAGCGAAGAATTCTTGAATAAACAGATACTTCTGGAAATCTTATGTAAGCACAAAGTGCATTGAAAGTAAAATAGACATATTTAAAACTCAAAAGTTGCCTGCTTTGCAATCGGTCGTAAGAGAAACAAGTATGCAAGTAAACAAAAAACAGATGGCGCGTGTGTATTTTATTTCTCCGACTCTGTAAGAATAACGGGAGCATTCGATCTCCAGATATCTGCTGAGTTCTTTGCCTGAATAAATTTCTTTATATATCAGAGAATTTGTTGACATTATTTGAAGTCTATGAACAATAAATGCTTAAACTCTACTAGAAACTCGATTCATTATTTTAGTACAATCAAATGTAAAAAATATTTTTTTTTTTTGTTTTATTATAGTTCTTTCTCTTCAGTTTATAGAGTCAAAAAAATATCGAATGTTCTCGATTTTCTTTTTGCTATACGACACTGTATATGGAAGATAAAAAAAAACCTTAAGAAGTTAAAAACAGAATGTGAGAAATTGCAAGAACAAGAACCAAGCATTCTCTAAATCTAGAAACACTTAATGGGCAAGTTTAACTGGGGCTAACAAAGAGGAAATTCGGTCAATGAAACACCTGGGTATTGTACATCTCTCATGCAACTCATTGCCAAACTTCTGATGCATCCCGTTGAGAAAAGATCTGCCAACAATGAGTTATTGTTCCCACCAACCCTAGTGTTACTTTTCGCCTTTTCATTCACACGCCTTAGTGTTGCTTTTCGACTTTTCATTCACACGCCCTAGTGCTACTTTTCGACTTTTCATTCACACGTCCTAGTGCTGCTTTTCGACTTTTCATTCACACGCCCTAGTGCTACTTTTGACTTTTCATTCACACGCCCTAGTGCTACTTTTGACTTTTCATTCACACGCCCTAGTGCTACTTTTCGACTTTTTATTCAGACGCCCTAGTGCTACTTTTCGACTTTTCATTCACACGCTCTAGTGTCCTTTTTGACTTTTCATTCACACGCCCTAGTGTTACTTTTCGACTTTTCATTTACATGCCCTAGTCCTATTTTTCGACTTTTCATTTACACGCCCTAGTCCTACTTTTCGACTTTTCATTCACACGCCATAGTGCTACTTTTTGACTTTCCATTCACACGTCCTAGTGCTACTTTTCGACTTTTCATTCACACACCCTAGTGTTACTTTTCGTTGTAAATGGATAGATATACTTTGCATTAAACGTTTGGCTGGAAAAGTGAAAGTTATCAATCGAGATGACAAGTACCTTTTGATGAGAATTGCGAAATTTATTGATGGAAAAGAGAAATTCGCTTCGCGCCAAACATTTGTAAGAAGGTAGCCGATGATGTCACACTATCACCTTTTTCTCTCCTTGGCTCATTTTTGATTTAAAACATTTCATCAAGTCGAAGAAAACAAATGGGGTTGGGGGGGGGGGGTTGTACAGTCAGTAGCATGTCAGACTCTCAATTTTCAGTTTCCAAGTTCTAGTCTCTCCTGGGCCAGCGCTGAGATTTATCTCAACAAAACTCCCCGCCCTGCCTTGGGTCACCAGGGGATACCAATGGGCTACAAAAGGTTGCTGTCCATCAGATGGGATATTAAGCCGAAACCACTTATGTAGGAGAGCCATACCCTTTGAATTTTAAAGAACATACTGGATGACCTTGACGGGAGGCTACCATCTGTCCAGTAGGTCCACTTTCTCCAATCTTCTCTGAGCCCTCGGGGATTCTTATGACCTGGCCATTTAGCCCATTGTGTGCAAAAACGTGTCGCTCAAAGATAAAAAGCAACCGAACCCGAAAAGGATGATGGGAGTTTTTCACCTCCAAAGACCAAAGCATGATATCGAAGATGAATTGAACAACTTGCCAACAGATGGTTACGAACTGTTGAAAATGATAGTTTATATTTCGCTAAGGATCGTTATTTATATTGTAATAATCATTTCTCAAATAGATAATAGGGTTGGGTTGTTTTACCTCTGAGCGGCACTTTTTTGCACACCATGAGCTAAATGACCAGGTCACATGGACTCCGAAGGCTCAGAGAAGGTTGGGAGAGGGGACCCACTGGAACAGCTGTTGGGAGACAGATGGTAGCCTCCCGTCAAGGCCATCCAGCGTGTTCTTTAACGTGCACATGGTATGGCTCTCCCGCACACGGGGCCACGGCTTAACGTCCCATCCGACGGACGGCGGCCTTTCCAAGCCCATCAGTGTCCCCTACTGACCGTGGGCAAGGCGGGGAATTTTGCGGAGATAAATCTCAACGCTGACCCAGCTGGCACTCGAACCTGGGAACTGCAGATTACGAGCCTGGCGCGCTACCGTCTGAGCCGCCCCCGCCCCATAGATAATAGAAAGTGCAGGCTTATGAATCGCACTAGCATTTTAGTTGTATAATATTTGTTGATCTATTAAGTTTATCACTGTAGTTTAAAAATACTAGTTCGCATTTAAGACTAAGGGATGACGAGGGAATTACTCGCTGGGCTCGTAATCTGCAATTTCCAGGTTCTAGTCCAATTGTTGCAACTTTGAGAATGATCTTCGTAAAGCCTCACAGTTTCCATGGCCTTGCACCTTCCCTCGGTGAGAAAGAAAATATCAATGGGCTTGGAAAGGCTGCTGTCCGACAAATGGGATGTTAAACCATGGTCTAATGTGCAGGAGAGCCATACTCTGTTCATGATAAAGAACAAGCTGGATGGCCGCGACGGGAGGCCTCTGTCTCTTACCTGTCCAGGGTGTACCTTTCTATACCCAACTCTGATATTTCGAGGTTGGGTTGGGTTGTTTTACCTCTGAGCGGCACTTTTTTTGCACACCATGGACTAAATGGTTAGGTCACAAGGACCAAGGAGGCTCATAGAAGGTTGGGGGAGGGAACCCACTGGTACAGCTGTTGGGAGACAGATGGTAGCCTCCCGTCGCCATTCAGCCTGTTCTTTAACGTGCAGAGGGTATGGCTCTCCCGCACTTGGGACCATGGCTTAACGTTCCATCCGACGGACGGCGGCCTTTCCAAGCCCATCGGTATCCCCTACTGACCGTGGGCAGGGCGGGGAATTTTGCGGAGATAAATCTCAACGCTGGCCCAGCTGCGACTACAGATTACGAGCCTGGCACGCTACCGACTGAGCCACCCCCATCCCGATTTTTCGAGGAAATTTAGCCTCAAATATAGGTTAGATTTTTTTCTTCGAATATTGAAACTGTTATTTTAATTATGAAGGAACAAAAAATTATTACCTTTGTAATTAAGCCTTTATGCTAACACACCAAGCAGAAATCCAACTGCAGAGTAATAACAGCTCAAACCACCTACGCTAATCAACACTTAAATGAAACGGGATTTCACGATTTTTTTTTACCCTTAAATCACCTTAACAGCGAAAAAAAAAACTTTTAATGAAATTTTGTTTTGAATGTTTCTCAGAAAAGCAAGTCAACTACACAAATTCAGAAATCGAGAGATCGATCACAATTGATGCATTAATGATTCCCAACCTAAACGATTGGACTGTATTTATTCTCGTACCACCGAAAAGATCATCTACTGAGAAAAGTACTCTTGCAGTTGAAGGCGCAAAAATCTACAGCGACATACTCAATTTTTCGTGGTGCATTTAAATAAAGAAGTTATTTTTTTTCATATTGAAGTAATTTTTCTAATATATGGACATAAATGTTTTTACTACTGTAATACTTGCATTTAGTAATTTTAACAGAAAAAATCATCGTCACCAGTAACGGAATAAGGATGTCTGGGTCAAGAGGTAGTTCCCACCCATAGTCACCCAACCCAGCATAGGGGCATATGATTAAAATATTACAAATATGGTTTGGTATATACAGAAATACCCCTCAAGCAGCTGCTTGCCACAGTAGTCTGACAGGAGCGTCAGTTTATATGCCATATAGGTCTGTGAGGAAGCAGAGACCTCAGCAGATAGACATCACAAACATCCATGCCTTACCCGAGGCTCCAATCCAGTTCCCTTTGATCAGTAGTCAGGCATGATAACCACTAGGCCATAGAAGCTCGAGTTATTGACATTTTAAAAAGTTTGGGATATCTGTTCAAGAACCCTTAAACGGTAAAACTAAGAACAAACCATATTCTCTCCCTCCCCCCTCCCTCCTCAAAAAAAAGAAAGAAATTCATTATTGAGGTACTGGAATTAGAGAACAGCAGATATTCATAGCAGGTATGATCTACTTGATAGCATACAATTCATGTAACGTGTTCTCGTACTGTTGAACTATTAACGTTTTGTGGTAAACAAGCCCACTTCTCCCTAAGAAAAGATCTGAACTCAAGAAAGTTTCTGGCTTCCTGCAACTCGCCCTTCCTGGGACGTCACTCATGCCCATTTGGATTTAGGCCTAGAATCTGTCAGGCCACTCCATCCTATGAATCCTTCATTTTTAAGGATATACTCGATCACATGAGCCTTATGGAAACGGTTATCATCCACAAAAATGAATCCACAATCAAGAACACCCTTGAAAAGTCTCACATAACATGTAATAATTTCATTTCTGAACAGAGTCAGTGTCTATCACCACACAGGCGTAAGAAGCTCGCACTTGGGGACGTCCCGAAAGACGTGAAGCCGTGTGCAACCAGCCATCAATGATGACAGCCTATGATCGTCATACTAAATAAATAAAAATAAATACCCCCTCAAGCAGCTGCTTGCCACAGAGGTCTGACAGGAGCCTGTCAGTTTATATGCCATAGTAGAAGGTCTGAATTGTCACCAAAAGGGTCCCTTTCTCCGATGTTACCGCAGTTATGGAGAGTTTCTTGTTCTCTCCAGAAGAAACATTGAAAATCGATATTTAAACTTAATTCTGGACTCGCCTGAAATAAGCATATTTGCCTAATGTCCTCTCATTCTTGGGCTGCTGACAGCTCTTGAGTTACCTGTCATTTTCCTATATCCTATATCCGAGCAGGATATATTTCCTATATCCTGCTCGGTTATGACCTTAGGAACACTGTCATCTATGACTAACCTTTCCTCTTTCTTGAAATTGTCTTCAGAGCCTTGAAAGGCATTTTATGGCACAATTAAGGCCCTGGATTACTGATTACTCACCTGATTACAGTCTGGAATTGACCCGTTTCTATTCTATCATTCTCCACCGTAAATGCAACCAAATTGTCACTCATATGAATGCCAGACTAGCTAGAACGAAAATAAGTGAATAACAACCCTAATTTGAATCTGCATCAGCTAAATGTGCACGCACTTTTCCTTTTGCTTTACAAAATTTACATATACATCATATTTGATGTCATTCATTAATATAACCTTTTTGATGAACATTAGCATATAATTTCGTTTCAAGCATCTCAAAAGTTAAGCAACAAATGCAAAAATGGGAAAAAAAACAAGTCAATTTTTTTACATAAAAAAAGACGAGTTCGAAACTGAACACGAAATTTCCATTAAACACAGTCGCGCATGCAAACAGATCAGTATAAAAATCACCTCATATGTATGTGCACATCAGTTCGTGTTAGTCTTGATATACGACATCCGAGATAGCCAACCATTAGATAATGGCTGAAAAAAACCTTTTGAGTGAAGAAATGAAGTAACGAGAAATAGGGGTGGCTCGAGGTTAGACGTCAGTCGGAGGTAGCCAGATGACTATATGTGAATCATTCGATTTCAAACAAGCCAAACCATCGCTAGATCTATTCCTGCACATCTGAGGCCCACACAACTAGGTGAGACCATTATAAAAAAAATCCCCTCAAATAGCTGCCTGCCAGAGATCCGACAGGAGCCTGTTAGTTCATATGCTATAGGTCTGTGTGGATGGAGAGCCCTCAGCAGAAAAACGATGATCATCAATGCCTTCACCTGCTCCTAAATGCAAGGTACCATAGAGCCTAAACAACACACCAGCTTACTTTCGACCTCACTGCATCCACGGGATGGGCTGTATCCCAGCATTGTCCAGCCAGCACAGACTGGTTGAATTATCTCAACATCACAACTAGACTCAACATCAATGGGGCAATGTTCTGTTCACCAATGAATCCCGATTTAGTCTGCACGTCAATTCTCAATGACTATTGGTCTGAAAACAGCCTGGAACAAAGGCTGGACTTTGACCTTCCGAGACCTTAAGCTAAAGCACATTCAAGAGGCCTCAATAAATTTGAAAGTTGAAATATATAAATATAATTATTCTGATTGAGGGGAACATTGAAAAATAAACACAAAATTGATGTGGTGAAAACATTATTCTAGCATTGTTAGGCAAAGATAGTGTTTGCACAATAGATTAAATATTAAAAAATTTTCGCAATTCAGTAAAACTTGAAATATCCCAGGAAGGATTGTAACACCTATAAGATAAAAAAAGAGATCCTCGAACGTCCTTTGTGTTCGTCCTTTTCTCGCAGGAATGGGTCTTCATTCCGTATTATGGATGATAACACGGAATGAAGACCCATTCCTGTGAGAAATGGACGAACGTGTTAATGGATGCTCGCCCTCAGAGCTCGCTGGTGGACCAATACCTTGAGTGAAACCATAGCCGTATAGACTGACTTTCTCGATCACCCGACCTGAATGCAATACGCGTTTCGGGCTCTTTAGGACGATGCATTGCCGGTCGAAATCCGCTTGACACCCCAGAGGCTCCGATTGCACTCGTGCATGAATGGCAGTTACTTGCTCAAATCCTCATTGACACCCTGATTAATATGAAGAGTCGTTGTGCAACCAGTATCGTTGTCCGTGGTGACGAAACACCATATTAAAGACGTTATTATTGAACTTTTGCCAACTTGCCATTTTCAGGTAATAATTTTCTAATTTGAAAATATTCACAGGATTTCGTTTGTTTTTCAAGTATTAATGGGATATATGATCATGGATTTCATCTGTACGTTTCATTGAAATCCAACGACTTGTTTGTCGCTTAACCTTTAAATACCAATGTATTTTACAGAACTGACTAGAGTTATGAATTCTAGCAACGAGCAAATCTGTTAGCTTAAAATTTAATGCTTCTAGATCGGTGATAGAATGTAAATAATCAGCAATATCTGGATTAAATTTCATTCGTACCTCTGTGTGTCCCACTTTAGACTTGGGTTCTCCATCACCTACGATCTATCCACATATTCTGATTACTGAAATTCGCGATAGTGAAATTCTGATTACTAATTACGCATTTACAGAAGGAGTTCAAAAATTTACTTGACTCGTGTCTGTAGATTTGCATTCATTCCTCCGAAGTTAACGAGACTTATTTGAAAGCTTGTCCAAACTTGCCATTACATGTTAAAAACAAAGGCCGTATCATCCCATCTCTTTTCGCTGGCAGCACATCAAGTTCGGTCTGCGAAATCTGTGCGTTGTTGCTGTGGAGGCTACTAAGCACTGGGAAATATTTTACATTTTCACAAGGATGTAGCTTGAGGAAGACGCGAAAAAAATTCATACTAATCACAAGCATCTGAGGATCATGGCTGTTCATATGGCACCGATGCTAAATTCAGAGGATGGCAGAGCTTCGAAGACCTCTCCCTCGTGCAGGAAGACTGAAGGAGACCGTGAACGAGAGAGCCATCGCTGCTGTTCGTGAACTCATTAAGGAAAACCTAACATATCACTGTAATCAGTTTAGATTGGCAGTGTGGAAACAATTGTTCACCAACATTTAAAGTTCCAAAAGATCTGTGCCAAATGGATATCTTACAAGCTGACATACGAAAAACAGGCTTGCGTCGACTCGTGCAGGGAGATGCGCATGTTTGAACCTAGTGGTTCTAAATGGTTAACAGATATTGTCACAAGTGATGAGACGTTTTATTATTATGCAACTCACAGAAAGATCGACAACTATGTCTGGGTTGCAAAAGATGAATCGCATCCCCAAATCCTCGGACAAAACTATCGCTGAAGGAAGAGAATGTTCACAATTTTTTTCATTTCCCAAGGATGACTATAAATGTCCACTACTACACCAACATTGTTCACCCAAAATGGTTAAGGATATGAAGTAGTGTCCAACAACAAGCGTGTCAAGGATTCTAAAAGAACTCACAAAACCCGACATGGTACTGGTTTTGTGAGCAATGGCATCTTGCATATTCACCCCATCCTGCACCATACGATTTTTGGTTGTTCCCAAAAATTAGAAAAGAACTTGCTTGGATGCCTTTTCGAAGGTGCAACAACTTACAAAATGAGTTCATTCGGAGTTGCTGAGTATTCTCCAACAGCAGTATCACAAGCGTTCCAGAATTGGCATAGACGTCTTGCAACTTTGCATTGATTCTAGAGGGAAGTAATTTGAATAAACGTTTTGTTGAGGAAAGTGCAATGGTTTTTTGTTCTGCAAATGTACGTAAGAACTTTTTGAAAGCCCTTCGTAGCGCTATTAGTTAATCATTTTTAACACAGAATACATCATTAAAATTTGCATTTTAGCAATTTTAATAATTTTTCCTGTGAATAATTAATCTATTCTATGACTGAAATAAAGTTAAATTCTCACTAGGAAAAGTGTCATAAATCAAAACTTGGATTAACGATTCCAAACTACACTATTTTTTCCACATATAAAAGTTTTAATACACTCACGAAAGGTACAAAAACTTAGTTATTTAGTAATACATTATATCAACAGCAGGTGCATTTTTGTATTCTATAAACCATTTCATTATTTTGTTGGATACAAAAGTAAAAGCCTAACCCTTGGAAAAGATACTAAAACGTATGTCCCCAAATGATATATTCGTATGTTGTTCTATAGACTAAAACTATTTACCTTTATTTTATTTTTTAAGAAACTATTAATATCAAATTAAGAGTCAACTGCTTTAATGAAATAATTTAACATTTTTAACTGTGTAGACTCTACATTTTTTAATCTACAAATATGCCCCAATAAAAACAGATTACATCCAGTTCTCACCTTTAAAGCTCATACTATGCAAAAACTATTTTTAACAAAAAACCATCTTGAATAACAAACTGGATCAAGTTTAAGTTCCGCAGATTCCTTACTAATTACTAGACAAAAATGCAGCACGTAAATGGATCTCTCGTGATTAACTGCTGAAGAAAAAAATATTTTCCCACTAGCCACCAAAAGACTTAGTCAAAATAACAACCATGATCGATACTTATCCTGACAAGAAACTATGAAAAACGAAACATCTGAAAAAGTAGTGTGCCTGGAAAACTGACAAAAGTCATCAGTCTAAATTGTCATATAGAATCTATCCCTTGCAGAAAATTTTTGCATGTCCTTTTTCACTGCAGTCAAACACACTGAACACTTGGTCATTGGGTGTCAAAGAAGTTCTGTGCAACCAAAAATTTCTTTTATATATATATATGCTTTTCTTAGGTATGCAAAAATCTAGTGGAGAATTCAATGCAGTGGTCCCTCCCCCTCCTAAATATTAATCTAATAGTAACATATGCCCAAACATGTACATAAAACATAGAATTAAAACAGCAAGAGCAACTTTTTTCTTTTACTAAATCTAGTACTTTCCTCCCACATATATCACCACTATTTCACTAATTTAACAAGTGGTCAAAAGATCATGGTCTTTTGAACTTTAGAATTGTCTACCATGAACTCAAATTGCAATGAAATTAAGATTCCTACGCAAGTGAAAACGTTAGAATGGTTATCACAGATATATTTCCATAACTAAATTCTTGAGTGGATGATTTTTTTTTAGCACTTGCTATATTAATGAAATTGGCAAAAATATTTACTGTCATCCATAATCAATATTACAAAGCTTAAAAATGATTATTGATATTATAATTTAATAATTTAAAAATGTGATATAGCCATTACACTTATTACATGGGCCTATGTTGTTTTCAGTCTTATATTGTAACATTTTAGCCATCTTCATTTCTAAATTAAACAAAGGGTTGGGTTGTTTTACCTCTGAGCGGCACTTTTTTGCACACCATGGGCTAAATGGCCAGGTCACATGGACCCCGAAGGCTCAGAAAAGGTTGGGGGAGGGACCCACCGGAACAGCTGTTGGGAGACAGATGGTAACCTCCCGTCAAGGCCATCCAGGATGTTCTTTAACGTGCACATCCCGCACATGGGGCCACAGCTTAATGTCCCATCCGACGGACTGCGGCCTTTCCAAGCCCATCGGTGTCCCCTACTGACCATGGGCAGGGCGGGGAATTTTGCGATGATAAATCTCAACGCTGACCCAGCTGGGACTCGAACCTGGGAACTACAGATTACGAGCCTGGCGCGCTACCGACTGAGCCACCCCGTCCCATTAAACAAAGGTGCTCTCATGTTTCATTTAAATTGATAGAGATATCAAAATGCAATTAACTGTTTCTGTTACCACCGAACTGTCAATAACTATTTGAAACTATTTTAGATTAACCATCAACATAATTGCTATAACCATACCTATTCTAACCTGAGCATTTTTATATAGGGAAAATTTAAGTACATATTTAACATGTTTGCAAAATAGGCCAAGTATAAACATGTTTGCTTTGTAACTAACTACATATTAAGAATTCCAGAAAGTATAATTCACAACGTATGAATTAGAGAATTATAAACATTACTGGGAAAGAAATTAAAACTAAAAAATATAACCAAAGAAAACATTAATATCTATATACAAAACTATGCTAAATTAAGCACCTAATAAAGCACCTAAATTAAGCACCTAAGAACAATTAGATGGAAGGTTAAACAATAAACTGCATCAGCAAATGGTATCAACAGCAAAATGCATCTGAAGTCTTTATGAAAAATAAAAGATCAAGTTCACAAACACATAACAGAGAACTGATAACTTGATGACTATGGAACCAAAGAAAACTTTAGTATGACAATGTCGCTTTCTTTCAGCTACAGCAAGGTTCACATTTATAGGTTGATGGCATTTCAAAATCTAAAAAAAATACTGATAGCCAGATATACATATTGCCAAGAAAATTAGCTAATCTTGCTGGCAACTTTAAAAAACAACTGTTGCACCTGCTAATATCAAAACAATGAATAATTCTCATACGAGTGTTCTATTTATTTTTAATATCACAATACAAGTAATACATGAAGTACATTTCATTGTGCAAAATGTAATGTGTATAAAACAGGTCAAATATTACAGCGACTCAGCTTCAAATCTGCGTTAAAAATGAGATGTATAAAAAAGATCGGTCCCTTGCTACTTTTATGATCACAAAGAAAATGATGAAGAAATGTATATTTTACGCTAAGTGATCAACGTTATAAATGACACAGTGAAACTAAACTACAGTGCTATTAACTTAAGGTGAGCATTTTACATATTAACAAAAGTTTCACTCCTACAGTCTCTGCTTAACTTGATTTTGTCGTAGGACAAAATATTAAAATATGAATTAACAAACATTTTCTGCACTAAAAAAGAATCATCAAAAAGAGGTCTGAAGTAGACTGTTTCTTGGCCTTTTTTTTTTCTTTTTTACCATAATTAACTTGTTAGGCTCCTAATGCTAAAACGGAAGATAAAAATATTAACCAAAAACGAATCAACTTTTACACAACAAATAGACTTGAAATGTGTATTACTTTAAAAACATCACATTCAGTTATGTATCGCACATGATGCTGCAATCAATAAGGTCAAAATAATAAATTGAAAGCACCTGTAAATTGTTTTCTTAAGCTTGCTGCAAAACACTACAAAATTACTTGATACTAAACTGTTAGTAATTTTCTACCTATAAGTTAGCTACAGTCACAATGCTATTTACAAATGCCTGCAAGAAGTTTCAATTTGTAATTATTTCACTATATTCAGTTGCATCAGTCACTGTCTGAACTTGAGTGACCAGAGTGAAAGGCAACATAAATATCTCATTAGTCTGGGATATATGTTGTTGTCAAAAGTTTCTATGCAATGACAATGTGGTTATTCTATGTATTCAAGAACATGAGAATTAATAGTAGTCTTTGGTGCAAATTAGAAAACTTTACACAAAAAATGGCTGTCTTAACACAATGGGATCCTGGGAAACCAACTTTCTGATGTTCAAATCAGAGAAAGATAGCATACAATGTCCGATTTTATTGGGCACAGATAATCCGGAATATGTAAGTCTGTCCATCTTTCATCCAATCCGTGCTCAATACATTTTTGCATATTTGGTAGTGAAGACAGCAGTTTGTACTAAAAGTAGAATTATACAAACCTTTGAATCTTCCAATGACAAAGTGAAAAGTGTTGGGGTAGCAAAAGCAACAGGAACTTAAGCTGATTTAATCACTGGTTCAGATACCAGTTTTCCAGATATTTCCAAAAATACGTACAAATACATATATATATAATAGCCAGCCATCCCATGGCCGAGTGGTTAGTGCGCTTGGCTACTGATCTAAGGGACCTAGGTTTAAACCCCTGGTAAGGCATGGCTGTTTGTGTCGTTTTTCTGCTGAGGGCCTACCACCCTCTCAGACCTTCTACTATGGCATATAAACTGACAGGCTCCTGTCAGACCTCTGTGGCAAGCAGCTGCTTGAGGGAGTATTTATTATTTTTTTCATTATATATAATATGCATAAATTAATTCAGGCAAAATGATGTTACCTAAATTGGCAGAAAATCAATATTGATCTTCTGCAATGCAATCTCTTGGTCACTAGATTTTTCCCCATTTCATGATTGCAGTTGCTTACGGATATGCCCATTTCACAATAGCTCTTGAACAGTCACATTGATTATTCTTACTTTTAATAAATATAAAATTGCAGTGGCAATCAACTGAGACAAAAACCAATCAATGAGTAGCAAACAAAATACAATAATGTAACCTACTGCGAGATTTTTCTTTTCCATTCCTTACAGATCATTTGTCCTCAAGCAATAATGAGCACTGTGAATATATTGACTGGCAAGACAAATAGCACTCTGCAGGCCTCAAAATCATTGCAAGGGCCCCACAATGTACAGCTCATGAGCTACATATGGCTTTCAATCAGAATTATATTCTCCTTATATCATGGAATATGAAACATTAGAGCAGGGGTTCTCAATGTGGGGTACGCCGCGAGAGTTCAAAAGTCGCTAGATCTAGTAACAAAGTCGCCAAGTTGGCAACACTGCTGTGCAAAAATGTCATTTTTCGTGTTTATCGATACATGTAATTTATTAATACAAAATTGAATATGTATATTTTATTCCCATGTTTTATTTTATTCCCATTGTTACACTATAACTATAGTTTTATCTACCTATAGAAGGGGTATGCCAGTTACATACACATTCCAGGGGTTACATAAAGCATAAAAGGTTCAGAACCACTGCATTAGAGGATAAAATGCAATGGCATGCATTGAATTAAAGTTGCATGACATTTTAATTAATGAGAAATAATAAAATAATTCCAATTTCAAAGAAAAGAATATTTTACTATGTCTTAGACTTATCTGGTATACTATTTTTGTCATATTGTTTCTACATTCTGTATTTTGCTTGCCAATAATTTTAAATGTGGTCCACAGGCAGCAAAAGGATGGAGAACCCTGATATATAAGTAAGAAATCAAACTGTTCGTTAGTTTTTGGTTTGTCCATATATATAGTTAAAGATCCTAACAGTAATATTGTTTCCCCAAACTCAACCTTGGAAATAACATCAAAAATATGTCAATAAACACAGTGTCCCTCCTGAAAATGTAATGATGAATGAAATTCTATACAAAATGTTCTCACAGAAATAGTAGATTCTAGTTATCTGCAAAATTTAGAAATACTTTAGGAATATCTATCTATTTACCTACTTTTTCATGTGGCTATAAACTAATTTTTTTTAATCCTAGTTTATAGTTTCTTTGTAGTGAGATTTTAAAACAAGTCACACCTTTATTCATATATAAAGAAATACAAGCAGTTGCTTGTCCAAAAAAATCAAACAGTAAGCTGTCAAAATACTATGCCATAAAGAAGATCTGTGATTAAGGATTTTATATTTTTTATTCCTCAGTTGAAATATTTCAAGAAAAAAAAAAATGCTTTCTCCAGGACTCAGCCCAGTCTCTTTACTCCACAATAATCAGCACAATATTAAAATACAAGTTCTATAAAAATCCCTTTCAAAAATAAATTTAAATGACTTCCATGTTATTCATGCCCTCTCCCTTCCATTACATACTAGATGGTTAATAAAAAGTATACAGTATGGGTATTAATAAACTAAGTTAAAAAATTAATTAAAATTAAAACTTCTAAAGAATTTTTTTTTTACTACATAGGAGTACCAAGTTCTCAGTCTATAGCCAATTTCTGAAGTTTTTCTCTGGAATTGTGGCTCTAAACTATTCACAATTTCTTCATTTGCTTTCCCTGGTTGCTCTCAAATACAAGCCACACAAAAACATTCAATTTATTCATTTCGTGCATTGCTATATATTAAGCTGAAAATGTAATCAAAAACGTTTTCTCTGAATGAAAATGCATCTAATGGAACTTTATGTTTGATGGAAAATTTTGTGATTAACACAGTAAACTGTCAATGATCATGATGAAAGTGATAAAAATAACTATTTAAACAATGTTTTTGAAAGCAGGGAAAGATGAGTCTGCAATGGAATCTGGTATACAAGAATGACACCCCAAGTTAATAATTACTCTATGTGATTAATAAAAAATTATTGTAAAACAGTTAACAAGAAAGGCAGTATAAAATTTTGTCATCAAAATTTTGCATTAGAAGTATATTATGATGAATACATTTCGTTGTTGACTCTTAAATGCTATTCATAACGTGCACTGTATTTTGAGATTCAAGATCAAAATAAAGATCAAATGAGGCCTTTATTTATAAATTAAGGATCAATGAGCCCATCCAGTCTTCATTTTGAATGTTATTTCTAATCAAGGGTTAACAAGTCAACAATCTGAACAGAACACAAGAAACTATAATCATAATAAACAGGTAAATTTATTAACCTGCATCCCAGTTATGAGTCTAAAACACACTTATGCAGTGTATTTACAGCCATTGTTAAAAAATTTGCTAATTAGCAAGAAATTTGGAGCTATTCAAAATTTATCAGTGTTTGGGATTACATCTACCAATCTTCTATAAATTTTGTGTCATCTGAGGAAGTTTTAAGGGAATTTTATTCGTCATTGGCCACAGAAAATTTTTGAATTAAAATATTTTTTACCAGTTCAGTTGTTTTACCTCTGAGCAGCACTTTTTTGCACATGGTCTAAATGGTCAGGTCACAAGGACCTCTAAGGCTCAGAAAAGGTTGGGGGGAGGAGACCCACTGGACAGCTATTGGAAAACACATGGTAACCTCCCATCAATGCTATCCAGTATGTTCTTTAATGTTTTCCTGAACACAGAGCCACAGCTTAATGTCCTATCTGATGTACGGCAGCCATTCCAAGCCCATCAGTGTCTCCTACTGACCAATGGCAGGGCGGTGAGTTGCGGAGATAAATCTCAACGCTGATCCAACTGGAACTTGAAACTGGGAATTGCAGATTACAAGCCTAGCATGCTACAGAGTGAACCACCCCACTTTATTTTTTACCAGTATTGTTGCTAGAATGGACCAAGTTTTATGTCAAAGGATTTCATTGTTTCCAACTGCAATTACAATGTTTTTTTCTTTTGTGAGATATTAAATAAAAATTGGGTCGCTGTTTTCCCTCTGAGCAGCAATTTTTGTACACAATGGGTTAAATGACCAGGTCACAAGGATCTCAGAAAAGGATAGGGAAGGGATGCACTGGACAGCTGTTAGGAGACAAATGGAAACCACCAATCAAAGTCATACAGTTGTTCTTTAATGTGCATAGAGTTCTCTCCTGTACATGGAGCCATGGCTTAATGTCCCATCTAACTGACATCAGCCTTTCCAAACCCATCTATGCCCCCTTTCTGACAGAGAGCTGAGTGGTGGCTGATGAAGATAAATCTCAATGCTGACATAGTTGAACTCAAACCAGGAAACTGCAGATTATGGGCCTGGCATGTTACCAACTGAGCCCCTCACCCTCACCCTCACCACCACCAAAAAAGGTTGAAGAGAAGTTACATTACTCACAGAACTGACCGAGAAAAACATTATGCATAAGGAAACCACGGTCAGCGAGAATCTACAATTGACTTACAATGATATTGAAGTAGAACTGAAGATTAGCTCACCAAGTGTTTACACAATCTTGCATGATCATCTCCATGTGAAAGCTGTTTCATATCAATAGGTGCCTACAGTTTGCCAGTAGCCCAAAAACAGCATGAATGAAATGGCACTTCAGCACTTTGAATTGAGATTTGATGAATTGAGCACTTTGAGAATGGTGACCCTTGCCAAAATCCTGACATTGTCATGGGTGATGAGGCATAGATCTGCTAGTTAATCCTCACACCACACACCAATCATTGTTTTGGGTCTCCTCCAATGAAAATCTACTGGTAAAGATCAAAAGGCCAAGTGTTGGAAATAAAAAGGTGTCATCATTCTTTCCAAAAAGTGGCCAATACTGGCCTTGAAAACCAATGTACTGTCATTGCACAATAGTAAACCACAGTTTGCCTACAAAAAGTCTTGCATCATGACAATGCCTCTTTTCACACTGCAACAACCACAATCACTTTCCTCAAGAACACTCTGGTGCAGCTACTCACCCACTTAGCTTACAGCATGGGCCTAGCTGTGACTTATGTTTCCCATAGTGAAGTTACCTTAGAGTCGCCAGTTTTCAAATCCTGCAAAAGCCATTGGTGTATATGAGCACGAGCTTTCCATATTATCAGAAAATGAATGGTACCATTACTTTTAAAGCTGGTTTAGGAGGATGAATACTGTATAGAGTGTCAAGGTGCTTTGAAAAACAAAAGGAACAGTTAAAAAGAAATATTTTTCCATTCATCTGTGTCTCAAAACTTTTCTACTGACCCATGTATTAACTGAAATCTTTAGTACGTGCAAAATAGCTTTCAGAAATGACAGATGTTTTAAGCTTTCTTGTAGATGCTTCTCACTTCCTCACGAAATACCCATAAAGGCTACTGTCATATCATGTCTGCCACACTCTGCATCAATTTTTTTCTGCCTCTGTTATCTTCTAAAGTGTACTTCTTTTTTTTTTCATGGTGTAATATAATATGGTATGGTTATAAAGTCTAATCATCAGTACTTAATTTCTTAAATATAAGGCAAAATTTTCCTTCAGCATGCTGATCACAAAAAAAACCCTCTAGCACAGAGATGTCAATATGCATAAGCATATTAACATCTCTGTGCTAGAGAGATTCCCTCTAGCACAGAGATTGCTAGAGGGAATGTGCTACAGGGAATAGTGCTAGAGGGAATCTCTGTGCTAGTGTGCACAGAGCAAATCAATATGTTTTTGTCACTGTTTACCAAAGAAATTATACATGTAGTGTATGATTAGAACAATACTTTATTGCACATCCATCAACTTTACGTGTCTTTAGTAGAAACAGAAATCGTTTATTGGGAACTTCCACATCTTCGTGAAAATTCAGTATTTTAGTGTTTTCTGAATGGTTACAGCATAGTGTGGACCATTATTGGGAAACTGAATATTGCCACACATAACATTCAGAAAAATCAAATCTTGCCACCCTGTTCATTAATAATATTATACACATGTAATGGGCTATCATAATAAATCTGAGACTATAATAATGTATTTTAATAATTCATAAAATACTACTCTTTTGGAAATTTCTTTATCTTTTGGAATATTTTATGCATTAAAATCAATGATTTTCAATTTTCCCTGTATAAGATCCAGTATGCTTATTTTTGTCTGATGAGTACATAGCTCAGTGACAGCTCAGCAACAAGCTTGTGGTAAAAGACATGCATCTTTTACAAAGTTCCCGAAGTAAAAGGACAAGGATTATGCAAAAAAAAAGAAAACAACATATCAGGCAACTGCCATTTCATTTGAAATGAAAATTTCGAAAATGCCATTTCTCACTGTAAAGTAGCAGCTCAGAAGCTTTTCCATGAAAATCTTCTTTAAAAAGTGTATAAATACTACATTATGTATGAAATAAGAGAAGAAATGTTAAATTTTAAATCTTGAATTAAGCATCCTTTCAGCATCCAACACCCTTATACCTTTTCAAATCCAATCACCCGTGTATTATTAGTTCACAACACAAAAATTAAAATTGCCCACAAAATAAAAAATATTAAAACAATGATATAGCCATGGAATTTTATAATGTTTAAACTGTTGTATTTTGATTTTACGGATTTTTCTCAGGGCAATAACACAAGCTGGAAGTACATTTAATAGTAGGTTTAAAACTCAGCCTATTACTGGGTGGCAAAAATGTGTACTGTGTATTAGATGCTATCAAGCTGAGACTGCTAAATGTATTTTTTTTAATTTAGTGCATTTATCAGAGTCTTTTTCCTAACTGATATTTTATAAGATAATTTAATTAAAAAAATATAATTGGGATCTAAATCACATCTTCAAGTAAATATCGAATGCTTTTTTAAGCATTATTCCAATGTTCTCAAATACCCAGAAATTACCCTTTAAGATGCATCACTTAGATTTTCATCATAGACAATTAACTCTATCAGTTCCCAAAGTCTATGATGATAACAAAGTATATACATGCAGTAGAATCTATTTACAATGTGATTCACCTACTGTTAAAATGTCTGTCTGACTCTTAACATTTGTTTTTCAAGTGATTCATAATATCCAAAAACTGAAAACTGAACTGCATAGCAGCATTAAGCTAGTTTAGAAATTCTTGACCAGAGAACAACAAAGAAAATCAAAATCATATATTTATGTTTTATACTTTTATAATACTGAATTCAACAGTTTGTGAGCAAAAGCAAACATAAAAACGGTGGTAGTTAACTAAAACTGCATGCTTTCATTACCTGATACTTAGTTACATTATGTTTGAAAAAAAATCTAAAGTAAAATTTAGGGAACAATTATTATTTAGCCCTTTCCATTCACATTTTTCAATGCATTGGGTTACATTAGAAAATGAAACTAATGACTTCATTTAATTTACTTATGTAAAATGTCCAATAAAATTTTACTTATTGAAATCAATCTGGCAACTATTTCTTCAACAATTAAACAGTGAATTCCATCTATTTTCTTTATAGGAGAAATATTGACTCCAGGTAGAGACAGAAAGTGAGATGCTGACTTCAGGTCAACGAAGTGGAAAGGGTTAAAGCATTTTTTTTTAATGGTGTTAATGCATGTAATAGACTAAGTAGCTTGAAATAATAGGTTCATTTCTGTTCACCAAAACAATCACATAAAGAATGTTTACTCTTGTGATTAGATTATTTTAATAGTTGCTTATAAAATTACAATAGATTCAAATAGGTTACAAATATCAGGGCAAAATTCTGTTTTCAACAGAAGACAGCACATGTAATTCTATTAGTAAGTTTTAAAGTATCTTTTCTCATCCAGTTATGTTCTGACTTTAGCTTTATTTGGAACACACAACAAAATTAGTAGAATATAAATGTCCCTCAACTTTGAAAGCAAACCCATATAACATTTCAGTTACTATAATGTAGCCACTAGTTACCTCCTAAAGCCTCTGATGCAAAATACCTAACATCCATATCATTATCATTGTTCAACTTGTCTAAACATGGCTTCACTTGACTTTCTAATGCCCTATGAGAGAGAAAAAAATGTTTAAACAATATATTTTACATACTTTTAATATTTTTAAAATATAATTATGGATCTCGTGAACTTTTGAATATATATTATTAGCTAAAATTCAAACTGAAAAATTAAGCTAAAATGGCTACATTTAATATTAATATCTGATAACTCTACAAGATGTTGTTATAGCATAAAAGAACTTCATGCTTATTATCTTTTAAATTAAATAAAGTTAAATAATATTCAACACAGCTGGTATAATATAAATGTAATAATTCACAATATATGATGTTCATTGAATTTAGTTTAAAAGACTGCTCAATCTTAAATTATGAGGAGTGCAAAAGTTTTTACAGGCTAAGTTGCATCAATAACTTGGTGCTATTACAACTATCAAATTATGACTTCAAACAAGATATTACAATATATCAATTAATCTTAAATATATCCTTATGAATTATATAAAGTATACTAGACCAATTAACAATACAAATATAGTTACTGTAACGTTGGAGGCTGATATATCTACTTGATTATTTAGCTTCGCTTGATGTTACAATAGATGATACAATATATTAACAGCATTAGCTACATAAAAAGACATCAATTATAGACATAGCAGATGCAAGAGTACCCAAATTTGGACCAAATGCATCAAAATATATGAAACATCAGTGATCATCTATTGTAACATCAAGCGAAGCTAAATAATCAAGTAGATATATCAGCCTCCAACATTACAGTAACTATATTTGTATTGTTAATTGGTCTAGTATACTTTATATAATTCATAAGGATATATTTAAGATTAATTGATACATTGTAAGATCTTGTTTGAAGTCATAATTTGGTAGTTGTAATAGCACCAAGTTATTGATGCAACTTAGCCTGTAAAAACTTTTGCACTCCTAACTTAAGATTGAGCAGTCTTTTAAACTATATTCAACGTACAGCATATATTGTGAATTATTACATTTATCTTTTAAATATTAGTTTACTGTAAAAGTTACAATTGATATAAAAATATTTTTAAAATACAATTTGAAATTCAAAACAACAGAGCATTCCAAAGGAAGTACTCAAGGATTGCATATTTTGGTAGAACCTAGAAAGATTAATCACCTCTGGTGAACATGGAAAGCTCATTTTCCAACTTTAGCATCCTTGAATGGTGAAATTCAAGCTAACATGACTCAGAATTAAAAAACAAATTTTCATTTCTCCAAAAACAAAAACAAATAAATATTTCCCACACACACTCATGGGGTAAAGGAGGCAAATCACTGTCGCAAATACAAATCCTTTGCTCATCACTCTTATATTTATCCAGTAAAAATTACATTACAGTAAAATTTACTCTAAAAATTATATACCAATAAAGACTATAACCAGTAAAAATCTACCATCCAAATTTCAAGCTGCTGGCATGAACAGATTGTTCACAATATTTGATTCAAATATTGTCATTTTTCAATTTAAGTGCTCTCCAACAGTGGAAATTAAAGTCACTGAAATTTTCAGAAAATATGAATCCTAATTTTCATTATTACCTATTGAGCCTAAATGAGAGTTTTTCATTTATCTCTTAAAACAAAAAGAGTTGAACATCTACAGATATATAAAGTGAAAACAATAGCTCATTTTTCAAAAACAAGCTAAAAATTCCAAATTTCAATTTTCAGATCGGAAAAGTATTTCAGAATAAAAATATTTTAACCTGCAGAAATGTAAAGATTTTAGAAATTGGATATGCTTTAGATACAAATTAAATCCTTACTAAGGCAATTTGTCATAGAGGTCCAAAATGATTCCATAACTGTAGGCCAACAAAGAAAAGAGATGACTCGTGAAAACAAATTTCATCAGAAAGACAATACAAATGCCATATCTTATTGTAGACAAGAACCTGGGTTGAAATATATGTAAATTGAGCTAAATAGAAATATTAAAAGAAAATGGATTAAGTTACAGTGCTGGTTTAAATTAGTAAATTTACTCTACATCACTGCAATGGTTGGCAAAGCTGAGACAATTAGTTGTACTAAATTACCTTGGTTTTACTTTGGGATAATATCCAATAAATAGGTGAGTCTATTGTCCTGTAGTGGGTAGTACAGTTCAATTGTTAATCCCCAACAAGAACAACAGCAAAATCAGGAAAGTATGTGAATTCTGAATAACTGGACTGTACTACCCACCAAAGGACTATAGACTCACCTATTTATTGGATATCATCCCAAGAAAAAAACCAAGGTAATTTAGTAGATAATAATTTCAACCTTGTCTGATCTTTTTGGACCATTATAATGATATAGAGTAAATTTACTAATAAAAATATTAATTCCAGGAAACAAATACAGGGTCCTGACATACCCCAGGTGTGTAATTTTCAAGATTCCTACTAAATTATACTAGTGAGAAAATTTGTATTGTGAATTTTCTCCTTTTGCAAGTATATATCATTCTCATGTAATGTAACTCACAAAGTAACTCTTTTATATTAACAAAAGTTATAATGTTGCCTAATTTTTCTCAATGCAGAATTGTTTGATTTCATGATTTGTACTTTTCCTTTTTTGTGGCATTTGTATACAATTTTGCAACATTTTTTTACATTTCATTGTGCATAAACAATATTGCTATGTACTAAGTTCATAAAACACATGTTCACACTACATATTTTTGTTCCAACTTAAAGTCTGAGTCAACTCCACCATAACTTTATTGATCGTACAATTTTACATCTTCCCGAGGTTAAAGCAGTTATATTAAAGCAAACCATAAAATGCCTATTCTAAAAATTATCAATTAACCAAAAAGTATATTTATCCCAAGGACTGGCTTAGAAAACAATAAATTTAAATATCTAATAATGTGCCTTAATTATAAAACAAAATAAATATTTGTTATTTTAATGGCTTTTAAATTTTGTGTTCTGTTTGCCTTATTTCTTTGAAGAAAATAAATATTTAAACTCACGTATTATCTAGAACAGGTCCTATCCTTTGGAGTGTTTTTGCCACATTAAAACGGACATTAGCAACATTGTCACTAGCCAAACCCAAGACTGTTGGCAACATAAGCTTGCTGGTAATTTCAGCTCCACACGCTTCTGCTAGTACCTGTGAATACAATAAAATTGAAAGACATCAATGCATCTTTAAAATGTAGAAGACCTCTGTTTTCTGATAACTTCAGAAATTAACAGTAGTTTCACACATAAAGTATAAAACACACTACTACACTAATTTAAAATTGGCACAAAAATTTTCCTGTACAACTGCACCAATACATAGCATTTTACAAATAATTCAGTTCACAAACAACAAATAATGGATATTATCATTTGCAATATAAATAGGATGAAAAAAAAACTTAATACTTACATTAACACAAAACAAACAAGTCATTCGATGAAGATAGTTTTGATCCTGAGACATTGTAAGTACCTTTGGAATAACAGTATTAGTTGCCCAGTCTGGTCCAAATTTCTCAACCAATTTTTTCAAGTTTTGTGTAGCAGCTTCTCGAATTGCAAACACTAAAATACAGAGTCACAACTTTGTATATAAATGCGATATTACTTTTCAACAGTAAGAAATATAACATTTTTAAAAATAATTCTTTTGCTAATATGTAAATAAGAACAATCTAAACTACTTGTTCTTCTTAAATAGGCAAAAGTTATGTTTACATAATATTATAAATAAAATAAATTCTACATATAATAAATCAAAAAGTGCTTCAGTGCTCAGGGAAAGAATACTTAGAAGAAGCAAAGCAATGATATAAGATGTCTGTCCCCTACAACTTGCACAACTAAATTGCCATTATTTCAAGTGGAATCCTATAGTGAGTGAACATATACAGCAAGTAATAGTATAAGTTTTCCTAATATCAATAACAAACTTTCAGTACTTTATAAACTGTAATGTCTAGCCACCTGATAAGAAATGGGAAAATACTAATGACTAGAGTCAACTAAATGTGCTGGGCTAATATCAGAAAATGGCTTTTCTACTCACACACACACCTAGGTGCAACAGAATTTATCATGGAAACTCACCTTAAAAGGTTAAACTGGATTCAGCAAAAAAAAAGTGAACTTTAGAACCTCATCTTGAAGTAACTAGCATACACAGGTAAAATTCATTGCAAAAATAAAAAGTATTTAATTTTGTGAAATAAGAGAAATTCTAAAGAAAGGTAGGTAAATTTTTCATGTATATTTTCTAAGCTCAAGTTTTCATATACTGTGACATATTACATTGACAGGCTCCTGTCAGACCTCTGTGGCAAGAGACTGGGAAATAATAATAGTAGTATAGCATTATTATTACATTTTTGTGTCAATTTTCAGTGAATTTCATTTTAACTTCACTAAAATTTTTAATATTACAGCTTTTTTTGTTAACTTATTTCATTAAATTCATTAAAAATATTTTGTAGCATTTCAACTGTTGCATAAACTAACAATATCAAAAACCAATATAAAATTTTACTAGCACTAAACTTATCTCTTTATAATGTCATATCCCTCCTAATGTTAGAGCACAATTTGACATTTTCACTTGTTTTAGAAGGAAAATAAAATAAATGTTGCAGCTGAGTTAAAATACAATTTAAATTAAAAATTATCATCCATCAAATTGAATCATTAATCTAATAAATGATAAAAGTAATTTTAGAAATAACAAAAGCCCATTCTATAATCTAAATAGTAAAACAGAAAACAAAAATTTGAAGTACTTGTTGAATAATGTAATTTCCATCTATCATAAAAAAACATTTAATTTCATATACAAAAAATTTTTCAGAACATTTAGAAAAAGTAATAGCAAGAGTATAGATTGCAATTTCCACCTACCACAAAAAAAATTCATTTTATTTATGAATATTTTTCAAAACATTCAAAACATGAAAAAAAAGTGAATGGCAAAAGTTTAGAATGAAATTTAAATCGCTAATGTCCATTCTGCAAAGTAAACTTAGGAGATAATGATTTATTGTGACAAGTATACATATTGTGCACTCTTAATGGCTGCCAAAATAATGGCATCAATATTTTAATTTTTCCTAATCTTGTACACATCAATTTCAAATAAGCTAAAAAGCAAAATGCTACTTATTCACTTTCCATAGCCCACATCATGCTTTCTCCCACCTTGGCATTTTTTCAGATTAGAGCCAGTGTCCCTATAGATATTCAACACCATCTCTTGATGTTTCAGGATGATGGAGCTTCACAAACACTATACGCTATCTGTACTCTCCTTCTATAAGTGTAGCCCTTTGAAAATGCACAAACCACTGGACGTATTTTTTTCGTTATCATAGAGTTGACAACATTTTGACATTTCTGCTATAATGGTGCCTTTACTTATGCTCTGCAATGACATAAAATATATAAAACGTGATTTCTTCACACTCCTGCATAGAAAATGAGAGATTAAGCATGCATTGTAATGATAAAATAGCATTATGCTTTTTTGTTCCTAACTGATACTCTGTATTACTATTTCCATTTTCCAAATCTTCCATTAGATTTAGTTTCCACAATCTGAGGGCCCTAAAGTTAGAAAGCAGAAACCAAATATTTTATAATTGCCTAAGGCAATTAGTCTTTGCTATCTTCTAATATAAATAATAGCAGTAATTCATTCTGGCTGGCCTCTGCAGCACCTTCTACCTTGTAGGCAACATCCTTGACAATGGGGGCGGGGGTGGCTCAGTCGGTAGCGCGCCAGGCTCGTAATCTGTAGTTCCCAGGTTCGAGTCCCAGCTGGGTCAGCATTGAGATTTATCTCCGCAAAATTCCCCGTCCTGCCCACGGTCAGTAGGGGACACCGATGGGCTTGAAAAGGCCACCGTCCGTCGGATGGGACGTTAAGCCGTGGACCCGTGTACAGGAGAGCCATACCCTGTGCACGTTAAAGAACATGCTGGATGGCCTTGATGGGAGGCTACCATCTGTCTCCCAACAGCTGTTCCAGTGGGTCCCCTCCCCCAACCTTCTCTGAGCCTTCGGGGTCCATGTGACCTGGCCATTTAGCCCATGGTGTGCAAAAAAGTGCCGCTCAGAGGTAAAACAACCCAACCCAAATCCTTGACAATGCATTGTGACATAGAACTTGCAAGTTCTCTTAAGGGACACATCCAATAACGGCACATCACTTGATTCATTGTCAAGAATTGCCATTTCCTTTAGCAGAATCCTCCCACAATTACCCAAATACTTGGCTGCCCAGTCCTAACTTCTCCATGAGTTTCCTCAATGCCTCTAGCTTGCATTAAAAATCAGTCCTTACCTATAATAGACCTTGATTTTGACTTCAGGCCACTTTCCCACATTTTTATAGCTTGCCATTTTCAATTTTGATTTAGCACTTTTTGATCCACCCATTAAGTTCCCAAAATATTAAATTCACAGTTGCAATCTATCCATGTGGGTTTCCCTTTTGCCACTCCACATTCCATTAAATATTCAAGTTTTTACTTATCAAAGAACCTGAGTTAAGTTTAAAACACCTTTCATTTTTATAATTAATTGAGGATGGGAAATTTCAGACTCATTAAATTTAAAAGGAAAATTTATCAGTTTTATAAAACATTAAGTTTAATTTATTGTACCAGAGATAGTTGTATTCAACACTGTTCAACAGTTTCATCATTTGTTTGTAGATGCATACAACATTAATACAGGAACAGTTAAAAGAAATTTTTTTTAATTAGCAAAAAATGCCTTGAGCCAATCATCAATTGAACTGGCAATCTCCTGCTAACATGTCAACTGCTCTGATCACTTAGCAATCAATCAACAATTAAGACTTTCACTAACAATGGCTACAAAGGGATCCAATCAACAGAAACATCTTATGGCTTTTCACATCATTCAGGTAATATATTTAATGTCAAACTGCCTGGAATTGTTAATGAGTTTATCACTTATAACAATGGATTTGTACGATGGCCAATAAAAATGCCACATATCTAGGTGACACTATCTAAATGAATTTTAAAATTAAGAATATAATTTTTATAGTTCAACCACAATATTCTTTGTTTACCTACCATGATCAACAAGCCATGTCATGCACAGAGTATTAAGCTTCTCATCAAAAAACTCGACACCCTACAATAAAATAAAAAATTTCATTAAAGAAAAATTTTGCAATTAACAGAATACATAGATTAGAGTTTAACTTTAGTCAGGACATTAACTAGCATTCCAAAATATATTTCTTTTGTCAATGAGTATAAGGTCACAATTTAAAAAGTATAAAAAAAATAAGCACACAAGGAAAAATTCACTGGTTAAAAAATATTAAATTACTCCTCAAGCAAATATTTCTTATTGAAGTCTAACAGGCTTTCAGTATAATATGGCATAAAGAAGTTATTTAAGGCTCAGAAGAAAGCCAAAAGTAAAAAAAATCCAAACCTATCCAGGACTCACACTTGTGTCCTGGATAAGGTAGAGGCAGCAAACCTATCTACTTATTCTTTAACCCTGTGACCAATCACAATAGCCACTGGGAAAAACTGCTTTAGCAACTGAAAACAAAAACAACATTGCAACTGCTTATTACAATATAAGTTCATTATGGGGAGATTGAAGAAACTATGAAAAGAAATTCATTCTACCATACATCTCATTATACAGAACAGCATTCGATTTAAATATGTGGAGTGAGTTAAAACACCAGTATATATTACAAAGTTTGAGTAAATCGTAATATATGACCTAGTCAAACACTTTTGAATGAGGTATTGCAAAACAAACTGAACAGTAATTACAAAACAGCAAAGAGTAACAAACTGGTTGCAGTCATACCAATTTCACAGCTGAGAAAATGAGCATCTTTCAACAGCACTCAATTTAGTGAGAACATGTGTGCACTAACAATTTGTTTTTTAATCAAGTAAAAAGCTTTCCTTTATGATTTCAGAAATGCCCATGATTCAGCAAGTAGGTTTGTTGCCTCTACACTGGGGTTGCACCTCTCCAGTGGGCTGTGAAGTCCATGGAAAGAGCTGCAGTACATTAAATTTTATTTAAAATTTTTGTACAGAGTAAAAGAATGAAAATTTATGTTTTGAAATGCCATCATGTCACATAGGAAGCAGAAGCAATTTTTCAAATTCACTTTACTTATCAGCCTCTTTTTAAAAAAAATAAAAGTATAAAAATATACATATAACTGGAAATAACTAGCAGAAAAGGAACAGGATCATCATTCACATAAATATCACAATAATTAAACACTTTGTAATTAACAAACCATCTATACTAATAATAAACTTTTATTTGATTTTGTTTCTTAAAAGTTTATTACAATTCCAACTCAATTTTAAGGAACCGATATTTTTTATACCCATCACTGTAAATTCTTCATTGAAATTAAATATAATGATATTACAGAGGGCATTCAGAAAAGTTCTTGACAGTGTCTGCAGATTTGCACTCATTCTTCTAAAGTTAGCGAGCTACACTTTATCTGAAAGCTTGTCTAAACTTGCCATTATGTGTTAAAAAAAGAGGTCATATCATTATTTATCTCTTCACTGGTGGCGACATATAAAGTTTAGTCTGCAAAATTTGTGTGTTATTGCTATGGAGCCTACCAAAGGCAGGGTAAGATTTTACATTTTCACAACGATGCAGCTTGGGGATGACATGAAAAAAATTCTCAATTCACAAGTATATGGGGGATTATGCCTGTTCATATAGCAGTGTTACGGAATGGAAGTGCAAATTCTGGGAAGGATGGCAGAGCTTCAAAGACTTCCTCATTGTGCAGGAAAACCAATGGTGACCACAAATGAAAGAACCATCGCTGCTGTTTGTAAACTCATTCAGGAAAATCCACACATCACTATTCAGGAAATAAATTTAGATATCAGTGTATTGATTGGCAGTGTGGAAACAATTGGTCATCAAAAGTTCCAAAAGATCCATGCCAAATGAATACCACACAAACTGACAGAAAGCAACAAAAGAGCTAGACCAACTTGTGCACGAAGATTTTGATAATATTTGAACCTAGTGGCCCCAAACGATTAACAGACATGGTCACAGGTGATAAGACATGGTTTTATTACTATACAACTCGCAGCAAGATCAACAACTATGTTTAAGTGCGGAAGATGAACCATTCCCCAAATCCTCTGACAAGACTTTCGCTCAAGAAAGATGTTCACAATATTTTTCCAATTCCTAAGGAGTGGTAGCAATGGAAACCTTACCTGAAAAAATTATTATAAATGGCCAATAATACGCCAACAATGTTTTGCCCAAAAATGGTGAAGGAGATGAAGTAGCAGCACAACAACAGGTGTGTCAAGGGTTCTCCTTTTCCATGACGATGCCAGTGCTCAAAAATCCAACAAGTTATAGACTATCTGGAGCAGGAAAAAATCAAACAGCTACTCCATTCTGCATATTCACTCGATTTTGCACCGTGCAATTTTTGGTTGTTTCCCAAAATTAAAAAGGAACTTGCTGGAAAGAATATTTCAAAGATGCAAGACTTTCAAAATGCATTCATTCAGAGTTGTGGAGTATTCCTCAACAGGAGTTCAGAAAGCATTCCAGAATTGGCATAAACATTTACAACTTTACAATAGATGCTGGAGAGGAGTACTTTAAAGGACAGTAGGAGTTTTGTTGAGGTAAGTGCAATGGTTTTCGTTTTACAGATGTATGTTAAGAACTCTCTGAATGCCCCTCGTAAGTAACTAATATATTAAATCAAAAAAAACATATGAATATTAAGTTTGTTTTTCAGAGGGCAATAACTATGTCATTGTGGATTTTTCAGAGTCTAAGAGCTTCCCGCAAATGCTACACATTTTGGGGGGCCACCAAGAAAAAGGTTTCAAAAACTCTGCCCTACACTTTACTTTTCAGCTTTAACCTATATTATATTTCTATTCTTTTATTTCTATTGAAATAATTATTCTTATACAACAGTTACATACAGATATAATATTCAAATAGAATATTCCTTTATTCATAATCTCTGCAAAACTTCTGATTCTGTAACACTGTTGTTTTCAACCCAAAATAGGCAGTATGACCTAATTAGAAAGAGGTGTGCCATAAAATGCAGCCTTCAAGTAAGCAACACCAGTTGCAATAGTTTAAGTGTACAGAATATTCTGGGTTCTTAAAAATGGATACAAATGCCTTTGCTAGGTCAGTGTGGCCATATTTTTTTAATCTTTTGTCTCAGTTATTAAAGGTTTTATTAAAGGCAACTTGTTGCTACTCAAGATTGAGTTTTTTATCTCATTTTAGAGAATATCAAGACAAAAGAATATTTTTGGTTTTTCTCCCAGTTAAGAAATAGCAATCTTTTATCATCTCATAGAAAACTGAGCAAAGTTTCAGAAATTAATGGGATTTCCTTAGATGCAAAACCATTCATTACTTCCCAAATAACTCCATTTCTTTTTCTTCATGGTGAGAGAAGGGTATTAAAAAAACACAAGCTAAAATTACATTGCAATGAGTAGAAAGACTGAAAAAAGTTTAAAACATCTTTCTGATGGTTGCATTATTTTCATGCTCATCTCTCCCACTGAATTGTCTTATTAATCATCCTCCAAAACATTTTATAGTAAACCATTTATGAAAATGGCACAGACAGATGTTTTAAATCTTTCTACTCTAAGCTTACAGCATAATAGTGAGCTAGTTGTGCAAAATCAGTCCATTTAAGATTAATTTCGTTGAAGCAATCACTGAAATACACTTTATCTATTTCTTGGTGATTAGCCATAATGAGGCATTTCTGATCATTTGATATGTTCTTGTGTTTCTTAACATAGGATTCAATCTGTGCAATCTGCTTAACTGCTAATAGCAGTTAATAAACCCAGATTATACTTCTTAGAAACAGCAATTTTTGGAATGCCATTTCTAATGTCTTGTACTATTTACATCTTAAACTCTAAGAGAAACTGCTTTCTTTTTTTCAACACTTTGTAATTACAACTTACATAATGCTGAGAAAGTGTAAGCCAACTGCACTTTACTCTCAAATGCAGAAGTCAAGACTGACAATATGGATTCAACAGTATCTGCAGGCATATGAGTGAGAGCAGAAAGCAAATGGACATGCTAGGCCATGGTGCATGAACAGTACTCTTATAATGAACTTCAAAAACATTAATTCAGAAGTTCTTTTATAACCGAAGTAAAAAAATACAAAATGTTTTGAACTAGAGGTAAAGCATTAATTCTATAATGATTTTTACCTCATTATATTGAATTTATCCTTAAATCAGCTTGTTATAAAGAAATTATATAATTTATGTAAGCACATATTGGAATGCTCCATAAGTAATATTCACTTTTCACACTTTATTTCTAAATGGCAACACAATTCCATAAATTAAGCTTTTAATCAAGAATATATTTTTCTTGTTTTCTATCACCTCTTGCCATCTTTTGACAAGATTTTCTATTCAGAATTTATAAAATATTTCAGATTTTGACTCAAACGTGGTAGGTGGTTAGTTCAGTTTCAAGTCTCTAAATGTGCAACGTTTTTAGATCAAAATAATTTTGTAAACTTCAGAATAAATGGTAATCCAAAGGTAAATGGTCTAGCAAATATGGTGGAGTGGCACTTTTTCTCAACAAAGTTCCTTGATTTTAGAGATTGTAACTGAGTTGTATGAAATCCAGATGAAATAAAATACATTTTCAGTTGACCAAAGAAGGGAGTTTTTGTTGCAAAGAAGTGCACAAACAATAGAGCTGTTAGCAACAGACATTAGTTGTGATCGTTTCATTTAGATTCATTTCAAAATGGTTATGCCCTGCATACTCACCAAAAGCATGGCAAAACCTTTATGCCATTAGGTGCAATTCTCCTCTTTGATGTGGTGTGGTTGAATCCTTAGGATAAAGCCACTGTTAATTATCATTAATGTTATGGTAGAGCAACCATTTTTAATCCCCAGTAGCAATCTGATACAAAAAATGGCAGTTGAAGTTGACATGAATGTAGAAGTGTAACATCTACTCATTGTCAAAGATTTTGCTGGAAACAATCTCACTTTCACAAACTTAATTTTTCCCAATTGTTTTAGGTGGTAATGAATAATGGAATGGGCTGAATTTAGTTGCTGAGCAAGTTTCCTAACTGCTACAGTGGATTAACTTCAACTGCAGTATTCAGCTTTTTGCTTCGAATTCAAAAAGTTGGCACGTCATCAACTATGCTGTAGTTACCAAAACTTGACTTTGCAAACCACTAGCAACACTTCATGTTTAAACATTTTTCCACACACATCTCATTTTTTTTTGTCATTACATTCTCATTATTTTCTTTAAGAAATCTGTACAGCATAATTTGCTTATTGTGATTGTTTGAGGTTGTTTTGATGATATAAGACAAATGCAAACTCTACACTAACCAAACACTGCAAATAGATTTGTGTAGTAGTAAATTGTCAGTCTACAATATTCATCTTCTAACACATGTGCAAGAAAATGTGCTACACACATTGCAATATTGTCAAAGCATTAAAGAGACATTATTTGTGGGAATACCTATTATTATTTGTGGGATTTATAAAACAAAATTTCATTACAAAGGCATTTTAATACTATCCCTGTTCATTATAAAGAACTTTGGCCATACATTAAAATATACAACAAAAAAATTTCATATAAGCAAAGAAAATCCTGAATCTTACACTAGACTTATACAGCAAAAAAGAAAATTAAACAAAATTACCAGCTGCCCTGCCAACAAAGGCATGTATTCAATAATAGCAAGCCTCACTCTCCACTTCGCATCTTCTGCTAACTCTACAATTGCTGGTAACAGACTCTGTGATAACTGCTGGATTCCGATTACTTCATTAACACAATCAAGATTGGAAATTATGTTCAGTCGAACTTCAGGACATTCATCTTTCAACTGAGACAGAAACAAGGGAAGCAAATGCTCAACTGTGCTGGAATGATATAATTAAAGAAGTGACTAAACTCTGCAGGTATATACAGACAAATATAATAAATACATTTTCCATATACAATATACAAATACATTTTGCATGCACCACATTAGAATAAAAAACTAGAAAAGAAAATGAAATACAGAACAAGAGAAAAATAAATATAAAATTGTTTTTCCTAATTTCAACAACAATTCTGTACATTCAATTATTCATAAACACTAACAAATATTTCAAAACCATGCATTTTAAATTCATCATTGCTTCCTGGAATGAAATAGAAAATGCCTTATTCAGAACAGCAGAACACTGCCACAATCTTTTTTAGTAATTTCTAGTTTTCTATAATATCATTTTATTATTTTCAAATACAAGTCTTCAATACTACTCTGTCAACAACATTTAACCCTTCTCATACTATCTGTGCTGGTGAGCACCTCAAAATGGCAAATTCACAATTTAAAATATTAATATATATCATAAAAATGCAAGGTTTAGTTAGTAATTTTTATTTTATTATAAATGTCAGTGGTAGTGGCATACAATATGCACTACTATCATACACTATATACATGCTAACTTTTTCCTTGTTCACTTTCAAACAGATGGATCTCAGATTAAATTTAGCTGTTATGAGTTTCATTTTAACTGTTATCAATTCATCATTTCAGTAAATGTTTTGAAAAATTATTGTAAATGAAATGAAATGTTTTTCTTGAAAGGTAGAAACTGAAGCTATTTAACAAGTACTTTGATTTTAACTTTCAATTTTCCTATTAAATTTCACAACAAAACAACTTTTGCTATTTCCGAAATTTTTATCATTTTTTAGATTAATGATAAAATTTCAAAGATGGTTTAGGATGAAAACAACTCTATGATGGTCATTTGTTTTTCTGCAGTTCATTTTTAATTTCAATGTAATTTGAACAAGAAGAGATTTCTATACAGGAGGCAACCTCAACTTCCCTCTTAAATTTGAGACTCCTCACCATTACAGAATCACATTTCACCACTTTGTCTATCAACACCATTTGCAGCTTTATTATTTGATTCAAAGATTGTAGGCTGAGATTAACCATTGCAGAAACCTCCTCTTTATTGTACTCATTAATGAGCTCAGCAAGGTCACCTTCAGTCAATTCCTTGATGTGTGACTCAATCTTGCATAGTAAATTTATGAATGTCAGACTACTAATCACATATTTATATGCCAAATTATGCCTGTTGCATTCATAAAAGATATTTCATATATAATTTACAATTAGTTAATTAGCAGTTTAAGTTTAAATAAAAATCAAAAATAAATCATGAATTTACAAATATGAAAAATTGTTTAAATAAGCGAAGTAAGTGAATGTGTGAATCTCCCAAATGTTGAAAGTTTGTTGAATATATATATATATAACTTTTTTCTGTTTCTTCACTCATATTAGATACAGTTTTATATTTTTTTACATTCCTAACTCATTTTAGATACATTTATATTTTAAATATATATATCATGTTTTAAAGATAAAACTTTCTGTAGCAATAGATTGTTTTGACTTACTTTAATACTGGCTAAGTAAATTATGATTTTATAAGCTATATATATAAATAATATATAGATTAATAAATATTGATAAAAAATTTAATAAATTAAATGATTAAGAAATAATATATTTCTACTGAATAGGAAAAACTGGGAAATCTTGTCAGCCAAACTATCAAGTCTAAGATTCCCATCAATTTCAACTGATCCTTTACATATTTATTAAGCACTCTATAATGCTGTCTATTGGGACTTATAGGGTGTTAATTCAATTTATCCCTGTACTCTATTCTTTCAGAAATAAGCTCCAGTGCCTTATTACCCAAATAACTCTGCCACCTCTTCTCCTTTTTACCCATAAAAGTACAGTTAGTTTCAAAAATCTGTTTAAAATTATCCCATTCTTCCTCACATTAGTTTTAATTAAACTGCAACTGTCATAATAACTAAGAAAGCTATTACAGTATTAAAATAACTCTCTTAACCTCAGCACATTTAAAGCTCCAATTGCAAGACATTTCTAACAAAGCAATGGTCAGACTCAAGTTCAGCTCCCCTATACAACATGTTATTCTTAAGTATTTAATCACTATTAGGTTATTTAGATATGATAATAGGTGCAAAAAATAATTGTCTTAACTGGATGGGATCCAAATCCACAATCTCCTGATGACATGTCAAGTGATCAGCAGCCACTAACTCAGTGGCGGCTGCTGATCGATATCTCATCTATTGCTGATGCTGTATACCCCACAGGGCCAGTCACTCTTTTTGAGTACATTTGGAGACTATCCTTCAGAGCCATTCCAGGTATGTGCACATGACCAGCCATGCTCCAAGTGCATCCTGAATTTTTTTTATATTTTTTTATTTTAAGCAAATCTTAATCTGCTTCCCTTCTAGTATTATCACCAGTATCTGTAGTACACTTTTATCCATAGAACGTTGCTGGTTCACTACGCATTTAATCACTACTAGGCTGCTTAAGTATCATTATGACAATATCACTGACAAAGTATCATGAACAATGTTGTTCCTAACACAGCTAGCCTATTTGCTATTAATATATAATATTCCTATACAACCTATCAAAGGAAACCCACAAGTATTTTTTATAAATTGTCCAGTATTTGTGGTGTTAGTTTCTCAAAACATTATGTGTACTTGCCTCCAGATCTCCTACAGGCAAGTATAATAAGTTCCCCATTACTATTGCTACTATCAATGTCAAAATGGCCTATCATGCCTGTCCAAAGGTTCGAGTCAGCATCAACTTTGGCACTGAAGTCATCCAGCACAAGAGTAATATCTCCTTTCCTGATAGAATTCAAAATACCCTATGTTTTCCATAAACCCCTCTTTCACTTTCTCATCAGAACTTTCAGTAGAGGTTGGGTTGGGTTGTTTTACCTCTGAGCGGCACTTTTTTGCACACCATGGGCTAAATGGCCAGGTCACATGGACCCCGAAGGCTCAGAGAAGGTTGAGGGAGGGGACCCACTGGAACAGCTGTTGGGAGACAGATGGTAGCCTCCCATCAAGGCCATCCAGCGTGTTCTTTAACGCGCACAGGGTATGGCTCTCCCACACACGGGGCCAAGGCTTAACGTCCCATCTGATGGACGGCGGCCTTTCCAAGCCCATCAGTGTCCTCTACTGACCGTGGGCAGGGCGGAGAATTTTGCGGAGATAAATCTCAATGCTGACCCAGTTGGGACTCGAACCTGGGAACTACAGATTACGAGCATGGCACACTACTGACTGAGCATTTTAAATTTAGCTGTAAGAAATCTTTCATTAATACAATGCTAGAAGAGCATCACTGGTGTTTCTGTTGAGAAGCAGATGCTTTCCATCCTCTTCTCATGAAAAGAGGGGTAAGTTGTTTTACCTGAGCATGTTTTTGCACACAATGGACTAAATGGCCAGTCACATGGACCCCAGGGGGTCAGAAAAGTTTGGGGGAAGGAACTCTACTGGACAGCTGTTAGAGGAGACAGATAAAGCCTCCCATCATAGTCTCCTGCACACATGGTCACAGCTTTACACCCCATTCAAAAAACTTTCCAGTCTTCTTTTTGAGCAAGGGTAGATGAGGATTTAGAAAGAAAAACCTCAATGTCAGCACAAATGGACTCAAACCTGGGAATTGCAAATTGCAAGCCAGCTGCACTACTGACTGACCAACCCCCACCCTCACACACACACAAAAAAAGATAATTCTTATATTATCTTTACCCATCTATCTGGTGTCTTGTGAACCCAGAATGTATAGCTGGAATTTATGTGAGGATATCAATAATCTATAAACAGTCCTCTTACGACAGGCATGGAGAAAAGATCTGTTGTCCAACTTCTACAGGTTTAAGCTACCTATGTTGGTACGAACTTCCTCCAATATAGGGTCAGCAATCATGAAATGGCTTCTGATTATCCATATATATCTGAATATCAATAAAGACCAGCCCCAGACAATATTTCCACTACCCTCTACATATCTTTATCCTGTTGACTAAAAACAGCTTGATAGTGGTTAAAATACTTAGTAAAATCAATAATAGTCTGTGAATTTCTTTGTTATAAACAGTAGTATATTTCATCTCAGAAAGTTCAGGAGCTGTAATCGTGCTCAAAGTCAGCAAACAGTCCAGTAGATTAAGTGGTCAGAACCAAGATCTTGTAAAGTTGACCACTCTAAAACAGGTATAAAAAATAAGTGCGCAAAGAAGTCCAATAAGCCATACAACCTAGCAGCACTCCTCTTCTGTTACCTCCCAGAAGAGAATATCTCTTATCTTTTTCTAATGTACTGCACCACAAGAGGGTATAGTCAGACTTTAAGTGCTAGGCCTAACAAGTTCTGTGCTTCATCACAAGGAATTGGTATATAGTTCTACTTCCAATTTATGATTAGCTACCATTTATAGGCCACTAAATACAGTTAAAAAATAGCTGAGTATCCAGTGCAATTCTAATTTTTCAAGCTGCATATGGGAAGGGTATACATATTGAAATATATGAAGACTTTTAGTGTAATAAAAATAATTTTACAGTAGCTTTAATTGAGAGTGAAGTATTATTAATATACTTAAAACTCCATATTATAACACTATGCACTTACTAATCAAACTTATATCCTTACTTTTGTTTGCCAAGGATTGGGGAAAGTCCCATAATAACTGAGGCCAAAGCAGATTTAACATGTTGATTAGCATCAGCAACAAGTTCTTTGATACATGGCAAAATATTAGTCATAATCACTTGCTCTTGTATATCAGATGGTAGATTCTGGCAAAAATCTAAAAAGTAATAAAAGCATTGGTATAAAAATGTAAAATGCAGTGGTATAAATGCCATTTGTTACAATTCTAAACTAAAAAGATTTCTTACCTAACTATATAAAGGGTTTTCCAAAAGAGGCTTTAGGATTTTGAATGCCGATAACTTAAAATGTTTTTTTTTTTCATGTGGAATTTCATATACCCTAACTTCAGTCATATACAAGTCTAACTATGGCGTCGCTCTCACAAAAACAATGTATTGAAATCGTTAAAACTTATTATGGAAATAGATGTTCAGTAAAAGAAAGACATCGCAAAATTCGTGATTTTTTCGGCGCATTCAATCATTCTACTGAACAAGCAATTTGAAATTTAGTGAAAAAATTTGAAGAAACTGGATCTGTTCATAATAAACCACCTTCAGAGAGACCAAAAACTGCAAGTTCTCCTGAGAACATTACTGCTGTACATGAAAGTATCGCAAATGACCCATCAAAATCAATTCCACAACGTTCTCAAGAATTAGGCATTGCTCAAACCAGTTTATGGTGAATTTTGCATAAAAATTTGCATTTGCGTGATTATAAGATTCAGTTAACGCAGGAACTGAAGGAAATGGACCATTTGCAATGCAGAAATTTTGTTACTTGGATGTTAGAACAAAGGGCAATGGATCCTCAGTTTTCGCATAAAATCATCTTCAGCGATGAGGCACATTTCACGTTAAATGGAAGTGTCAATAAACAAAATTGTCGACTTTAGGGGGAAGAAAATCCTTGAATTATTCACGAACAATCACTTCATGCACAAAAATGTACGGTTTGGTGTGGTTTGTGGTCTGGAGGAATCATTGGTCCATTTTTCTTTGAAAATGATCGTGGCAATGCTGTTATGATGATTACAGAATTTTTGTGGCTTCAAATTGATGGAATTGACATTTCTGATGTTTAATTTCAACAAGATGGTGCTACGAGCCATACAACACGAGCAAACATAGAGTTATTATGCACGAATTCCCTGGACGCATAATTTCACGAAATGGAGATGTGAATTGGCCGCCAAGATCTTGCGACTTAACACAATTGCATTTTTTTCTTTGGGGCTATTTGAAAAGTAAAGTTTACGTCAACAAACCAGATAACATACCACACTTAAAAGATAACATCCGAGCAGTCATCCGCCGTCCGTCGGATGGGACGTAAAGCCGTGACCCCGTGTGCAGGAGAGCCATACCCTGTGCACGTTAAAGAACACGCTGGATGGCCTTGACGGGAGGCTACCATCTGTCTCCCAACAGCTGTTCCAGTGGGTCCCCTCCCCCAACCTTCTCTGAGCCTTTGGGGTCCATGTGACCTGGCCATTTAGCCCATGGTGTGCAAAAAAGTGCCGCTCAGAGGTAAAACAACCCAACCCAAGCAGTCATAAGAGAGATTAATGTCTCAATGATTGAGAATACCTTACAAAATTATGATGTTCATATCGATGCCTGTAAATGTAGCCATGGTGGTAGCCTGTAAACGTAGCCATCACTTGAAAGATGATGTCATTTAAATGACATCATCTTTGAAATTAGTGCTTGAAAGATGATGTCATTTAAATGACATCATCTTTGAAATTAGTGCTTGAAAGATGATGTCATTTAAATGACATCATCTTTCAAGTTTAATTGTAATCAATGAAACTTTAATTTACAATAAACAAATCAAGACATATTCCATGTGTTTTCCTCTTTATTACAAAACAACATCCTAAAGTCCCTTTTGGAAAACCCCATATATAGATGCTACAAAACTACACTGGAATGAGTTTGACCAATGAAATTCATATTTTGTATACATAAGAAAAATTAATAAAATCACATTTGGTGCCAAAAATCAACAGATATTAATTTCCAAAATCAGAAGTGAACTTACTGTTATGTATATATTTTAGTGCTTCTAGTAAATATTAAATTATTATGAGAAATCTAATAACTACTACAACCAACAAAAACATTTCACACTAATCCCTTGTGTAGGTTTTTCAAAAACAAAGAATGGATGAGAAGAGTAAAACCTAGTTTCTGTGGATCCCATTTTTACAAATGTTCAACCAGTTGATATTGAATAGGTAAACTTTGGTAGAAAGATGTGCTCATTATCTAAGTGCTTGCATACCAATGGCAGTTGTCTTAGGAATCAGCTTTTTGTAGGTACCAGTCCAGAGGTTGCTTCATGAAGATGAGATAAGTACCAACTAAATTGGTAAGCTTCAATTCTTGAAGTAGAAGCTATCAAAGGGAGGGGTGGGCTTCATGTAATATATTAATAATAAAATCACTTAAAACATTTAACCTTTAAAAAGAAAAATTTAGATAAAAAAGACCTGTCAGAATGCAACACTAAATTGATCACATCCTCAGGTGACATCATCTGAGGATGTCTTTAATTTCAAATGTTTGCTACTTTACACTGATATTGTGAATTAAATTTAACTTTACTCTCTATGTTTACCCTGAATTCTAAAAGAATTACTTGCATTACCTTCATAATAGTCTTCAGACAGCACAACTTATTATAAAGTTTAGAAAAACTCTAATATACTATATATTTAAAAACCAGACTATAATAGGGATATAATTCTGTTATGCATAGTGTTAAGAAACATCAAGAGAAGTGACATCCTCCTTGCCACAATACATTTACCTATTTTTGACTACTGCTATATTTCTATCTTGAAATATCTAATGCTTCACCAAATATACCAAAGTAACAATTGTAATTCATAGATTAAAAAACACAACTGAAAAAACTTAATTTACTTATTGACTTTGGCACACAATGATGTCAACAACTATACGAGACTTTGAATTTTATGGTAAACAGTTATTTTAATGCCCATGTAGACTTATTCTAGCATATATATCATCTCCCAATGTCATGTTTTTAAAACCTGTACAATATACTATTCAGTTTTGAGACAATTTTAAATTATGTATATTATTTCAGAAAGTGTCAATACATAAATTTGACTACAGTTAATTACCTTTAACTTTGTGGGCTGCAGCAGCTCGAACCTCAGCCTCACAATCTTTCAACAAATTTTGGAATGCAGGCACCAGATCTGTTTTAGTTATTTCAGGTCCAACTGCTTTTTGAATCTAATAAAACATCATTTTAAATTTTTAAAAACATGCTATAATTGCCAAAATAAAAAGCTGAATAATTACACATTATGCATTATTAAACACTAATACATTTTCCTTAGTTTTGATTGAACTCTACATTATCATATGATCTATAACTAGAATATATAGTTATATATCAAAAGGTATTGAATTGTCTCTAAGTAAATTGAGAATAGTAATTAAATAATATCAGAACTTAGGGTTCTAAGACCTATCTTAAGCAGATTTCTTCATGTCTTTTAAGACAAAATGTTGCATTCAGATGCTTTGTTTTTCAGCTGCAGCATAATCATGAAATTTTAGTTTGCAGTAATGGATTTGAACAAAATAATAGACAAACAGAAGCAAATATTAAGCCCTCCTAATACATTGGGGTCAATGGACACCCCATAGCATTTTTGTTAACATGTATACCTTTGTCATATGTGTTTGAAAAATCTGAAAAAAAATTGACTTTTTTCATTTAACCCCTTCCCTACCATGACTCCACTGTTGGGGTCAAACAATACTATACTGACTGTTGCGATGGATCCATAGTTGGAGTCGTCACAATTAAGTTGCTTTCAGGGCATATATATATATAATTTGAAATGCTCATTTATGAGTTTTTGGAGACTTTCATAATGCTTATCAGTGATGATGTCTTATATTTTTTGACCAATCAATTGCCTACAGGCATTCAGGCAAATGTAATGTGTGCTAATTTGCAGCAAATCACAATTTGATTTTCAAATTGAATGAAAATACAATAAATATGTTGCGTGAAGAGGAATTTAGTGATTGTGAAAGTGAATATATTCCAGATGAAAGTGATATGGATTGGAGTGGTACTAATTTTTCTGATCTTACTGATAATGAATTTGAGGATGAAGAATGGGAACCTCAGAAAATGGCAGGAGGCTGGAAGCATATTCCTGAAGCGTTTGTTGATGTCAGGCCTCAACAAGAGCCACAGTTATCAGATATGCTATTTGTAAAATGTCCATAAAATTTGTATTGTGTTGCATGGTGCTAATATCAAGACTCATACGGAAGGGTTAACCACCACTTTTCTATTGATTCATTTTTCATTTTCACATTAAAATTATTTATAAAATTCCTACTGTTATAGTAGAGACTCCAGTTATAAATATACTTACTTTTTGAGTTTCACCAAATTTTTCATTTCTGAATACTGCAGCTCTCTGCCTTTCAGCTGTTGGTTACAACAAAAGGAAGAAGGTACTTCCCTACAAAAAGGATGGAGATAACCTAAAAGCTATATTAGGCTTGTCCTGATTTCTCATACAACATGCAAATACTTACACACAAGGACATGCCCTGCTGATCTTAGTAGTCAGGTATGCTAATCGCTAGGCCAGGTAAGGTGATTACAGCCATTGATTACATTCAGAGGGAAATGCCCATTCTGTCAGTATATACTATCCAAACCAGAAAACTATGATATAAAGCTGTGGGCAACATAAACCAGCCTAGAGAAGTGAACCAGGGAAGGAGAGTGGTTCTAGATATGGTCATGGGACGAGAAAAGTGGGAAGAATGTTGCTGCTGATAACTTCTTCATGAGTGGAAGTCTTGCAAGAGAGTTCAAAAACAAGCAACTGACACTGCTCAGAATAAGGAAAGCCACAAGTTACAATAAAAGTTTGCAAATCCTATGTGTAGAGAAGTGTATTCTTCTCTTTTTGGTTCCCAGAGCTCTACTACTACATTTCATATTGTACCAAAAAGCATAATGTAGTAACTCTTTCCAGTACAATGCACTACATCATCGTCATCATCCTCAAGCAGCCATGGGCTACAGAGGGCCAACCAGATTGTGAAATTTAGTTCTCCAAACATGGCCACTGTATAATTTTAACAAGGTCCTGTTTGACATTGTCTGTCCACTGCATCCTAGGTCCCCCCCCCCCCCCCCCCCCATTCTTTCTGAGGCCTTTAGGCACACTGTTCATAACCCTATTCACTAATATGTAGTTATGCACAAGGGCAGCATGGCCAAACCAAACCAATGGTCTCTCTCTCTCTCTGCACAACATGTTGCTCAAACTCCTTTCCCTAACCTCATAATTACTTACAAAGTTGATTTTGGGTTGTTGGGTTGTTTTACCTCTGAGCAGTGGGCTAAATGGCCAGGTCACATGGACCCCGAAGGCTCAGAGAAGGTTTGGGGAGGGGACCCACTGGAACAACTGTTGGGAGACAGATAGTAGCCTCCCATGAAGGCCATCCAGCATGTTTTTTAACATGCACAGGTTATGACTCTCCTGCACACGGGGCCACGGCTTAAAGTCCCATCCGACAGACAGCGGCCTTTCCAAGCCCATCAGTGTCCCTACTGACCGTAGGTAGGACGGGAGTTTTGCGGAGATAAATCTCAATGCTGACCCAGTTGGGACTTGAACCTGAGAACTACAGATTACGAGCCTGGCACGCTACCAACTGAGCCACTCCCGCCCCTCTTACAAAGTTAAACCACCTAATGTCCAAGATATTGAAAAAGCATTGAGTTTCCTTTAATTTGTTTGCAAAGGGTTCAACTTCAAGTTTAACTACTAACCCTAGAAAAAAATCAAACTATTATACAGTATAATTTAAGTCTTTAGGTGTATATGCCTATTTCCTCACAGTCTCCATATTCTTACAAGTCCTGGCAGCAATACCTATTCATCTGTTAATCTCATGCCATACATCACCAGTATCTGTTACATAGCTCCCAAGATAATTAAACTGAGACATTTGCTCAAGAGTGCAGCCATTCTAAACTACTAAAGCACCATCTGCCTGACCAATTTTCATCACTTCAGTTTTCTCTCCGTTTATAACCTAAAAAAATACTCTACTACTAGTCTCATCAAGAGCTCGAGAATGAAAGAGTCATCTCATCATCATTTGCCAAAAGGGCTAAATATATCATTATATCAGAATTTTAGTTGTTCAGAATGGGGGCAAAGTGTGGATCAGAAATTTTTGAATCTCTAGACCATTTAAGCCCAAAATCTTTCCCTTGCAGTGAATTTTTCATGACATAATCAAATATCCAAACTAAAGAGAACAGGCAATACAAAAAATAAAGAGTCGTGAAAACAGTCATATTTAACTACATCATCACTGTTAGTTCAAACACTTCCAAATGAATGGCGTGAATGTGGCCAACAGTTCTGTTCTGTAACATGCTGGACGTAAGTGTTTTCTTCATCATTTGGTTGCATCTGAATCCAAATTGGAATCACATAACAAATTGCAATGCTTCTTGCAGAATTGGGTAAATCTTTTACTAAGCAAAACTTAGGCCAACGTGCTGCAGTTTCTCAGACATTTTAGTTGTTCAGAATGGGGGCAAAGTGTGGATGATGTTCACAATATGAACACTCAGCTAACAGAAAGCATAGTGATAATGCCCTAACTGTTCCATATTGGTTTGCAAACAACATTTAATTACTGTATGTCAAGATTGTGAGGGTAAAACATGTAAAAGATTTATTCTGTACATCACATTAATGTAACACTTTTTTTTAATAAATACATAATGAACAGAGATAACCTGTAAGCTTTTGGCTTGTGTTGGTTTCTTGTACAACACACGAACACTTATACAAGGACATGCCCACTAGTTTAGTAATCTAAAAACTACACCAGCTAGGGCTAGAGAAACTAAACTTCATATTCACTGTACACTTCAACTAATAGATGTTCAATGAATTATAATGTATTTTTTATATTTTGATGCCTTTTTATGAATAAAAGAGTTGTCTTAAAAGAATGATGAAGGGATCACCAGAAACTCCAATAGTATTTAGTGAAACAAAAAAATAGAACTAGAAGGGTAAGTTTTGTAACTTTAAATATTTTTACATCTCCACACATTCATTGTTTCTTAATTTTAGAATGTTCTAGCACAAATATAACAAAAGAATAACATATTCATTCAGCATCATGCCACAAATATCTATTTGTAGTTAGAATAACCATAAATGCAAACTTCTCACAAAGTACTTCCAACTAACTTACAGTTCCGATAAAACTTACTTGTTTATATATATATTTATTGCCTTATCAAGTACCATGGAGAAAATATAAAATACTACTTTAGGCCAAGAAATATGCATCACGAGAAATTAACCATTTTTAATAAGTAAATAAGCTGCTTACCTCATTGAACTTATCTGCAACCATATAGCGGACACGCCATGATTTGTCTTCTGCTGCTTGACGAAGAATTGGCATTACAAACTGTTCAACATCATCCTGTGGAAGAAGTTCTGATATTGACACACATGCCTCAACTGCCAAAAGACGAACCGAGTCCTACGTTAAAAATAAAAAATATACTCAGAATGTGAATTTAATTACTTGTATTTGGTAGAACTTGAAGTAATTAAACATCAAAATTTCATTAATTATCCATCATCTTTCAAGCAATCACACTGTCTCATAGCAGCAATTTCATTTATCCAAGATGAATAATAGGACTATGAAGATTGTGATAACCAAAAATAAATAGACTTCAGTGACTGAAAAACATACAACATGTAATTTAATCATTTAATCACAGTAATAAATTTCAAGTACCTACTTAATCTCTTAACAGAGCATTAATTTCTTAAAAAAAGAAGCAGTTTTCTATATAAGTGAATGACAGTTTTTAAATGTTATCTTCATCATTTCAATAACATGCTGCATTTCTGAATCAGTCAGCCTTATAGCACATATTTTCCTTTATTCTGTTATGCATTTGTAGGTATGCATATTTCTTGGATGAGTGTGTGGGAGTGCATCTTGTTATATTTAATATCCAAAAAAGTCTATCCACAGCTTTCTGTGTGTGAATAAAAATAGATAAAAATAAATATCTCTCACATAGCAGCAGCTTGTCACAGAGATCTAACAGGAGCCTGTCAGTTTATATGTCATAGAAAAGCTCTGTGAGGAAAGAGAGACCTCACCAGCAAGACAACATCCATGCCTTACCTGGTACTCGAACCTAGGTCTCTTTGATCAGTAGCCAAGCATGTTAACCACTCAGCCATGGGATGGCTTGTATTAATATCTACACATTATTACTTCAAAAAATTATGTCACTTTATACCACATTTACATTGCAAAAATAATTATAGTACCTGCTCATCCTGAGCTAAATTTGCCCACATTGGAATCAAGTCTGATTTAACATAATCCAGCTCAACAACAGTGGCAAATTCTCCAAGCTTGCTAGCAG